>CM069447.1:14351333-14498833 GCA_035610835.1 Ophiura sarsii | reverse complement strand
TTTAAACACCTGTTTTTAGACAATTGTGAGTGGAATTAAGTTCACAATCATATAGAAATTGATTGATAGATTGATAGATTGAAGTTGTCAATTTGTGATGGATTATCTCTGCGGGCTGGGATAATGGCAAGCTAGTTGTTAATCTGTGATTGATTCTTTTCTGGGAAATTTTTGATAGCTGATAATTTGCTCCGACTAACTTGGGTCAAATTAGGTGGCTATTTTGTCGATCTTGAATCCCAAATATATTGTTAGCTCTAACCTACATTTTTATGTTGTACTTTTTTGGAGGTGGTTCGCAAATCGATTAGACTTCCTCTTCAGTAGATTCGTTAGAGCAAATACGTCGTAGACGGTGAGCCTGACTACAATGTATGTGCTATGCCAGTCTTACAATAGCGAGGGTGGCAGTTTGAAGCATTAAGGTACTGATGCGTATCTGTAGGCTTGGTGAAGAGATCTGTAGACAGTATACCATTCTCTGCTTTCTGTATGGTTACATCAAGAAAGTGTGCCTGTTTGTGGGAGTAATCAGAAGTGAACTTAATGGTCCTGTTATATTAGTTCATGTGATCAATGAATGTGAGGAGACTACCTTCATCACTGGTCCAGATCAAGAATACGTCGTCGATGTACCGCCACCAAATCCAAGGTCGACAGGGAGCTTCAGCTAGCAATTGTTCTTCCAGCCTAGACATAAAAGACAGGCCCATGAAGGAGCCATCCTTGTACCCGTAGCTGTGCCATGTACCTGCAAGTAGGTCCTGTCCATGAAAGTGAAATTGTTCTTGGTTAGGACATGTTTCCTTGTACCCGTAGCTGTGCCATGTACCTGCAAGTAGGTCCTGTCCATGAAAGTGAAGTTATTCTTGGTTAGGACATGTTTCATGAGTGAGGCATTCAATGTCAGATATGGGAGGACTGGAATGACCAATCTTGGCCAAAGCTACACGGCTTGCTTCGATGCCTTCCTTGGTATAGAGGGACTTAACATCAGATGTGCCAATGATTGCGGCGCTTGGAACTTGGTTTTCAATAGCTTCGCGTTTTCTGAGAAAGTCCGGGGTGTCATGGATATAGGATGGAACCTGTGGAACAAGAGGCTTGATGAAGTTATCGACAAAGAATATATTCTCAGTTAGGGAGCCGTTGCCAGAGATGATTGGTCTGCCTGGGTTTACCAGCTTATGGATCTTGGGAAGGAGGTAGAATCGGGCAGCGCTGCAATCTTTGGGAGATAGAAACTGAAAGGCCTTGTCAGAGAGCTCATGACGTTGATGCATGTCAGCCAGGGTATGCTGAATCTGTTGGGAAAATGTATTAGTTGGATCAGAGTCGAAGACAGCGTAATGAATGCGGTTGTCAAGATGACGCATGGCTTCATCAAACTACTGCTGACCCTTTGTCTGCTGGCTTGATGACGATGTCCATCCGTAACCTGATGGAATTCAGTGCCTGGCGTTCCTCCCTGGAGATATTGTCATGAGATCTTGCGGAAACCTGCCTAGAGGTGTTAACCTGGGTTTTCGACTTGGATATAAGTCTCAAAGGCAGGGACTCTATCTTGGGAGGAACCCAAGAACCTTTCTTGTAGAAGGGCTCAGGTACTGTGGTGGGGCATCAGGAAAATATTCTCTGAGACTTATCCTCCGATAATACTGAGTGAAGTCTTCGCTAAGCTCAACTTGATTGACATTAGGAGGAGTGGGACAGAACTTGAGGCCCTTAGAGAGAAGTTTGTGTTCAGCATCAGATAGGGTGGAAGATGATAGGTTAATGACAGTGGATGCAGCTGGTTCTGGTTCAGGAGGGGGTGGAGGGCTGAACCGCCGGTACACATAAATATTTGGATGACATAGCCCTTTTTCAAATTTGTGTCCCAATTTTCTTTTTTAACCAAAAATGAGCATTTTTGAAAATTAAAATGGCTATAATGTCATCCATTGTTGAACTATTTATTCTAGTTCCATTCGAAATGTCACTGGCTGTAACCACGTTGCAACTGCTATTGGCGTAGTATGTCGGTCTTTAGCCCCATTGTGCTACATTTTAAACTAAAATCTGCTATATATATATATATATATTTTTTTATTTGAACTTTATATTTGACATCTGAAATTACACTAGTTTTTAAACAAATTAAAGTTCAAACATTGAGTTTCTTAACGCAAGAAAATTAAAAAGTCGCGTGTTGGCCGCACGCTGGGAAGACCCTGAGGCACTCTGTCTACAATCTAGCATCATGAATTGACACACGTGGTGACTTTCAGCCACATTGGGCTAAGTTTTACAACTAAATTCTGATCAAGGGATAATATATTGTGATTTTTTTTCGAATTTTGAACTTTTGACTTTAACTAAATTTGAAATAGTACTAATTTCAATGACAAATTGAAGTTAAAGTGTGAATTTCTAAACACAACAACTTTCAAAAGTAAGAGTGTGGGCTTCTTTCCATCCAGAAAATTATCTAATTTAATTATATCTAAATATACTTGTGTATGAGTAAACTTTGAACATTTTCTGTCAGAATACTTTTAGCTATTTTCGTTAATATCTCATGGAATTCACTCGTTCGACCAGCAAACAATATGAACCTTATTCATTTTGTAACATAAACACAAGAAAAACAGCAACAACTGTAATAAATACGTATGGACAAAACCAGGATACCACCCCTGGCGAGGCGAGGCCTTGAGCAGTGGTTGGCCAGCGATCCTAGTAGCCGGGCTAGAAAATACACAGGCGTGGTGCAATAAATCAATAAATCAACCAAAGAGAGTCATGATATATTACCCCGGATACCAGGGCATATCCGTGGTCAAAAGCATCACAGAATATAAAGGGAACGGAACCGTGATGTTGATTCCGAATGTAGACCTAAATAGTTAACACTGTCGATATTCCTCCATATTTTCGCCCTGCGTTTGTTTAACTGTGCTATCACAATCCCCGAGTCACCAAGTACATGAAGTACGAAACGCTCAGTTAGCTCAATTTCAGAGCGCACGCTTTTGAAGCCAGAGAGACACGGTTCTATTCCCGCAGTCGTCATTTTTTGAATATATTTTTCTTATTTTAAACTGCCGTATGTGTTACCTTTATGCAATATAACTGAGATATATTCGTAGTCAAATAAATCAGGCAGCAGTTGGATCATGTTGATTAGCATTGTTTTATAAATGATAGATTTTATTATTTATGCTCTAAAAAGAATTGCTCGAGTAAAAACCTCTTATTAGTTTTCTAACGTAATGGAAGTATGGTAGTTTGAACGTTGAAGCAAAGCCAAGTAGATGTAAATTATCTCAAACATATTTTACTATATTTAAGACCAATTTATGGCATGAAAATTACTACCGAACACTATGATACGTATACAGTGGTTACGTTTTGTATTTTAGAAGGTATTTTGCCTTAACAAAATGTTTTACTTCTTTTCTCGGCCCGAAATTCATCCAAAATTATGATAATGGAAATTAAACAATATTCAACAGATATTTTATACATAATTTTCTATTTTCCTGAAGATCGCGTAAGCGAGAAACCAAAGGTAGCAAACTGCCAAATAAAAAGTGTTTTATTTGATAATTTTCTATTTACAATATCCTCAACCACCATCATGTACAGCAAACTTGAATCACTATTTAGGTTGTTCTTTGATAAGTTTAATAAAACGCAACATTAACAAAAATAGACACTGGTCCTTGCAAAGTATATAGACCATCATCGAATTGCACAATCCCTGGACCTAGGAATGGTTCGATAAATCAGTCATATAATGTTTATAAAGGGGTCACAAAAAGTTAGCCCCCACCTAAAACTTATTCGCGTTTGTTTGCATCACTCCACACACAAATGTACCTTTTGACAAATTCAAACGTTTATTATAAGAAAAAAAGCGCTTGGCTACCCGGCCATTGCAAGTTTTTCTTTTCAATAACATGTTTACTTCTTCCAACACTTTCAATTTCCCCAAAATGATGTTTTCAGAAAAAGTGGCACTTTTCAAAATCTTATTCAAGAAAGTTACAACAATGTATCCAGTGCTGTTTAACATTAATTTGAGCTGGTCCTTATTTGAATTTTTTATTTATTTTTTAATTTCATTCATGGCTAGCCAATTCACGTCAATAACTTCCCTGTATCGTTGAAAAGTGCCACATTTTTTGGAAAAATTCGTTTTGGAGAAATGTGACTGTTTTAGGAGAAGTACACATGGTATTGAAAAGGAGAAACTTTTTGTGGGTAGCCAATGGTTTTTCCGTTTCATAAATGTTTTAATCTTTCAAAACGCCTTTTGTGTGTGGATTTATGCACACAAACTCGTATAGAATCTTCAAAAGTGCCACATTTTTTTGAAAACATCATTTTTGTGAAATGTGACTATTTTGGGAGAGGAAAATGTCTGTGGGTAGCCAAGTGTTTTCCTTGTCATAAGTGTTTCAATCTTACTTTTTAGACCCCTTTATCACTTCAATGACTTATTATTATTTAAAAACAGAAATCGACTAATAGCTTAAACATAATGACATACGATTTGGTTTGGTGAGTTGTAATTTAAACATTCTAGAACATATGATTAAAAATAAATGAAGAACATAGGCATCAGCGTTGAGGCCACGGGGTGCATTTGCAAAAGTCCCATGTTTAGATCTGCTCAATTCCCATCCACATACCCATCTGTCCCCAGCAAACTAAGTTAATATTCACATCATAAACCAACATTTTCGCGCTCGTCGCGCATCATTTCCCATCCATTTGTGTCCCCCATTTACCTCTAAGTTCATTCTTAAACGAGTTTTTTTTCTAAATTATAGTTTGCTCTATTGCTAAGCTGTTAAAGCCTAATGCGAAATGAATAATAATAACAAAAATAATAATAACAATAATAATAAAACTAATAATACTAATAATAATAATACATTTATAAAGCGCTGTCTATCTAGGCATCCTATTCCGAGGCGCTAAAGTTAGATTTGTGAACAGATACAGACCGTGATGATCCCCTACTCTTTACGAAAGTGCCTGTAACCTTTTGTAACGTACTCGGGTATTGCTCTTCTGATGCAGGGGACAACCATTTATACGTGACTTCCGAACCGCTGGTTTTTGCTGCTATTAGGAAATCGTCACAATCACTTCGCTTCATTTACCAGGCTACCGACACAGCGCACACAATGTATCAACAATTAGATTGTACTATCCCCCAGCAGTTCCCCAATTACGCTTGGGTCGACGTGGCAATTGAGACTAAGTACCTTGCCCAAGGATACAAATATGTTGGCTATAGCGGGGCTAGAACTCACAACCTTTGTATCATGAACCCTGCATGCTATCCACTAGACCACACACCCCCTCATGCATACTTACATCACGGTATATTAATGAAAATATAGAGGGAGATGCAACCAACTCTCCTGTTACTAAAATAGGTCCTTGCGCAGGGTCGAAACACTGTTGTTTACAATTACACACGTTGCTACGGCAACCGCTTCTATCTCTCTCCTACCCAGCGGACGATGCGCCACGTCATATTAAAACCAACTACTTGTCAGGGAACAATTCTCAACCGGATCGTCTTCTAAAGATAAATTCAGCAGAAGTAATCGGGTCGAATATGTAAGTTGTTCTCACATATTCTTTAATGCGATACAGTGTTGTATTATTTTGTGTAATTATAGCTATTTAAGTTGAAGGGTAATTAACGTTTCCAAATAGAAAGTAAATAAACAAATGACAGTACCTAATGCCAATCCAGTATTAGGGCATATGATATGAACGTAATATTATTTGAAAACGGATAATAATGACAATATATACTTAAGAGTCAAACTGATGCTTTTTGTGTAGTTTTGATATAATCTTGTTGTAACTAACACATTAATTATGTGGATTTTTTTGTTAGTATAAATATAATGTAAATTAAGCTTTTGTGATGATAATTTTGAAGATACGAGCAAATTTGTTTATAGAGTTCTTGCCAATAGAAATTCAAATGTTTACAGACATTCCTGTGGATTAAATATGTATGTTCCGATCACTTTTTTGGCTATGATTTTTTCTTTCACATCAAGATATTTGGATATCAGAATAATCCCCATATTAATCTTATTATATCTGTAAAATCTTAGGGGCCAGAAATGCTCCATTTAGAAAGCATAGCCTAAAATGTGGTGAATTACTGCCAAAGGTGGTTATCCACCTACCAGTTTGTGTACTACTCAACTCAATAGGACACCCTACCTTTGACTAACAATATATGAGTGTCATTAAAGGAAGTGTCCCGCAAGCACAACATTGAGCATTATATGTTAGAAATATAATTTATCGAGCCGAAATTACGTAATTATATAGAACAAAACACCAGACTAGTCACAAACATGAATAAAAACTGCCATCACTCAACATGCAATTTTTAAAATTCGCGGCGATCGAAAGTCCCGGTGTCGATGACGTCATGGGTATCGGTGCTAAAATTTGCGCATGTGCATTGTGTAACTATGACATCATCGACACTGGGACTTTCGATCGCCGCGAATTTTAAAAAGCGCATGTTGAGAGATTGCTGTTTTTATTTGTTTTTGTCATAAGTGCAGTGTTTTGTTCTATATAATTACAAAAGTTAGGCTCGATAGTTATTTTTCTAACATATAATGCACACTTTTATGCTTGCGGGACACCTTTTTACAATACATCAAAATGTAGAATTGTAGGCTACCCGAACTCCTCCTCAACTTTTAGCCTCTTTGCTAAGAAAATATGAGGCTATAACACGTTGATAGTTACTAGAATCTACAAAAAAGTGTTACATTAAATGCTTATAAATGAAAATTAAAATGTAATGTGTACGCACACACAAGCGAATGTAAATGC
This sequence comes from Ophiura sarsii, assembly GCA_035610835.1. Lineage (NCBI taxonomy): Eukaryota > Metazoa > Echinodermata > Ophiuroidea > Amphilepidida > Ophiuridae > Ophiura > Ophiura sarsii. The sequence goes on along the minus strand of CM069447.1, from coordinate 14,491,957 downwards.
ATTGTTTTGTGACGTTTCAATATACATTTTCACATTTTTGGACCCTAATAGTGTTGCATACCACGATATATCCCAAACACTCTCAAAATCAATATAAAATGTTGATCTGGTAACTATACAGGGCCTCTGATTGGTCAAACACCGTTACAGGTGTAACTCGATAACGCAAACTGGTGTAACTATTAATAGATCCATATTTCAGTTGGAGGTTGATAATAATATTTCACACAATTTCAAGAATTCATATTAGTAATACAGATGCCATGGCAACCAGGGATCGACCAATCATGAAATGTTGTATTATAATTCAAATTTAGAAAAAGAATCTTTAACATAAGGGATGCTTCAAATGGAGATACCCATGTCTAGATAGGAATTACGCATTTTTTGGATATATATTATAATCATTTCTAACCCCAGTCAGTATGCAGCCGCGCTCAAAGCCGTCGTTTTTCTAACCAACTCACAGCGACTGGAAGTACTCACCCGTAGCGATATCGCTTCGTAGTTACAGTTGACCTCATGATAGCACGATGTAAATGAGCTCTTTTCATGATTATAATCACACATTTCAAAAACATTTGCCATGCAATTGTAAAATAAAAAGGCATGTGATGCATATAATAATATATCTAATATTATCTATGAACTTCATGACTTGTATTTTCGGTGCAAATTATTGGGCAATCACACAGACCGAATTCAAGAAAAACCTTGACGAAACTAAAGCCAAATCCACTGTAAAAAAGTCACTTCTGAAGAATCAGGCACCAATGTTATCCATGGTTTAATAATATTCATAGTCTTTTGTAACTAGAAACATGCTTAAAATTATTTAGTCCGGTCAAGTGAATGCTTATAATATAGCACCTCGAATCTCGTCTCGAGCTAAATTCAGTTCGTAACCGTCGATGGGTTGTTGATGAAGTGTTTAAATCTCACGGATATAACTAGTTTCGCTTGATAGCTCAGATGGTAGAGCGATCGCTTGGAGAACGAGGGGTTCGAAATCGATCTGCACAATTTTATATGATATTTTTTTCTCGTCAAAATCAATTTTCACAATTTCATCACACAAAATGCATGAATTCGAACGTTTTCATTTTTTCCAAAATTTCAATAATGAATTCAAACGCGTGCATGAAAATGAAGCGCGGGCGGGTTACGGGAAACTAAAAATCAAGTTGGCGAGGCCTAACGGGGGATCGTAAGTTTCGTTTTCTGATCGAAAATCGGTGAAAATCAGACTCGGTTTTTCTTATCAAAAAGGAAGTCGGGCCACAATGTTTTTGATATGAAATTAAAGTTTAAAATTCCGTTAGTACGGAAATTGCTCTTAAAATATCGTACGAATTTTAGTCCTGTCAAGTGAATGGTTACAAGAAGCTAAGTCACGAAAGTTGTTAAATTCTAAAATTAGCGATAAAATCACTGTTTGTGGACCAAATATGTCAGATTTGGCATTATATTATAGAGAAAATTACGAACAATCCACCTACTTCGCCATCATGGCTGCCAGCTAACCCTACCTCAATCAATTCAGGGAACACAAACTTCTCATAAAGTTTTAGCGCAAGGTTGAAATCCTGAAATCGATCTTTGCGTGGGTTAGAAATCGGCAAGGTCACTCATTGAAAGCGATACCTGCGTGCTGACTGACCCTAACTTTTACAAAAGCAAATAAATCAGTTGAAAAAGTGGTCCTAGTTGCAATGGAACCATGGACCTCTTGTTTTTAAAGTGTCTCAGCCATTAGACCAGTGAGGGGTGAATTGACCAGGACATAATTTGTAATCACTCAAAGGAATAGTCTGCGAAAAAACGTATTCATTATTCATTAAATCCATATAAAAGTACAATTTTTTGGGAAGGAAATGACTGGAAGATCCATTTATAGTATCAAATTAATGTCACTAAAAATGCTCATTTTTTTTAAATGTTGACCAAAAAATCGTTTCGGGCACAACATTTGCTGCAAACGTAGCAAAATCAGTTTTTCGTAAAAAAAATCTGAAATTGCACCAAAATCATCTAAAACCACTTTTGTTCGTTATTAGTATTGACATGAGAAATCTTATAGTTTTAAAATGTTAACCAAAAAGTGCCAAATGGTGTCTTTTAGCACTTTTTTGTCAACATTTTACCCTGTGTAGACTCAACTCACCCAGGGAAGACTATCATATGAGTATATCTATAGCTGCAAATTAATAAATACAATGTCATTTAAATGTCCCCGTGTACATGTATGTTCTACTTTGTTACTTGCTTTCATGCTTTCCTCTGCTGCTCATCGAATGGAACCAATTTTGTGACAAAGCACTCTTTTTACAAAAAGAAGATCGAACAGCTCTGGAGCAACCTCGGGCGTTTAAAGGAGCTATTTTCTGAGGAATCATCATGATGTTAGCTATTCTTAAGATGGTGGTACTGGTGTTATTAATTGGTAAGTACTTGAGATGATTTTTAGGTAATATACAAATACTACATGGTAGAGGGGAAATATAGCAAACTACATATTTTCCCGAGGTACTGGCTACGTGCCTATCACCCGGAACTAGTCCGTCGAGAAGTCCCCTCGCCCAGTGAGCTATAGAGCGCCCCCACACGAGAACCGACAGGCCCGAGCCGAAGGCGAGGGTCCTTCGGCATACGTCAAACCTGCGTTGGAAAGTCAACGCAAGTTTGACATTACAGTTAGCCAATCAGCGTTGACTATGCGTTCGCCCTTTAGATTGCATTAAAAGCTATTGAAACTGCTATGACCCGTTACCACGCGCCGCAACGCGCGAGTATGTGTACGCGGTACGCTTGTATTTTTAATTTGAGAGGGCAAGAACTATTAAAATAATGGTTGGACACTCACAGAATAAGTGTAGTATGGTTTCTTCTGTTTCTTTATCAAATGTGCAAAAATGTGAGTCTTTCCGCCCTATGATTTTTCCAAGATCAAAACAGGCGAAATTGGAACCATCTTAATATTATATCAACGGTCCATTGGAATGGTATAAGAAAAATAACCGATCATTATTTAAACTATAATATGTCTAACTTGCTTTCCCATTTTCTATAAATTTTTGTTTGACCTTTTTAGACGAGATTAGAGAATCATAATTATATTAACCTTTTTTGAATATTTGATGTCGAGTGTTAATATAATTTTAAAGTAAATTACGGCTCTATACATTTTCGTTTGACCTTTTTAGACGAGGTTAGAGAATCATAATAACCTTCTTTCATTTATAACACTCGACATCAAACATGTCAAATATTCAAAGAACTTCTTTGAACATTTGATGTTAAACGACTTGAACATGTTGAAAACAAGTTGAGCGTGTTTGTTATTGTTCTTTAGGCAGTGATTGAACGGTATTTTAAGCCCGGATTTTAAGGCCATATTAAACAATTGGTTCTAATGTTATATTCGTCTTTAAAGAGAGAAAAGTACCATTTTACCAAAACGACTAATCCACTCTAATTCCTCCGGATTAAAAAGTATTGGGATCCATGTAGCTTTCAGGGCATAGATGTAAGATTAAATGTCCACCATCCGTATAAGCCACCGTTTTCATAATTCTGAATCATTTGATTTCTCGTTACCCCGGCCCGTGTTCAGGGAGGGGCTGACCCCCCCCCCCCCCCCCCCTCACCCAGGGTCCCCAAAGGGAACAAATAAGAGAGGGGAGGGGAGGAGATAGGGAGGGGCGGGTGGGGAGGGAGGGAGGGGAGAGAGGAGGGGAGGGGAGGAGGAGGGAAAGTGGAGGGAGGGAGGGAGGGAGCTTTTATTAGTGTCTCTCAATTTATCTATACGTCTCCAACCGTGTCAGTGTTTTATAACAAATGTAAATATTGATAGCAAGGAGAGTTTAGGTCATTCAGACAAGAGTTAAAACCCAACAGTTCGGCCCCCTGAATCCCAGCCAACGACATTCCCCACTACCTGTGGCGCCACCAGGGGCCCCAGCAGGCCATGCCCACCCCCCACCCCTCATATTTAAAAAGAGTAAAAAAATTAAAAAGGAAGACAATTAAAGGCATATTATGTGATCTTTTCCAGAGAGCTTTTTTAGAAAGTAGATTTTCTTGCAGATTTACATTTCCGATCATAAATCATACATACATACATTCCAAGTTACAGAGCGATACGATTCCTAATTACCTCAAAATCATGGTTTTAGAGTGAATTTAGAGTGAAAAAATATAAACTGTCGGGATTCCGACAGTTTATTTTCACTCTAAAACCATGATCTTGAAGTAATTAAGAATCGTATCGCCCTGTAACCTGGAATGTATGCATGATTTATGATCAGAAATGTAAATCTGCAAGAAAATCTGCTTTCTATTTTTTTTTCGATGTTGAGGACGTTCCCTGGAAAGATCACATAATATACCTTTAAGGAGGAAGAGGAGAATGAGGAGGAAGGGTAACTAGCATAGACAGAGCAAGCGGGCGGGGCGGGGGCACGCCCCATTATTTTCACGGTGGGGAACCCCCCCCCCCCCCCCCAAAAAAATGAAAATGGGCGCTTTGTTCAAGCTTAACAACGTAGTTTCAGGAACGTTGTCTGGACCAGTTTTAAGAAAAAAAGACGTTTTTGCACGCTTCGCGTGAATTAGTTTCATTGTTTAATTATTCAAGCTTAACAATATTGTTTTTTAGGAACGTTGTCTGGACCATTTTAATGAAAAAACTAGACGTTTTTGCACGCTTCGCGCGTTCAATGTTTATTATTTTATTATTCAAGCTTAACAACATGGTTTCAGGAACGTTGTCTGGACCATTTTAGTTAGAAAACCAGTGTATAGCCATTTTTTGCGCGCTTCCCGCGATTTCTTTTTCAATGATTATTATTCAAGCTTAGTAACAACATGTTTCAGGAACGTTTTCTGAACCATTTTAGTTAGAAAACTAGACAATTTTGCGCGCTTCGAGCGAATTAGTTTCATTGTTTTATTATTCAAGCTTAAACAAGATGGCTTCAGGAACGTTTTTCTGGACTTTTTTGTGTTAAAATTGCCAATCTGTGCGAGCTTGGTTTCAAGGTTTAATTATTCATGCTTGTATAAAATTGCCAATTTGTGCTCGCTTCGCGCGAATTATGTTCAATGTTTAATTATTCAAGTTTAACAAGATGGTTTCAGGAACGTTTTTAGGGTTTTTGTAAATAGCTAATTTTCAGGAATAATTTTTCAGGAATGTCACATGTCAAATAGGCTTAGATATGAAACATGGGGTCACTCAAGCGTGACAAACTTCTTTTACTTTATGATGAAAACAAATTACATTTTGTCAAAAGGGTAAAACTGCCATGTCTTCTGCACAAAAGTGTATTTTCAGTTTGATAAGTCCATGCGCAATGTTAGGGATCACGTCAAAACTCGACCGCCAGGCAACCGCCGGTTACGGCCGGTTCCGCCCGGTTCTCACAAAACGTGTCGTCTGTTATAATATACACACATAATGACGTCAAATAGTTACACTCTGGTAAACACGACCGGTTGATAGTGCCTCGTAACACCAGTGAGCAATAAAATCTTGAAGTAATGGGCTCAGTTGACAACCAGTACAATACAGCTATTGATTTTCGCTGGGGTTGGCTTTTTCAATCTGTTTATAGCTCAATTAACTTTTTAAAATCAATACCGAAAGTCTATGAATGTTTTTTTTTATAGAACGATTATAGAAAGAGCTATTATGACCGCAAAGTAACAGATTGATAGTGTAAATTGGTGTAAATTGGTCCGGTTACAGCATTAAGTCAACTGGGGTTGTTCAGTGTTGCATGCGCGAATATTCATATACCAGTAAAACATTTGACCTGAAAGAACAGGGCGGAACCGCCCGTAACCGGCGGTCAACGGGCGGTCGAGTTTTGACGTCTTCCCTTACAATGTATTCATGATGAGCTAAAATCAAAATTCTAATGGAAGGTTTATATGTCAAGGATGAAGAAAAAACAAATGATATAATTCATTGATTTTCATACGAAAAATGAATGAACTTTGGGCATCGATGGGTATAGTAGTAATCATTTTGGGACAGCCTGTGCGTATGTATAGTGAGTACAGGGTGTCCCAAAAGTTTCGAAACCATTTAAAGATTTGTAACTCGCAATACCATAACATTGTTTGATTTGCTGAACGCCCTGTTATAAAGTCACCGTTTATTTAAAATCCTTGACATTATTCAGCTCATACAATGCTTACAGTTGGGGGAACTTTCGTCTGTATTTTAGCAACACAGATGGCTGTTATTGTATGTTTGGTACCAAAATAAATCTACAAGTCTTCTCTATCCAAAGACACTTCTCTAGGAGCGCATTTTTTGTTTGTTCATAAAACTGTTTAGTTTTTAAAATGTTGACCAAAAAGTGTCAACAAATTGATTTTTTTAACCTCAAAAATGCAAATAAAATTGCGCTCCTAGAGAAATGTCTTTAGATGCTTTTAGTGTAATTTCGGCATTTTTTACCAAAAACTGATTTTGTTACGGTGTCCGGAAAAAAAATGGTCAATATTGTACAATTTTTTTAGTGACAATTGATGGATTCTCTGACTCATTTCCTTTCCAATAATGTATACTTTTATAAACATCACATTAATAGTTCAAAAGTTTCAGCGCTTGATAAACTTCATGTCGAAAGGGTTAACACCCATATCCATCTCTTCTGAGCGAGGATTGTCTTATAACCAATTGTTGCGCGCTTTGAGCGAATTAGTTTCGGTCTTATTATTCAAACTTAAAAAGATGGCTTCGGGAACGTTTTTTTAGACCTTTTTATATATTTACAATATTTTCCGCTGAATATGGCTTCAGAAACGTTTTTCTGGACCATTTTAAAGTGTTATACAATAACCAATTTTTGCGCGCTACGCGTGAATTAGTTTCAATGTTTTATTATTCAAGCGTTACAAGATGGCTTTAGGAACTTTTTTCTAGACATTTTTTATATGATGAGCCAATTCTTTTCGCGCTACACGCGAATTAGTTTAAATGTTTTATTATTCGAGCTTAATAGCGTGGCTTCAGGAACAGTGGCGTAGCCAGAGCAGAGGTGGGGGGGGGGGGGGGGGGGGGGCGATCGCCCCCCCCCCCCCCCCCCCCCCATATTGACGTCGTGTCAGTTGAGATTGGCACTGTCGGTTCATTTGACCAGAGGAATCATGGATTTATGATTGTCAAAAGTACACATATGAAAAAAATTCGCACGCTACGCGCGCATAACAGTCACCTAAATGCAATATTCGTTGGTACAAGCTTGTTTACAGCCAAAATGTACCTTAATCGTGCCAAAAATAGGTGTAAAGTCAAAAAAATTCGCGCGTGTCTTCACTCAAAACAATCTTGTCGGTTCATTTTCACTTCTCGCCCCCCCCCCCCCCCCCCCTATGAATAACCTGGCTACGTCACTGTTCAGGAACGTTTTTCTGGACCATTTTAGTGTTACAATAGCCAGTTTAAGCGCGAAGTATTTTCAATGTCTTATTATTCAAGCCAGGATGGGTTCAGGAACGTTTTTCAGGACATTTTTATTTTACAATAGCCAAATTGTTAGCGCTATGCGCGAATTATTTTCAAGTTTTATTAATCAAGATTAATAGGATGGCTTCAGAAAGGTTTTTGTGGACCTTTGCCATGTTTGCGCGATGGTCATGTTGTTATATAAAATTTTGAAACCTAATTCGCGCGGAACGTTTTTCGGGACCAATTCAGTTAAAAACTGGAACCGTCTCACATAACCCCTGCCGCAAAAACGTGCTCGCTCGCGCCGCTTACCTAATGATTAAAGGGGCACTAAGAGATGTGTTGGAGACTGCGCCCTCAATTATGATAAAGACTGGGACTAGTATATTTTTATAATTGTATTACATGTATGAACTAAGTACTTACACCTATAAGGATTAAGAAAAATCAGCCCTCTTTGTACAAGAAAACGTCGATTCAAAAATGCTCGTACAGCTGCGACGAGCATTTACGTCCGACAGTATTCCCCTGCAGTACGCGTTATACATAACGCGAACCATATTTCATAGAGGGCGTTTTTCAATAAATAGCGATGATATTGTTTTATCACGTTTTGCTGTGTTTTGTTAGGGGTCGTCCAAAATTATCGCCATTTTCACTTACGTACAGAGCGTACGTAACTTTTTACCCCCCTCCCCCCTCGAGTTACGTACGCAATAAATGGCGAAATTTTATTTCATTTGTACTTTTAAAAAAAAATCCCGCCTCTCAAGATCGCCATTTAAGTTACGTACGGTTGGGGAATATTTCGACCCCTCCCCCCCCCCCCCCCCCCCCCCCCCCCCTCTTACGTACGCTTTGTACGTAACTGAAAATGGCGAAAATTATGGACGACCCTTAGTAGAAACAAAAATAATGGCAATTTTTAATGTTCATCTTGAATTCTGAAGTAAATTGTTAAACATTTAAAGTTTTCAACACCACTTAATGTCCCTTTAACATAGCCTATAGCCTATACACCTTTCCAGATAATCTGCTCAGTTCCTTGATACATTCTTCAAGAGGATCAGGTAAAGTTCACATTAAGAAAGTGAGCTTGGATAACAATAGGTTTTGATATGTTTAATTTTCAATATTGTGAAGTTTCTTAATCTTTGACCATTCATAAAATAGTTTTCTTATAAGAGATTCCATGACATGTTCAGTTCAAATTTACCATACTCTCGACATTAGTTGAGAATACAATTCTGAGAGCTTTAAAATTGTCCTCTGCATTAATACTCCAGCCCATTTTACTGGGATTTCATTATATTGCATTTAGACTCACCTTTTCTGAGCCTATTTTAATATTAAAATATTAAAATATTATCCAAACTGCTTTAACAAATCTAGCATCTCATGGATTTGGCAGAACCATCAAGGAAGAGAACGGTATCATCAGCATCGCATCCATATTGAGAAAAACGATATTCCCTATCGCTAGTAAAACCCTTTAATATTTTTATTTTTACGATAACAATTATATACCTACGTAATTCTTATTTCATGATTTAGTCATTTCGATGCAGATGACATCAAAATTATTAGCACGATTCCCAGTCCCACATGTCATGATATTGCTTCATGAACAATATTTCTATCATTCAACCCTTTTTCTCATACATTATTACATTTCATGGTTTCTAAAATCTATAAACCGTAAACAATATTTTTTTCCAAATTTTTTCATTTTTCTCGGCAATCTCAATGCCCTTTTACACTTTGAAGCATTTTTTTGGTAAATGGCACAGATTTGACTTTAGTGCCAACTTTATTTTAATCAAGCATATTTTGAGACAGTATAAAGTATATGAGACAAAACAAACAGCATCTGCAAGGTAATGTAATCGTCTTGAAGTTTCTACAAATGTCAATTAGTAAATTATTTAATAATCAAAAGTGGCACAATCAGTTTTTAAGTGTCCGTAATAGTTGATCAAGCATCTCGATTTCACGTGTTAAGCGAATTAATGTTGGTCAGGGCTCACATTCTGATTCATCATGAAATACAATTTAAAGACAAAAATACAATTTAAAGATTCAAACATTTGGAAATCTTAAAATGTTAGCCAAAAAGGTTTAAACTTAAGGTGATGAGGCCAATATAATGTCGTGAAGCTAAAAGTTCAATGGTGAGTGAGAACAGGTCAAGCATGAAAAAAAGAATTGGAGCCAATAGCAATTTACCTATTTTGAAAATATGAAAGTGGCTCCCAAGAATTTTTACAGTATTTTCTGAAACCATCACAATCGATGGGAACCAAAATTAACCCTTGAGGCAGCCTTTTTCGCGATTTCTTTCGGGATGGGGCGGATTTTGTCAAAAGTGAAAAGGACGAGTGCCAAGTGGACCTTTTTACACTAAAAGGAGAGGAAGGGGGCTAACTTGTCAAACACACCCCAACCCTCTTTTTAACTTTGTTGTTGTTGTTAGCGGTGGGTTTTGTTGTTGTTGTTTTTTCCCATTTGGGGGGAGGAGGGAAGGGGGGGATTTTTGGGGACTTACATCCAACCAAAGGAATTTTTGAGTGACTTCTGTACTTCTGAGGACCTTAGTCATGTATACAGGCTGTCCCAAAATGATTAGTATACCCATCGATGACCACATTTGACTAATTCTTTCATCATGAAGATTAATGATAATAAAGTTGGTTTTTTGTAATCTACTGTAAAATATTGTAACCTTTCGTGAGATTTTTAAATCATTAAAATCGGATCGACGTATCAAACTGACAATAGGCTATACGCCATTTTGTAAGGGTTGGTGATTTAAAAAAAATCCGTCTTCTTCTGTAACCTTTTATTCCATCTATCTTTTATAACTGTTGTTATACAGTTAGGCCTAGGTTGTTCAAATAACTAATGATTATTTTAGTTTAAGTCAATTTTGAGGATATAAAAAATAATCATCACACTTGAGTGATTTCAAACATTGTTTCTATTTGGCTACTTTCAGACTTTTGAAGCTAATTAATTTTGAGAACATATTTTATCTCAATCTATATTGACAACCTCTCAACAGTATTTGCATTCATTGGTGCAAGCACATTTTTTATGTGATAACAAGTAAGTAGATTATCTCTACTTCCTGCCATAATAGTAGCGCAAAATCACCAACTTGATCATCCAATGTGATAATTAAATCACCAAATACAACTTGCAACCCCCTGATGCCCCCCAAATGAAATAATGAAATTACAAACCACCGGCACCAGGTATACCTATGTATACTAAAAAAGGAGTCAGATACCCCCCCCCCCCCCCCCCCCCCCCCCTGATGACATGCCTGTCCCCCCACATGCCCCCCCCCCCCATTTTTTATTTTTTTTAAATTAAAACAAATAAATTGAAGACCCTAGTTACGCTACTGATATCGGGGCCGGCCTTGATACTCGTTCGGTACTAGCCATTTTGCTGCACCGCCGGGCCTTCATTGACAAAACCATATTAAACTTCATCCAATGTTTAAATTTTCCCTTATATCCAAAATACAGTCTCATTTGATCAGACTAACAATGTGTCATCACTCATCAGCATGCGCGTGGACGGTTTGTTTGAAACGCTGAGCACGCGCGTTAGTGCAAGTGACACGCACACAGGGGGGCTCCTCTTTGGGAAACACAATCCGGCCAGGTGTGGACATACCATATTTGGTAACTACGTCATTCGTTAAATTGGACATTTGGCAGGTCACCGTTTATTATAATGAGCGCGCTGCGGGGGGTATGGACGTATGCCGAAGGACCCTCGCCTTCGGCTCGGGCCTGTCGGTTCTCGTGTGGGTAGCTCACTGGGCGAGGGGACTTCTCGACGGACTACCCGGAACTTGAAGGGTGAGGGTGAGGAAAATAGTGTGCCCTATTTCCCCGATCATACCAATGTAGTATTTGTTTTATTACACCTTACTGTGACTCTGGGGATTAGGTTGTAGGGAAATAGTAAAAACTATTTTCCTAGGGAAATAGTACTTGTGATAGGAATTGGCCGATGCATTGGCATGATTTGTTCATGAATATTTATGAGGTGTAATAATCTATTTTATTTGCGATTTGTGGATTCGATGATAAATATTATCTGAACTTATTGCAGTACCAATAATTTGAGAAAATGAATCTTAATAATATTGTATTCTACTGATTTATGTAAAATGAACCGTGCTTTTAAGTCAAATGGGGGCTAAGTTGGAGTGTTGGGTAAGTCTCTTTGGTACTTAGAATCTTTAGACGACAACAATTGTTGACAAAAATTGCCTGAAATTACTGTTTAATTTGGTTTTAACTAAACTGGTCATTCAAACCTTTCCATGCGGCCGGCTATTAGTTTGACAATATTTAGGCCTATACAAAACATATGAATTACTGAAACAATATTAGGAATGTTTTAATCATTTTGTTACATTTTGGAACTGTGTCGTCTGCAGACGCCTGTTGCATGTAAAAGCTTATTTACAGCAATTTGAGCTATTAAGTAGTACGTTCTGTTTCTCAATGGCATCCGACTACAATAATTAAAGATATCTAGATGGACAGAAGAACATATCAACTTAAGTATCAACCTTCAATTTTGTGTCAAATTTCACTAAAAATGCTGATATTTTGAATTCACTTTTTTGGCTCAAAAACTTGTGAACATTATAGCACTAATCAGTTTTTAGTAAAAATGATGAAATTGACCAAAATAATATCAAGACACTTACCTGAAGACGTTCTGTTAGTTTTGCCATAAAAGTGTTTTAACTAAAAAGTCCCAACAATGATGTTCACCTCAAACAATATGTTTTTGGCATTTGTTGATACAAAAATAGATTATTTGACTCATTGACTTTCCAAAAATGTGTACATTTATATACATTACATTAATAGTTCAAAAGTTGATAAATTTCATGTTTTTGAAGGTTGACAGCCCCCTTAACATTGATAAGCAACGCAATATATACACACCAAGCAATAATATAGGCGGTTGAGAAAAAAACAATCTGTAAAATTATTCTGTACTATACTATAATATACCTGTTTATATGGAGGCGCGGGCACTCTTTATATTAATTAAAGACTCGCGCAACAGACCGTGATCCTATAATGATCATTTGGAGCTATCGATAGCAAGATACCGTATAAACAAATTAATAACTAATGGCTGGCTTACCATAATTAAATATATTGATGATCGGTTACTTAAGTTCAAGTTTAAGTTGCAGACCTGGGATGAGCTTGGATGACGTGTATCAAGAAGAGACAATCCACCTGTCAATAGACAAACACTTATTGCAGCACTACAGGAAGAATAGAACAATGTTAAACATCGAGAATTTCAAAACAAATAAAAAAACTTCAAAACATTTCAAAACATTTTTTTTTTAAATCAACTTTTTCCAAAAAACACTAAACAATCTAATGAAGTAACCGATATTTACCGATAATTCATCAACATTATGAATCTAGGTTTTGAACAATAGAGTGATTTGTTTGTGCATTTCAAATAAAAATGCTTGCGTGGAATTCTGCTTGACAACTTGTCTTAAGTGTCTCTTCATAAATATTTTGGGAAAAAGTGTACTTTAGGTCTCAGATACTGGTATACCAGAATCGTTCAATACTGGAACATGAAAGTTACCAGTATCGCTCGATACTGGTACGATTTTAATGTTCCAGTATCGGTCGATATTGGAACACCAATACTGGGTGTTCCAGTATCGGACAATACTAGTACAGTCCAAAATCTGGGACCGAAAGTACACTTTTCCCCTCAATATAATCAAATCACGAGATATATATAGCTGGTTGAGAAACACTATCTGGTCTTTATAAGGCTGCAGAGAAAATGTCAGAAACAACTGAACCGTTAAGGGGTGAACTCTCATGCATAGCCGCTGTAAAACTGCTGTAACACCTTAATTATTCAATCACATGTTACTTACTTGCTTAATTCGGGTCGTGTCCCCGATCTACGATGTTTCTCCACACTCTTCTGTCGTTCATTGCTGTCTTTATGTTACTCGTCTCCAGTCCAGTATCTTGCTTGAGTAGATCGATAAATGTCAGAGCAGGTCGTCCCGGCTTTCTTTTGCCATGTTTGGGGATCCAGTGCACCAGTTTGGATACTGGCTCCTCACTTCTGTAACAGTGGCCAGCAAACCTTGTTCTTCTCTTCCGGATCTTCTGGCTTATTTTGGGGAGGTCACCATACAGTTGGGTGTTTGGTATATGTTGTTTCCAGTTGACATTGAGTACTACTCGCAGCATTCTGGTGTAGCAGCCATCTAGCTCTTTCTGTAGCTTGGGAGTAATGGTCCAAGCTTCGCATCCATATAGAAATGACTCCACCGTTGAGGCAAACAGGCGAAGTTTGAATTTCCGAGATAGAGTTGACGTCCATATTTTGTTCATTTTGCCACACGCTCTCCATGCTGCTGCTTTGCGTTGCTTAATGTCTTTTACCGTACCGATATTTAAAATCTTGAACTTCCTCCAGCTTGTTGCCATCATTTGTCTGTATGGATCCCTTCTGGCTCTGGTTATATGACATAAACTTGGTCTTCTTAGCATTCATTTTGAGACCGACCTTTGCTACTGATGTCTCAACTCTTTGCAGCAGATCTTGTGCTTGATGAAATTTCTCTGACAACAATGCAATGTCATCGGCGAAGTCAAAGTCTGTCACCACCTCTGGCCCGATCCGCCTACTTCTACGCCTGTCAAGATGAAAACCAAGCTCTTCTTCTCTCCCCTCTATGGCTATCCTCAGGGCAAAGTCCAGCACAATCACAAACAGATATGGGGCGAGTGTGTCTCCCTGTAGAACTCCAGCCCATATTTCAAACTGTGCAGTCTCTCCGTCAGGTGATATTACCATAGCCATGGTATTCTCGTACATTCCTCCGATTGCTTCAACGACTTGTTTTGGTATTCCATAAGCTCGCAGAATTTTCAGCATTTTGCCACGGTGGATTGTATCGAAGGCCTTTCTGAAATCAATGTAGGTGATTACTGCTGCTAGGTTATTGGCTTTAACTCCTTCTATGAGCCTCCTCAGTGCCAGTATGTGGCCCGCTGTCGTCCTTCCAACCCTGAAGCCGTTTTGATTGGTTCTCAAATGCTGATCCAGCTCTGGTCTGATTCTGTTCAGGATCATTCTGTTGTATGTTTTGGCAACGATAGAACTTAGGCTGATACCTCGGTAGTTGCCTCCTAGGCTAAGATTCCCTGATTTTGGAATTGGAACAATGTTGAGCACAGACCATTGGCTTGTTTTTTTCCCTTTCAGTAATGCTTCATTGCAGAAGTTCAACACAATGTCGTCAAGGTCGCATCTTTTCAGAACTTCAGGTGGGATATTGTCTTCACCACTGCTTTTTCCTTCTACCAGTGACTTTTTAGCTTTGTCATATTCTTCCTGGTCGAAAGGCCCGGTTTTAATTTCCAGATCTTCTAGGATTGGTGTGATTTCCTCATCCTCGTTACTGATGTCTGGTGGGCTCCCCAGAAGGTTTTTGAAGTGGTTATACCAGTTTGTGACCCGATCTTTCTGAGTTTCTCCCTCCAGCTGTCCTTTGGTGGATGCTTTTCTACCAGTGATCTCATTGGTAAGCCTCCAGCTTAAAGCATGCTTGCAATTGGAATGTGCTGCTTCTACTTCCTTGATCTTGCTGTTCAGGTCTTCTACTATGGCTAGATTGTAGGCTTCATCAAGTCCTTGCTTTGCCTTCCCGTACTCAACTCTCTTCCCCTCAGTGACGTCCTGTTGATAGAGATTATATGTGTCTTTGATTTGATCTCTTGCCGCAACTACCCTTGGATCGCTGGAGAAACGTGCTTTATGAGACCTTTTCCTGACTGGTATGATCTTCTCTGCTGCTTCATTATTTGCTTTGATAAATCTGTCATACTTGTCAGTGGCTGTTTCTTCCTCATCCTCTAGGACTTTAAACCTATTGCGTACTTCAACTGCATATTTCACTTGTAAGCTCCCGTCAGAACTCAGGGTTTTCCAGTCATATGGCTTCTTTCTTGACGTTGTATTACTTTTCCTCAGGCTCAGCCTCATCTTAGCTGACACAATTCTGTGATCAGAGCCCACACTGGCAAAGGTGTTGTATGCTTCGGCATTCATGACACTATTCCTCCACTTACTCCTTACAAGAATATAGTCTAGCTGGTACTGGTTTCCACCTGGGCTTGTATATGTCCACAGTTTTCCTTTTCTCTTTTGAAACTGTGTGTTTGCAATGATAAGGTTTTTCTCAGTGGCTAGATCCTTCAAGTGCTTTCCATTTCTATTGGTTTCCTCGTGGTAAGTAAACTTGGCCCCTCCTCTGCTCCTATCCGGCCATTAAAGTCACCAACTACTATCAGGACGTTGTGCGCTGGGATAGAGTCAATTGCCCTCCTCAGGTGGTCAAAGTGGCTCTCAATGATATCATCGTCTGCTACATTTGTGGGACAGTAGTTAACTATTATTGATGTTGCAGGGTTGCCCTGGAAGCTAGTGACTAGTATTCTGCCAGTATGTGCCTTGGCACTTGCAAGCGAACTTTTGGCTAGAGTGTTCAATACTATGCCAACTCCACCGACTGCTGCTCCTGCAATGTTTCTGGTTGCTGATGTTGTGATAAGCGTCTTTCCGAGGATGCTCTCGTATCTAACTGGTTCGTCATGTACAATGCGGTGCTCCTGAATACCCAGCACTTCGATGTTGTAGTCAATGAAGTTAGAAACAAGCTCCTCTCTGCACTGCTGTACTCTTATTGTTCTGACAATCACATGTATCTATATAAAAATATACATTTCCTTAAAGAAAAGGGTTCAATTAATCCAAGCATAAACATGAATTTGACCATTTTAGAGACACGGTTTTTGACCCATTTTAGGTTTCGTCAAGATAACTAAAAATATATTTTATCAAATTTCGGCGTTCTAGATTTATTATAATCTTAATACAATTCTCTAGGAGGGTTTTGTTGCTGTTTTTGAATTTATCTGATTTAATTTCTTTAATTATTGACCAAAAAGTGCCAACGATGTGATTTTTTACCTCCAAAATTACATATTTTTGCTTAACTTAATTTGCTACAAATGCAGCAAATTCTGAGCAAATTTAAGAATCAGCATTTTTGGTAACATTTTATACCCAAAAATGGATTCTCCGACTTCTTTCTTTTCCAAAAATGTACACTTTTATATACATCATATTAATAGTTCAAAAGTTACAGTGCTTGATAAATTTCATAAATTTCATGTTGTGAGAGTTGACAGCCCCTTAAGGACGGTATACAGGGTGGTTCAATAAAACCTTGACATTTTTTGAAGCCATTTTTTTAAAATTCTGTAGATTTAAAAAAAAATCTTTTTCAATATTCATCAACTACATGATCTTGACCATCTATGCTGAAAATATCGTTACAAATAACCTTACGGTTGCAAAATAACAGCTATTTAAACAAAGTCTGTCCCATTTCACTCTGTCCACGGGTACTGATTTCGCGACAAGCATACATATCTAAAATTAAAGAAGAGAAATTTCACAACAACTTTTATAATTTAATTTGTTTATGAAGGTGTTATACTTTTAGAGTTATCAGCACATTTTATTACCTGGTCAGTTTCTTTTTGTGTTGACTGTATGTTGGATTTGTTTGCATAAATGAAAAACGTTTACTCCTCGTGATCTTATCAAATCGAAACGGTGTATTTGAAAAATTACAGCCTCATTAACATATGACGAGCTGATATGCAAAAGGGCTTACATCCATTTAAGTGATTTTGAGAAAATAGTCCTGAAAATATTCTGGACTAGTGTGATTGATCCTTTAAACAAAATAATTATTTGTTTGGATAAACTGAACACTCAAATTAATCATGTATCAAGAAATAATATACACAATTATATAGATAGAAGTTAAATAAAGCAATCAAGAGATGATGAATGATATATAAATAAATAGAAAAATAAATCAAATATAAACCTTAATACATTGATCCAAAAACCATCAAGTTAAAAAAAATCGAAGAATTATAAAGAATACACGGGGATCGAAACCGTGTTCGTCGATTGCACCACTTCATAGACTAGAGTCGCTAGACGATGAAATTAGACTTAATACTACTTCTATCAATATTGTATGCTATCCTAAACATGAAAATGGTAACTCACTTAAAATAAACTGTGATATGTTTATTGTTTTCATGTAGACAATATTTAGGCATAGTTTATATTATCACCGGTTGTACACACGTATCCATTCCACACCCACATTGATTAATTTCATGGGGGGGGGGGGGGGGGGGGCAATGGTTCTAAGTCGGGGGGGGGGGGGGGCACTGGGCAACCAACATTTACTTTTTGCAGTTGCCCGGCGGGCAACCAAAAATCTTACTAGAAGTTAACGCATGAATTTAAATATTTGACAGAACTGTGAACGAAACAAAATCAGTTAAATAATAATTATAATCCAAGTTTCATACAGAAAATATCAAGTTCGAGTTTTTTTGTGGTCGAGATTCTCAATCTCAATATGTTTATAGTAAAATAGCTCCAAGAACAGAAACTTCTGAAACTGAAAGAATAAAAGTTTAAAAATAACAAGATGATGATGGTGTGAGTGACTGTGATGTGATTACTAGTTATAAGTAACATATGAAGAGCTTTGTTGCAAAAGGGCCACCAGACTACCCGACATGTTAGTCATTTTGCATTAGTGAATTTGTATTGACAAGTCTATGGAATTAATCATATTATTGTATGGCTGTGTTCATTACCGTTTCTATGACTTGGATTAGTGCATACATGCACGCCAATTGAGGAACCAACAATACAAGCCACATTCCACATAATGAATAGCCATCCATTTAATAATGAAAAATGAGTAAAAAGGCAGAAGTGGATGTAGATTGGGTGTAGATTACTAAGTTAAACAAAATAAACACATAACATACGGGCAACCAAAAATTCTGCCAGGCAACCAGATTTTTTTTCCTAAATTCGGACACCGGGTCCAAGACTCAACTTTCATCCTATCAGAGCATTGAGAAGGGTCAATGATCAGAATAAGGGATTACAATTGAGATCAGTGGGCGTTATTATGGTTTACCAAAAGAACAATTGAAGAGAACATAGCTCAAATCTAATGTTCATCAATCAAAACTGTGACATGTTTTTTATCCGAAAACAACATCATTAAGATGTTTCTAAGGACTAACAAGTATCTTTATTGTTCAAGCATATTGCATTGGTATACAATTGTGGTTTCTAGTAAAAGTGTCTCTTTCATCTATACATTGAAAGCTAGGGTCAATGACTTTTTGCTTAACGAGCGATTCATCCGCAGACCTATTATAATATGCTTCTTTATATAGATGAGCATGCACTCTTCATAATTATAGACTTGCTCAACAGACCATGGTCCTCTGAAGTTCATTGGAATCGTCAAACACGTATCGATAGCAAGGCACCGTTGCAATAAATGAAGTACTAATGATTTACTTACCATGATTAAAATGAATCGATGATCGGTTGCTTGACGAACAATTTTCTCTAAAACTTAACATAAAATATGAATTAGGGTATTTTATAGATAAAAAGCCGTATACCATTCAATTTGTAGGGCCCTGAACCCTATACCGCCCGCGGTTAAGTCAGTACTGACGCCGACGGTTGGACGTTGCCATGGTGACGTGAACCCGTTAATGTGTGCAGTTATTGTATTTTTTTCTTTCCAACCTTAAATATTTGCGTAAAACTTAAAATCTAACAAGTTGAGGGCAGCATACAGGTACCAAAATTCTTTGGAGCATCTCGTCTGATAATGTAACCTCACTTTTGACCCCAGCATCTCTTCATGGCACAGGTCGAAATGATACTTTGACAACCAGTTTACCGCAATTATACCACCATTTTCTAGGCGAATTTACACCATTTTATAGATTGAATATTTTACGTTAATATAAACCTTATGGTATTAAATTGTGATGAAATTTTTAACACTATCTGACTGCAAAAGAGTCTTATGTTGTGGTAAAATCGGCAACATATAATTGTTAATTTCAAATCCTTCCTGTGACGGGATAACCTTTTCTTGAAAATGCAGTCCCGTTCCTAAGTCTGTCCTCTATTGAGATATCGAACGTATTCGTATTTCCAACGGAGGACGGATTCCCGTCGTTTAATGCGTCGATGTGTAAAATTGACGGCAGTGTGTCACTATTTAGCACGCCCTGAAGCCGAACGTACTCCCGTTCCGAAGCAGGCTGGTTATCGGATATTTCGATCGGATAGTTATCCGTCACTATCGGATATTACAGATGATAATTCGCTACGCTAACTGTATCCCGAATATTAAATATAGGGGAGACCGGGTGTGTACGCCCCTGGGGCAATTTCACCCACAACTAAATTCTCATCATCGCGGCCACTGGTTGAATTTGACGAACACGCAATAACACACACTAGATAACACAGTTTGTCGCAAGCTTCCCATAGTAACGTGACAGATCGCTGTACTCGTACTTGTTGTCAAATTATCATCCAAAAAACAGTCTTACATCACAAAAGTGAATTTTGTTCCATTTTTGAAATTTATTCTTCCTAAATATATTCGTATCAAAGATGTTTATGTAAAATACCGTTAGGTAGGTGTCGGTAGTCTGCTTTTAAGCGGGAGCGCGTTCGGCTTGAGGGCATGCTATTTGGTGACACACTACCGTCAATTCTTACATGGCGACGCATCAAGTGACAGGAATCCGTCTTCGGCTGGGTAACGAACAACACTTGCCTTATCCTCCCCTACCATAACCCTAACCCCGGTTTAGGATTTTTGACCGGGATCACAATTTTCGAGGAAAAAACACCAACTAAATCTCCGGGAACCTGCCGGGATTCGATCCGGGGACCCTCCGTTCTCAAGCCCCACCTTCCAACCACTAAGCCAAGGCCCTCAGCTACACATTCGTGCAGTATACTGCACTCATTATATAGGCTCGGTTGACTACGTCATCGAAAACCGACGGCGCATGCGTTTGGAGAGGGACTTTGGATTAGCATTTTTTAGCACTCAGGGGGGTTAGGGTTAATAGAACACAAAAAATAAAAAATAAAAAATGTTACCATCCCTAACCCCGGTTTAGGATTTTTGACCGGGATCACAATTTTCGAGGAAAAAACACCAACTAAATCTCCGGGAACCTGCCGGGATTCGATCCGGGGACCCTCCGTTCTCAAGCCCCACCTTCCAGATCCAACCACTAAGCCAAGGCCCTCAGCTACACATTCGTGCATTATACTGCACTCATTATATAGGCTCGGTTGACTACGTCATCGAAAACCGACGGCGCATGCGTTTGGAGAGGGACTTTGGATTAGCATTTTTTAGCACTCAGGGGGGTTAGGGTTAATAGAACACAAAAAATAAAAAATAAAAATGTTACCATAACCCTAACCCCGGTTTAGGATTTTTGACCGGGATCACAATTTTCGAGGAAAAAACACCAACTAAATCTCCGGGAACCTGCCGGGATTCGATCCGGGGACCCTCCGTTCTCAAGCCCCACCTTCCAACCACTAAGCCAAGACCCTCAGCTACACATTCGTGCAGTATACTGCACTCATTATATAGGCTCGGTTGACTACGTCATCGAAAACCGACGGCGCATGCGTTTGGAGAGGGACTTTGGATTAGTATTTTTTAGCACTCAGGGGGGTTAGGGTTAATATGGTGATTTGGAGGTTTTAACAACTAAAAAGGTAATATTAAGTAAACCATGACTTTCAGTAATTGGATTTTTTCTATAACATCTTTACAGTTTGCTGGTCGCCTACTACTGCATACATGTGCATACTTAAACTCCGTTGGGACCCGTCAGCAGGTAGAGAAAGATGGGCAATGCCATGGAATGATATCTGTTACTGCCAGGGAGTTAAAGCCGCTAGAAATGTGGGAACTGCTAGTTGTTCAATGACCCAGGAAGATGGATCGAACCTGTGGTACACTGATAACCCGGGTCCTCTCACCAAGAGGGAAAATTGGACTCATGAGAAGCTCAATGAGCTACTGAATAGAACCGATTTTTGCAGTAGGTTTATATTTCGTTAATCAATGAATGATAAAACTAAAAGTAAATCAATATATTACCAAGGGCCAAGGATTTAAGTACATTTATGTTTGGCTTAGCAAGGGCTTTGACAGACACATAAATACATGACTGAAATGTACTCGTCTTCTAAATAGTTTATATCATTGATATTTTCAAATTTAATACCTAGAAAAACACACAAGTGTTTGTATATTTTTTATATTTTTTATATTTTTGTATGGTACATATTTCAATTTATTTTACAAAGCCGATTTTAGTGCCGAAGGCATCTTCTGTATGTCATGTAAACACAATGTTTCCATTTGTTACAGCCTTCAACGAATGCAGTTCAAGCCCTTGTCTGAACGGAGGAGCATGTATTGATGACATTGGATCATTTATATGTCATTGCAAAAAAGGCTACAAAGGTGCAACATGTGAAAATGGTAAATAAAAAACCCTAATCCTAATAGTATACTCCCATACTAATCCATGTATAGTTTACTCTCAAATTGGAGAAACGGTGATGCATAATTTACATACTTGCATATATGAAAACCTGAGCGCCACAAAGACCTAAATCCATATTTGCAATCACACGAACAATTTACGATATCATTTTTCAAAATGGGGTCAAGTTTAAGTTACCCCATATGGAAAGGTCAACGACCTTTTTACGTTTTATCCGATAACCCGTTAACCAAACATCGGAAGTGGGGCAAACTATGCATTTACGGAATCCTTGTGCTCAGCCTAACAATTTGGTCTGCTTTATAGCTTAATTTAAGCAATTTGAATTTGGGGCCCCTGTATGGAGGCCATTTTGGATTTTTCTGTCTCCTGGGAGTTCCCCATACTTTTGCGAGGGCCATGGGGCTTTTTTCTTTCTAAAAGGTCCATAGAAGTCGAATCAAATGTCAAACCTTACTAGCCAGAGAATGGTCATGGAATTGAGGTTTGTGACCCAACTAATATCATTTATTGTTAACAATATTGTTTTAAATTATACAGATGTAAATGAATGTATTTTGGAAGGATCTGGACATATCTGTGACACCAACGCTGAATGCACTAACACTGTTGGAAGTTACGAGTGCCAATGTAATCCTGGCTGAACCGGTGACGGTGTCAGTTGTACAGGTATTATTTTATTTTATTTGATCGGTTAAGACATTTGTGGTTGGATTACAACGTTAATGCCTTGATTACATAAGATATTCATAGTGCACAACGCCTGAAGAACATTTGATATGAACTCAAAGTGTAAGAACATTTGTTGGGAGTGGCTCTTTTTACTTCATACTTTTCTTCCATCTTTTCTACTTTCATTTCATTCAGCCAGCATGCTTATAGGCTCGTTAAGTCTGACCCGAGCATGTTGGCTGAACGCCAGAGGGTCGTAAGTGCATTTGACTGTTTTTCAGGAGAAGCATTCTTGTGATTTACAATGAGATTGTATTTATAGGGAATATAATACATTTGACAGTAAATGAAGGCGGAGTTGTCGCTCTTCATTTAAAATTATGCATTTACTTTGCAAAAGCTCACAAAAGAAAATGAATAATCAACCAATTACAAAAAGGTCGTATGTGCCACTTACGACTGTCTTGTACAAATCGTTTGAAATTCCCTGAATGCAAGAAGGTCGTAGGACCAAAAGTAATTCTTGCAATATAAAACACAGGAACTGGTAATATTTGATCAAATAACTTTAATGTTTTTCTACTGTTCTCTGTTTAAAAATGTAATATGTGTGGCACTTACGACACTCTCGTAAAACAAATTGCCTTTTACAAGAACTGTCACTTAAGTCCTTTTTATCATCTATTTTCGTTAATATTTCGGAAACTAAACATTTTATAAATTTCAAATGTGTATAAGCCTAAATTTTAATAATCCATCAAAACTTAAATTTCGCCAAAATGTCATTTACGACCGTCTTGAATTCAGCCGACGATTTGTGCTCTAAGCCCATATTAGGACTTGTTTGGTGAAGGTATCGCAGCATTGAAACCGACTAAGAAATTACTTTCGTTTGTCAAGATCGACTTTTAACATTCGTTAAAATTTAAAGTAACGGGTTTACAGTTTGCACGAATCCCATATTGTATAGTTTTTCTTATAGTCGTTACTTAATAGAAATCGTTTATTTGTATCAATATTGTTTCAAAAATACAGATCAAGATGAATGCAAAGGCGAAGGGTCTGGTCATAACTGCGGCGGCAGCGTTGAGTGTACAAACACCAACGGTAGTTTCACGTGCGAATGTACTCCAGGCTGGACTGGTGACGGTTTTAATTGCACAGGTATTGATTTCATTTAATTTGGTCGGTTAAAACCCATTTTGGTTGTATTAGAATAAAATATACATCACGTGCGAAGTCTGATGGAACCTTTTTATGAACGAAGGGTAAGCACACGAGTGGTAGTTTACGTACACATCATAGTGTTAACCTGGTTGGTTTGGTGATAGTGTCTTTGCAATGGTATTACTTTTAGTCGAATAGACTTATGACATCAAGTCGTACAATCGTAAATTGTTTTAATCAGTGCGGGTGATGAGCACAATGTAATGCACGACGTTTCGGGCTTAACCCTTTGTCAAGTGTAACAAAGAAAGCAAGAAAGGAATAACAACAATATACATGTGAGCGCTTGTGAAAATCTCGCCGGGACTAAGCGTGTAGTAAGCGCCGCATCACGCCTGCAACAAAGCGCCAAACAGCGCAACAGGCCTTGACAACAAGGGCGCGGGCGGGAGCGACCTACAAAATGAATAATGGATAATTACATGTAAACTGAAGAGAACCTCTCATTGAGTCCACGAGGTTGCAGCGATGTTTGGCCTTTAGTATTTATGTTTGGTAGACCCAAGCTGGCTTGTGTTAAAACTGATACTTTCATATCTTTCTTTTGACAAAGTGAAGGGAGGTTGAAATGACGTGCCAAAGTTCTGGATTATGACATCAAGTTTTATACATTATATCAAAGTAATTGTTCTACAGTAGGCCTATACAGCATACTTTACTTCGCAGAGTCTTTCATTGAAAGAAATCGTTCATTTTCTATCAATATTGTTTCAAACCACAGATCAAGATGAATGCAATGGCGAAGGATTTGGTCATAACTGCGAAGGCAACGCTGAGTGTACAAACACAGACGGTAGTTTCACGTGCGAATGTACTCCAGGCTGGGCCAGTAACGGTTTCAATTGCACAGGTATTATTTTATTTCATTTGATGGGGTAAAACCACAGATTTAAATGAGATCCGGTACGCCGCCGCCATTTTGTTTCCACCATGGAATAATTTGGAAGTATGTCGGTATTTTTCGGGAAATGCGCATGAGCTTCCGGAAAGCGTCGTCTTTTCCGTTTAGTTCCGAATAATTCCGACATACCTCCACATTTCTCCCCATGGTGGAAATTCAAAATGGGCCCCTTATACACCTCACAAGCCTTAGAGCAGGGACATTATCAAGAGCGCCATCGCTTGATGTACGTACCCGAGTCATCAGGTACCCATCGTTTAAACCCCATGATGCAACGATAGACTGTGGCTGTTAATCAACACATTGAAGTGTGTACGAACGAAATAGATGTCCTTAATTGTTAAGTGTCGTTTAAATCAAAATTAGATTCTTTAAGTGCAACAGCTTTTTAATTGCTTTTAGGCGAAAACTCTGTGTGAAAAACGCTTAAAATAGGAAATATAAAGCATTTTAGGCTTATGTTGAACTGTATAATGTTTTTTTCTTACTTAATTTACATCGAATAGATTAAGCTCAGCGGTAAGGTGTCGGATTTGAAATCAGCGGGTTACGGGTTCGAATCCTATCACAGTATGTAGTTTTGTCAATGTTATTTTATTTCGTATTTATTGAGATTTTTTATCCTGAGACAAGTGTACCTAAAGGGATAAGCACCCATTCATACCATTCATGCGCGCGCAGTGATCCAGGTCTGATACTGCATAATTGCTTTTCACTATCGAAGTGATTATGTAACTCCCTGGTAAATGGGTCACACACCTTTATTAATGCTAGCACATCCCATTGGTTTTATGTAGCGATCTTTTCAATCAGTGTTCAGGACTTGAAAGCGTGATCCAATTGATATGGTAATAATTGGTTTACATTACACGTAACACTTCAATAGTAAATAGTGGATGGCCAATCGATTATCATCATTCAATTTAATTTGTAGTACGACCTCGTTATTAGCGTCAGCGCGATATATTAATCCAGTCATTCAGTTTAGCGTCAGCGATATTGTAATCCAATGTCATTTCAAATAACCTGAACACGCTTTTAGTATGGGCTGGTTACGACAGATTTGGAAATTATAATTAAAACAATGTATTATAAAATTGAAGTTAATAGTTTGTGTTTGCTTTAATACGAATTGAAACACCATGTGATCTTTTAATTTATGAAAAGATAAGTTTATGAGCTCGACCACATCGAAATATGCATTAATAATTAATTAATTAATTAATGGGTAAATAAATAGATAAATAAATGAATATATTAATTCATTAATTAGGTAAGTTATTAAATCCTTAGACAAACAAATGAATAAATAAATATAATGTATAACATTAATGTTCAATTAATTGAAAATCAAATGAACACATAATTAATAAATAAACCCATCAAGATAGAAGAAAGTTTAAAAAAAGAAAGAAAATCAATATGAATAAATGTCAATTTAAAAAAAAAAAATGTAAATAGATAATAATATTAAATAAATAAATAAATAAATAAATAACGTAAAATATTATAAATAAATAACATTAAGAACTTCAATCAAGATTCGAACCTACGGCTTGTTGATTGAGAGTCTAAAGCTCTACCGACTGAGCTATTTCGAACCTCGTGATATCAATGTATTTTTACAATTTAATGTTTCGAATAACACATTACATCAATTTATAGAAATTGCGTGTGGTACAAATTATGTATGCAGCTTCAATTTTCTTCAGTGGGCATTCTGTTAAGAAAACAAACTCCCTTGTAGTAGAAATAAGTTGAAAATGGATGCCCCTCCCCGAGAACCAACATGCAAAATGAACATATTTAGATAATATTTGTGTACATATTTTATCAAAGTCACATCATAGTTTATGTACCAAACTTTTTTTTAGACAGTAGATTTCATGCCGAATTACATTTCTGATAATAAATCAAGAATATTTTCTGAGTTACAGGGCGATACGATTCATAATTACTTCAAAATCATAAGTAAAATAAAGACAAAAAAGGTGACTCCAGTGAGATTCGAACTCACGCGCAAAAGTTTCCATTAGACCACCGCCTTAGACCACTCGGCCACAGTGACAGTTCCCGATTACAGTGGCAGAGAATTAACAAATACCAAATACTTATTTGAATGTCGTTATTTCCCAATGACCATAAAATCTGTCCGAGCCGGGGATAGAATATTTTGAAACAACATGTTATTGCACAAAGGCAACTGATTTTTCTTAATCCTTACAGTTGTAAGTTTGGGCTGATTTCCATTAAAATCCATAAAGGTCCCTTCCCGGTCAATCAATTGCACGAGAACATTATTATGGTCACGCGTTATGAACTCGCCTCCCAATAGGGTGGTGCCGTTACATTTTTTAGTTTCATGCTGTCATTTTCCTCAAATATTTTTAAAACCACAAAAGCTATCTCAACAAATTTGGTATCATTTTAAAGCCCTAATAACAAGCTATCTGCCTGCAAAATGGCATTGGTATAGCTAATACAGAATGGGAGATACAGCTGTTTGATGTTTGGGGACCAGGGGTGGTGCTGGAAGGGGTGTGTCTGGAAGGGGTGCCGCCTGTACAAACTCAATGGGGATAATCCCATGTTTTGTTCTTTTTACAATGACTAGTCATCTCCTAATGTTACAAACACCATTCTGGTCCCATTTTAAAGGATAATTAGTAGTCTTTAAGTATGTGGTTCAACAGACTTGTCAACTATTTGTAACAACTAATTAATTATGGATAAGACCATGAACATCAGCTTTCTTCCTATTCGCTACACAGTAAACATGAATAATCAGCCTCAATTTACCGGATTTATAAAAATGACTATAACAGAAAAAGTTTTCAAGCGATGATAGCAAAAGTATACATTTTTGGAAAGCTTTTAACTAGAGGAATTCAGAAATGCAGTTTATATCAGGGAAGGGTTCATCCTTAAACAAATATTTTTAAAAATTCTAAAAATATATAAAATAAAAATTGGAGATATTCACTAGCCGGTATAATTACCATACCGACGTAGTAACTTTGACAATTATATATCATCTAATGGGTAATTTCATGAGGAATTCAAATATGTATAGTAAATAATGATAGGGGTAGGTATAAAAAAGATATGGATCTCGAATTAAAAATTAAAAACTCTGATATTTTTCCGAACATTTCCGATCATACCATTTTAGTTCATGGTCGTACTATAATTCCAATGGCATATTTGGTTTCCTCATGCAATTTCCCTTCAGAAAATGTATACTTTTACTACCTCAGGGGGGTATACAAGCAAATATAAATGTGTAAAGTTAAAATCATGTCGTGAAAGCCAAAATCCGTGTGAAACGCGAAAGGAGGCGAGCTTATAACACATGACCTTATATATTATCCCAAAGCTCGCGGTAAACCAGACATTATGCAATTAAAATGTTAATCAGTAAATCAAACAGAAAAGTTAATGTCTACTTCACGGAATTATAATCCCTAAATCGATAGCACTGTCAGACATCAATGACTTATCTCAATACTACATGCAGTATTCATAACATTATCTCAATCAATAACATTGAATAGAGGCTGGCCTTGCGTTACATTGCATCACGGTGTATTTTGATGAGCACCGACGAATCGGGTAGAAAGTGAATCAAAAGAAATCAATCATGGGTCATTCATCGATATTACAGACCATTCAGTTTATTCTTGGGATTGACGCGGGATATTTGAAAGGAGAGTAAACTCGCATGATTATGAAATGGGCTTTTTACTTCTGGTTGTTTTGGTGAACAAAGTTTAGTAATTCTAATATCACTACATTAGACGTTGTATTACCTGGATTGTTTTCAAATGAGAATAAAATATAACTTGAGTATATAAGGAAGTACGGAATTCTGAAAATAAATATGATATGAACGTAATTCATTGAGAAAATAAGCTTTGAATCTTACCTGTACTTGTTTCATAGACTTTAAAACATCTTACCATCATGGAATAATAATTCCGTAATTGCTATTCCAATATTTTATCTAACACTCCTATAGATAGTGATATCTGATGGGCTATTTCTCTAACATTTCAACATTTTGGAACATAATGATCATTTAAATATAGCGACGATAGACTGCATCCCCTGTTATTATACTTAAATATTAAAATGAAGCAGACGAAGCAACGCCCTATAGCGTCACTAGGCGGCGTTGATATTGCAGTTTATATCCAGGAGGCGTGACCACAGTACCTTTGCGGTTCATGATTATTCACAAACACACAGTTTGAACGTCGAAGAGGGCGCTCGTAATAATGTCCAATTTTTACCTTGTGTAAGGCTTGTGACCTATCAGTTGTAAGACGCACTATACGACCCCCGGGAGAGGTGCGTCGTGGGTGCGTCGTTTACCAATCATTTTTGACGGAGGGTACGTCAGTGGCAGTCTTTAGTCCGTCAAAAAAATGACGGGGGGTGCGTCAAGGTCCGTCACTTTACATGGGTGCGTCACAGTGTACATCTGTTTACGAACAACAAAATACGACCTTTTATATACGCTATAGGCCTACTATACCACATAACTTCTTGATACCGCCAACCAGGCTCTACTTTAATACCGCAAACATCACTCCGATATTTTATACCGCATGTTCTAAAATGCCTGAAATCACTCGATCATCGCCAATTGCAATACAAGAGTTTGGCAAACGATACCCATTTCTAAGGATTTTGCTTCATTTATAGACCCCGTTCGCAAATTATCTGGAAAATAGACCAATAGACTCATTTATATGATTTTGTGTATGGGAAAACTAGACCCAATTTTAGCAACTCGCGAAAATATACCCATTTGTAAGGATTTTAAAATAGGCCCATCTGTAGCAAGAGTGAGGCAACTTTTTTTATTTTTAGAGATTTTCCATCACAAAATCATACCCCATTTGTTTTTTTTAGCAAAAAGCGACTAAGCGGCACTATCCCCGCCAACGCTTAATCGAGCACCACCCCCCACCCCCGAGGAAAGGTCACACAGAATTTGTCAATCATGCTCACGAACACAGACATCACACAACAAAAAGTCGGGTTTTAAAAGAGTCTTGGCCCGAGACTATACTACCGGGGGAAGCACTCGTAATCACCCGTTTTGTCCATGCAAATTTGGTCAAATTTAGGGCATCGCATGTGGGGGTCATCAGGGGGGGGGGGGGGCATATCTGAACATTTGTTTTAGTATACAAAGGTTTATATCGAGTTTGTAATTTTATTTGGGGGCATCAAAGTGGGGGGAGCCCGGGGGGACTTATCACAATAGCGGTATACGTGTATGTGCCGCATTTGGGGTGCCTTTTCTCGAAGTATATGGGTGGTATTGATTACATCAGAAATGTTTTTGGTATTTTGGTAATTTCCAATCCGAAGTTCAAATGTTTAAATACACTTTCGAGAACCCAATTTTGGTTAAAATACACTTTCGAGAACCCAATTTTCTACTTACCTCCCGTTAATTGTAAATAGGCGCAAGCCTACACGTATAACAAGGGATGAAGGATACCCCTTCCACCCCCCCCCCCCCCCCCCCCCACCCCCACCCCCTGGTTACGCCACTGAACGGGTCGAAGCAGAATGGGAAATGTTCTCGAAATTGTTTCAATTGTTTCATCCTCATCCTGACGTTTATGATAATCAGTTAAATATTTTATGAATTTTAGACCAGTCAGACATTATTGTGCATATAAAAGTTCTCCTCTTAGTTCCGTCCGGTCCGGAGTCTATATAATTATTCGAGGGCCAGGGTTGACAACATCGAATGAGGGCAGATCCCTCGTGAATCAAAAGTAATTTCATTTCTTCAGAATCTTCAGAATATTTATACTGCATGAAAACGCTTGGAATAGCTTTAAACACGCAGTACGTCATGCATGTAGCAGAACTAAATGGTGAAGTGGGCTTTGGTGGACAGATTATCAAGGTCGATGGCATTTTAAAGTGTTGTTTTGAACTGACTTAAGGTGGGGGCTTCTTTCACGTTGGCTGGTAGTAAGTTCCATTCAGGTATGGTGTATGGGTAGAGTGATCATAATTTTCAGTAGTCATCGTGTTTTATCCAGTTTAGTCAACGATATCTCACGACAGGGTGCGTCGTCATGGTCCATCTGAATCCACCAATGGTGCGTCCAAAAATTGACCGAGGATGCGTATTTGGATGGCAATGGTCCGTCGTTTTTTGACACAGGGTGCGTCATGGTACATGAGAAGTTGACGCACCTCGGTAAAGTGACGCACCACTCCCGGGGGTTGTATAGTGCGTCTTACAACTGATAGGTGTATTACACGTAAAGAGATAGGGCAATACATTTCGTACTGAATCTCCTTTATAAATCTGGTTGCATACAGTGAAAAACACATCATGCGTGAAGTCTGAGGGGACTTTGAACACAGAGATTTAGAACACCGATAGTAGTTTACGCGCGAATGTTATACCGACTAGTTTGGTGACGGTGGCGTAGCAAAGGAATTAGTTTTGTTCGTCAAGATCGATTTATAACAGGCTTGATATATCGCATCAAATTGTTTGATCTACAGTAAGCACGAAACCCTTACAGCATAGTATTTCTTATAGTCTTTCCGTAAAAGAAACTGTTGATAATAGTATAAATATTGTTTCAAAATACAGATCAGGATGAATGCAATGGCGGAGGATCTGGTCATAACTGCGACAGCAACGCTGAGTGTACAAACACCGACGGTAGTTTCACGTGCCAGTGTAATCCAGGCTGGATCGGTGACGGTTTCAATTGCACAGGTACTAATTTAATTTAATTTAAATCGGTACATGATTTCATTTCTGGTTAGTCGTTAAAATATAATGAATCATGTTGACAATATTATTGTTTCAAATAACGAGTACAATAGCAAAGTATCTTACTTTTATGTCGTCAAGAATCAAATAAATAATTGTTAGAAAAACTATGAAATTTACCATGACAACAATCACAGAGTTTTCCAATACCCCCCCCCCCCTCCCCCCGTAGCAATGTGCACTCCACCACGCGGAGTTCATGGAACATGTCTAGCAACAACGTACTTTCTTTATGTCACAAACCATGCACCCGTTACAAACCACCCCTCAAAAATTACCCGTCACAAACCACCCATCACACACAGCCCGTCACAAACAAATTGTCACAAACAACTTGTCACAAAAAAACAGCATGGGTTAGATTATTATTCACGTTAGCCTATTCATTGTTGTGCGATTTTTTTTGTTGACAATTGGCTATGAGGCATGCGATTTTATTTTTGTCGGCATTTTTTTTTTGACTGGTTTCAAAAATGTTCATATCTTTTTCGTGTTTATTCAAGCTTACAGAAAATCACAGGACAAAAAAAAAATTGAAAATGCATCGCAAGCCTATTTTACATACCAATGCGCGCAGATTTCTGAGACAAACCTCTTTTTGCCATCAATCCGATTTATTAAAATGAACGCAGAAATCAACTACGTCCCAATTTTTTCATGAGGTAATCTCACGCGCATATTCATAATCGGCGATACGAACACTGCCGTACATGGGTTTTAATGACCTCTGACCCTCATAAGGCCAAAAAAAGAGTTGTGTTGCCCTCATCTGGCCGGGTCAAAATTACGAGAATTGTGGGCCGGTTTTTATTAAGATTTAATTTTTTTTTTTTTTTTTTGTTAAAGATTTTTTTTAATATTTCAACACTGTTTTTACCTATCTTCCGGGTGATAAATGTGTGTAAAAGCCAACGAAGCCCAGAAAACCAAACAACAGGCTCGGGTTTATACGAGAAAGAAAATGCAAATAGTATATTGTTTTTATTTGGTCTCATTCTCTCCATCGTTGTCTCTAATTCAGAATTCAATAATCTATGTGGATATTCCATACTTTCAAGCAGTTTCTGTTATAGAATCAAGGCCTCAAGGGTGAATATTTTTTCATGGATGTGTAGGCCTAATACTCTAAGAAAATATTCACCATTGGGAAGAAAATACAGCCAGTATGCATTTACCTTAGTATCCCCACACATGTTGACTGAAGTAATAGGTATGAAATGGTTGATTTGGTATACTAAAAAATAAAAAAGGAAGCAAATCCGGCCGACCGATCTTCCCGATTCTAGGCTTGTGAGGGCAACACATACCATTTTTTTTGGGGGGGGGGGGGGGGGCATAATGTTAGTGCAGGCAATTAAAAGAAGCAGTAACATGTTCCAAGCAGTGGAGTCTTCAATTAGGGTGAGGGCATGAGGGGGACCGAACAGGCCTGTGAGGGGAGGCATGGGGGACAGGCAGGTCTGTGAGGGGGTGGCATGGCCGAGTCGTCAACCGGTTGTTCTAGTGATTAGCTTTCCTCCCGTCTCAAAGGGGACGTAAAGTAGTCAATGGGGACAGGCTGATAATAGGTATCATCTCTTTCATATACATAAAGTGCGTCGTTACTCATATCTTTATAATATGAAGTTTCGGTAATCAGTCGTTCTCATATCTTTAAAATATCGGTAATCCGTCGTTCTCATATCTTGATAATATAAAGTGTCGGTAATGCGTGAAATTATTTCAGATTGTGCAAGTCCGCTTGGCATGGAGGATGGAACAATACTAGACAATCAGATCACCTCTAGCGAGTTGCGCGAGGCCGGTGATAGTGCTAGTAATGCCCGGTTGAATGGGGATAGTGTTTGGGCTCCTCTGGTCAGCATTCCCGTGTGGATACATGTAGAGCTGGGGAACTCAAAGCTGATATCAGGGCTAGTGGTACAAGGACGCTCCAATTTGGATGAGTGGGTGACCCAGTATTTGGTTGATTACAACCCTATTGGTGGTTCAGGATGGATACAGATATACGTGAACAAACAAAGGGAGTATGTAAGTTCATATAAATAAGGAGCTCTGCAACAGAGTAAAGTGACATCTATACTTAACACTTTCCACGTGGCTATTGGTTTTACCATATCAACAATATATTCGCCAGAAATCTTTCTTAACTTTCAAGGTCCATTTCAAGGATTACTGAACCAATACTAGGCATGTTTGTACTTCTTTTAATGCATCATTACGATTTTATTCGAATATTCATAAGAATAAAATTCAGACTACAACAAATAGTCATGTAATGTAACAATAGATTCGTAACATTGTAAGGTCACGAAAACAATATGTTCTACGGGCCCGACCTTTTTATGTTATTATTTTTTTCTTTAAAATGTCAACAACAACCACAACAACAACCACAACAACAACCACAACCACAACAACAACAACAACAACAACAACAACAACAACAACAACAACAACAACAACAACAACAACAACAACAACAACAACAACAACAACAACAACAACAACAACAACAACAACAACAACAGCAACAG
The DNA here is from genome assembly GCA_035610835.1 of Ophiura sarsii. Taxonomy (NCBI): domain Eukaryota; kingdom Metazoa; phylum Echinodermata; class Ophiuroidea; order Amphilepidida; family Ophiuridae; genus Ophiura; species Ophiura sarsii. Next base: position 14,457,762 of record CM069447.1, on the reverse strand, counting down.
CAACAGCAACAGCAACAGCAACAGCAACATCAACATCAACATCAACAACAACAACAACAACAACAACAACAACAACAACAACAGCAACAACAACAACAACAAAATTGACAATTATTTGATAGGAATTTGATATTGATAAATTTGCCAAAAATGTTCTAAATTTGATAATGAATAGGACATTTTATATTGAGACAATTGTTAACAATTAATACTATTGTATACTTTCTGTATACTTGTTTTCCCTATAGTTGTTTGATGGATGCGATGATCGAAATACTCCTGTCCGAAATCTTTTTTCTGAACCAGCGGTTACAGATAATGTCAGGATACAACCTATATATTGGTACGGGTCGTGTTCCATGCGATTTGAGATACTCGGATGTGAAGGTAAGTCCCTTTGCCTTTGCCAAAGAAAGAAAGGTTAAATGTATATAATGTGATCTTTCCAGGGAACGCCCTCAACATCGAGAAAAAAAATGAAAGCAGATTTTCTTGCAGATTTACATTTCTGATCATAAATCGTACATACATTCCAAGTTACAGGGCGATACGATTCTTAATTACTTCAAAATCATGGTTTTAGAGTGAAAATAAACTGTCGGGATAACACGACAGTTTATATTTTTACTCTAAATTCACTCTAAAACCATGATTTTGAGGTAATTAGGAATCGTACCACTCTGTAACTTGGAATGTATGTACGATTTATGATCAGAAATGTAAATCTGCAAGAAAATCTAGTTTCTAAAAAAAATCATGAATAGAGGGCGCTCTCTGGAAAAGATCACATAATATGCCTTTAAAACCACTCAAGCAAAACAAATCCTACCCTATTCAATCAAAGCTTTGTTTTTTTATGCACACAACAATCGATTGTTATCAAAAAGCTAAATGAAATAAGAAGAGGTTGCAATAATACAATGCGAGCAACATTTCAGAAATAACTTAATGTTTAAAAGGGTTTGTGACTTTAATATATATAGATTTTCATATTGGATCATTTTGGCAAAAACTTGAAATAAACTATATAGTCACAAAAAAGGTCTGTATTTTTCATCAGAAATGTCCGATTTTCAAACTCTAAAATTCCTAAGAAAGCTGGCGTTTGCGTAATAGGCATATATGTATGAAAACGATTTTGACCATGTCAATAAAATTCGTGCCAAGAACAATGGTATTACCTCGGTATAGAATAGATAATTCTGGGGAATATCTGTGTAACAAATGTCAAATAGGTTGTCTTTCTAGGGAACACCATGATGGATGTGCGCGGGAAAGAATGAATAACGAGTACATCACCCGATGATGGCGCTGATGCGTATCGCCTTACGGTTCTAAGGGACGCACCATTTGATATCCAGTTTTTTTTCGCCTTGATAGGGGGTCAAGCTTCTTGTTTTTCAAAAAACTTCCATGCCTCCCCCTGTACATGTATATCAAATGGTGCGTCCCTAACAAGTACAAACAATATCATCCACACTGGCATACGGTATCCCCCAGTACCCTCTAAAATGCACATTCAACATTATATAGGAAGTTGACAAAAAAACAATATACTAATCAATTCGTCGCTGTTCTGACATACCGGCACATCATGAAAAACAGCATTTTGAGAAAATCGTGTTTGAAAATTTTCCAATTTGTAAAGACTTGTTAGAGAGCATTTACATCAAATGTCACTATCATTGTCAAAGAACACTAATAGATATATACTTATGTTTGTTATGAGCATGTTACAACAACAAATTGCAATTATTAATTAGGAGTAATTATGTCATAAAGTCATGTGCCGCTATGTCAGAACAGTGATACAGTGATATGCCGGTATATCAGAACTGCAGTTACACGGTGGTCTATGGCAGAATATTGTGATGTGCCGGTATGTCAGAATACAAAATGAGGTTTTCATGCCGGTATTATGTTCAAACCCTGACATATCACACTAATTAGTGCGGTATCTCATTAATTAATTACCTTTTTGTCTCCATTTTTGGGGAGAATAAAGAGTTTCATTTGTAGATCATAAAATGCATCTTAACTAATTTTGCCCAAAATGGCACATGTGCCGGTATGTCAGAACAGCGACGAATTAGACACTATGTATAAACTTAAAGATATGAGTCTTGAGACACTTTTTAAATTGGCCAAGAGATGACATTGAGCGAATATTATGATGGTAAACTGTTCCAAATATTTATTGCTATGATCCACAGTGCTACGAATGTGCCAGGAATACCGTGTGTAGTGTAAAGTAATGTGATTAACGGAATGATGGTTATGATTATCAATAACATATTTTAAAATATCCTTCTTATTTTTCAACTTTCAGATGATGGCTAAAAAAAAACACCCGAAGAAAATAATGACAAGATGATCGGAGATAACGTTGAAGGTATTGATTCAAATACCTGTTAATCATAAAAAAAATCAGATACAATTAGCGGTTTTTTTGGCGTAATTCTGATTGAAATGTAATTTATAACTGACAAGTATGGGAAGGAACAATATATGTCATGGTTATGTCAATTATAACCAGTATATAGAGCTCCAATTCCTTACGATCTGAATGTATATCAGTGGCGTAACTATGTTTTTGATATTGAGGGTGGGAGGGGGCAAGAATTTAAAGTGAACCGACAAGATTTTTCCGAGGAAAGAAATGCGCGCGAAAATGTTGGACTTCACATTTATTTGTGCTATTATGATTGAGGTACATTTTTGCTTTAAACAAGCTTCTACCCCAAACGTATTCAAATTTTGGGACACATGTGCGCGAAGCGCGCGAACATTTTTCCGTCTGTGTACTTTTGACCATCATAATTCCATGATTCCTCTTGTCAAATAAACCGACAATACCAATCTCAACCGACAGACAGTCGATATTGGGGGAGGGGGGGGGGGGGGGGGTGGGGTATCTATGTATACTGATGTATATCTATTTAGAAATCATCTACATCCTATATTAGAACCAATGACAGGCCATTTTAAATTACACTCGGATAATTCAGATAAATTGAGGTTATACTCGACGCCAAGAATATCAAAAGTCCGCAGCAGCACTGAGATTATTTTGTATTTAATGCAAAATAATCTCACATTGAATTACCAATTACAATCTCTTTGATTACCGTCTTTGATTTGATCAAGACGCACATTTTCGCCGCTCGTTATATGCGTTGGGTGTTGGCGACGAAGTCTCCACTTGTCGTTGACCAAACTGTAGTTCTGTTGCAAATTTACCAATTCATGACAGCTAAGGCCGTACAAAAACAAATTGGCTAAAAGAGCTTTGTGCTGTTCTTTTTGATTTCCTCTTCTTTTACAAAAATGATCTATGTCATTTTCGATTTATTTTTCTTGAATTTTGTTTACCTACGAACAGCTGTGTAAAATACTATCATTTTGGGTGGCGAGTTTTGTGATACCTCGCCGATTCCGAATTTCACATTTATAATACAATTTGCCGAGTATCGCCGAAACAAACTAGTAAACAAAAAAGAATTGCTGCCGCGCATAGTGCTAGGCGCTAAATTTCATTTTAAAAGTAAGCAGCGCGGGCCGCTGAGACAGAGTTTAAGGGGGGACTTGAGGAAGTTTTTGATTTGATTTTTTGAATTTTGTGAGTGCTGTAATTATTGAACTATTAATCAAATGTATATAAAAGTATACATTTTTTGGGAAGGAAATGGATCAGAGAATCCAAATTTGGCGTCACTTTTTTGACCCAATTTTTTTTGAACAAAGCTAACAAAAAATAATTTGAGTAAAAAATGGCCAAATCACTTTATAATGATGTAAAGACACTAATGAAGGGACGATTTTTTTTTTTAAAACCTAATCTAATATTTTTGAAAATGTTGACCAAAAAGTGCCAAAAAACGTGAAAAAATTGATTTTTTATTTTTTTTTACACTTTTTTGTCAAAATTTCAAAAAATATTGGATTAGATTTAAAAAAAAAAAAATTCGTCCCTCCAGTAGTGTCTTAACATCATCATCAAGTGAATTGGGCATATTTAACTCAAAATTATGTTTGTTAGCTTTGTTCAAAAAAATTGGGTCAAAAAAGTGATTTTTTGTGATTTTCTCAAAAAATCAACATTTTTGGTCAAAATTAATGCCAAATTTGGATTCTCTGATCCATTTCCTTTCCAAAAAGGTATACTTTTATATACATTTGAGTCATGGTTCAATAAAAACAGCACCAACACACTTCAACAAAAAACTTCCTTAAGTCCCCCTTAATGATTAATTTTTTTAGCCTAATTCAGAGAAATTGAGGTCATACTCTACGCCAAGAATTACAAAAACACATGTTACCAAAGCCACGCGTACTGGGATGACATACCCGAAGCAGTACTGAGATCCTTATGTATTGCATTGAATTACCAATTACAAATCTGGAGTTAGAAAGCTTAATCTTTTTACCTGGACTTTGACTCATGGACGGGCGTATTGTTAAATTGACGCCACGGTATAACGGTCGTATCTCACAACTTATTTTACCCAGATGTCGTTATAACTACAAAATGCAACATCGTACGGCAAACTAAAGACATCAAAAAAAGTAACTCGGCTGTTGTAAAAGCACCTATAATTTTAAAATTGTTACTCATATTCTAAAAATGAAAACACCAGGAGACGGACAATTTAATTACGGTGATTTTGACACCTTGTTTGTTAAAATCGATAAAGTATTGTTGTCGCGGTATGTGCTTACAGATAAAAAGTGCCATTTCCATTGTTGCATTAACTCCTATTGAACTTTCTGATTCAGCGTGAAGATAATAGCGGGAATTTTGATTAGCTGTTCTTGTTGTGCTGTAAACTTGATTAGCATAATCCGGGACAAATTTAATGGGGATGACAGGCGTACTTCTTTACAATTAAAAAGGATGAATTTAAAACTCCAAATGCTCAGAAGGTCCGAAAAGACAGACAGGACAGGTCATCGCCATGGACAAACTATCAAAATTCCCCCTATTATCTTCACGCGGAATCAGAGCGATCAATAAGAGTTAATGCAACAATGGAAATGGCACTTTTCATCTGTAAGCACATACCGCGACAACAATACTTTATCGATTTTAACAAACAAGGTGTCAAAATCACCGTAATTAAATTGTCCGTCTCCTGGTATTTTCATTTTTAGAATATGAGTAACAATTTTAAAATTATAGGTGCTTTTACAACAGCCGAGTTACTTTTTTTGATGTCTTTAGTCGAGCCCGAGTCAAAAAATAAAATAACCGACCGGCAAGACAATTATAGTATATGCATATGTGACCATCCAGCACAAAGGGGCCGTATAAAGTCGACAGAGCATGTACTGAGATATTATGGCTCAATGACCATTTCAATAAACAACAGGAAACAAAGGATTTTTTAATGGATTTATTGATTTGTACTGCCTATCTAACAATGCAATATGGATATGTAATACATCATTGTAAAGCTAATTTTAAGAAGAATTCCCCTGTTTAATATCTCAACAAAATGTTGTGGCCGACTTTACATCCCATTTGTGGTGGATGGTCACATATCGTCAGCCTGCTTCGATAATTGCCTAACTCACTTTTCAGCAAAATTGAGTTTTTTGCATAAGTCGTGACTTTATTACATTATGCACATGCTGTTATAATACCTAAGTCATTGACCAATCAAAAGTGTTGATAAATGAAGAGATTTGTTGCAAAAAGGCCACCAGACCACTCTAACACGTTACTCATTTTGCATTATTGGATTTGCATTGACAAATCCATGGAATGAATCAAATTATTGTATGGCTGTGTTCATCCGTTTCTATATGACTTGGATTAGTGCATCCATGCACGCCAATCCTCAATTGGCGTAATCCTCAATTGGCGTGCATGGATGCACTAATCCAAGTCACATCAACAATACAAGCATCATTCCACATAATGAATATCCATCCATCAATAATGCAAAATGAGTAACAGGTACAAAGGTAACAGGTTTCATACTTTTGTTGTTTTCTAAGAACTAGAAAAGATGAGTTAGGCAATTATCGAAGCAGGCTGACGATATGAGATTAAGGGCTTATCACCTTGCAAGGGAAGAGAGTCTATTTTGGCTGCGCCCCTTTGAATTGTAGCTCGAATAAAAAAAAATGTAAATATTCCTTCTTGTATAGCGTCTGATACAAGTAGACAAATGGACATTAACCAAACCACTAACAATGGATTCCCAATGTTGAGTCATGCGCTGTGTTATTTGTAGAACGCTATATAAATGTGTGTTATTATTATTAGTAGTAGTAGTAGTAGTAGTTATTATTAGGGTTAATGTTATTATTATTATTATTATTAAGCGGACTTATCATTATGCAAATATCATCATGTTTTGTTTTAAAAGCATTGAGTAATGTAAGAACGTCATAGGCAGTGTACAGACTGTTATTACATGTTGGATCAAATGTGAGATACACATAAGGGAATGATCAGGCCGGTGCCACTTTACACAGACTCCCATTGCCGAGATTGCCGCGTACTCATGCCCTCATGCTCATACTGTATATAGACGGCTTCAATTTTATTTTTGAGTTTTAACCCTAACACTACCATATACCCAAAAATACCACGACTGGGCACGTTGGTACCACCCGGCGTGGAAGTTTTTTGATGACAAAATGGACCCAATACATACAGTCTGGGCAATACACTGCCCAGAACTGTGCTTGACAGCCGTGGTGAAGTGTGGAATCCCTCGCCTCTGGTGCGAGAGGTCCCTGGATCAAATCCCGGGGGGGTCGGGGGATATTTTGGTCGATTTTCTGCGTTGAAGAACAAATTCTGAAAAAGTGGGGGGGTAGAGTTAGGGTTAATAGAGTCTAGCATGGCTGCGCCCCTTGCTCGAATACCATGTAAATATCATTACTTTACACCGTCTAGGGGGGCGGGGGGGGGGGGGGGGATCGGGGGGATATTTTTGTCGATTTTCCGCGTTGAAGAACAAATTCTGAAAAAGGGGGGGGGGGGGTAGAGTTAGGGTTAACAAGCAATTTGTTGATTTTTTTTTTTCAACAATTTTCTAAGTTTTGTTAATATAACCCTAACACTACCATATACCCCAAAATACCACGACTAGGCACGTTGGTACCACCCGGCGTGGAAGTTTTTTTGATGAAAAAATGGACCCAATACATACAGTCTGGGCAATACACTGCCCAGAACTGTGCTTGACAGCCGTGGTGAAGTGTGGAATCCCTCGCCTCTGGTGCGAGAGGTCCCTGGATCAAATCCCGGGGGAATCTGGGGATATTTTGGTCGATGTTCTGCGTTGAAGAATTTGTTCTTCAACGAAAAAGTGGGGGGTAGAGTTAGGGTTAATAGAGTCTAGCATGGCTGCGCCCCTTGCTCGAATACCATGTAAATATCATTACTGTACACCGTCTACAAATGTAATAGCTTTGAAGCTCTGGTAGCGTCCAGCCAGGGACAATCGAAATGGCCTATTACAGGGTGTCCCACAACGATCTATACCGAGAGAATACGATTTCTTCGGTATGATCTTTATTGGTATTGTCCAAACCGTTTTTATATATATCTTGCGCAAACGCAAAGGAATTTTAGATTTTGAAAATCGGTCATTTCTGATGGAAAAAAAAGACATTATGAAAATCTAAAAAATCACTATCCCTTTTAAAACAATAAATTATTTCTGAAACATTATTCGCATTATTATTACACCCTCTTATTATTTTAATTGGCTGTTTGATAACAATTGATCGTTGTTGTGCTTTTGATTTAAGAGAGTGATGGTAGTGCTAGAGAGAATAGCTGTAAAGATGAATTTTGCGAGCCAAAATATGAAAATACGTTTTTCATCGATTTTCAATTATGTCTTGCCACAGCGGAACAAAAAGAGATATCTCTATGAAATTAACGGAATAAGTAGGAAACATTTTCACGATCATATCGAAAGTGTTTAGATTTGAAGCACTTTTTGTTCTGTTTTGTTTTTGTCGTTTTTGGAAACCCGGTATATTCTGGGACACCCTGTATATTGCTATATCATCATATTCAATTACATGACATGCGTGTTGCGGGTTAGCTCTGGTAGTTGCGAGTGTGTTTTTATACAAGGACTGCTCAAAGGTTGCCGATAATCTTTCGAAAAAATGATCAACATTTAATTTCCCCAAAAACTTAGGCCTGGGTCAAACTGAAACAAGTTATACGTGATTTGTCAATAAAAATACTATTCTATAGTGTTAATAATAATCGGTAAAATTGAGAAAAATGTGATAATTATAGATGTATACAAATGTTAAAACATGCTAGAACAAAGCAGTTGATAATTTCCCTAGACATTTTTAACTGTATACTTTTTGTACCAATTGATTCCAATAGCCAAATAAATCGGTCAATTATGTTCTTTAATGATATGTATTTGCATTTTCCAAAGTGCAGTAGTTCAGTAGGCATTGCACAGGCTCTATTCGTATGGAGCAATGCACACAGCGAGCTGTGCCGTGTGATTGCTGAAATTTGTACCACCAGGGCTCATTTATGAATGTATTATGTATGCTTGCTCAACTGATGATATTTGTACACCCACAACACGCGTACTTATGTAACAGTACCATTGTTTCTTATCCCTTCATTCGATTGTCCCTGGTCCAACATTGTATATAGACTATAAAACTACAAACAAATGTATATGTATGTACCATAGTTTTTTTAAATTATGTTTGGGTTTAGGTACTTGTGCGTAGGTTTATTAAATTTTTGATCGATGTGTATGAAAAATGAATGTTTCACAATACACAGAAAGGGAGCAGTCCAATGGTTTTTTTAATAACCGTCAAATAATGCAAATCCGCACTGAAATCGAGCTGAGGAGATATGTGGGTATATACAGACTGTAAAAACAAATATTACACTTGTAATTTCATTTGTAACCCATTTTTAAAATCATGTAATGTAAAAATACACCCTGTGATAAGCCGCTGTATTGACTACCAGCATAATTTGATTTGCTCTTTTTAAATGCTTTTGCTTAAATATTATGACCAATCTACTAATTCGTCTAGAAATCGGTTTGGGCCACTTTCAGCATATTTTATAGCATACAATCGTGTTTGTAGACATTACATGGTTATGGTATCACGCAAGGAACATTGAGATAATTCCTGCCGCCCATTCATTCTTTGTGCATTATTGGATTCTCTATGGAAAGTCTGCATCCAGAAGATCCACTTGCAATGAACTATTGTCTAACAAGGGCGATCTCTTCCTAGTTCATGGTTTGATGTATTTTTGGTTACAGTCTGTAGAAGAGTTATGTAATATTGAGACAATTGTATAACTGACGGTATAAAACAAGTGTCAAAAATACATTCATGCATACATTGTATTTGTAACGGTAAAGTTATTTCGGTAATTTATGAGATCAGTCTATAGATCGGCTACATATAGATATGTAAGCCCCGATTGTACTCGTGTTTCACAGAGGTCATATTCAAACATCAACTTGAATGATTAGGTTGCTCCCCGACTGATATATATACATGTTTCAATTGCAAAGAGCACTGTAAATACTAATAATTATATGCACAAAACAGACTTTAAATCTGATCATGTTATGATAATGTAATTGATATACACAACCAACCAAAAGTCAATACGCAGTGATTATATCCTAGAAAATCCACCATCTATATGAACATACTATTGACTATTTTCACTAGTAGGGGTGATGTTGTATGTGTGCATTATATAGTTCTTCTTCAAAAATATATATTTCTTATGTTATGATCATCAGATTTCATACACGACCCGATAAATCGTGACAAAAGTCAAAATGTACACAGTGAAATCCCATAGCCATTTGCTTGGGTATACATGAGTTAATTAATCACTGTTGTAGCGCTATGGGATTATCATATTTTGCAGTTGAATTCCCGACAAATCATTAGTTTTAGATTAATTTACAAAATTTGATTTGCAATTCTCATTACTATCTAAAACATGACTCATGTTAAGAAAAGGTTACTGGAATTTTCCAGGAAAGCTGACATTTGGGGACACATTTTTATTAAACGTGTTGGTAGTACTAGTAGAAGGAAACCTGTACTGTAGCAACATACAGGGTATATATATATATTTAAATGAGTGCACAGATGTTTTGCAGTGGGTATTTTTGTCAACACAATAATACAAGTTACATGTTGTGGGAAAAAAAATCGTGGCAGATTGTAATTAAATTGTAGAGAGTAATGTTGCTCAGGTAATATGGTGTGTCTTGTTTGGGTTTATGTCATTTTTTGAAATGTTTATGATGTTTTATGTGTATACATAACTATAAAGGAATTGTTGAGTTTTCGGACAACCTGTATATTGCAATTCAAAAAGTGTGTATACACTGTAAACTGTAAAAAGAATCACATAGGTATTTCACTTTTAGTGCTTCTATACGATTATAATTTAAATAGTATTATCATAATTCGTTATATATAGGCTTTTCACTCATTGAGAAAACAAGCACGTTATAACATATCAGAGGAGGTGTGATATAGTCATATTATAGGCTTATGTATTTAACAATAATCTATATCACTCGGTCCAATTTGGATCTCGCCTCTTGTAACGGAAAAGTCCAACTTAGACTTTGTGATATTGTCTTCGTCTGTACTATCACACTCTCAGGCATGCAATACGTTATACTACATGTATATGAAATGATAGGCCTGATTTCAGCGATGCAATATTTGTATATAATTATAATGATAGACCTGGTTTCAGCCGTGTGATAGTTAACGCATATTGAGTGTGCATGGTGGAGATTATCCCTCCAAGTTGCTCTAGCATTTCCGGCCGATTACTCATATGATTGAAAAGTCAAAATTGTGCCGAGGGAAGGATCTTAAAAAAAAAATGAAAATGTTCAATCTAATAGAGTAAACTTTCAGTCCGATATATTGAAATTTCACTCTATTAGATTTATTTTATGATCCCTCCCTCAGCACAATATACTTGTATAATCTTTTGATTTAAGAGAGTATCACCCCAAGGCGGAGCCAATGCGTGATATCTGGTCAGGTGTGCTATGGCAACGAGAGAGCGATAATCTTCATATAAGACTAGTCAATATTCGTTTTATATACATAATAAAGTTTGATTATGTTTTAGTATTCACAACATTATAATTTCTTAATTCAATTCATGGAAAAGGCTTCTATCATTTGACTTTGGTCAAATAATGCTATTATTTTCCACGGCAAAGAAAGTTTGCAAATTATAGTCAAATTATTCACACGGTAACGGGCTATAGTTTTGACCAATCAGTGAACATGCATTTGTGTATGCGATGTGAACTCATATATAAACAAATAGTGCATGCATTTTCTTTGTGTAATGGTAAAATTATATCACTCCGTCCAATTAATGGATTAATACTATCAGGTTTTTAATAATTTATACTATGAAATGCTAGTCCTGATTTCATCCATGTAATAGTGTTTGCAATCACATGACTATGGTCTATTTGGCCATCACAAGACAGTGACGTAACTGCGTATTCTTGTAATTGCAGAACATAACGCGCGCGCCTTCTCGAGGCGCTGGCGTATACACACGAGCGTTGAAAGACGGAAGTAAATATGCGCGGGTAAATGCTGCGTGCCTGTTAAGTTACGTCACTGTCCAGAGGAAGCTAAATAGAGTATAGAAACATAGTAAGTGATACATGAACAAATATTACATGTCTGTTTGTGTACTAGTACAATCATAACTCGGTCCAATTTGAATGGCGTTGTATTTTTTAATAGTTAAATCACGTGGTATAAATTACAATAAATAATGAATGTTATGAGTGTAAATGATAAAAAACATTTTCGTTCAATGAAAGATGAAAGTATTCTACTGCACTGGTAGATGCGGAGCAGAGTTCATCGTTTAACAGATTGATCATATTTTGTCACTACACAAATGAAAAGCATTCATTACTTGTTTGTTTTTCTTGAGCAACTATTGAATTTGCAATGATCGTTATGTACATATTTCTATTTAATAAAATTTCGCATTTTGCGTATTGTGAACATTCACATCAGTAATCGCAGTCTCATGATATCATCGGAATTCGTGTTGTTTTTGGGGCAATATGGTATAATCTTTGCCAGAGGCCGAGTATCAGCATAGCTGGACATTGCTGGGATGGAGTGGGGGTTGACTTTATAATGACAATATTCTTAAAGTAACCATAATCAAGATGGGGATGATCATTGAATACATTAACCAAGTTTAACATGCATTTTTAAACGTGACACATAATTCCCAATAGCGCTTGTCGGTAAACTTAATTTTATTATTTGATTAAATATGGGTATATCATCGAGATGGTATGATTTTCATTATGAGAGAAATTGGTAACATTAATTAGGATTATACAATCAAGCTGACGTGATTCACATTCAGTTGTCACGCATTCGAGGATATACGATATATGTATTATGTGACCGTTCTCTAAACGTTTTACTTTTTATTTGGTATGATGATAGCTATAGGCAATCCTGAGAAGCATGCGCAATTGGATTTGCCCTATAATAGTACAGTTACAGGACACAACCTGACATTTTAATTATTTGTCTGGTGTTTTCAAAATATGCGGTATCATGTAACACGTTATATCCATCATCATGATCATAATTTTACGAACCACTTGATATATTTCAAACACACTTACATATATGTTTACATACATATTGTGTAACAAATTGTGACAACATTGATGCTTTGACAATCTACTTTTTAGAGAACGGTCATTTTTATCAAGGTTTTTATTACATGTTAACGCATACCGTTTAAAAGCGGCGGCTAGTTTTTTTAAAGATATCGATGATGTTATTAAGAATAATAAGTGTATGTATAACACATAAAGACAGTAAAGAAAAAAAACAGCTCGAAAGATCCCGCCGTGCACGTAATTGACAACTGGTTCCGACAGGGAACCACCATAGATAAACCATCGTTACCGATACCGGTTTTAGCCAGGATCGAGTAAGATCGGGAACGCTTAGGTGTATACGGGCACGGAATACTTCCCACATCAATCTGAGTACCCCAGAGGTATCCAGATGTTAAAGCGCTCCTGTATTTTAGAAAATAGTTGCCAAAAATAGGGTTTAACTGAGAATTAACGGGGATTGGCGAATAAAGCCTAAATGACCAACGCCCTCTATAATTACTGCGTAGCTTTGAGTATGGCATTGCGATCGGGCGACTACGCTAAAATCATGCACTTAGATTTTGAACAATGGTGGATACAATATGAGGGCAGTACTTGTAATGGTTATACTTAACAGGAGAGGGCGTACTTCCGCGTGGGTAACACCGAAATCCTACAGCTTATGGCTTATTGGTAAACCCGTGGAATATAAAAACAGTGCAGTCGGGTATGCAAAGTTCACCTTAGTCTTTAAAATGTTTTATTAGTGGAACAAAACTGACCATCAATTGTGACCCCTATAGTGATCAAATCTTAAAACATCATCTCGTTGGTTTTATATGATAGTAAATACCTTTTAATATGAAGAATGAAAAGTGATGAAGCAAATGTAGGGTGTGCGACCTAAAAAATATGTATCAAAATGGCGGCTATTCTAGTATATTTCGACAATATTCATTGCATTAACAGTGTTTTTAAAGCAACATGATATAAGTATAGGGAATATATACATGTTTATTATTGCCATAACTTAGATTCACAATAGAACATCATGTCAAGAGCAAGTCCCCAAAGTATGCACATTGTGGGTACCAGTGCGGGTACTGTAAGCGAGGACGTACAAAGTGTTCCCCGCCAGCCGCATCCCGGCTACTGGCAAAGTTAAAATATTCGCCAAAACACAATACGAATTTCGATGATATTATGAGACATCGCGCACTCATTTGAATATTCACAATACTCAAGTGTAAAATATGTACATATAATGATAAAATACAAAAAAAACTCTGGAAAGTTTAACACTACTATGATTGTGTAATAAAAACACAATAATTAATGTGTTTCATTCGTGCAATGAAAACATATGATAAAGCAGTAAAATAATGTAAAGGTCCATATAACCAACTCCGTTACGCCTCTTTCAGTACAGTAAAACACTTCCATGTTCATTTTTCATTTAATGTAAATATTGTCACCATTGGTTTATATCACGTGCTTTATTCTAAAACACGAACTTTCTCTGAAAATCAAACGCCATTAAGATTTAACCGAGTGATTAGTTTTACTGTTATAAAATATATTAAACATGCAATATTTGTTTATATAATAAATGATACCACTTGCGCGCGCATTGGTATGTAAAATGAGCTTCGGCGCGTAAGTCTACGCGATGAGGCCAATTTTATTTTTTATTTTTTTTACTTTGTTGATTTTTTTAAAAATAAAAACAAAAATGTTCTCTGTCATCATTAATCAACAACTTTTTTTCTAAAAATAAATAATAAATAAAAAAATCGCACAGCACTTAGCTTTTTAGGCAACATTTTAGACAAACCTTTTTTGTGTGGCCTTAATTCTTTTTATATATTGAATGCCTGAAAGTGTGATAACACATTCTGACTGTACATGTGGGTGATAGTGGAGATTATTGCCCTCAAGCTGCCCTAGCATAGGCCTACCTGGTTTACTATTATACCTCGAGGCGAAGAGTATGCAAGGGCGAGGAGAGAGCGATATTAAATCTCCATCCATCATACGATATAAGACCAGTCAGTATTATTACACCTCGTATATATTAATAAGGTGTACTGTTTTTTATTTTCATTTTGGCAAAGTTGGATATATAAAATACGCCTGCCGAATGCTTGTATGTGTTTTTAAAATACTACCACCGAAGGTGCGGGAGTTCAACAACACACTCCCCCGAAATAATTCTATTGAGCGGCGACGCCAATTACGAGGTTGACAAACTTGACGACGACAACAACAAAACTGGCGTCCTATGCTAAACATCTACCGACGAGTTTCACGAACTAACAGACGTGACAGAAAATTAAAATGATGCATCGACCAAGCATGTAGTAATATAAAATTCCGGAAGACCTTCCGCATATGGAATATTATTCCATATTTTATTCCAAGGAAAAGAAAAGTTTGGATATTTTCTCTGCCAGAAATGTTGCAATATTGGAATCGCTGAAACTTTTCCTATTCTTCACAATAATTGCGGAAGGTCTTCCAGAAGTTTGTATTACTACATGCTTGGTCGATTTTAATTATCAAAAAGAACGCCAACATCTGCATCTGCACAGTTATAGCCCCGTTATAGTGTTGCTGTGCACACGTACGGGTGCCAACAGTGTTTTCGATGGAGTAACTATTTTTTAGGCATAATCTAAGGGGGATAAAACCGTTCCAGTATCGCCCGATACTGGAACGGTTTTATTCCAGTATCGATCGATACTGGAACAAACTAAATGTTCCAGTATCGCCCAATACTGGAACATTTTGTTCCAGTATCGCTCGATACTGGAACATGTTAATCGTTCCAGTATCGCTCAATACTAAAACCTCATGAAACCTCACTCAACGTTGAGGAAGGCGTTGGTTCACCCCAAGGACAAGCGGGACATTCGCGATACAGCCGGCTGCGTATATGAAATTCCCTGCACAAACTGTAAATCAACATATGTGGGAGAAACAGGAAGACAGTTTGGCACTCGAATGAAAGAACACAAAACCGAGTCGGACAAAGTCAGCAAAAAGTCGTTCACACGCGCTTCAAGAAAGGCATCAACATCAAAACAACATAAATCTGCCATCACAGATCATGTCGCAGACCAAAACCACGTTATCCACTGGGAGGGGGCAAAAATCCTACACCGAGAAAACGAGAGATACACTAGATGGATACGGGAATCCATCTGGATAAGAAGAAGAGGTGAAATAGCCATGAACAATGACGGGGGCGGGGCTTATCAACTTAGTCATGCATACGATCAGCTGATCCAGAAATCCTCTAGAAACACTGGATCAATAACATCTTCATTCCTGAAGAAACAACCAGAGAAGTAGGTTGTGAAACGTCGATACTAGTAAGTACACATGGATTTGTTAAAAAAAAAAAATTAAAAAAAAAGAAGAAGAAAATTCTTTCACGATTTACATGTTCCAGTATCGAGCGATAATGGAACGATTTAATTTGTTCCAGAACTCGTGTATTGTCATATTTGTGAAAAGGGGACGACTATTTCAGCTTTAAAATTTAGCGACATTTTTACGACATCAGCTTTGAGTGCATTATAGTTGTTTTTTCCTTTTTCAAATACGTGTTCAGTTGTTATATATGAATTTCGGTTTTTTTTCTATTATTTGTTTGAAGAACAAAATGTCGTAGTGTTTTAAAATATTGCGAGGGAAAACCATCTCATTCATTATGGTTTGGGAACAACATTGTTTATTTTGGAGTACTACACACTAAATGGGGTCGTTCAATATCTTTCTCTTGAAGTTGTTGTGGCTCTGAAAAGAGCTTTTATAAGCCGTCCTTGTTATTGATTAAAATATTGTGATTTTTGCGTTGAAAACCCCATCTTTGCATTGAAAAACAAACAAGTAGCTATGTCGTGACATTCCGATATGGAGTTTTTTGGCAAACAAACCAGCTGCAGTCATTAAGAACGGAAACACCGACATCTCAACACTAGACACTCGCCAACGTATAGAATAAACCGCACGAGAGACGAGACGAACCTCCCAAAGATTCCCGTCGCTTGACACATCACAGTCACTTTTGAATACCACAAAACGGCTCTTTTCAGTAGTAATATCTACCCCAGAAATCCTACTGCATGAAATGAAAATAGAAAATAATGATGTATGTGATAAAAAAGATTATGTAGAACACTCTTTTTTCTGTAAGAAGATACAACCAGGGAGGTAAAACCATAGAAGCAAAATAATGCCATTATATATTTAAAAGTATCAAAACGTGTAATTGTATACACACTTTGATGTTCTTTTTTGGTTTCAGCAATGTAAAGACATACTACAGAAGGATCTTTTAACTACATGTAGCATAATTATTATAGCGAAATTGTCAATAAGTAAATTTAGATATGGGAATCATCCCAATCTTGTATTTCTTTTCAAATCAGAATTGAGATTCAGAAAATTAATTGAGATTTAAGCAGCATTACTTTACATTGATTGTGCGTAGCAATGAGATGTGTCACTTGAAATAAAATTATATTTTGAAGCTACATAATATAAAAGATACAAGTAACATTAATAATATGTAATAGGTATGTAATTTAAACTTAACATGTTTTGATTTGATATATGAGATTGTGATAGAAATGAGTGACGATTATGTAATCATGAATAATTTGTAACTGATGAAGCAATGGTGAACTTAAAAGATTAAACAAATATATAGTTAACGGTTTTCCATGGTATTGTTCTTCAGCCAGAGGAATTGAGTCCGCCTTTCTCGCTAATTTGGGGGGGGGGGGGGGGGGGGGGGGGGTGCTTAACACATAATTATAGCAGCAGATGTTTAAACAATAAATGAATAACAACATTAGGCATTGGCGTTGTGGCACCACGGGGTGCATTTGCAAATGCCATGTTTAGATCTGCTTAATTGCCACACAAATCCCCATTCCCCCCCGAGCAGACTGAATTAAGCTCATTTCAGTTAATATATTCACCTCATAAAAAACCCAACATTTTCGCGCATCATTCCCCATCAATTTGTTGGTCTCGTGTCCCCCGTTTACCTCTAAATTTATTCTTAAACGCGTTTTTTCTAAAACACAGCAGCGCCTTGCATATGCTCCTCTCAGTAATACTGTAGTTTGCTCTATTGCTTAGTTGTAGGCCTTATGCGAAATAAATACTCGTGTGATAAGCACGGTATAATAATGAAAATATAGAGGGAGTTGCAACCAACTCTCCTGTTTCCAAAATAGGTACTTGCGCAGGGTCGAAATATTGTTGTTTACACACGTTGCTACGGCAACCGCTTCTCTCTCTCCTACCCAGCGGACGATGCGCCACGTCATATTAAAACCAACTACTTGTCAGGGAACAATTTTCATCCGGATCGTCTTCTAAAGATAAATTCAGCAGACGTATTAAATCGGATCGAAATGTAAGTTTTTCCTCATACATTTTGTTAATGCGATACAGTGTTGTATTATTTTGTGTAACTATAGCTATTTTAGTTGAAGAGTCATACGTTTCCAAATAGAGAGTAAATGAAAGACGACACCTAATGTCCATCCAGTATTAGGGCATATGATATGAAAACATTTGTATTTGAAAAGGTTAATGATGACAATAACACTTTAAAGTCTACACAGCACATTTGTTAATAGAGTTCTTGCCAACAGAAATTCTAATGTTTATAGACATTCGTGTGGATCAACTAAACATATAATTATAAGTGTCATGTTTATTCCCTCTTTACAATGCATCAACATGTACAATTGTAGGCTACCCGAACTCCTCCTCAACTCTTAGCCTCTTTTCTAAGGCCTAAGAAAAAATGCGGCTATAACATGTCGATAGTTAATAGAATCTAAAAAGTGTTACACTGAATGCTTATAAATGAAAATGAAAATGTAATTATGACCATTAAACCTTGCATTGTGTATGCACGCACAAGCGATGTGATGTTTCACTATACATTTTCACATTTCCCCAAGGTGGGACCCTAAAAGTGTTGCATACCATAGCCCATATCAAACACTTTCAAAATCGATATAAAATGTTGGTCTTATAGCCATACAGGACCTCTGATTGGTCAAACACCTAGTTGCAATCGACCTATGGACCTCTGGATTTCAAAGTGTCTCAGCCATTAAACCAGCGAGGGGTGAACTGACCAGGACATCATTTGGAATCCCTCTTAAAGGAATAGCCTGCGAAAAACGTATTCATTATTCATTTAATCCAAATAAAATTACACATTTGTTGAAAGGAAAGGAGTATCAGAATCCATTTTTGGTATCAAATTTTACTAAAAATTCTGATCTTTTAAATGTTGACCAAAAACCCGTTTTGAGCTCAAAATTTGCTGCAAACGCAGCCAAATCAGCTTTTCGTAAACAGAATGCTGAAATTGCACCAAAATCATCTACAGACACTTCTGATTCTTAATAGATTTGACATGAAAATGTTTAGTTTTTAAAAATGGGCCAAAAAGTGTCTTTTGGCACTTTTTCGTCAACATTTTACCCTTAGTAGACTCATGTCACTCAAGGTATAATAGACTATCATATGAGTATATCGATTACTGGATATAACTATAATACAATGTCATTTAAATGCCCCCCATGATGCGTATACATTATATGTTCTTTTTTGTTTTAAACTTTATTATGCTATCCTCTGCTGCTCATCGAATGGAACCAGTTTTATGACAAAGCTGCACCATTTCTAGAAAAAGAAGATCGAACCTATTTTCTAAGGAATCCATCATGATGATAGCTATTCTTAAGATGATGGTACTGGTGTTATTAATTGGTAAGTACTTGAGATGGTTTTTAAGGTTTATAGTATATTACTCTTAGATCCGTCGAATCTGTTGTTTGAGACACTTCATTATTATTATTTGTTTGGTTATTCGTGACAAGTATATACAAAGATCTTACGCTTGACGTCACCATGACATTATAAACATGGCCTCAATATGCCGTTTTATATTTGTGCAGTGAAATATACATGTAGGCCAACATTGAAATGTTTGCCAAAAAACTCCATATCGCAATGTCACGACATAGCTACTTGTTTGTTTTTCAATGCAAATATAGGGTTTTCAACGCAAAAATCACAATATTTTAATCAATATTAAGGACGGCCTATAAAATCGATTCAGAAACTATTTAATATAATTATCATACGGAATAATACATAATTGTAAAAAATATATTGGATGAATACGAAGAAAAAGACGAAGAAAAAAGACGAAGATTTTTTTTCTGAGAGTACTGTAATTTTCTGAATAAAATAAATGATGAAAGAATTGATTAAAAGTCAACACAAGGTTCGGATTGTACATTTTTTAGTGTTGGCTAACGCGCGGCGTGTGGACAGCCTTATAGCCGAGAGCAGCGTTCGTGACCGGTGGTGTCATTGTTAGCACTCACATTTGCTCATATGTTGTGTAACCTTGGTTGCGTTCGCCCTCTTCGACGTGTATACTTTTTCTGCCACGTCCGCAAACAGGTAATAAAAGCGAAGCAAGCAGCGCAACATCATTATTATTGAATATCGAGCGATACTGGAACGATTTACATGTTCCAGTATCGAGCGATACTGGAACAAAATGGTCCAGTATTGGGCGATACTGGAACATTTAATTTGTTCCAGTATCGATCGATACTGGAATGAAACCGTTCCAGTATCGGGCGATACTGGAACACATGAAGTGTTCCAGTATCGGTCGATACTGGAACACAATTTGATGTTCCAGTATCGATGTAAATTGTTCCAGTATTGAGCGATACTGGCAAAATTCATGTACCAGTATCGACCGATACTGGTATACCAGTATCTGGGACCTAAAGTATACTTTTCCCCTAAGTTGGAGTATTGGGTAAGTCTCTTTGGTACTTTGAATCTTTAGACGACAATGATTGTTGACAATAATTGTCAAAACACTTTCCACGTGGCTATTAGTTTTACCATATACAAAAAAGATTTTTTTAGAAACCTTTCCCAACTTTCAAGGTCTATCTCGTGGAATACTGAGTCAATACTAGGTATTGCTGTACTTATTTTAATGCATTTCTCATAGTGATTCCAAATACGGTAATGAAATGAAATTATTCAACATTTTTTTTAATAATTTAACAAAACATTTTGTCTTTTAATGTCAAAATTACATGAAATTAGTTGAATTTGGTTTTAATTTGGTTTTAATTAAACTGGTTATTTAACACTTTCCATCCGGCCGGCTATAAGTAGGTATAGCACCCAAAAAATTCAAATGCACTGAAAGTGTGCAAAATTAGTCTCATGTTGTAGATAATTGCAAAAGTAGAAATTTGGTAAAAAAATCATGCAAAAAGGTTGTACGGTTCTCAAGATGTTGTCCATTGATTATTGGAAAATATGACCGGAAATCTGCCAAAAAGTGCCATTTATTGTCAAAACTGACATTTTAGCAAGTTTACACCCTTCTAATTATAAAACTATGTACATACAGCCGCTACAAAACATAGATGCAAGATACTGGCCATAGGTTTATCCATTTCTATTAAAATCAGACATGATATTTATTTCATATTTGTACAGCAGACTCCAGAATATGCCATTTTATTCAAAATTCATAATCGCAACTCTGAAAATCGTCCAAAAATGACTAAGTCCAGCTAATTAATATGCGTAACGTGAATATCTGAAGTTCTACAAGCAGTAGAGAGATGAGCTTTGGCATACTGTTTACCTGTGACAAGACGTATATTAAAATGTAAAATTTAGTTAATTATCTCATTAAATATGCAAATGAGCTCATTATGTATTCAAATTTTGCATATATGCAAATTATGTCAGTTTGACTCGCATTTTGTTTACATAAGTTTATTCCTGAACATATTCTCTAGCCATTTCCAGTGTGTTGCTATCGATCAGTGCAATTGCTGTGGAGAGGTCTGCAGTAAGCTACCATAATAAGCTTATTCTGTGTTTTGGGGTCTTTTTCTGGTGTGATGCATTCAATGGATATACAAACTAAGCATATCAACCAAAAGTAGAGAGTTTTTACTAGCACCTGGTACCTCCTACCTTTCAAATTGGGCCTTCAAATGTTCAAATCGGGCAATTATATCAAAATTTAGAGCAAATTCCCAAACATTATGTAACTATAGCCACAACTCAGCCGAATAACATTCGATTGATATGTATGACCCAGGGTCATGTACAGAGAGGTCATAGCTACCATATATAGCAAGCTCAGTGCCAAATAAGGAGTGCATCATAACAGAATGGTCAATTATTGGTATGGGTGTTTTTCAATGCTGAGCTGCATTGCTTAGTGTGGGCTGTCAATGGGACCCAAGTGTGTGACTTTCAGGCAAGGCATAAAAAGTACTTGCAAAGATTTTTTTTAAAAAATACTTCCAGGTGTAGAATAATCACCAAACTTCAGATTCAGATAGAGAAGAGATCAATCTAATTAATGGTGAAGAGTGTACATTTATAAATTATTAAGTTTTTTCAAACCAGTCCATTAAGTAAATTCACCCGAGTGTGCACACACTCTGTGTGGCAGACCCTAGTGTAGCGAATGTGCTATACCTACTATTAGTTTGACCATATTTAGGCCTATTATTTATTTAAAGGGGCGTGTACATCTCAAGTGTTTGTCCTGGACAAAAATCACATGACTCCCTACGTATCTGAGTCTCCGGATTCCCATGTAATAATACCCATGGTGCAATAGATTTGCCGCGAATTTTAATCGACAAAAGGTAATGTTGAAATTATTGTACGAACGAGAATAGTTTCAAAAAGAAGTGCAATGCATAATAATGAAATCAGAATTACAATCTCCTTCAGCATATAATCAACTTTTGGGCGATAACCTTTGATAAAAACGCACAACAATCGAAATATAAAGCATTTTACCCTCCGATTTCAGTGATATTTGTATTTTAAACTCTATCTAATTTTATTTTAAAACTGTTTTATGCATAGTTTTCATCAGCTCAAATGGTAGAGCGCTGGCTTCACAATCATGAGGTCAGTGGTTCGAATCGTGTAAATGTCTTTTTCTTTTTGTTATTACACTCTTTTTTTTTAATAACAGGATTGTTTATAATCGTTCGCTATATATTTATTGAATGTTGAATAATACTTTTTCATTTGCAATTTCACTATGATAAAGAATGTCCTGTAAATATAATTGTGTTGATTGAACCATATGAACTATGGAGTCCCTAGCACGTCTATAATGGACATGGTCTGCAAAGACCAATTGTTATGTAAATAAGAAGCCAGTCGGCTTATATCCTTGAATCGATTTTTTTAGTTCCTTCAACACAGATATTTGTAATTTGCTCCAATCTTCAAAAAAGAGAGTTGTATCTTCAAAAATACATTACGCAGTTCACGGCTTACGCGGCCTGGTATGGGCGACAGTATTTTGGCGTAGATTTGATACCGTGCTGAACTCATCATGCTCATCGCTGCAAGAGCGCAATTATAATATAAAATGCTGTCCGCTGTCCTAAATCTCTCTCGTCTTGACTCCCGGTCCTGAGCACATCATAACCCAATATTTGTATTGTGCCACTACTGTGAGACTACAGGGCCGTAAGACACTTTTTTCAAAGGGGTGGGGGGGGGGGGGGGGGGCGTTTTAAAAAAAAAATCACCGGAAGATTTTTGTGAGTCAATTATGCGCGTGTAGCGCGCGAAAATGTTCGAATTTGCACCTATTTTGTGCACGATCGAGGTACATGTTGGCTCTAAACAAGCTTGTAGCAAAGAATATTGCATTTTGGGAAGACAAATGCGCGCGATTTTTTTTCATCTGTGTGCACATTTTCCGGAGTCGTGTATGGTCTCCGCAGGCGTCAATACACGACGACACAAATATGGTACAGCCTATACATTATAAGACCATCGTCTATAGCAAAACAGCTAAGAACTATGTTTTATTCTCATTATAATATTTAGTTTATTAGTTATTAGTTATTTTGATCTTTTATCATAAAATAACGCAGTTTGTTAGATTTATTTTAAACAAACAACAACAAATTTCCCCCTTTATAAAATCGGCGAAATCCAGCTGTTTTCCAACATCCTGCTTCAAATTAATCGCGTTATTTAGCACACCCGCACCTGTCATCGCTGCGTTATACCCACAACGCATACGGCGGCGACTTTGTGTAGGGGACGCTAACGCGATGACGCCAGTGGCATAGCTCAGGGGGGGGGGGGCAAATGCCCCCCCCCCCCTGACAGAAAAAACCATTTGTGCCCCCAGCCCCTCTAAAAAAAAAAAAAGGAGGAAAAAAATGAAAAATCGGAAAATAATGAAAAATCGGAAAATAATGATAAAAGACCGAGATGGCGGGCGGTTATATATTGGTATATTCAGCTCAAATAGGCAAAATAGTACATGTACTGTGCGATTTTTTTTGACCGTGCGAAATTTTTTGAACCTCATATATAATAATGTTGTTTGATTATTATTTTTGTTGTTAAAATAAATCTAACAAACTGATTAAAGACCAAAATAACCAATAATCTAAATATGAATGAGAATCAAACATAGTTCTTAGCTGTTTTGCTATATACGACTCCATGGTACAGCCTTTACATTATAAGACCATCGTATATAGTATTAGAACTATATTTTATTCTCTAAATACAAATCTGATGTTGGTTTGTATACAGGGTGAGTCAAAATATTCAGGTCCCGTTTTTAGAAAATCACGATAAATACTTTTGTTAAAAATTAACCAATGTCTTCATTGCATATAGGTACACTAGCTACTTCTTTATACTTGAATTTATACATGAAAGTGTTCCAAATATACCCCATTGTCCATTGTAGGCATTGTGAATACCAACACGCCATTGATTGACATTTCAAAATGTGTGAGTTAAACTTTTGCATTCATAGAGGTACCTTGGAAAAGTGCACATATCTCCCGTTTGAAATGACCAATTTGAATTAAATGAAATTCAAGTTATAGCTGACAATGCGTTCGGTGCATATTAATAAATTATATTATTTTTATGCATATTAGCTGGTTTAAAATATCGGTTGGGCCCGCTGATACTAGGGGAGAGCCTTGCTTTGAAATAGGATTGCGTACAAGTAGCGTATAGTCAGTGTCATAATGCTATGGTCAATTCCATTCTATGCGTGCGAACTTGTGTGCATTCGTATGTGCGTAAACCCAGAGGTGCGTACCGGGCACATTCAAAAAATGACCGCGCGTCAATCGTGATATCGTCACGCACGTTAGTTAGCACATTTCAGGCATCTGGACGCAGCTCCGCGAACAACGACGAAACATGCTCGTGTGAAATAGCTTGAATTTAGTAATATATCATTATACCATTATGACAGTGATTATAGACAGTGAAGCTAGCAGTTAGCAATTGCGCAAACGCGACACGCAACGCGATACCACGGTATGATTACGCGGCAGTACGCGCAACGCACAATGTTGTTCAATTCTAATGGCATTTATGAGCCAAATCTGAGAGGTGATTTGCTGTTTTTGGAGTAAATTGTTAACCAATTTCACTGGAATAAACTTTAACACACCGTTATTTCCTCGATATTGCATGCAAATTACGCGCCACTTTGATCAAAACTAACGGAGACATAAGGATAACAAACACACACACCCCACACAAATTTATAGTAAGATGCTCGCAGCAGCAATGAACATGATGAGTTCAGCACTCAGTCAGTGGCGTACCCAGCTTTTGGAAACTGGGTGGGGGGGGGGGGGGGGGGGGGGGGGGGGGGTATAGTTACGAAAGTCATGATGTACCGACAAAAAAATCGCAAAAATGACCCAATTTTCTTCTTCTCGTCAGTAGCTGAAATATTGAAAAGTGGGGGTAGCGATGGCATTGTCAACAATAGCTGAAAAAATCGCCTGGTAGAAATCGCAAATCTACCCAGTCAGAAGTCAAGGCATGAAAATACCGTCTATGTTCGCCCCGGCCGCTAGTGAAGTGAGATTTCAAAACAAAAAAATTCGGATCATTTACAACTCGCGATTGTGAAGGATTGCCTCCATCAATTTTTGATCATCTTAGGCTCATTTTGAAGGGGAAGTCCTATTTATGTAAGATGTCATTTCCGATTTAATAAAAAACACGATTTTTGTTACTATCTTTGAGTCGATAAAGATGCATTTTCAATGCGATCGTAAACATCGTATTTTTGACGATTTTTAGACGTCATAGCAAAAACCTTATGCACAAGAAATGTTCCTAACGTATTAAACTTGATCAAAAATATATTTATTTGTAATACATTTTTGGACAGGGGTCAGTGCCACGACTTTTATTCACCTACGGTAAAAATATACGCCATTTTCCAAACACACAGAGACTAAATCGTTTTTTCTAAAAAAAGGTATTCAGCAGGATTCGAACCAAGGAGGGGAGAATCTATTAGATTACTAGTCCATATTCGTAACCACTCGGACATAACTACTTACTGACGTGTCTATGTGTTCTCTATAATAATGAACTAGTGGTGAACTATTGAGTATTCAACGAAATGTAGCCAAATTGAACCCAGTTTCTAAATTGTATTTTAAATGTGAAAACGGTGTCGCTGCAAGCTAGGTTTGGATTCAATGTAAAGAGCAATAAATTGATGATCGTGGAAGGTTATTAATTTAAAGCTTTTAATGAGACAGGGGTCAGCGCCACGGGAAATATCCCCCTAGTCACATGACGTTGAACCACATTTAAATGCCTTAATGTTGTCATTGTATAAGGCTGACATTTTGGCATAAATTGAATTGCACGATATCGACATCCGCTTTTCAAGGGAAAAATAAATTATCTTCGTATACAATAGACTCACTCAACGTTGGCATCTGACTGTACCGACGGAAGCTCAAGTTTACCGACGGGGATATTTCAGGGGGGCACCGGCCCCGGGACCCCTGGGTTCGCCACTGAGCACGGTATCAAATCCACGCCAAAATACAGTCGCTCACACCAGGCCGTGAAAGCCGTGAACCGCGTAACGTATTTTTGAAGGTACCACTCTATTTTTTTTAAAGTTTGGAGCAAATCAGCAAATACAAATATCGGTCGTATAGGAAATAAGAAAATCGATTCAAGGACATATTAGCCGATTGGCTTCTTATTTACATAACAATTGGCCTTTGCAAATCATGTTCATTGATAGACTAGCTAGGGTCTCCATAGTAAGATAGTTCAATTGAACGGAATAGTCAACACAATATATTTATAGGGTATTCTTTATCGCAGTGAAATTGCAAAACAAGAAAAAAATATCATTCAACATTCAATAAATATTGCGAACGATATGCAATCCTGTCAATTTCTAAAAATAAAGTGTAAATAACAAACAGAAAAAAGTATAACAATCCTAGGATTCGAACCACTGACCTCATGATTATGAAGCCGGCGCTTTGCCGACTGAGCTAATAAAGACTACACATAGATATTTAGAAAATAAAATACATAAAGTTCAAAATACGAATATCACATGAATCGGGGCAAAAATGCGGGCTAAAATGCTTTATATTTCGATTGTTGTGCGTTTTTAACATAGGATTATCGCCCAAAAGTTGATTATATGCTGAAGGAGATTGTAATTCTGATTTCATTATAATGCATAACACTACTTTTCGAAACGATTCTAGACACCTTAGTATTTCGTTCGTACATAAAATGTTGGCCATTACGTTTTTTCGATTGGAATTCGGCGCGGCAAATCTATTGCACCATGGGAATTATTACATGGAAACACGGAGACTCAGATACGTAGGGAGTCATGTGATTTTTGTCCAGGACAAACACTTGAGATGTACACGCCCCTTTAAGCTTATTTACAGTAATATGAGCTGATTGGGGGCCGCAACCGGTAACAATGGTACATTGTACTGCAAACGTTATACGAGTCTTTGTTCATATTCAACAACGGCAGATTGCATCTATGACGTGCTATTAAAGGAGGGGTCCCGCAAGAACAACATTGAGCATTATTGGTTATAAAAATAATTATCGAGCCGAAATTACGTCAACGTCATTATATAGAACAAAACATCATACTAGTCACAAAAACGAATAAAAACTGCATCACTCAGCATGCAATTTTTTTAATTCGCGGCGGTCGAATGTCGATGACGTCATGGATATCGGTGCTCAAATTTGCGCATGTGCATTGTATAACTATGACTTCATCGACACCGTGACTTTCGATCGCCGCGAATTTTAAAAATTGTATGTTGAGAGATGGCGGTTTTGATATGTTTTTGTCATAAGTATGGTGTTTTGTTCTTTATAATTACAAAGGTTGGGCTCGACAGTTATTTTTCCAACATATAATGCACACTTTTTTGCTTGCGGGACACCTCCTTTAAGTAGTACGTTCGGTTTCTCAGTGGCATCCGACTACAATCGTAAAAGATATCTAGATGGATCGACATATCAACTTATGGAGGCTATCAACCTTCAATTTTGTGTATCAAATTTCACCAAAAATTGTGATCTTTTGAATTCACTTTTATTTGGCTCAAAACCTTGTGGACAACATAGTAAGTTGTTGGTAAAAAATGCTGAAATTGACCAAAATCTTCTAAAGACACTTACCTGTGGACGTTTTGTTAAATTATTTGTTGGCAATTTTTAATACAAAAATGGATTATTTGATTCATTTACTTTCCTAAAATGTGTATACATCACATTAATAGTTCAAAAGTTGATAAATTTCATGTTTTGAAGGTTGACGGCCCCTTAACTGTTAACATTGATAAGCGACGTAATATACAATACAAACCAAGCAATATACGAGAAAAAACAATCTGTACTATTAATAATAACACGCACTTTTAAACTTTTAGAAACGACAGAACTCAAGGCACTTTACAATGACTAAAACAATATAAAATATACAGAGCAATATTATAGTGTACAAAAGGATAAAATACATCAGCAACTATAATATACCTCTTTATATGGATTGCCACTCTTTATAAACGCTCGTAATTAAAGACTTGCTCAACGGACCGTGATCCTCTAATGATCATTTGGAGCTATCGATAGCAATTTACCGTATCAATTAGTGAAATACTAATGGCTGGCTTACCATGATTAAATATATATATTGATGATCGGTTACTTAAGTTCAAGTTCAAGTTGCAGACTTCGAGTTACAACAATAAGATATCAATAGGGGTATTTCTTAAATAAATAAAAAGCATTATAACAGGTTAACCGAAAATTCCCATTATTTGCCAACCACGTGTTTTAGATCTTGAATCCAATTATAGAAACACTTAACCGTGTCAATTATCTACTAAAACTCTCTCTCTATGCAGCCACCCGAAAGTCCATAGCGGTGTGTGTGGTGTGTACCGATATCCTCGATGGTCAGTGACCGCCAGCTATACTAGTAATTTGAGCAGTTTGTCTTTGGTCGGATCAGGGATTGGCTGTACAGGCTGTTATGATGTACATTACATATCAGTGTATGGTTGGTGTAGGCAAGGCATTACACAATGCATTACACAATGCCTGGGTGTAGAGGAGGGGGAGGTTGTGTTGATGAAGGGTGAGACTAAGGGAGGCTCTGTAGCAGAGCTATACCAGACAACTGAACCCTGTGACTATGATCTACTATTCAAAATGTTCTAGAGCCTAACATGCGATATTATTAGGCGACGGGATAAACCTGCTGTACGGCATTACGTTCCAGCTACCTGTATAGTTTGAGCGCAAGATTGGTCAAGACAAGAACATTGACCGCATGCTGGGGGGACTTTGAGGATGGCAAAAGTCTACAATCTTGTCTTGATGACTTGGACTTGGTGACTTTCAGCCACATTTGGGCTAGATTTATAACTAAAAATATGCTCCAGGGATAATATATAGTGATTTTTTTCTCGAAATATGAACTTTTGAGTTGACAAAATCTGAAATAGACCTAGTTTCTATGACAAATTGAAGTTAAAAGTTTGAATTTCGTAACACAACAGCTTTAGAAAGTGAGACTTAAGGCTTCAAGTTCCAACCAATAAATTATCTAAGTTATTAGCCAAAGGAGTGTATACGTAAACTGTTAACATTTTCTTTCAGTATTACTTTTAGGTAACTTTGTTAATATCCAATGGATTTCACTAAATCGACCAGCAAACAATATGAAAATTGACACATTATTTCCATCATTGGCCACTTTTATCCCAAATAAAATAAAAATAAAGAAGTCCCATATGGTCCCATAGACACCTCTAGAAGTACGCTGGCTGAAACAGACCTTCCCTGTTCGCCTTGAGCCTTGAGCCATGCTTGGGACGGTGCTGGAAATGGTAGCAAGCGCGCTGGCAAGACACAGGTAGTGCGAAATAAATCAGATAAATGGTTTAGAAGGGGATGATTTATTACCCTCGATAAAGGTTGTTTTCGGGGTTGAGGATTGTCTGGAAGTTTTAAGGGGATGCTATCGTAATGGACAAATGGATCTCTGAGGTAGAGTCGGTCGGGTCGGTGTTTTTCTCAACAAATCGAGAATTTTGAAACAAATCCAAAACCTTTTTTTAAATCAACATTTTTTTCTCCAAAAATCCTATAATTAAGCTTTAGTAAACTAAACAATATCATAACCGATATTCACCGATAATTCATCAACATGATATGAACCTAAGTTTTGAAAAATAGATTGATTTGTTTGTGCATTGCAAATAAAATCACTTGCGCGGAATTCTGCTTTGCAACTTGTTTTAAGTGTTTTGATTGATCTGTCTAAAAGTGACTCAGGATTCATAAATATGTTGTTTTCCTCGCATTTGTATTCATTGACATTTAGTATTTTATAATTAGTAGGTAAGATGAACGCAAAGGGCGCGAGCATGTTGACTTTTAATGTCAACATTGCCTGAACTGAATTAGTTTAAATTGCTCTTAAATAGGTAAATTCAGTACTTTTTACTATAACAATTTACATTATGTCGTTGGAAAACTTGCGATGGGGCTTGATCTGACGGGGGAAAGGACCGCCCCCCCCCCCCCCCCCCCCCCCCCCCCCCCCCCCTAAGCGCTTTAACATTTCCTCCGATGACGAGGTACATTAATGGATTAGTTGCCTACATACAATGGAATATATATTAACGAGTGGTCCTATTATGTTTGTTCCCTAAACATTCGATAATCCGGAAATCATTTTAGCCTATGCTAACAGCTCACAGATAAGGGACCCCCTCACCATATACGCAAAGATCTTGTACATATTCACTGCTGATTGCCCGCCCCTTCCTGAGAATACTCCTACGGTGCAAATTGCTCGTATTTTACACCGTAAAATCGGTACTTCTAGTTCGAAAAACTGGGGATATACCAAAGCACACCAACTTTTGCCAAATTACCAAATACAATGTACACATCATGTTCATGATATGCCTTGCTTATATTATTTTTTAGCTTTCTTTGAACTCAAAACATGCTTACAGGCACACTTAATGTAATTAAGATTGGTAATTAATTATAAATCCGCAAACATCGAGCGATATCCCTATCGTTATTCACGTGTATTTTTGTACGATGTACTCAGTCGAGAGTATGAGTGAGTCGATCACATTGAGTCATACATTTCATAACTATAGTTAAACAACAAGGGTCTGAATTTGTGAAATAGCTTGAACATTACACCCACTACTCACTCCGGCTTTTTTCGTAGGTAGTGTAAAACAGACTAATAATGCTATTGCTCGTGAAATTAAAAGTATTTCATGCAAACAGAGACAAAAGTTTGTCATATTGTTTAAAATCAAGTGGTTTTTTTCTAATTAAAATGCAAATAATTACTATTTTACCAGTGGTATATGGCGTTCAATTTGACAATTCGAAAAACTTAATTTGTAAAAACCATTTTATTGTGATCTATAGCAAGTTATCTAGCCTCCGGTAAATATCAAATTGTAATGAATATGTTATTTTAATTAGGCTGCGAACTTTGAGCTATTCAAGTAATACTTTGTAAAAACGATGTGGAGAAACCTGAAAGAGTTGACATTGACTTGATAAAACAAACAAAACCAACATATATTTGTTTCTAATAAAGAGCGTTTCATCTGCTACCTGATTATACCTTGCCTCTTTATATGGATGAGCACTCTTTATTTATAATTATGAACCTGCTCAACAGACCGTGGTCCTATAAAGTTCATTAGGAGCTTCAAACCCGTATCGAGAGCCAGTTACCATAGCAATAAATGAAATAGTTATGGGTTACTTACCGTAATCAAAATAATTGTCTCTAATATTTTTTACGAATATAACAAATTAATTAGAGGATAGATAAAAAGCCGTATAGCAAGCAATGTGTAGGGCCTCGAACCGTATACCACCAAATGTTTAATCGTTGCAATGGTAACGTGAACCCGTTATTGTGTGCAATTATTGTATTTTCACTTTTCAACCTTAACGATTTGCGTTCAACTTAAAATTAAACACACAACTTATAGGTACACAAATTCCTTGCGGCAGCTAGTCTGTTTTATAGTGTGAATATTGTACGTTAATAACAGCCTGATGGTTTTAAATAGTGATGAATTATTAACACTATTTTGACTGGATAAGTATTTTTATGGTATGGTTGAAAATCGGCAAAATATGATTTTGTTTTCAATTCTTACTGTGACGGGATACTGTTCCTTTCAAAATGCAGTACCGTTCCCAAGCCCTAAAGTGTAAATAGTTTACGTTAATAAAGGCCTGATGATTTTTTTAACACTATTTGACTGGATAAGTATATTTATGGTATGGTTGAAAACCGGCAAAATATGATTTTTGTTTTCAATCCTTAATGTGACGGGAGAGTGTTCCCTTTAAAATGCATAGGATAGACCGGGACGTGTACGCCCCTGGGGCAGGTTCGCCCATCACTTAATTGTCATCATCGCGGCCACTTGGTGAATTTGAGGAACACGCAATACATAACAAAGTCTGTCGCAAGCTTCCCACAGCAACGTGACAGATTGCCGTATACATTTTATTAAAATTATCATCCAAAACCAGTTTTACATCACACAAATGTTGTTCCATTTATTTTCTTCCTAAATATATTCGTATCAAATGACAGGACTGGGTGACAAACAACACTTGCCCTATCCTCCCTTACCTGTATAAAGTGATGTGGAGGTTGTAACAACCGAAAACATAGTATTAAGTAAACCATGACTTTCAGTAATTGGATTTTTTCTCTAATATCTTCACAGTTTGCTGGTCGCCTACTACAGATGCATACATGTGCATACTTCAACTCCGTTGGGACCCGTCAGCGGGTAGAGAAAGATGGGCAATGCCAATGTTTGACATATGTTACTGCCAGGGAGTTAAAGCTGCTAGAAACGTGGGAACTGCTAGTTGTTCAATGACTCAGGAAGATGGATCGAACCTGTGGTACACTGATAACCCGGGTCCACTCACCAAGAGGGAATATTGGACTCCAGAGAAGCTTAATGAGCTCCTGGATAGAACCGAATTTTGCAGTAGGTTTACATGTATATTTCGTTGAAAATGTAATGACCTCAAATATTTTCTAACCAAATTACAACCGTTTTAAAATTGCCCAGTGTTGATCGGAATTGGCAGAACTTTTGTTTTCATGTACAATATGAACAAATGATATGGAACGGAAAGTCATGAAATCATTAAAAAGAAATCAATGAATTACCATAAGGACCAAGTTCTACAACTCTTATATAATAATAGTTTATATCCGTGAATGTGTTAATAATACGAAAGCGTTTATTAAGAATTCTTTATCTTTTATTTACTATTGTATTTTTAGATTGTACATTATTTCAAATGTTTATTAACACAACACGATTTGAGTGACGAAGGCTTACCCTGTCATTTGCATGTCTTCTAAACAAATGGTTTTAATAAGACACTGGTGAATCAAGGAAAACTGAGAAATTATGCCTTCAATTGTTACGAAGTGGAACTTCAGAATTATACTTTCTACCATGAATCAGAGACGGACTGGTTCCATGGGCTGCTCGGGTGCGTCGTTGAAAATATATCCATACAGCAAAACTTAATATGGGCTTCTTAGCCTTCAAATACTAGGTTTGCCGGGGGATTGCCACCTTGATCCTTGGTAGGGTAAACTGCCACCTTATAATTTTTAAAAATCGCCATTTTTAAAATATCTTAATTGTAGGGATCTGAATCTTATAGTATATGTTAGAAACCTCATTTCCCTCACTTGTAAGCAAAACAAACTGATGAAATTCTGTCATTTGGAACTTTTTTGGCGAAAATTCAATGTTGGCCTATATATTTCGCTGTACGACAGGATTTTCTTGACGTCATTGAGACCTTTAGCTATAATATAATACCAGAATAAGCATACTCTGTTAAAATCCAAAATATTTTTGTTGGTATCAATCAAAATGAATGTATGGAATTGAAAAGCCCTCTCTGTCGTTATTCATATCAAGTGTCAGTACATTGCTTGTTCATTATAGATTGTGTAATTAGTTCGCTTGGCATGGAAGATGGTACCATACAAGACAATCAGATTACCGCTTCAAGTTTTTACAAACTTGACCAAAGTGCGAGTAAGGGCCGGTTGAATGGGAATAGTGCTTGG
The DNA here is from genome assembly GCA_035610835.1 of Ophiura sarsii. Lineage (NCBI taxonomy): Eukaryota > Metazoa > Echinodermata > Ophiuroidea > Amphilepidida > Ophiuridae > Ophiura > Ophiura sarsii. Next base: position 14,423,457 of record CM069447.1, on the reverse strand, counting down.
GCTGCCAAACAACCAAACATCGACCAATGGATACAAGTAGATCTTGGTGACTCAAAGCTTGTATCAGGGCTAGTGACACAAGGATACGTAGGTAATTATCAGTGGGTCACCAAGTATACGGTTGATTACAGCAATAATGGTGGTTCATCATGGATATACATCAAGGACATCTACCAGCAAGATGCCTTGGTAAGTTTATTAGTAGGCACTGTGAAATCAGTACGCTAGGCAACAGAGTAAAGTGACATTTACTCTATAGACGTTTAATCAAGATTGCAAGGTCATGGTTTAAGCGATTGTAAATGCTACGCCCAGATAACAGCTTGCTTTCCTATCGCGCCTTTCTTTCAATATTGGATTACTCAGCAATGCTATCTTGTAATACACCTATCAGTTGTAAGACGCACTATACGACCCCCGGGAGAGGTGCGTCGTGGGTGCGTCGTTTACCAATAATTCTTGACGGAGGGTACGTCAGTGGCAGCCTTTGGTCCGTCAAAAAAATGACGGAGGGTGCGTAAAGGTCCGTCACTTTACATGGGTGCGAATGGGCTGATAGTTGACTGAGGGTGCGTATTTGGATGGAAATGGTCCGTCGTTTTTTTTTACACAGGCTGCGTCATGGTACATGAGAAGTTGACGCACCTCGGTAAAGTGACGCACCACTCCCGGGGGTCATATAGTGCGTCTTACAACTGATAGGTGTATAACAGTTCTTTCATATTCTCTCTGGTGTTCATGGATGTCTTTTTTTATAACATCATATTATTGCTCCATCTGGGTAAACTGGATGTCGTGGTAAAGGCGATTGTAGATATGCCATGCTCAAATTAGATATAGTGTAGTTTTCCTATTCACCTTCCGTTCTACATCGGATTAATCTACAATTCTACTTATTAACAGTAGGCTACTTTCATAGTCCCCCTGGTGTTCATTGATGTGTCTTATAAAGACAAGCATGTTACCGTATTTGTTTGAAGTAATATTATATAGTTTCCGTATATTTTATTGTTTCTAGATATTTAATGGAAACACCAATGCACATAGACCTGTCAAAAATCTTTTTCCCGTACCAGTGGTTACATCTACTATCAGGATACATCCTACAGAGTGGATTGCATGGATTGCATTGCGATTTGAGGTTGTTGGATGTAAAAGTAAGTCCTAATAATTATCAAAACCCAGGAATATCCCTGGCGATGAAAAGACAAAAAGTCTTCACTGAAGGCAACAACATAGTGGACGCGTGAATGAAATTCGATAAGGGCTTGTTGCCCGTTTCTGTTACACACGATATCGCTGGTTTATGATACTCACACAGTATTAAGCCGTTTCTGGTACACACGATACCAGCACACACGACAACTCATGATACTCGCCCGATACAAACACACCAGGCTGCTTAAAGAAAATGCATACAATTTATGCTTAATTAAAAAATGACAGTCTTTGTTTTGGTTCTTGACACATATATTTATTAATACGCAGTCAATCTTTATTTGCAAAATCTCAAATGAAAAAAATAAGATTCCGTAATTGTCCGTAGTTTTGGAGTTATGAGCATATTCATTACCAGGTAATAACCTACTTTTGTTGAGAACAAACACCCCTAAACACACACAACATATTTGAGTGAAATACAGCCTGTAACAAAAAAAAAGTTATACAGTTTTGAAAAAAATATTAAAAATATCTCTCTTTGAATTTCTGTTTTGAGTTTAAATGGTTTGTGAGGAGAATTTTCTAAGCTTTTGAATAAGCTTTGATTCATTACAATCGATGGTCTGTAAGCAGATATATTATCAATTGTCTGAAGTAGTCATGAAATCACCTGGGCCACTTTGGTTTAATCAATGGTAAAACCACTGGGATGAATATGAATGAAATCGAACCAGGAAACATAGCAGTAGAGCGCTCTTGTTAGACAATAAGGGTTCATTTCTAGTGGTTAACAGTATTACAAAGAAAGTTGCCTAAATTCTTTACAAAGATCTGTAATGTGGGGTAGAATTAAACCATCCCTTACTACGAGCATGACTGCCGCTCAACAAATGCCCTAATTCACATTGGAAGAACGAATTTGATAGTTGTAAACAGAACTTTAGAATAACAATGATTGAGACAGTCTTTGTGCTTACCGTTTGCTCAGGAGGAATAATGAGGGCTTTTTATGTATGAACCCCAAATGAATATGCCAAGATAATTATGATTTATTGATATTATGAATTTATTTATTCAAATTAAATAAAACTATTTGAAAAATAATTAAATTGTTCTCTTTAATGTTCCTTGCATGATACCTTAACCATTTAATTTATACTAACAAGATTGTATGATATTGTGAAAGTGGCCCAACCCGATTTTTAGACGACTTAGTAGACTAGTCATAACTTTTAAACGCAAGTAGTTAAAAAGACCAAATAAAAATATTCTGGTAGCCAAAACGGAACTTAACACAGAGTGCAAAAGATTTTGACATTGCATGTATTTAACATTGTTACAGTATGTACAGTTAACGGAGGTGTCCAGCAAGTACAACAATGTGCATTATATTGCGTAGTCGTATAGAACCAGTGACAGTTATAGAACAAATCATCATACTTATCATAAAAAACGAATACAAATTGCCATCTCTCAACATGCAATTTTCAAAATTCCCGGCGATCGAAAGTCCCGGTATCAACGAAGTCATAGCGTGTCACAAAAAAACTGGGTCCAAAATCTGCAGAACTTGTAACTTAAAGTTGAACAATTAGCTGCTTCATATTTGAGGATATTAAGGTACATATACCTGACCTTAATTGGTTAAAATGTGAGACCAATCAAATGGCAACTTTTTGAAATACAAAGCTTTCAACAGAGCGTGATTAGAACCCGTTTTTTCCAATTTAGCAATAAACCACCTTAGCCTCGCATTTGCGTTGTGTGCAAGTACATCATGTGCATGGTGTTTCTTCTCCGAAATATCTTATGTTTGGTAGAAAAGGGTTAAATTAGGGTATTTTGGATCAATATTCAGCATTATATATAAATACCCATTGCAGTAACCTTATCGTTGAATATATGCAAAAACAGAACTGTTACCCTGATACCATGCCTGGAAATAGCACCCGCCCACCTGCCCATAGCGGGTAAATTTTGTGTCGGGAAAAAGTACCCCGGCAACCGACTGGCAGGTAAACAATTTCAAACTCACGGTGCAAGTGTGAGAGTTACACTGGCTGGTGGAATTTCTGTCGAGCGGGTATTTTTGTGAGTTACCTGCCCGATCCCGACTGGCTGGTTGAAAAAAATCTGAAGTTCCAGCCCTGCCTCTAATTCCTTTGATGAGATGACTGACTTAACGGCTGGTTTCCAATTTCGGAGAAATGGTTCTTGAACTGCTTCAAAGATGGCAGTGTCTCAGAAGGTTATTTATTGATTTTTCTAACAAAAATCATAGGTATTTACACTTTTTATCCCCCTTATGACGAAGATTTCCCTGAGTAAGTGATTGTTATCAAGTCAAAGGCAAAACGTTGATGACCTCAGTACGATGAGCAAATGCAACGCATGGACGGGTCATGGGCAAAATCGGAAAAAACGGGTTCTGACCACGCTGTATGCAAAGCTTTGTATTTCTAAAACCTTTAATCCGATTGGTCTTATAATTTCACCAAATAATGTCAGATATATTTAATTTTATATTCCTAAACATGAAGCATCTATGTTTCCCATATTTTAAGTTATAAGCTCGGAAAGTTTTGGACCCATTTTTTTTGGGACACGCTGTACAATACGCTTGCGCAAACTTGATCACCAATAATCATGACGTCATTGATACCGGGAATTTCGATCAACGCGAATTTTAAAAATTGCATGTTGAGAGATGGCTGTTTTTATTCGTTTCTGTGATAATTATGATATTTTGTTTTATATCTACGCGATTTGTGATCGATAACTATTTTTTCTAACATGTAATGCACAATAATGTGCTTGCTGAACACTTCCTTTAAGATGAGATACATCCCTTATATCGTGTAACTATCTGTATATGTGTTTCAGTTTTCAGATAGTGGCTAAATCAAAACACCAAAAGAAAATAATGACCAACATCACCATGACGATCCAAAATAACGCTGAAGGTATTTGCACTGTGAGTCTCTGCAGACGACAGTTCCAAACGTTCACAAAAAGTTCCAGAAATGTCAACATATTTGAATTTCATCACAATATTTGGAATCACCATGAGAAATGCATTGAAATAAGTACAAGCAAGCCTAGTATTGGTTCAGTAATGCTTTAGGTAAGACTTTGACAGTTAAGTTGGGAAATGTTTCTGAAAAATCTGTTTTATATATGCTATAACCAATAACCGCGGGGAAAGTGTTTAAATATGACATGTTGTTTATTATGAAGTCTTCTTTTTCTTACTTTCTATCTTTTTTTCCCTTTTTTTGTGGGTGCAGTGGGAGGGGTAGTGGGGGGGGGGGGGGGGGGGTAATAATCAGTGTTACTAATGTGAACGATGCTGAAGTTTACTAAGCAACATTATTGCGCGAAGACATTTTAATTTATCAAACTTTACATTCACAAAAATGCTCTCATGTTTTTTATGTGTTGCTGAATATAACAATGACAATTTTTATACAAATTAATACATATGCGGTTGCACCTTATATTTTTCAAAATCAGGGCAATGTATTGCTAGACGTCACTTAACTGATGTGCGCATGCTTATTACAATTCACATGTGTTGTATATAGTAGTACATGGTTTATTCCGTACAGGGCGTCTAGCAAGATATAGCCAATATATCAGTTGGGTTTTATAGACGTGTAAGTAATTATATTATTAGTTTTAATAATGTTAACGATTTAATATCGTTAACAAAGTACATGTACACTACTGAACATTTGAATGATTAGGTTGCTCCCCGACTGATAAATACATGTTTCTATCGCCAAGAGCACTGTAAATACTAATTATAAGCACAAAACAGATTTTAAATGTGAGCATGTTATGATGATGTAATTGATATACATGACCGACCAAAAGTCAATACGCAGTGATTATATCCTAGAAAATCCACCATCTATATGAACATACTATTGACTTTTTTCACTAGTAGTAATGATGTTGTATGTGTGCATTGTATAGTTCTTCTTCAAAATATATATATGTGTTGAATTTTATAATCATCAGATTTCATACAAGACCCGATAAATCGTGACAAAAGTCAAAATTTACACAGTGAAATCCCATAGCCATTTGTCGGGTTATAAGTTCATGAGCTCTTTATTACTGTTGTAGCGCTATAGGATATTTTGCAGTGGAATCTCCGATAAATCATTAGTTTTAGATTTATTTACAAAATACAAAATCACTGTTACGTAGAGATTTGTAATTCTTATTACTACCTAAAATGCTAAAACATGTCTCATGTTAAGAAAATGATACTGGAATTTGACATATTGGGACAAATCTTCATTAAAGTTTTGGTTGTAGAAGGATACCTGTACTGTAGCAACATACAGGGGTATACTTTTTTGTGTACAGATGTTGCAGTGATTATTTTGTCAACACAATAATATAGGGTGTCACATGCAAGGTTACAAATCGTGTCATTTAATTGTAGAGAGTAATGTTGCTCAGGTAATATGGTGTGTCTTGTTTTTGGTTTATGTCATTTTTTGAAATGTTTATGATGTTATATTTGTATGCATAATTATAAAGGCATTGTTAACGTTTTAGCAGATGTGTTAGGTTCATTATTTGAAATGTCAATGTATATTATACACATATAAATTTAAATAATAATAAGTAGGAGACATGTCCAACAGTATAGGTATAGACTGATATATTCTGCCGTGGTGGTGTGTGTTTTTTCAAACACAGTAGGCCTACAGATCATTTCCGGACACCCTGCATATTGCAATTAAATTTAGTGCTTCTATTTGATTATAAGGCATATAGTATTATCATAATTCGTTATAGGCTTTTCACTCTTTGAAAAAACAACCAGTTGATAACATATCAGCGGTGGTGTCATTATCTGCTTATGTATTTAACAATGATCTATATCACTCGGTCCAATTTGGATCTCGCCTCGTGTAACGAAAAAGTCCAACTTAGACTTTGTGATATTGTCTTCGTCTGTACTATCACACATTCAGGCATGCAACGTGTTATACAATATGAAATGATAGGCCTGATTTCAGCCATGCAATATTTGTATATAATTATAATAATAGACCTGGTTTCAGCCGTGTGATAGTTAACGCATATTGACTGTGCATGGTGGAGATTATCCCTCCAAGTTGTTCTAGCATTTCCGGCCGATTACTCAAAAGATTGAAAAGTTAAGATTGTGCCGAGGGAAGGATCTGATTTTTTTTTGAAAATGTTCAATCTAATAGAGTAAAATGTCAGTCCGATATATTGAAATTTCACTCTATTAGATTGATTTTATGATCCTTCCCTCAGCACAATATACTTTACTAATCTTTTGATTTAAGAGAGTATCACCCCAAGGCGGAGCCAATGCGTGATATCTGGTCAGGTGTGCTATGGCAACGAGAGAGCGATAATCTTCATATATGATAGTCAATATTCGTTTCATATACATAAAAAAGTTTGATTATGTTTTAGTATTCACAAAATTATAAATTCTTAATTCAATTCATGGAAAAGGCTTCTATTATTTGACTTTGGTCAAACAAAGCTATTATTTTCCACGGCAATGGAAGTTTGCAAATTATAGTCAAGTTATTCACACGGTAACAGGCTTGAGTTTTGACCAATCAGTGAACAGCCATTTGTGTATGCGATGTGTACTCATTATTATATAAACAAATATTACATGCATTTTCTTTGTGTAATGGTAAAATTATATCACTCGTTCCAATTTGGATTAATGTGTGATAATACGTTTTACTAGCAGGTATTTAATATCGTATACTATGAAATGCTAGTCCTGATTGTAATAGTGTTTGCAATCACATGACTATAGTCTATTTGGCCATCACGAGACAGTGACGTAGCTGCGTATTCTAGTAATTGCAGAACTTAACGCGCGCGCCTTCTCGAGGCGCTGGCGTATACACACGAGCGTTGAAAGATGGAAGATACACACGCATGCGTAAATGCTGCGCCTGTTAAATTACGTCACTGTCCAGAGTAAGCCAAATAGTATAGAAACACAATTAGTGATATATGAACAAATATTGCATGTCTGTTTGTGTACTAGTGCAATCATCACTCGGTCCAATTTGAATGGCTTTGTAATTTTTTAATAGTTAAATCACGTGGTATAAATTACAATAAATAATGAATGTTATGAGTGTAAATGATAAAAACATTTTCGTTCAATGAAAGATGAAAGTATTCTACTGCACTGGTAGATGCGGAGCAGAGTTCATCGTTTAACAGATTGATCATATTTTGTCACTACACAAATGAAAAGCATTTATTATTTGTTTGTTTTTCTTGAGCAACTATACATAGTATAATTTAATTTGCAATGATCGTTATGTACATATTTATATTTATTAAAATTTCGCACTTTGCGTATTGCGAACATTCAAATCAGTGATCGCAGTCTCATTATATCATCGGAATTCGTGTTGTGTTTTGGGGAATATGGTATAATCTTTGCCAGAGGCTGAGTATTGGAGCCAGGCCAGTTTCATTCCCAGTCAAATGGGATACGTTATATTTACCACATGCAATGTAATACATGTAATAGGCAAAGACGCAACACTAACAATGATATGGTGATGACACGGTTTAAAAGCAGTGCATGTATCTGCAGACGACATTCCAAAATGTTTACAAAACGTTTCAGAAATATTTTAGAAATCTGACCTTGCTGGTGTGAGCAGTAGACTACTGTGTAGTCCATTTTTTCTCTCTATTCTTTTCTTTTTTATTCTCTCCCGTTTCTTCTGATTATTTATAAAATATGAATCGAATCAAGCCCAGAGGGAGGAACCAAATTCCCACCCACTTTTATCTATCAGCGTATTCGTTAGTCCCTAAGGCATTGCTTAGTACTTACAGTGAGGGCGCCCTTATTTGTCACTGTTAGTATCATACATGGGCAGTATTATAGAGTTGCAGAGTGAGGGCGCCCATTCTTGTTACCGTTAACATCGTACATTCGCCAACATTCGCCATTTGGAGTTCGTGCACTAGCTGTTGGTGCCTACAGCGCTTTGGGTACCTGCGCTGGGCCTACGGACCTTCCAACCCAGGTTTTGACTATAGGGTGTTTTTGTAGCAAGACCGTCACACTAGTGGTGGTCATTGTCAAATTTAATCAATGCCGTTTTTGTTGATATTCGTGATTTAAAGTACAAACATGAATACATTATATAAAGATAGCACAGTCTGCTTTTAGAACGAGCAAAATTTGTTGGATATATCTACACTTATGATTTTAGAAAATATTTATGTTCACAATAATTTCATACTCAGTAGCTGTCTATAAATAACTTTAACCTTTTATAATAATTTGGGCGAGCAGCAAGCCGAAAGTGTTAAATTTATCATTTGTTATGTTATAAAAATTATACTTTAAACTTCAATTTCTTATTATTATTATTATTATTATTATTATTATTATTATTATTGGTATTTTATTCAGAAGCATCTCGTGGCCCGCAGGCCAAATTACATGCTAATATACAAATGCACATTAATAACATCAAAATATTGCACTTGTAGGATTGAATCACAATTTACAGATAAAGATATATTAAAGATAAAATGTACACAAATTAAGAAACAACAAAATGTCACACTTCATGGAACATAGCTGCACGACCAGTCGTAAGAGATAATGGGTACCTAATCATTTAAAATATTGACAAAATAAGGAACAGGACTATTTTGGAAACGCTGAGTCCTACAATGAAATTGGGTCAAGTTGCTACTATTACGAAGTGATCTGTCATGACACTCCAGTCTGGTAGGAGGGAGGAGAGATTTTGTCCTCTCATTTTTAGGAAGCCCTTCAGCAAATCTACGACAATGCTGCTCCCTTCTTCCAGACAAGGTGTCAAAATGGCAACTACCCAAGGCTTCATCATAAGACTCATACTTTTTCCCAAGTATGGTTCTACAAGCCCTTTTTTTGGATGGATTCCAAGTCCTTTGATTGTTTGACAGAAATAGTTGAGTGCCAAACTACATCAGCGTATTCAAGAATCCGTCTTACATAGCCACCGTATACTACATATAGCTCCTTGCTGCTAAAACCAAAACGTTTGAGGGTCCGCAGCATGAACAACCTTTTATTGGCTTTCTTAAGCATATTGTCAACCTGTATGTTCCACTTAAGGTCGTTTTGGAGAACCAGGCCTAAAACCTTGGCTTCATCAACGCAGGGGAGTGGATCGGTACCGATTCTTAAATCACACTGCAGTGGAGTTTTGCCAAAATATACCTGAAGGACCTGACACTTGGAGGGATTCAACTTGAGCATATTATCCTTTGCCCACTTGGTAAATTCATCAAGATCAGCCTGCAGTAGTCTAGAAGGATATTCCATGGCACTCACCGACTCTAACATGTTGAATATTGACCTTTGCGATTTGTTGTTTGGATCCGAGGATCATGAATTCTGTCTTTGAGTCATTTAACTTCAGAAAATTGGTATTCATCCATGTTCTGATATCATCGATGCAGCTTTCAATTCTGTGAAGCGCAGAGTCAACATCTGCTTGCACAGGTTTAACAGACAAATACATATGCGTATCATCTGCGTAGCGGTGATAATTCAGTTGATGCCGACGAATGAAACCCCAAACATGGTTCCTACATCACGAGAAGATAAAAACCCAGTCAAATCAGCCATTGAGGTACAAACATCCCTTGACGTGTGGGTCAGGATTTTAACCTCCATATGCACACTCCCGTAACAGGATATTTATGCAATCTCCATCCCGCCCCATGCCCCACATCTTTGAGGTATAGGCATATAGCTCCAGATCTAGCTACATAGACTAAGCTGACATAATAGTAAAAATAATATCAATTCACATACATTTTACCTTAAGTTAGAAGCAGTCGAAGCTCAGCCGTAGCGATATTACTATAACAGGCGTCTGATGCGTACATGTATACACCGTATTCGATCGCTCATGAATAGTTAACCCATACTTTATGATAGAGGGGGTAAACTCCGATGTGTTTTATCCGTTAAACATTGTAATTATGATTTATACTGTTCAAATGCTTTTTTCCCTCTGACATACGACATTTGAAATATAATTGCACCATAGAAAAGAATATACGGATTTTTAGTTAAGAAACACGGCGGATCCCCGGGACGTGTTGCCGGAGCCGGGTGCCGGACTGTTCGTACGATACCAGGGGCTTGCCACTAAGAGCGTGTTTCTGCTAGGGAAGAAACCGCTAATAAACGCTAAGTTTGCCCAGTAGAAACAGGCAGAACCCGGCAATAATCGGTATTTTGGTAATCCCAAAAACCTTCACAAACCAGGTTTGGAACCGGCAATAATCGGCAATAAACCCAATAGAAACAGAAAGGCGATTCTTAGCGGTTTGCGCCATGAACCGTGTCACGCTGGGTTATACATATCGTCGCTGTTCTGATATACCGGCACATCACAACAGAAATAAGTATAATAACGGAGATGTTAACCGTGTGTTATTGTTATTTATTTTGTTATTTATCTGTTTTATCGTGTTATTCTCCCTTGTTATTACCTGTTTCATCACACCCTGTTGGTATATCTTGCTTTTGCTCTTAGCATGTTTTTATGTGGTTATATAGTTCGTAATTATTGTAAGTAATATAATTGTTTACATTACACGATTCTTTGTGCAACATTAACATACACATTAACCATGTGCGTCTTATGCGTGACGCTTTAAAGGGTATGTATGCGTTGAAATGTACTAAAAACGTTGATAAAAGCGACCGTTCTCTACACAGTCATTTGTCAAATACAACCATTTGTCCCAATATATGACACATTATGTAAGCAAAAACATATGTAAATTTCGTTGAAATAGATCGAGTGGTTCGTAAGTTATGATGAATAAATACCGCATACATGTACTTAAAAACATTACACCTACAAGCCCTTATAGAATTATCCCTTTTTCCAGAACCATTTTTGGTGCACCCTGTGTATTTTCTAGCCCGGCTCACTGGCCAAGCATCACTTAAGGCCCCGCCGCGCCTGATGGTATCCTAGTTGTGTCCATGATAGGAAGAACTTGGTACTATAGTGGGTGGAAAGAAGCCCAAAGTCTTACTTTTGAAAGTTGTTGTGTTGAGAAATTCACACTATAACTTCAATTTGTCATTGAAATTAGTACTATTTAAAATGTATTCAAATCAAAAGTTCAAAATTCGAAACAAAAAGTCACAATGTATTATCCATGGATCAGATTTTAGTTTTAAAACTAGCCCAATGTGACAGAAAGTCACTGCGTGTGTCAATTAATGTGGCTAGATATGTAGACAGACAGACTGCCTCAGGGTTTCCCCAGCATGCGGTCAATGTGTCGAATAAAAAAATTCTTGGCTGGGTGGACTTTTTTAGCCCAACACGTCACTTTTCAAAGTTCTTGTGTTAAGAAATGCAATGTTTAAAAACAGTGCAATTTCAGATGTTGTCAAATATAAAGCTCAAATTCCAAAAGAAATTACGATTATATAGCAGATTTTAGTTTAACATATAGCCCAATGGGCTCAAGCTATACAGGACGATGGCACGTATGTGATCAGATTTTTGGGCAACATCCAGACCAGTCCTGGTAGGCCGGTAAATTGGGGATAGATCTATAAGGATTTCTAGGCGTAATGAACCTCAAACATGTGTTTAAAATCGCCAGGTTATTAAAATCTAATAACTGATATCTAATATCAGTTATCGGCCCATAACTCTGTTATTATATAAGCAAATCCAATGCAATTTTGCATGCTTCTCGGGAATGTCTACAGCTATCATCACACTAAAGGAGAAGAAAATCGACAGACGTTTAGGGAACAGTCACATAATTCACATGTCGTATAGCCCTGAATGCGTGATAGATGAATATGACAAACTTCAACTTGATTGTTTAGGCCTATTTATCTTATTAATTTCTTTCATAATGAACACAGTACCATTTCACTGATATACCCAATAATATTATTAACATATTTAAATTCAATTTTCGGACACAGACAACAGTTATATATATCGTGTTTCAAATTTAAGAATGCATGTTATATTTGTCTAATATTATTTCAATTATATTATTTGTTTGATCATGGTTACTTAATAAATAATATACTTGCGGCATTATAAATTCAATATAAATAATATCAAAACCATAATACGAATGCATTTGGTCTCAAGAAATGAATACTATTAGTTATCCCCGGTTTGTTCATGCAATACGAACAGCTAATAATGGTTTGGGTTCGTTCGGCCTCATGTGATACGAACCCAAACCATTGCCGGAGTAATTCTGTTCTACCCTTCACAGGGGTATTCATAGTGCGTGATTGTTAAGAACGACGCATACTAACCGATGTTGGTGTGAAGGGTATAACATAATTATGCCTATTATTTTTCGTATTGCTTAAGAACAAACAGGGGATAGCGAATTTATCATTCAGTAGGCCTAGACATGTAGTGATATATGCTTAGTTTAAGGTAATAACACGAAAAACAGGAAAAAACATCGAAATTTACATTTACAAACTGCAATAACTACTGCGAGCGTATGCTTGCACAGTATAGCGTACCGCGAGCGTATGCTTGCACAGTATAGCGCGCGCATTCTGGAGACGTGGCGCTTGCGTGAAATGACTACGCACTTTACGCACTGTGTGACACGAAATGTCGTATCATACAGTTTGACTTCAACAGGGTGATACAAAAATGCTAACAACCAATGAAATTGCGGTATTCTTGTCTGCTGAATGATAAAACTTCAAACCTTGAACATGACGCAAAATATGTATAAACATCAAATTCAAGTTGGTCAATGTGGTCAATGGTAAATCGCCAATGGTAAATCGTTACGATGTACCTTCATACAAAAGCACGTGTAATCAACGATTTACCGTATCTATACATGAAGAGCTTTTTTGCATAAGGGCTTACAGACCACTCCTACATGTTACTCATTTTGTATTATTGATATTGATTAATCAAATTATTGTATGGCTGTCTTTATGACTTGGATTAGTGCATCCATGCACGCCAATCGAGACACCAACATTACAAGCCACAATGAGTAACAGGTAGAGGTGGATGTAGGCCCTTTTGCAACACTTCTCTTCAAATATAATATATACTTATTATTTTTAACAATATTGGTAAATCGTTCCATTGCGTGTTAATTCAATGAGGATACGGCAACGGGTTACCTACTTTACCACCGAGCTTACTATGTTTTGATTGACCGGTCGATTAGCTCAATTAGCTCGTTATCTTAGCTCAACCTTTATTGTTAATGTCGTCGGTTCGATTCTTACAGCGACTTATAGTCCATATTTATTTCTTCCAATATTTAGTTTAATATTACACATTTATTTATTCCATTCACTTTATTCTCTAAAAAGTAATTTGTTAAATGCAATCAACATTCAATTCTTCATTGGTGCCTTCCCGATCTCTCTTTATATAATATTTTCTTTCATTCTTTATTTCCCTTATTTCCTGATGCATTTGTATGTATTTCTTAATTTCTTTACTGTCTTTATGTGGTTATATATATAGTTCGTAATTATTGTAAGTAATATCATTGTTTACTTTACATAACTATTTGTGCGACATTCATATTCACATTACCCATGTTTGTCTTACATGTCTTATGCGTGCCGCATGTCCTTAACACGTTGATAAAAGTGACTGTTCCCTAAAAAGTAATTTGTTAAATTCAACAATTTTGTCCCAATATAATTACAATTTATGTAAGCGAATGATTATAAAATCGATTGAGTGGTTCGTAAGTTATGGTGAATAACATGATATATGATACCGCATACTTAAAATAACCTTAGACAATGTTAGAAACAATTGATCGAACACTTTGTAGGTGTAATGTAAAGTGTTCCCACAATTTGCCCACCATCAGCACAGGGCCTCGCAACATTAATCAGTGGGGAAAGGGGAGGTATGAGGACGGCATGAAAGGGGATACGTCAGGCTACCAGAAACAAGTTCCGAATTTCACGTGACTCAAATATCGTGCGTGTTATGGTACAAATAGCATGGCATTTAGGGTCAGTGTTCGAACACATTTTTTCTATACTGCACAAAAAGAAAGTATCCACTTCTCTTGAGGCGCCCTGTGTTTAATTCTTAGGACCCTTAAGAAATTCAAAACAATGTGAAAGAACAGGCATTTCCTCCCGCGCATTTTGATACCTCATTTGTCACAATATCACCAATATATCGATGAAGTAGTGGCCATTTGAATAACAAATGATGCAGTTTTCATTGTTGCACTTAATCCTATACTCATGAAAAGAGCGTAAATAAAATCTGAAGTGTATTTCTTCTTCCTATCCATGAAAAGACAATCATAATCCTAACATCTCACATCGTTTCCAACACCTGTATCTACTGGTATGAGACTCATCCTTTACAATAACCAGTAGCATTCATTATGTGTGTAAGCCAGCACCCGTCTCTCCATGCCCTTGCAACCTTCCTTGTAACTCCAAATCGACGAGCAACTTCAGTTACAGAAACTGTTCATGGAGAGTAAGACGCAGTGGTTGCACTACAGGAGGCATGGGGTCAAATGCCCTCCACCAGCGCAACCTTTGCCTCCTCAGTTGCCCCCATAGTCAGCTCAAGCCCATCCCATGTCCCTAAACAATCGGAAATGTTGACTTTTAATGTCAAAATTACTTAAGATATTAATCTTAAAATTGGTTTGAAATGTCTAAATTAGAACAAATTAATCTAATTTCAGGCAATGTTTACAATAAAATCTCAACATTTCGCGCACTTTACGCGCAGTTTTTCTACAACTTTGTTTTACTTGCCGCTCAACATTTTTTTCTTGCCCACCGTTTGACCCCCAACATATTGATGCTAGTGCCGCCGCTGGAAAGAAGAAGATTTACTGTTTTGTTTACGCTCGTTCTTAAGGTTCAGTGACACAGCCGATTATTTGCTAGAAAACCACTTCAAGACTGCTCAAGACTGGTCACGATTGGCAATTATTCGAAAATCGTGAGCGGTTTTCTTTTTTCATGTGATGTTTCGGCAAGGTCTGGGACTGCCCTGTGCACTATTCTGTGGTCGGGAGTACGTGGCAAATTTGACAAAACCGCCATGATTTTTTCTTTTTTAATTTTTTTTTTCGGGAAGGGATGCATGGACACATGAGCGGTTTGGAAGCGGTAGCCGATGAGTTGGCGCGCATCATTAGTGGATGTGTGTAGTTGAAAAGTGGTCGGCAATGAGTCTGCTCCAAGCGGGAGAGAAGATGCAAGCCAAGCCAACTTGACATGTAAAATCGGCGACTACAGAATCTTAGTCGCCGACTTGTAGCCAACAAATCGGTGAAAAATCGGCGAGCAGTCTTGACAGCAACATGTAACAACTTGTGCCGTCGTGTCAAGGTCGGCGATTGATGGGGGACTGAACAAGTGACGTCGCCGATTAAACATGCTTGATATTGGTGATGTCATGATGCTATCGCCTACTGGTAGGCGATTCAGCATCTCTTGTCTCGTTGAAGGCTGGAATATCGCATACTAATCATCCCTGCTCATCCCTGGTCGGGATCCAAAATGTAAATTGTGCAAGTTTGAACAAGATTTCAGCCGATTTTGAAAAAAATGGTGGTCTTGTGTAGTTGGGAAGAGGTTGGGTCGGGAGCTGTCTTCTGTGTGACTGAACCTTTAGCGATGTGATACCGTTGCGCTACCGCACTAGTACCGATTCCAAAGTGCTTTCTCAACGGAGCTCCGCCGATTTTCTCGTATTTGTAAGTGTGTGCTCCGGTTTAGTCCCGACGAGGTACATCGGTAATGTGTGACAGCGCATTTAAGCAAACACATATAGACACGTCATTATGATACGGCTACTACCATTTCACTTTTCATTCATTTGTTTCTCTCGCGCAATTTGTTGTTCTTCAATTTTCTATTCATCTTACGATAGTCGGAAATTGCTAATACAATGGTGTAAAGAAAAGGGTTAATTGCCGAATTAATCGGTAATATGAAAGCAACAGCCCATGTGTATATCACCGGGTCAACTGTTATGATTTTAGATTGCACCAGAATGCACACTATAACGAGTGGAACCCAAGTAAAGAAATCCGTGAAAACGATGACGGACATTTTTGCAGCCATGCGAATTTCTTCGGAATAGCTTCGGTTTCGTCCAGCTGCACTAGCCGATCGTTTGACGGTAACAAATATAGTTATGTAGAGACAAGCAACGAAAATAAAGCAAATAATATTGACACCGATAAAAATTATGATTGAAAAATATGCCGCAAGTCTGTGCCCAGTGATCTTATAACTTGTGTATAAGATATCAGTCGTCGCAAAGCTAACACCAATAAAAGTATATTCCGTGTCCACAGATATAGAAAAGGAATTAAAAAGTGTGGAGCTTTCCACTGACGAGGACGAAAAAATATAGTAATCTACGGTTTTAATCTGAATTGATGAGGTATTTTGTCTACCGATTAGTCGTCTTACAATAGGAACACCAACACACACTTCGGATACTTCAAACGCATTAGGATACGATCTGGAGAGCAGGACTGGTATAATACTGAGTACAAGTCCGACAAACCAAATCAGCACAGCACACACCCGGACAGATGTAGACCTTAACCGGTAGCTACTGAAGGGAAACGACGCTCCTTGAAACCTGTCAAATGAAATCAGTGTAATAAAAAATACGGATACTTCACATGACAGTATTGAGAGTATACCAGCAATATTACATACCGCTCCGTGGCGCCACTGATCAGAAAACGATGGGAAATAATTCGAATAGTAAAAATCAGAAAATGCCAACAATAACATGTTTATTCCCATTAGGAAATCTGATATCGATAAATGTAATATGAGATATCTTTGTACGGACGGTTGTTTTTCTGAAAAACGCATATAACACACGACGCCATTGCAAACAACCGCAAATATTCCTAAAACCCACATAGATAGCCTAGGTGATACGCTCTCAAGCATTCTACTACATGTGAGATAGATAGGGCGAGCATTGGTAGAAATACAGTTTAGTGCCTGTGTAGTAAAGCAACATGTTGCACTTTCATTGACTAGTATTGTTGTGATTTCTACACCTCGGAAAGATCCATATCTGACCAGATATAGGGGGTTTGATCTTAAATCGAGGGCAGTGATAGACGTGTTTTTAAAAGCATCTGTTTCAATCGTTTGAATTTGATTGTTATGCAGATCAAGTTCTACAAGTTTCAGTATTCCGGCAAATGTGTATGGATATAGACAAGTAATATGGTTATTAGATAATCTAAGGCTGATAAGATTTGTGTTGCTATCGAAAAGGCCTGACGCGATTCTCTTCAAAAAGTTATTCCTCACACTAAATACTTGCAAATGAGTTAAATTACGAAGTATTCCAAAAGTCAATTCGGTTATTTTGGTATTATCTAAATACAGTATTTTAATCGATTTTAGATGTTTGAATGCATTCTCGTCCAAGGTTCCTAAGTTGTTATTGCTAAAGTCAAGCAGTTCAACTTTCCCAACTGACTCAAAGGACGGAGCTAGTGTTAGGTTGTTATTTGAAACGTTTAAGAACTTTAAATCATTTAATGGTCTTAGGATCTTCGCGTGTAGCCAGCTTAGACTGTTACTGCTTATGTCCAGATAAAGCAGTGACGTCATATTCTCAAATACCTGCCGATCTATTATAAGCATATTGTTGTTTTGTAGATGGAGTTTAAAAAGCTTTATTTGAGACTGAAATGTGAAATCTGGAATGGTAAACAATGCATTGTGTGATAAAGTTAACGTCTTTAATTTTGAAAGTGCTTTAAACAAATCGGCTGTTACATTGTGTAGTCTGTTATTTCTCAGGTCAAGATTATTTAACATAGCATTTCCCATAAAAATTCCAGCTGGAAGTGATGTCAGTCGATTGTAGCTGAGGTCTAATATCCTCAAATGACTTAGACTAGAAAACACATGGTTTGAAAGCGTTTGTATCAGGTTGTTTGTTAACCAAAGATTTATCAACGTATTTTCACTAATGTCAGAAAAAACACACTTCGGTAATGATGTCAGGTCGTTAAATTCTAGACTTAGGAACCATAAACTGCTTCCGAATATCATCGTTGGAAGCGATACAAGGTTATTGTATTCGAGCTTTAAATTGTGCAGTCTATCTAATCCATTAAACAAGCCTGCCGATAGCCATGTTAGATTGTTGTGATCTAATCGGAGTTGTCCAAGCTTACGTGAACCAGAAAATGTACCTGAATCAATAAATGACAGCTGGTTGAATGCGAGAGAGAGAATGCGCAATTGTTTCAACCCTGTAAATAGCTGTACTGGTATATATGTCAACTGGTTATTGTCCATGAGTAATTCTCTCATCCTAACTAATCTAGCTAACGCGTCGTGTGGTATTGTGGTTAGATTGTTGTATGCGATATCGAGCGAACTCAATGTTCTTAATCCGGATAAACTACCACCTAAGAATGACAGTATGTTGTTCATTAGATATAGATGTGTTAACCTTACCAACTCGCCAAATACATCGACCGGCAACGTAGCTAACAAGTTGTTATTGAGATGGAGTTCATCTAAATTAACCAATCCCGAAAAGCTACCTGTCAGTAATGAATTAAGATTGTTGTCCATAACACTAAGTTCATCTAAGCAAACCAAATCTTTAAATATGTTTACTGGCAGGAAGGTCAAAAGGTTACCGTTAAGTGTGAGATACTGTAACTTGGTTAATCCTTCAAAACTGCCGATCGACAAGGATTCTATTTGGTTCATATCTAACCTTAAATCATCCAAATATTTACTAGATACAATACTTGGCACCGAGGATAACTGGTTTTGATCAATATTAAGGTATTCTAAACCGATTAGACCCGCAGTCGGTAGGAAGGTGAGATAGTTGTTGTGAATCTTCAGTGTCGTTAAGTTCACCAGGTTTGAAAACACATTGATTGGCAATGTCCTAAGTTTGTTGTTAGAAATTGATAGCAACCGCAAATTACCAAGTGGTTGAAAAACATCCTCTATGACTACGTTTATCCTATTGTATTGGAGGTCGAGTGTTTCTAATTTGAACAATCCGGCGAAACAACGTGCCGTCAATGAGTGCAACATATTGTGAGCAAATGTTAGTATCGTCAAACGAAGCATGTGTTTAAACACACCTGGCGGCAATGACGCCAGCAGGTTTCCATCTAGGTAGAGAATTTGTAAAGCTGTCAAACCCTCAAGACTTATATATTTCACGGAGTCTTTATAGATACATTCACTCCTAAAGCGGTAAATAAGTTGAAGGAAAGAGATAGTCGCTCAAGATGAAAAAGCCCTACAAATAGTCCCCCTGGTAAATATTTTAATTGGTTTTGACTCAAGCTTAATTCCAAAAGCCCCGATAATCCTAAAAATGCATTTGGCTTGATAACATTAACACGCTTGCCACTAAAGCGGAAATCATCGAATTCCTCAAGATAGATGATCAGTGTATTTGATTCTATGTCCCCCTCACAAACACTAGTCCATTGTCTATAACCAAGTGAACATGTACACAAGTCTTGGCATGGTGACACATTAATCACATACCAAGACACGACTTCCTGTACCATATCATATTCAGTTGTATTACACATGGGTAACACAGAGGTAACCTGATTGACAGATACCTCGGAGCAGGTTTTAACCAAGACGTTTCTTTCTTTTACTTGCACAACACCTTGGACGCCAATCGTTTGCAATTTAAACGCCTTTGTAACAAAATGTACACGACAGGAGTTTGTAGCCATTGTCAAAGATACAATTGTCTTTGAGCAACTCAACCCTGCATCATCTAAATGTTCCAGAATAATGTAGGACTGTACATCTATTTTACTTACGGTTGAAACCTTAATGGACACGGCATTCTTCTCTTGAAGATGCAGATCTACAACACAACGACTGACTGCAGAATCGTTTGCTACGACAGTGACAGGATCTCCTGAAATTAACACACTGGCATTATGTGTATAATTGCAGAAAATAACTTTCGGATCAGATAAGACTGTTGGTAAGCGATCAAACCACACTATGGTTATGACAGCAACAAATACATAACTTGCGTTACGCAATCCGTAACGAAAGCCAGCCATTTTTTTCAGAATCTTAGACCTATGTTGAGTTCTATAAACTTGCGAGGGTGGTTATATTTTCAAACCTAAATTGTGACTCTTATTTTATTTTAATAATTTATGGATTGATTTTAAATTCACTTGCCCGATACAATGACATGAATCAGATTTCTCACCGTAGGTTCTTAACTCCAAAAGTGACAACGCTTGCAGTGCATACGGTACATGGCTTGATATCTTACTTAACGTTACAGTTTATATCATACATTCCGTCAACATAAATTGTTTAGTATTGCATCAACAAAGTCTAATGATAAAGCAAATTGTAGATACTAGTAAGTACTATATTGATGTGTTGCAATGTATCAACAAATTTAAGGTGTTTCAGTCGGTGCCAATTAATCATCCACAGCAACTTTTTACAAATAGCACGCCCTCTAGAGTTCAAATATTGCAGACAAAATAAAGGCGAAATGTCCACACTGTAATGTAGGTGTAAAACCTATAAATATTTACAGCGTTAAAAGGTGAATACATAAGTCAATCTTTTGGTGATACCTGCCTTCAAAACGTCCTCTTGATCTCTGTATGCCGTTGATGATAAAACAGCTGATACAACGCGTTAAAGATGTTCTGCGGGTAGCGTAAGCATGGTGGCATTTTCAGCAGAAGCACATGCAGTAAATTTCACTTGAACCAACGAGTATGCCTATTGATATCACAGGTCGGTTTCAACATCCTTTTGAAGACTCCACTATACCATGATTACGGTAAAATGTCATGGGTTCGAAGCTTATGTCTGGAGTAAATCGATAATTCACACGGGCTCGCCGGTATAGACTTCTAAATGAGACATCTGTGCTGCGGATGAAGAGACGATGTGTCGTTATCTGGTTAGGGTAAAAAAACATGGAACGCAAGTAATGCGCAGTCGAGGGACAAGCGTCAACAATACCTCTAGAGCACCAATAGTGACACTGCTTTGGCGATAATAAATTTACATGCGTATAGGCTGGTAAACAAAACTATTGAATATAATTATGTGAGTGTTATCACAGACTATAGTATAGAGGAAGGGACAATGAAGTGAGCGGCAACGCTTGATCCTTGATCGTTTCGGCAATACAATTACGTAGGTGGTTCGGACTTGTGTGCAGGTCACGCGTCAATGGGAACGTTGTGTATGCATGATGACTAATAGTTGACTTACTTGATTATCCTTTCCTCTATAGTCTGTGGTGTAATCGTAGATTATGATGGCGATATTGTGGGTGCTTTCCTTTGAAACTATGCTCGTCTTGGATTAAAGATCGCTTAAAACAAAAGCACATAGTCTTTCGGACAGTGGCATAACTAGGTTTTTCATAGTGGGTGGGTATGACAAGAAATAGAAGGGAACCTACAAGATTTTATCAGGGCTGTCAACGTTTGAAAATTGCTTGGAGTAAGGGCGTGTTCACACTATAGCTAGTTTTCTCCACGACCCGGGTCGAACCCGGTTGAAGTCTGGTGTGAACAGAAAAAAGAGTACAACCCTGCGAAAGTGAAGGGTAGATCCCGGGTTCAACCCGCATCGACTCTAGTGTGAACAGAAATCGCTGTTTCGACCCGGGTTGCTGGAAGTAGATAACCTGACTCAAATGTAGACCTCTTCATTCTTAAGTTCTCAGTCCAATCTTTATCCCCGTACGTCTCCCACACCACGTCCCACCACTGCCCAGACCGTAGCCTTGCCCACTGCGTACGATCTTTAGCTACTGAGTACAAAGAAAACAGCGTCGCTGCACTCAGCGTTAAAGATAACATAAATTCCTGGTATCGGCTGAAAAGAATGTTAATGGTTGCCAGCTTTATTCCTGCCATCTTTCTACGGCCTCTGGCACGTTGTCGCTGATGTTTTCGACGGTATTTCATTACCAGCATTACTGTTGCTTGTTGTTTATGCCCGAAATGATGAGCAAGCTAGGTCATAGGTCATAGGTCATTGATACAAGAATAACTTCCGGGTTCAATAAACCCATTTGCCAATGCGGATACAACTTTAACACATACATAGCGCTAGTGTGAACAGAAAATGAAATATCGATCAATCTGGGTTCAACACGGATCCGACCCGGGTTGAGGAAAAAGCTATAGTGTGAACACGCCCTAAGAGACCAGAGACCGAGTGGTTTAGTGCGGTGAACTGCTTGTTATTGTTTAGAACAAAAAAACCCGGTTCCAACCGCACATAACCGGGCGGAACCACCGGGCAACCGGCGGTTGAGGTTAACCGGATTAAAGTAGATGTCTATACATTTTCACACACATTTTTACGCATTGACAACTGACTAAATCATGAACAACTGACTAAATCAATCATTACAGGTCAAGTCTATCTAATCTTTTGTTATATTGTATATATTTATTCAATTAATTTCATAAATAATTTAAAATGGTCATGGGATTTTTTTCTCTGCGAACCATGATTTCTTTCTGGGAACAATGTTCCCACGTTCCTGCGGATTTCATAGCCCTGACCTGCCACTATGTTATCTTTTGAACGACATCCACACGAATGGTAACGTTATTCTATCTATTCAAATTAAACTTAATGTAGAAAATATCTAAACAAGGTTACACTGAAAACTTAAACTAGTCAGACACAGGCTTGACTAACTTTAAACTAGTCGAGCAGGTTAGTCAAGCCTGCTGGACTATCTTAAACTAGTCAAGCAGGTTAGTCAGGCCTGCTGGATAGGTTATGACCAACTTGACAAGCTTAAGGTTAGTTCGGCTCAGCCTGACTAGCTTGATTTGTTCGGCTGGACTAGTCTGTGGCTGGACTAGCTTATTAGACAAGCTGACTTGACTAGCTTTAGGTTTTAGTCAAGCTGGCAGGACTAGCTTTAAATTTGTTAAGGCACTGAGATAAAATATCAATGGCAAGACGTTGTCATCAATGGCAATGATAAGACGTACTTCTTCGCCGGTCCGGTTTTGCTAGCCAATCAAGTCGTAATTTGCCGTAGTTATCTCAATGTGTGGACATATTGTGTACATCATAGTGTTTGCCAACATCTGTAGTCAATTTTATGCTACATTTTGTTTAGAGTAACGACTCGGAGCAGGAGAAAAAACTAACTGTAAGGAACGACGGTAGCACGGGCATCTCGAACGCTAACATGGTCAAAACGAGAGCTATTGAACAGACAGCAGAGCAATTACCCGTGGCGAAACGAAGTACTGCTACGCAACGTGAACAATTTTAGTATCAGGCGGGATCTACTAAAGTGCTCAACAAAAAAGCAAGTCGTGCACTTTGTTTAGGTCATTTAAAGTAATTTTTAATTATTTTATTTACCAAACAGGCTAGATAGACATTTGAATGAAACTTTTCGGCACATTTTGATACCAAACATAACACCTAACAACACAGATAAACCATGATTAGCACCATTTATAGAAAATTAGTCACTTTTCAAAAGTCAGATTTTCAATACACTACGCGGAAGAGAACACCAATGGTTAACAAGCACATACGCCGTATCAGTCCCGTGTTGATCGCTGTGCATTTTCCCTCAATGGGCGGGCTAATTCAAATTCAAAGTGTCATGCATGGGTTAGGGATATGAATGTAAAGGGATTTTTATGGAATGGAGAAACGGCTGCACTGTTTGATCGATTGCTCGCCGGTCAATCCTGGTTATAACGGTGTCACACACGGAGTAAACCTCACACACCAATTTTACTCCCGCGTAGTGTATTGAAAATGTGACTTTGTTTTCCTGATCCAATTTTAACCAACTAACAATTCTTTTGACAGCCCCTCTGCCGGAATAAATAGTTTGCGAAAATTGTGCACAGATTGTTAGAAATGAAATCCCAAAGTTGAGTCCATTTTTATACTCAACCTGTATTTAATAGCCCGACCCGGTATCAGACTACAGAAACTTTTATTGAATTGTATTCCCATAATTACAATCACCGTGAGAAATGAATTAAAATGAGTACAAAAATGCCTAGTATTGGTTCAGTAATCCTAGACCTTGAAAGTTGAGAATGGTTTCTGAAAAATCTGTTTTAAATAATGGTAGTACCATGGTAATACTAATAGCCGCGTGAAAAGTGTTAAGATGTAGGCTCAGTGATTAAAGCAAAGTGATTAGTATGTGATGTGTGCTAAACTATCTCATAATCTAACGTTCTTACCTGATTTCAGTTATTGGCTTCGCTGGCCTGGTGTATAATTTTTCGTAGTGAAGAACACGATAATATATAATTGGTAACAAGTTGCATAACAGAGACAAACCTGCATTTGATTCACGCAATCAATTCACTGCGTTTTATATGGATATTGAGAAAAAAGTTTCAGTAATTGACAAAAATAAAAAGGACAATCAAGCAGTTGTACGGCCGTCGGCACTGGCCACAAATCCCTTATACTCTTAAAGGCATATTATGTGATATTTTCCAGATAGCGCCCTCAATTCCTGATTTTTTTTTAGAAAGTAGATTTTCTTGCAGATTTACATTTCTGATCATAAATCGTACATACATTCCAAGTTACAGAGCGATACTATTCCTAATTACCTCAAAACCATGAGTGAATTTAGAGTGAATATATATATAAACTGTCGTGGTACCACGACAGTTTATTTTCACTTTAAAAACATGATTTTGAAGTAATTAAGAATCGTATCGCTCAGTAACTTGGAATGTATGTACGATTTATGATCAGAAATGTAAATCTGCAAGAAAATCTACTTTCATTTTTTTTTCGATGTTGAGGGCGTTCCCTGGAAAGATCAAATAATATACCTTTAATAAGCGTTTACAGAAAAGTATAATACCATCTTACAAACCATCGGCTTCGACGATATTTCACAAAATAATAGAAGTGGACACCGCAGGGCACCACGCACCTCGTTCTTTTCCTCTTACAAAACGCGTACTTAAAATAGATGCCCTGACGGTAAAGTACAATACGATGAGTTGAAACACAATCACGCGTGACAATTATTGTAGCTGAACAAATTGAAGATTATTTATTTATGGAAACGACACACCGTATAGGGTATAATTCTAGATACTCTTCAATATTTTCTCTTAACCGCGGGCAATACGTAAACTCAAAACAGGAGCGTTTCAGGAATAAATGCAAAACACACCTTTATTGACCGTATTGTATTTCTTTCAAATAAAATATACTATGTCGCAAACAACTGTTAATTTTTTTTGCGACATATTTAAAAAAAGAAATCTTAATAAAGTATTCGAAAATCACACCACTTTCGGTATCGATTCATCATCAACTTATGGCATCCCCTACCATTAAAAAACAGCAAGATGCACACTTTACGACACAGGGAACCTTACCATTCAACAGGCTGTCATCGGAAACGGATCGATATCGTACCATTATTGATAAGCGTGTTCATTTTTAACGGTTGTTTTATGTGTTCAATGCGCTTCATTATTACTCTATATTCTATAATGAACTTGGTAGATGAAGATGCTACGGAATTAACAATCGAAATTCATTAATATCATATTAAAACGAAAGCCACTATGCATTGCATTGAAAGTTTTTTACAGAACTGGTTTATCAATTTTATCGGGGAGTTTTTACCCCATTTTTATTTGAAATGGCGTAGAGACGTCAATTTTAAAGATTGAATGGACCTATTGACATTAAATGAAAGATTGACATATCGGCTATATACATACAACCACAATGTAAATAGATGAGTAAAGGATAAAGACAGGTGTCTCAAAATGGTGAACTTGCCCCAACCGAGGCAGGTTCGTCCATAAGCCGGGTAAGTTCGCCATATGCTCATAACTCATAAGTAGGCTTAATGAAGTAGTATGTATCAAATAGATATATACATTTGTTATGCAATGTGACTTTCTTCCAAAATAACATTTAGGGAGTCCAACATTTAAAGGTGGAGTCATTTTTGCGGAATATCTCGTTTTTTAATTTTTGATTTTAAAATGAGAATAAATACCACATTTTATAACATTATCTTCTGATGTTAGTGCTACTTCATTCCAGATAGCTATTTTTAAAATTAAAAATAGGCTACAGGAGGTGAATTTCAATTTTGAAATTATACAAAATCTTAATCATCGACCCATGGGTCAATTGTTAACAGGAACACCAGTAAATGATAAAAAAACAGCGAGCCCGAAACCACTACTACTACACTGTGACGCTGCTAGCGTATCATTGTTGTTCCTTTATTGTCACGAATGACGTGCTTCAAGCTTGATATGGTATCGTAACTTTAAACTTATTTGCCTACATTTACGTTAAATACGCGTGTTTAAGTTAAACACATTTTTTCGAGGATTGCGTTTAGTTAAACACTGCGTTTAAAGTCAACGTTGAACGCGTGTTTAGCTTAAAACCGTGTTTGAGTACGACCCATTACATCGTGTATCCGTTGGGATCCATTGTCATTCCCAGTAGTTGATGTTTAATCGTTGCTGAGTTGAGACACTAGGAAAAACTTAAGATTGACCAGTCCAATTTATTTTACAAGTATTTTATTTTATAAAAAACGAGTTTTCTTTCTCAAAAAAATATAATCATATATATATCATATCATAATCTACATATACAATGGTTCATGGATATCATCCTTCTACACTCGTCAAAAGAAGTTCCTAGACACCAGGGATAGTACTGGATCAAAAATGTGAGAGGTCCCATGACATTTTTCAGGACCCCGTAGGACTTCCAAAAACAAATTTAAGAGGTCCCCCAATAAATTGAGGGGTATTTGAAAATTTTACTTTTTTACGGGCAGTTTTAATGAATTTATATTGTGAGCAAATGATGGATATGTAATTTACAGAATTTCTTAAGGTTTCCATTTCCATACATCGTCAAATTTAAGGGGTCCCTTCAATTTTGATCGGGACCCGCAAGTCTTTCCGATTTGAAACCTGACGCGTCACTATTAGAAAGTGAGAGGTCTAGGACGCGCAGACGCGTCAGAATGCGACCACTGCTGGACACTTAAATTAAATTAATATTTAATAGAATATATATAATTATATATATATATATAATTGTATATCAAAATAAGTAGAAAGTAATCCTCTAACAGCTTAACATGGAATTTAGACATGATCACTCATGCATGGCAGATCCCATTCACTTGGCAATGGCAAGAAGATTGCAAAAAATTGGATAATCCCTCCATTCAAATGACTGTAAATGCTCATTTCTTGCAATTTCCTTTTACGCACCTTCAGCCAGTAGGGAGGTCACGCTGCATGTCATGTTTTGTTATACGCAAGAAAACAATGGAGTATCAGTGACTGCAATATTTGCTAGAAATAGCTTCGGGAAATGGTCTATTTGGGCTTCTCAAAAACTGAGAAACGTGTTAAAAATCATGTAGAATTATAGAGGAGGGTCAATAACATCTGCAGAATGGTAAAATGTATAGTTTTAAATACGTTTGGTGACCAAATTTATGTCGTAAAATGTGGGACAATTCACGTTTTGAAAATCCGTGGTCTTCAAAATTACAGGAATCCTAACTCATTCTAAACCTCACCAAATCATGAAATGAACCCTCGTCTACAAAAAAGTCCGTGTACGTATTGCTCTATCTGCTTGGAGATAGCGAAGACCACGGAAACCTCATAGCTTTATACCAAGGAATGAAATCTGCCATAGACATTACATGCGAATATCATCGTACAGATTTGCACAGCAGACCTCTGTGTAGGGAGTGTTGACAATAGCATGACAATAGCAAGGTCGTTTGACTATTGTGTTTGTGCATGTTTGTGACGACTGACCCCGTTTAACAATCTTCATAGTTTTCATAATAGGGCTTGGGTGACTTAACTATTGACTGCCTTACCATTGCTTAATGAATGTGCTCAGCCATGCATGAATGCGTACATCTTAATTTCATACAGACATGATAGAGAATTATTGTCTGCTTATTTTGACATGCAATTGTTTAATTTATATTAAATGTTTATGTGAAATATTTGAACTTCAATGAGTGTCCAGGAACTTCTTTTGACGAGTGTATATAGGTTAACATACAACTTAAGCCCGATCATTAATTGATAACGTCCAAATATGACTTTTTATATAAGATATAAGTGTCAACCCGATTTGGTTTACCGAATGCCTCCCCAAATTGTATAAGTCAGGACAGAATTTGGTATCAAAATGTGTGCCTAAATGTTGCCAAATAAGGTTCGCCATCCTAGTAATTTGCATATGAACAGTGGGTTTATCTCAAATCGACAACGCTTTGTTACTGTACTTAACGTATGGGGGAGTTGTTGAATCGTGAGTGTACGCTAAACCGAGAGTTCCAATATATAATTTTATGACGACCTTGGTTGACCCATCGTGAACGTGACTTTGACGCTTTGACCCCGTGTGACCCCAGCGTTTACCAAATTGTTCCGGGATTAACGTAACCAAATGTAGAAGTTGAACCAAACGTAAAAACTACAGACCAACAGTCAGCTTAACCAAAAACGGTGTACTACAGAATTAAAAACACAGAACAGAAATCACAATAATTTCTGTAGGCCATAATTTTGACATTATCTTTTTGGTAAAATTATCTGGTATGATAAAACATGTGTAGCGTGTAGCGTCTTTACACGTGTCATTTCCTGACACATGGCAATGACATAATCTTATTCCCTTTCCAACATATCCAAACAATTAAATAAGATTAATTATTCACCGTTAGCTTCACGGCTTTTACTTACGCAGCTTTGTTTTTACTGCTATGACATTTACCGTCGTGACTTTACTGTAAAAATTCGTTACTTTCGTCATCACGACATTTGACATAATATATGTGGTCATTTTTATTCACGAAATATTAAGAAACTCTGTACATAGGAAATTCTAAATTTAACATAATGGGCCGTATTCTCGTACTAAACACGGTTTTAGCTTAAAATCGTGTTTAACTAAACGCGTGTCTAACTTAAACGTGAGTTTATCCTTTAGACGACGTGTTTAACAAAACACGATTTTAAACATCTGCAAATCTCCGTTCACAGAATGGTCCTGCGTTGATTGTATACACTCTTAGAAAAAATGGTTCGTTTAAGAACCCTTTTTTGTCCCGCGGGAGCACCTTTTGGCCTAAAAGGTTCTAAAAAGAACCTTAGAATGGTTCTTTGAAGAACTTTCAAATTTTAAATAAGACATAAAGGTATATTTACTTTTTTGTTTTTATGTAATATGCAAATTCAAGAGAAATGTAAACAAATTTAGTCCTTTTCAACTGTTAAAATAACTTGTTGTAGTTTAAGACTTTTTGCCATTGTACAGCGCCTTGAGGTGTATTCGTAAGGCGCTTTAAAATGCGTTTTTATTATTATTATTATTATTAAAAATCATTTCTTCTTGGCTAAAAACATTTTTTACCGTTTTACCAAGAACCATTGAGGGTTCTCCATAATTTTTCCCCAAAAGGTTCTTGAAGCTTGAGGAACCATTTTCTTGGCTAAAGAACCTTTTAGAACCTTTTTTGGTTCTAAAAGGAACCCAATGAAATTTCTATAGGGTTCCTTTTAGAACCAAAAAAGGTTCTAAAGGGTTCTTTAGCCAAGAAAAATGGTTCCTCAAGCTTCAAGAACCTTTTGGGAAAAAATTATGGAGAACCCTCAATGGTTCTTGGTAAAACGGTAAAAAATGTTTTTAGCCAAGAAGAAATGATTTTTAACAGTTGAAAAGGATTAAATTTGTTTACATTTCTCTTGAATTTGCATATTACATAAAAACAAAAAAGTAAATATACCTTTAGGTCTTATTTAAATTTGAAAGTTCTTCAAAGAACCATTCTAAGGTTCTTTTTAGAACCTTTTAGGCCAAAAGGTGCTCCCGCGGGACAAAAAAGGTTCTAAACGAACCATTTTTTCTAAGAGTGTACAGGTATTTATTCAGCGTGTCCCAGTGGCGTAGCGACATCCGGGCACGGGGGGGGGGGGGGGGGGGGGGGGGGGGGGGTGGGTCCATGATTTTCTGAGGAAAAAAAAGAAAGGGGAAGGGATGGGGAAAAGAAAGGGGATTAGAAAGGAACGAAGCAAAGAGAAAGGAAGGGGAATGAAGAAAAAAGAAAGGAAGGGGAAAGAAAGAAAGTGGAAAGCAAGAATCATTTATCGTCAGGACGGTGTTTAATTCAGATCGGGAATCATTAGGCGGGGCCGGGGATGGGTGGTACACAAGGCCGGATCCAGACGATGGCGCGGCGCGAGAAATCATAGTTTCAAGACCTTTCGATTATATCGGCAACACGAAAATGCGATTACAGGATCCGCCGCTGTGTTTCTTGAAAAAGCCGTATTATTTGCAATTATATTTCAGTGCCATATTTCAGAGAAAAACATTTGTAAAGTATAAATGAAATTTCCAATGTTTAATTCTACAACGTAATTGAGACAAAAGTGAAAGGGAGAAAGAGAGAAAGGGGAAGGGGAAGGGGAGGGGAGGGGAGGGGAGGGAGCCAGTGGCGTATCCAGCGGATGGCCCATTGATGAAAGAGTAAAAAAGGTGGCTTCCGGAACTTTTTTCTGGACCATTTTAGTTCAAAAACTGATTTTTTGTTTTGCTCGCCTCGCGCACATTTTTTCTACAGGTTTCAACATGGGTCTCGAACCATTGTAAATATTCTAAATATTATGTGGGGGACGTTAAAAACTTCATACTGGACCTTTTAAGTGTTAAAAATGCAAAAATGCCCACCTGCCCCCCCCCCCCCCCCCCCCTCCCAATCACGGGTTACAATAGATATCGACCGAATGCCTTAGACACATTTCGGCGAGTTAGACGCGTGTTTAAGTAAACAAATGTACGAGAATGGCGTTTAATTAAAAGCTGTGTCTAAAGTCAAAGTTAGACACGTGTTTAGCTTAAAACCGTGTTTAACTACGTACGAGGCATAATTCTGTAATACCCTCCACACCCTACATTAGTAGTATGCGTCGTTCTTAAAAATCACACACTGTGAATACCCCTGTGAAGGGTATAACAGAATTACTCCCATATCAGTTATACACAATATTTACACATACATTTGTACTTACATTGGATCCAAATAAAACATCTCGACTCGCTTATAGTTCGTCTTTCCTCCAACTGGCGGAATCTACGGGTACTGCCATTGCAAGCACATATAAGTTATCTCTCGACTCGTACTGTAACAGTCCTTTAGGTGACAAAAACCACTTAAACCAACATTTGACATTGGAATACATACTCTCAGTGATTTGCCTCGTCGCACCAGTGCACCTTTTATAAAGCCACACGCCACATATTCCCCATTATAAGGAAGTTGAGACGCCAGACCTACACGTCTGTCTCTATTGATGTTGTTCAGCGAATTTCCATTCCCCGCACGCTTGCCACGTTTGTTCGGGCTGGGGATTTCACGCGTATTTTGAATGGTATGTGCACACAGGTGTTTATTAAACCCAATGTAATTGGTCGCGCTATAGTACCATTAAGGATGTCGCCCACAAGTAAATACTACTCGAAAGTATTGACATAAGTTATACATACGTATGACATACTATTGCGGACAATTTTAACTCTACATTTTTAGTAATTTGAATCTGACCATGACATCCATTTCAATCTTTCTATTTTGGAAGGCATTACATACATATTTTCGAGTGAATATAAACTCACTCAGCTTAGAGTGTTGTTAACTCGGACGACAAAGGCAACGTCAGGGATATTAATAATTATGGGATAAGAAACTCCAGAGACAAAACCCCGATTCTCTTGACCTTAATAGTTTGTCGCAACTGGTCTAGATGGCGCTATCACATGATCGAAGCCAACCAGGGGATATTAGACATGATGATCCCAATCTCTTTGAAACACAGTTTATGGCACAGAAATTATTCACATTAATGGTTGTAAAAAGCTAATTTCTAATACACTGGCGCAGATTTGGTTTAAGACAGGCAGAATCACCTATTATATGGCATGAAATATCAATAATTCTTTATTTGAAATCAATTTTAATGTAGAACAAGATCGGAATATCAAATCATGGATGGCTTCGTCTGGCAGCGACGTACGCATGGGCGTTGCAATATTTGCATTTCATGAATATTTAAATATAGATAGTTGGTAGGACGCGAGTTGATGAGATCATGGAATTAGTAGAGGGAGAAGGAATAACAACGAGATAACCTAATCCGATTATCTATTCAACTTTACACTTTACAAAGGATTGAACATTGCTACCTATGTGTTGAATCATATTGCCGACTATAACCAATTCGAAAGCCAATTGTGCATACACATTTTGCTTTTACATTTCTATCGCGACTGATGGTGTGTAGGAAATAAGAAAATCGATTCAAGGACAAGCCGACTGGCTTCTTATTTACATAACAATTGTTTTTTGCAGACCATGTTCATGAATAGACTAGCTAGGGACTCCATAGTTCAATGAGTAGTCAACACAATTATATTTACAGGACGTTCTTTATCGCAGTGAAATTGCAAAAGAAAAAAAGTAGCATTCAAAATTCAATAAATATACTAGCGATGATAAGCAATACTGTCAATTTCTAAAAATAAAGTGTAATAACAAAAAGAAAAACATATAACATTTACAGGATTCGAACCACTAGCCTCATGATTGTGAAGCTGGCGCTCTGCCGTTTGAGCTAATGAAGAATGTACATGAAACAATTTGAACATAAAATTACATAGAGTTCAAAATACAAATATCACTTAAATCGGAGGCTATAAGGGACCGTTCATTATGGTGGAGGGGCGGTTGGGTAAAATATAGGGGGGGGGGCGGTATGTAACTTTCATATGTTGAAATAGGGGGGGCTATGTAACTTTTTATTCTTAAACAGGGGGTTATGTAACTTTTTTTAACTATAAAAATGGTGGTGATTGTGTATTTTATACACAATTAAGTTGTGTACAAAATACACAAGTTATTTTTACATAACTTGTGTATTTTATACACAAATACTGTGTGAAAGGTTTACATAATAATTATGGAGTTCTATATTTAACATAATTATGTAAACATTTTCTGTGTGCGGGACGCTAAATTTCGCATGAGAAAAAAAAATAGGGCCTAGGCCGAAAACACTGAGGATTGGGCATTATTTTTTGACTGCGAAATTTTGTGACCGTGCGAATTTTTGTGACCGTGCGAAATTTTGTGACCGTGCGAAATGTTGTGACCGTACGAAATTTGTAGACCCCCCCCCCCCCCCCCCCTCACTTACGTGAAATTCACGAGGTGACTGACTGGGAAAACAATCGCAATGCAATTAGTATAATTTCACACAATCAAAAGATCAAGAGGGGTATCATTAAATTATTGGCCAACGAATCCATGGACAAAAGAAAAAACAGCCCATAAGATGTGATAAGTTGATTATTATTTATTTATTTATTTTTTTTTTTTGGGGGGGTGGGGGGTTGTGTAAAAAGCTACAGGTTAGCAGGGGGGTCATGTAATTTTCAGTATCAGCTGTAGGGGGGGGGGGGTTAGGTCATTTTGACATACGAATCTCGAAATCAGCGCTTGAAAATAGTCCCTTAAAGTGGGATATTAGCAAAGAAATGGATCGTGTGGTCCAACACCAATTTTCCTGAATTGTAGGTGTATAGTGAGGGCGCTTCGAATACAGTTATTACTAGATCATAATTTTCCTGAAATGGCTGAATGAAGTCCATTGGTGTTTTTAATAATGTAATAATATAACATTTTCGTTATTCGCGTGGCTCATTAACTTGTTTATTTTATTCATCTGTTAGTCACATATTGTTTTTGTTTTTTCTCTCTTTTGGTTTTTGTTCTTCTTTATTTTTGAACTTTTTTCGGTGGTTGTTGTTTGTCTTTCTTTCTCTCTGTCTACCACATGTAAAATGACCAGTCCGTCACAATGCATTTCGTACTTTTAATGCATTTATTAAACACGGAAGATAAATTATAACCGTCACGTTAAGTAAATGC
Organism: Ophiura sarsii; assembly: GCA_035610835.1. Taxonomy (NCBI): domain Eukaryota; kingdom Metazoa; phylum Echinodermata; class Ophiuroidea; order Amphilepidida; family Ophiuridae; genus Ophiura; species Ophiura sarsii. Next base: position 14,389,168 of record CM069447.1, on the reverse strand, counting down.
AAAGAAAATACAATCATTCCATGACTTCAATGGCAAATACAACGCTACAATAATTGACACAATAGTTATTACTTTATAGCGTCTATAATGCGGTTGTGACCGGTCCCTTATCAAAAAAGAAACGCATTGCGATAACAAAAAGGATTTTAATTGATTGTTGCATAATAAACTACTGTCATATCATTAGTTTAAATAATGAATTTCACCCGTTGCACCCTACGTAAGACTACATGTAACACTCGCGCATTCCATATAAATGGGCCATAATCACGCATGAAATGACCAGTCCCTAACAATGTACATGTCGTATTTACTTTATCTTTACCATATATAATAAGTATACATATCTTGCCACTCTCCAAATTAGAAGATTATGCAATGTATAGAAGACGAGTTATTCCCTATAGACAGTTGTCATATTGAGTGATTTACCATACAAACGGGCCATAATCACCCATAAAATGACCAGTCCCTAACAATGTAAATGTCGTATTTACTTTATCTTTACCGTATATAACAATTATATACATATCTTGCCACTCTCCAAATTAGAAGATTATGCAATGTATAGAAGACGAGTTATTCCCTATAGACAGTTGTCATATTGAGTGATTTACCATACAAACGGGCCATAATCACGCATAAAATGACCAGTCCCTAACAATGTAAATGTCGTATTTACTTTATCTTTACCGTATATAATAATAATATACATATCTTGCCACTCTCCAAATTAGAAGGTTATACAATGTATAGAACACGAGTTATTTCCTATAGACAGTTGTCATATTGATCAAATTTTCAGTAAATAGAGATGCTATGAATCTCCTGATATACCATCATCAAGAGGTGTCTACAGTACTGAATTAGGGACTGGTCATATTAAATACCTAAACCTGCATATTTGCTCCTATTATTCAAGGAAGCCTGACTTATTTATTTTAAAACAGCATCTGATACCCCGATAAACACGAGAACATTATAAAATATGATTTAAATACAAGTTTGACGGTTCGTGCGTGGCGCTCGACCCAATCCCATGCGTATCCCTTGGTTACAGCTTGCGCTACGCGTTTGCATAAGCTTCGAGCATAGCACTCGACTTTGTTACCAAGAAATAACATGAACAATTAGATGGTAACTAACATTGCGGTTCATTACATATCAATACAGGCCAGATATGAATAGGTTCAGTCATTACATTCATTGTTCGTGTACAGATCATGATTAACAATCTATACGTCTCTCGTACAGCGCTCCACACGCCACGCGCACAGCGATCGACACTCTTCGTGCACATCGATTGACACGCCTCGCGCATATCGCTCCAAGCGGCTCGGACATAGCGCACGACATTGCTCGCGTAGCATACCGCGGCAATCATTTATTACAGAATTATTACATTTATGACATTATAATAACAAGGTCAAAGCTAAATACAGAGAATTATATTAAATAGCATCGTCTACAGTGGTATAAACATTACATTGTAGGTAATTCGCCGAACCCTGTCTTTGGAATTCTAATGACGCGGTGATGGACAACCGTTACATGGTTGTCCGTATTGAATTGCACGCGTGTACACGATTGTCCGTCTAAATTAAATAGATAATAGGAGTTAGTTCTATTATTTATCGGGGACAATCGACCGATGTGCATGCTTTTCAATGGATGGACAAACGCCACGGTTGTCCATACTCTGATAGTACGAGGGCATGGTTCTGAATAAAAAGACGCTATAAGGCGTTACTATGAAATGTGTATTGTGAATCAGTGCTAATTTCTAAAGCCGAAGATAACATGACTCTTGATTTGGCTTGATATTGCATAGATGGGCGATTAGCTCAATTGGTTAGCGCGTTGGCCTATTCATACTTAAGGGCAGAGACACGGGTTCAAATCCTCATGGTGGGAGCCATTGGTGTTTTTAATAATGTATTAATATAACATTTTCGTTATTCGCGTGGCTCATTAACTTGTTTATTTTATTCATCTGTTAGTCACATATTGTTTTTGTTTTTTCTCTCTTTTGGTTTTTGTTCTTCTTTATTTTTGAACTTTTTTCGGTGGTTGTTGTTTGTCTTTCTTTCTCTCTGTCTACCACATGTAAAATGACCAGTCCGTCACAATGCATTTCGTACTTTTAATGCATTTATTAAACACGGAAGATAAATTATAACCGTCACGTTAAGTAAATGCAAAGAAAATACAATCATTCCATGACTTCAATGGCAAATACAACGCTACAATAATTGACACAATAGTTATTACTTTATAGCGTCTATAATGCGGTTGTGACCGGTCCCTTATCAAAAAAGAAACGCATTGCGATAACAAAAAGGATTTTAATTGATTGTTGCATAATAAACTACTGTCATATAATTAGTTTAAATAATTAATTTCACCCGTTGCACCCTATGTAAGACTACATGTAACACTCGCGCATTCCATATAAATGGGCCATAATCACGCATGAAATGACCAATCCCTAACAATGTACATGTCGTATTTACTTTATCTTTACCATATATAATAAGTATACATATCTTGCCACTCTCCAAATTAGAAGATTATGCAATGTATAGAAGACGAGTTATTCCCTATAGACAGTTGTCATATTGAGTGATTTACCATACAAACGGGCCATAATCACCCATAAAATGACCAGTCCCTAACAATGTAAATGTCGTATTTACTTTATCTTTACCGTATATAACAATTATATACATATCTTGCCACTCTCCAAATTAGAAGATTATGCAATGTATAGAAGACGAGTTATTCCCTATAGACAGTTGTCATATTGAGTGATTTACCATACAAACGGGCCATAATCACGCATAAAATGACCAGTCCCCAACAATGTAAATGTCGTATTTACTTTATCTTTACCGTATATAACAATAATATACATATCTTGCCACTCTCCAAGATAGAAGGTTATACAATTTATAGAACACGAGTTATTTCCTATAGACAGTTGTCATATTGAGCATTTACCAATAGCCTCAGACAATTCCGGAAATAACTGTTGAACCACTTTGAGGACTTCGTTGAAATCAACCCCCCCCCCCCGCCCAGTCCCCCCATTCAATGTTGTTCTGAACCGTTTCATCACCACGGTCGTTGGGACCCTCAACATTGATTGGTGGGGGCGGGGGGGGGGGGGGGATATCACTTAGTAGATAGCTCAAGCTCCCCACACAAGTTTGTTGCAAAATCAGCGCTTGAAAATAGTCCCTTAAAGTGGGATATTAGCAAAGAAATGGACCGTGTGGTCCAACACCAATTTTCCTGAATTGTAGGTGTATAGTGAGGGCGCTTCGAATACAGTTATTACTAGATCATAATTTTCCTGAAATGGCTGAATGAAGTCCATTGGTGTTTTTAATAATGTAATAATATAACATTTTCGTTATTCGCGTGGCTCATTAACTTGTTTATTTTATTCATCTGTTAGTCACATATTGTTTTTGTTTTTTCTCTCTTTTGGTTTTTGTTCTTCTTTATATTTTAACTTTTTTCGGTGGTTGTTGTTTGTCTTTCTTTCTCTCTGTCTACCACATGTAAAATAACCAGTCCGTCACAATGCATTTCGTACTTTTAATGCATTTATTAAACACGGAAGATAAATTATAACCGTCACGTTAAGTAAATGCAAAGAAAATACAATCATTCCATGACTTCAATGGCAAATACAACGCTACAATAATTGACACAATAGTTATTACTTTATAGCGTCTATAATGCGGTTGTGACCGGTCCCTTATTAAAAAAGAAACGCATTGCGATAACAAAAAGGATTTTAATTGATTGTTGCATAATAAACTACTGTCATATAATTAGTTTAAATAATGAATTTCACCCGTTGCACCCTACGTAAGACTACATGTAACACTCGCGCATTCCATATAAATGGGCCATAATCACGCATGAAATGACCAGTCCCTAACAATGTACATGTCGTATTTACTTTATCTTTACCATATATAATAAGTATACATATCTTGCCACTCTCCAAATTAGAAGATTATGCAATGTATAGAAGACGAGTTATTCCCTATAGACAGCTGTCATATTGAGTGATTTACCATACAAACGGGCCATAATCACCCATAAAATGACCAGTCCCTAACAATGTAAATGTCGTATTTACTTTATCTTTACCGTATATAACAATTATATACATATCTTGCCACTCTCCAAATTAGAAGATTATGCAATGTATAGAAGACGAGTTATTCCCTATAGACAGTTGTCATATTGAGTGATTTACCATACAAACGGGCCATAATCACGCATAAAATGACCAGTCCCTAACAATGTAAATGTCGTATTTACTTTATCTTTACCGTATATAATAATAATATACATATCTTGCCACTCTCCAAATTAGAAGGTTATACAACGTATAGAACACGAGTTATTTCCTATACACAGTTGTCATATTGAGCATTTACCAATAGCCTCACACATGTCTGAATGAAGTCCAAAAAAAATCATCTGATTTTACATTTTTAGCCACAACTTTTGTATTTGTAAGTCTTTTTTGATCAAATTTTCAGTAAATAGAGATGCTATGAATCTCCTGATATACCATCATCAAGAGGTGTCTACAGTACTGAATTAGGGACTGGTCATATTAAATACCTAAACCTGCATATTTGCTCCTATTATTCAAGGAAGCCTGACTTATTTATTTTAAAACAGCATCTGATACCCCGATAAACACGAGAACATTATAAAATATGATCTAAATACAAGTTTGACGGTTCGTGCGTGGCGCTCGACCCAATCCCATGCGTATCCCTTGGTTACAGCTTGCGCTACGTGTTTGCATAAGCTTCGAGCATAGCACTCGACTTTGTTACCAAGAAATAACATGAACAATTAGATGGTAACTAACATTGCGGTTCATTACATATCAATACAGGCCAGATATGAATAGGTTCAGTCATTACATTCATTGTTCGTGTACAGATCATGATTAACAATCTATACGTCTCTCGCACAGCGCTCCACACGCCACGCGCACAGCGATCGACACTCTTCGTGCACATCGATTGACACGCCTCGCGCATATCGCTCCAAGCGGCTCGGACATAGCGCACGACATTGCTCGCGTAGCATACCGCGGCAATCATTTATTACAGAATTATTACAGTTATGACATTATAATAACAAGGTCAAAGCTAAATACAGAGAATTATATTAAATAGCATCGTCTACAGTGGTATAAACATTACATTGTAGGTAATTCGCCGAACCCTGTCTTTGGAATTCTAATGACGCGGTGATGGACAACCGTTACATGGTTGTCCGTATTGAATTGCACGCGTGTACACGATTGTCCGTCTAAATTAAATAGATAATAGGAGTTAGTTCTATTATTTATCGGGGACAATCGACCGATGTGCATGCTTTTCAATGGATGGACAAACGCCACGGTTGTCCATACTCTGATAGTACGAGGGCATGGTTCTGAATAAAAAGACGCTATAAGGCGTTACTATGAAATGTGTATTGTGAATCAGTGCTAATTTCTAAAGCCGAAGATAATATGACTCTTGATTTGGCTTGATATTGCATAGATGGGCGATTAGCTCAATTGGTTAGCGCGTTGGCCTATTCATACTTAAGGGCAGAGACACGGGTTCAAATCCTCATGGTGGGAGCCATTGGTGTTTTTAATAATGTATTAATATAACATTTTCGTTATTCGCGTGGCTCATTAACTTGTTTATTTTATTCATCTGTTAGTCACATATTGTTTTTGTTTTTTCTCTCTTTTGGTTTTTGTTCTTCTTTATTTTTGAACTTTTTTCGGTGGTTGTTGTTTGTCTTTCTTTCTCTCTGTCTACCACATGTAAAATGACCAGTCCGTCACAATGCATTTCGTACTTTTAATGCATTTATTAAACACGGAAGATAAATTATAACCGTCACGTTAAGTAAATGCAAAGAAAATACAATCATTCCATGACTTCAATGGCAAATACAACGCTACAATAATTGACACAATAGTTATTACTTTATAGCGTCTATAATGCGGTTGTGACCGGTCCCTTATCAAAAAAGAAACGCATTGCGATAACAAAAAGGATTTTAATTGATTGTTGCATAATAAACTACTGTCATATAATTAGTTTAAATAATTAATTTCACCCGTTGCACCCTATGTAAGACTACATGTAACACTCGCGCATTCCATATAAATGGGCCATAATCACGCATGAAATGACCAATCCCTAACAATGTACATGTCGTATTTACTTTATCTTTACCATATATAATAAGTATACATATCTTGCCACTCTCCAAATTAGAAGATTATGCAATGTATAGAAGACGAGTTATTCCCTATAGACAGTTGTCATATTGAGTGATTTACCATACAAACGGGTCATAATCACCCATAAAATGACCAGTCCCTAACAATGTAAATGTCGTATTTACTTTATCTTTACCGTATATAACAATTATATACATATCTTGCCACTCTCCAAATTAGAAGATTATGCAATGTATAGAAGACGAGTTATTCCCTATAGACAGTTGTCATATTGAGTGATTTACCATACAAACGGGCCATAATCACGCATAAAATGACCAGTCCCCAACAATGTAAATGTCGTATTTTTAATTTATCTTTACCGTATATAACAATAATATACATATCTTGCCACTCTCCAAATTAGAAGGTTATACAATTTATAGAACACGAGTTATTTCCTATAGACAGTTGTCATATTGAGCATTTATCAATAGCCTCAGACAATTCCGGAAATAACTGTTGAACCACTTTGAGGACTTCGTTGAAATCAACCCCCCCCCCCCCCCCCCCAGTCCCCCCATTCAATGTTGTTCTGAACCGTTTCATCACCACGGTCGTTGGGACCCTCAACATTGATTGGTGGGGGCGGGGGGGGGGGGGGGGGATATCACTTAGTAGATAGCTCAAGCTCCCCACACAAGTTTGTTGCAAAATCAGCGCTTGAAAATAGTCCCTTAAAGTGGGATATTAGCAAAGAAATGGACCGTGTGGTCCAACACCAATTTTCCTGAATTGTAGGTGTATAGTGAGGGCGCTTCGAATACAGTTATTACTAGATCATAATTTTCCTGAAATGGCTGAATGAAGTCCATTGGTGTTTTTAATAATGTAATAATATAACATTTTCGTTATTCGCGTGGCTCATTAACTTGTTTATTTTATTCATCTGTTAGTCACATATTGTTTTTGTTTTTTCTCTCTTTTGGTTTTTGTTCTTCTTTATATTTTAACTTTTTTCGGTGGTTGTTGTTTGTCTTTCTTTCTCTCTGTCTACCACATGTAAAATAACCAGTCCGTCACAATGCATTTCGTACTTTTAATGCATTTATTAAACACGGAAGATAAATTATAACCGTCACGTTAAGTAAATGCAAAGAAAATACAATCATTCCATGACTTCAATGGCAAATACAACGCTACAATAATTGACACAATAGTTATTACTTTATAGCGTCTATAATGCGGTTGTGACCGGTCCCTTATTAAAAAAGAAACGCATTGCGATAACAAAAAGGATTTTAATTGATTGTTGCATAATAAACTACTGTCATATAATTAGTTTAAATAATGAATTTCACCCGTTGCACCCTACGTAAGACTACATGTAACACTCGCGCATTCCATATAAATGGGCCATAATCACGCATGAAATGACCAGTCCCTAACAATGTACATGTCGTATTTACTTTATCTTTACCATATATAATAAGTATACATATCTTGCCACTCTCCAAATTAGAAGATTATGCAATGTATAGAAGACGAGTTATTCCCTATAGACAGCTGTCATATTGAGTGATTTACCATACAAACGGGCCATAATCACCCATAAAATGACCAGTCCCTAACAATGTAAATGTCGTATTTACTTTATCTTTACCGTATATAACAATTATATACATATCTTGCCACTCTCCAAATTAGAAGATTATGCAATGTATAGAAGACGAGTTATTCCCTATAGACAGTTGTCATATTGAGTGATTTACCATACAAACGGGCCATAATCACGCATAAAATGACCAGTCCCTAACAATGTAAATGTCGTATTTACTTTATCTTTACCGTATATAATAATAATATACATATCTTGCCACTCTCCAAATTAGAAGGTTATACAACGTATAGAACACGAGTTATTTCCTATACACAGTTGTCATATTGAGCATTTACCAATAGCCTCACACATGTCTGAATGAAGTCCAAAAAAAATCATCTGATTTTACATTTTTAGCCACAACTTTTGTATTTGTAAGTCTTTTTTGATCAAATTTTCAGTAAATAGAGATGCTATGAATCTCCTGATATACCATCATCAAGAGGTGTCTACAGTACTGAATTAGGGACTGGTCATATTAAATACCTAAACCTGCATATTTGCTCCTATTATTCAAGGAAGCCTGACTTATTTATTTTAAAACAGCATCTGATACCCCGATAAACACGAGAACATTATAAAATATGATCTAAATACAAGTTTGACGGTTCGTGCGTGGCGCTCGACCCAATCCCATGCGTATCCCTTGGTTACAGCTTGCGCTACGTGTTTGCATAAGCTTCGAGCATAGCACTCGACTTTGTTACCAAGAAATAACATGAACAATTAGATGGTAACTAACATTGCGGTTCATTACATATCAATACAGGCCAGATATGAATAGGTTCAGTCATTACATTCATTGTTCGTGTACAGATCATGATTAACAATCTATACGTCTCTCGCACAGCGCTCCACACGCCACGCGCACAGCGATTGACACTCTTCGTGCACATCGATTGACACGCCTCGCGCATATCGCTCCAAGCGGCTCGGACATAGCGCACGACATTGCTCGCGTAGCATACCGCGGCAATCATTTATTACAGAATTATTACATTTATGACATTATAATAACAAGGTCAAAGCTAAATACAGAGAATTATATTAAATAGCATCGTCTACAGTGGTATAAACATTACATTGTAGGTAATTCGCCGAACCCTGTCTTTGGAATTCTAATGACGCGGTGATGGACAACCGTTACATGGTTGTCCGTATTGAATTGCACGCGTGTACACGATTGTCCGTCTAAATTAAATAGATAATAGGAGTTAGTTCTATTATTTATCGGGGACAATCGACCGATGTGCATGCTTTTCAATGGATGGACAAACGCCACGGTTGTCCATACTCTGATAGTACGAGGGCATGGTTCTGAATAAAAAGACGCTATAAGGCGTTACTATGAAATGTGTATTGTGAATCAGTGCTAATTTCTAAAGCCGAAGATAATATGACTCTTGATTTGGCTTGATATTGCATAGATGGGCGATTAGCTCAATTGGTTAGCGCGTTGGCCTATTCATACTTAAGGGCAGAGACACGGGTTCAAATCCTCATGGTGGGAGCCATTGGTGTTTTTAATAATGTATTAATATAACATTTTCGTTATTCGCGTGGCTCATTAACTTGTTTATTTTATTCATCTGTTAGTCACATATTGTTTTTGTTTTTTCTCTCTTTTGGTTTTTGTTCTTCTTTATTTTTGAACTTTTTTCGGTGGTTGTTGTTTGTCTTTCTTTCTCTCTGTCTACCACATGTAAAATGACCAGTCCGTCACAATGCATTTCGTACTTTTAATGCATTTATTAAACACGGAAGATAAATTATAACCGTCACGTTAAGTAAATGCAAAGAAAATACAATCATTCCATGACTTCAATGGCAAATACAACGCTACAATAATTGACACAATAGTTATTACTTTATAGCGTCTATAATGCGGTTGTGACCGGTCCCTTATCAAAAAAGAAACGCATTGCGATAACAAAAAGGATTTTAATTGATTGTTGCATAATAAACTACTGTCATATAATTAGTTTAAATAATTAATTTCACCCGTTGCACCCTATGTAAGACTACATGTAACACTCGCGCATTCCATATAAATGGGCCATAATCACGCATGAAATGACCAATCCCTAACAATGTACATGTCGTATTTACTTTATCTTTACCATATATAATAAGTATACATATCTTGCCACTCTCCAAATTAGAAGATTATGCAATGTATAGAAGACGAGTTATTCCCTATAGACAGTTGTCATATTGAGTGATTTACCATACAAACGGGTCATAATCACCCATAAAATGACCAGTCCCTAACAATGTAAATGTCGTATTTACTTTATCTTTACCGTATATAACAATTATATACATATCTTGCCACTCTCCAAATTAGAAGATTATGCAATGTATAGAAGACGAGTTATTCCCTATAGACAGTTGTCATATTGAGTGATTTACCATACAAACGGGCCATAATCACGCATAAAATGACCAGTCCCCAACAATGTAAATGTCGTATTTTTAATTTATCTTTACCGTATATAACAATAATATACATATCTTGCCACTCTCCAAATTAGAAGGTTATACAATTTATAGAACACGAGTTATTTCCTATAGACAGTTGTCATATTGAGCATTTATCAATAGCCTCAGACAATTCCGGAAATAACTGTTGAACCACTTTGAGGACTTCGTTGAAATCAACCCCCCCCCCCCCCCCAGTCCCCCCATTCAATGTTGTTCTGAACCGTTTCATCACCACGGTCGTTGGGACCCTCAACATTGATTGGTGGGGGCGGGGGGGGGGGGGGGGGGGATATCACTTAGTAGATAGCTCAAGCTCCCCACACAAGTTTGTTGCAAAATCAGCGCTTGAAAATAGTCCCTTAAAGTGGGATATTAGCAAAGAAATGGACCGTGTGGTCCAACACCAATTTTCCTGAATTGTAGGTGTATAGTGAGGGCGCTTCGAATACAGTTATTACTAGATCATAATTTTCCTGAAATGGCTGAATGAAGTCCATTGGTGTTTTTAATAATGTAATAATATAACATTTTCGTTATTCGCGTGGCTCATTAACTTGTTTATTTTATTCATCTGTTAGTCACATATTGTTTTTGTTTTTTCTCTCTTTTGGTTTTTGTTCTTCTTTATATTTGAACTTTTTTCGGTGGTTGTTGTTTGTCTTTCTTTCTCTCTGTCTACCACATGTAAAATGACCAGTCCGTCACAATGCATTTCGTACTTTTAATGCATTTATTAAACACGGAAGATAAATTATAACCGTCACGTTAAGTAAATGCAAAGAAAATACAATCATTCCATGACTTCAATGGCAAATACAACGCTACAATAATTGACACAATAGTTATTACTTTATAGCGTCTATAATGCGGTTGTGACCGGTCCCTTATTAAAAAAGAAACGCATTGCGATAACAAAAAGGATTTTAATTGATTGTTGCATAATAAACTACTGTCATATAATTAGTTTAAATAATGAATTTCACCCGTTGCACCCTACGTAAGACTACATGTAACACTCGCGCATTCCATATAAATGGGCCATAATCACGCATGAAATGACCAGTCCCTAACAATGTACATGTCGTATTTACTTTATCTTTACCATATATAATAAGTATACATATCTTGCCACTCTCCAAATTAGAAGATTATGCAATGTATAGAAGACGAGTTATTCCCTATAGACAGCTGTCATATTGAGTGATTTACCATACAAACGGGCCATAATCACCCATAAAATGACCAGTCCCTAAGAATGTAAATGTCGTATTTACTTTATCTTTACCGTATATAACAATTATATACATATCTTGCCACTCTCCAAATTAGAAGATTATGCAATGTATAGAAGACGAGTTATTCCCTATAGACAGTTGTCATATTGAGTGATTTACCATACAAACGGGCCATAATCACGCATAAAATGACCAGTCCCTAACAATGTAAATGTCGTATTTACTTTATCTTTACCGTATATAATAATAATATACATATCTTGCCACTCTCCAAATTAGAAGGTTATACAATGTATAGAACACGAGTTATTTCCTATAGACAGTTGTCATATTGAGCATTTACCAATAGCCTCACACATGTCTGAATGAAGTCCAAAAAAAATCATCTGATTTTACATTTTTAGCCACAACTTTTGTATTTGTAAGTCTTTTTTGATCAAATTTTCAGTAAATAGAGATGCTATGAATCTCCTGATATACCATCATCAAGAGGTGTCTACAGTACTGAATTAGGGACTGGTCATATTAAATACCTAAACCTGCATATTTGCTCCTATTATTCAAGGAAGCCTGACTTATTTATTTTAAAACAGCATCTGATACCCCGATAAACACGAGAACATTATAAAATATGATTTAAATACAAGTTTGACGGTTCGTGCGTGGCGCTCGACCCAATCCCATGCGTATCCCTTGGTTACAGCTTGCGCTACGCGTTTGCATAAGCTTCGAGCATAGCACTCGACTTTGTTACCAAGAAATAACATGAACAATTAGATGGTAACTAACATTGCGGTTCATTACATATCAATACAGGCCAGATATGAATAGGTTCAGTCATTACATTCATTGTTCGTGTACAGATCATGATTAACAATCTATACGTCTCTCGCACAGCGCTCCACACGCCACGCGCACAGCGATCGACACTCTTCGTGCACATCGATTGACACGCCTCGCGCATATCGCTCCAAGCGGCTCGGACATAGCGCACGACATTGCTCGCGTAGCATACCGCGGCAATCATTTATTACAGAATTATTACATTTATGACATTATAATAACAAGGTCAAAGCTAAATACAGAGAATTATATTAAATAGCATCGTCTACAGTGGTATAAACATTACATTGTAGGTAATTCGCCGAACCCTGTCTTTGGAATTCTAATGACGCGGTGATGGACAACCGTTACATGGTTGTTCGTATTGAATTTCACGCGTGTACACGATTGTCCGTCTAAATTAAATAGATAATAGGAGTTAGTTCTATTATTTATCGGGGACAATCGACCGATGTGCATGCTTTTCAATGGATGGACAAACGCCACGGTTGTCCATACTCTGATAGTACGAGGGCATGGTTCTGAATAAAAAGACGCTATAAGGCGTTACTATGAAATGTGTATTGTGAATCAGTGCTAATTTCTAAAGCCGAAGATAATATGACTCTTGATTTGGCTTGATATTGCATAGATGGGCGATTAGCTCAATTGGTTAGCGCGTTGGCCTATTCATACTTAAGGGCAGAGACACGGGTTCAAATCCTCATGGTGGGAGCCATTGGTGTTTTTAATAATGTATTAATATAACATTTTCGTTATTCGCGTGGCTCGTTAACTTGTTTATTTTATTCATCTGTTAGTCACATATTGTTTTTGTTTTTTCTCTCTTTTGGTTTTTGTTCTTCTTTATTTTTGAACTTTTTTCGGTGGTTGTTGTTTGTCTTTCTTTCTCTCTGTCTACCACATGTAAAATGACCAGTCCGTCACAATGCATTTCGTACTTTTAATGCATTTATTAAACACGGAAGATAAATTATAACCGTCACGTTAAGTAAATGCAAAGAAAATATCCCTTAAAGCGGGATATTAGCAAAGAAATGGACCGTGTGGTCCAACACCAATTTTCCTGAATTGTAGGTGTATAGTGAGGGCGCTTCGAATACAGTTATTACTAGATCATAATATGAGTGGACTATAATACAACATTATATAAATTGGTTATATTTTGTTCTTTTTCTTTTTGAAATGGCCGAAAATCTGTCGACAACTTTTTTTCACACATTTTTACAAAATGCCAGATTTTTGCGGAATTGGTGACATTTTAAGTTTCTTAAAAACCCAACAAAAAACCCCCGACCAACCGACCCTACTTGACAGGTCCGTTCGCCCGTAAAACAGGTTGTTGTTTTTCGTCGCCTCTATTTGTTTTTTTACTATTAATCAAACCAACTATAGAAGTACTCATATACGTTTGACATCCATAGCAGCTAAGATCTTCAATTGCTTGATACTCAACCGCATTCGTCCTCATATGGAACCCTTGCTAAGACCAATCCAAAATGGGTTCCGTGCTGAACGCTCAACCATATCACACATCCTGGCCTTAAGAAGACAGGTTGAGGGTATTAAGGACAAGCATCTTGAATGTATCATCACCTTCATTGACTTCAAAAAGGCCTTCGACTCAGTACACAGAGGGAAAATGCTTAAGATCCTTAGAGCATACCGTTAAACTTCATCTATAAGCCCACATTGACTAATAGTTAGTAAGCTGAAAATAGTTTAAAAGGTATGAGCATGAATGAGTTTAGTGTATTCGATATTCAATACTATAAAGTTGTATTACTATCTAAATAATTTCATGGACAGACGAATTGCTCAATTGGTAAAGCGCCCTGTAAAGCGTCAACTTCAGTATCACGAGGTTGGTGGATCAATTCTCAACTACACCCTTTGCAATTTCTTTTGAAATCCAAGTGATATAGAAATTAATGCAAACTTTTAAAATGTAAAATTATTACTCAATTATACTAGCTTTATTGTTATTTTTCAAAAAACAAGCGCATACTTAATTTGATTGTATAAAGTAATGATCTTAATAGTCCAACGTTTTTATAAGCTAAAACACATTTATACTACAAATTAACCACAGCAAAATGTATTCATTGGCTTATTTTAAATGTTTCACACAGTAATCTTAAACGTTCCCTTCATCATGATTTAAGGGAAAATTATGATGATGCATATTAGGTTGGTAGATCAAGTTAAGCAACAAAATGAAAGTAACTATGCAAACCACTATAATCCTGGTCTCACAATGAATGGATGAATGAATGGTTATTAAATCAATTTATTTCCAATAAGATAGAGGGCCGTCCATTTATACCGACCCATCAATCATACATGTAGTTATAAAACAGTATCTGACATAGCAGTCTCGTTTAGCTCAATTGGTTAAGCCGACAGTTTGGGCTAGGGCAATTGTGATCGCAGGTTCCAGATGACAATACCTGGTTCGAATACCACTTCAAGACTTCTTCTTTTGGAAAGGTCATACTTTTCAAATTCTTGACAGTGTTTTATTTTTTTGATGAATGAACAAGGAATCTATCTTCAAGCAATTCAAGGTTTATATTTTGTTAAGACATTTTTGTTGTTGTTGGTTTTATCAATAAATCAATATATAAATAAAGTTATTTATTTTAATTTTCTTTCAATTTCGTGCCATAACCTGGATACCCCGTTGCCATGTTTCTTGATGATCTTGGCTTAGATTCTCCGGTGCCATGTTCTTTGATTATCTTGGCTTAGGTTCCCCTTTCACCGTGTTCCTACGGTGTTCCCATTCCTCGTTTGAGACCTTGTTCCTTGATTATCTTGGTCTCCACTTTTCCTCGTTCGGGCCTCTGTTCCTTGATTATCCTAGGCCCTCGGTTTCCCTCGTGGCAACCGCCCTCGCTGTGCAATCTCCTTTTGTTGTTAGGCCTCTGTTCCTTAAGTATCCTAGGCCATTACATTGGTGGTTATGCCTTACACAGGCTCCATTTCTGTGATACAATAGCCATGGTCACAACAGTACACACTAAGTTTTGGGTCACAGTTATTTCTTGTATCATGTCTTGCTCCAATATTTTATTTTGTTAGGAGTTAATTATTTATGCTAACGATTGTAGTGTAATTATTGCAAGTAGTGTACATTTGGGAGTTAATTTGAAGATACAGGGATTTATATCCCAAGTATTGACTGTTGAATATCAGTAATGCATAATATGGTCAAAGAAAATTATTACGGTTTCATGTATAATTGGTATTCTAGTATATCAATTAGGCCAACCAGTGTCTACTCGTCAGTATTATTATTAAGTCAAACTAGAATTATTACGGTTTCATGTATAATTGGTATTCTAGTATATCAATTAGGCCAACCAGTGTCTACTCGTCAGTTAGTTAATTACTGTTCCGAAAATCAATTAATTGAAATGATCTCCTGATAGGCTTTTATCGGTTAGTAGGATGATGGTTGACTACTTCAAACCCCAGACTTGGATCATCTTATATTTTAAAATTATTCAATGGTAGACATTTACAAATTGATAAACGTAGACTTTAAAAGAAAGCATTGATAAAAGTAGGCCAAATTAAAGGTCATGGTTTGTCTTTAATTAAGAAATGGAGATCTTTAAGAGCTGCCCTCTGAAGTTTAAGTTTTTAGGTATAATCACTAGGACTTTTCCAATTTGATAGTATCATACTTTTCCCGGAATTTAACGTTTTTGTAAGTTATTATATGTAATATGACCGAAACCCAGAGCATATTTATCTTGGCTTAAATATGAATAATTAAATACTTATCAATGTACATGCATTATAAACTTGCCGATAACCGGCTGAATTATCCATGCGATATTAAATATTCTTGGTGAGAAGTTACTTATCCTACATTTCACTGGTGTGCACTTCAATTTTCGATGTCTAAGGGTAATTGGCAGTTTAAACCAATTTGACTCAATCTCAGCATACTATGTATATACCGTGTTCAGTAATTGATGTCCCATCCCGCCTGAGGTAATATTGGTCATTACTGGAGTAGAGAAGAGAATGTGTTAACAAACAATATCTAATAAGATGCCTGAATGCTAAATCACGCTAGTGGCGTTTAAAGCATCAACTTCCGGAAGTTGACACATTTTGACCCCTAGCGACCCTTTCTTGACCTTTGACCTGTTATGATGATTGACCTTTTTTCTTAGCTTATCAATGCACACAAAATGAAACAAGTCCGGTCAAAATCGGAGCATGTCTTCAATTTTACCCCTGTAAAGTTCAATGACCCCTAGTGACCCCTTCTTGACCTTTGACCTTGTTATGATTATAAAAAAAAAATCTTCTTATCAAACCTAACAAGTTGAAACAAACCCGATCCAATTTGAAGCATGTCTTGAAATTATGTGTAAGGATTTCAATGGGTGGGACATCAATTGCTGAACACGGATAATGTTTTAGACTGAAAATCTGGGACCTGAGCCTCCAAAGCCATGGCATACACAGATAAGTTGTTACTTCTCAACTTCTCAACTGCTGTACATTTCAGGGTATAGTGTTGACAAAATAATTTCTTATAATTTACTTCAAAATTCAAGATTTGCTCTGTTACTACAAATAAAGCATGAAAGCAGCATATGCCCAGCATATTCATATTGTGAGCTTTATAGGTGAATCGTGTGTGTGTTTGTGTGTGTGGGGGGGGGGGGGGGGGGGGGGGGGTGGGGTGGGGGTAGGAGTAGCCAATACTGTGTTTTATATTAAAATATCCTTGATATATTTATGATGTCTGCACATGGTAAATCAAAAAAGAAATTGTGCATGTAAATGTAAATGATAGACCTTTTACTGTCTATGACGTAGTAATGGTCCTTTGATTTGTGCATTGAATTATGAAAGTGCTCTTGTTTGTATGTAGTGTAATAAATCTTGTTTATCGTCCAGAAAGTAATCGACGAAATAATAAGCAGAATGTGACAAGTTTTGTAAGCTTATCCTCTATTCACTATTAAATTGCCGCCATTTATATTATTTATAATGGTTATACCATATATCCTTAGGATCTATGGTTATACATAGGATATAGTGAAATTAAAATTGCCGCAAAAAGTTGACTTAATGCAGATTCTCTAAATTAAGTTGCCGTGAAATGACAGTATAAAGTTAATTAATTACACATATTCAAGGATCCAACAAAGGATACACTTCAAAAGTGTAATGAATAGACTCGGTCAAACTGGTGTTAATTAAATTAACAAACACCATAAAATACTTGAAAAATGAAAGATTTTAGCATCTTTGTATATAGTTATTTAACGATGAGTTCCATTGATATGGTCAAGTCACTCGATAGTCATCCTATCGCAATATCTTAAGGGTGGGGGGGGGGGGGGGGGGGGGGATGGTATTGTGCGATAAATATGTGTTTTGCTAGGTAAGGTAATGTGAGATATTGTAAACATCATATGCAGCAGTAAGATGCTAGCTTCAAAATGCTTTTTATTTGACTCAGTGAAATCGGACATTCCCTTTTAATGTTGTGTTTGATCAAATTTATATCGGTGACGCGAATTTGTTTCTTATAAGATTAACGTGTAATATTTTTTCAAGCAGTGATATTTAACTACATTTTGGAAAACATACTATTAAATGTTTGGTAAAACATTTAATATTCACATGTGAATTTACATTTACATGAAATTAGATTCATATTTCGTGATTTTGGTATAAAAAGTATTAAATCAATTCATTTACTGCATTTATCTTACCAACACTTTGCAAACATAGATGTTAACAAAAATTGGATGTGAAAAATTCGTAGTCGTTTTTAGACAATCAGAGCTCCTGTACGGTTACCATAGCAACCAGAACAAAAAAAAGAGAAAAAAAACCCCGTAATTTTGAAGCGTCTTGTAATGGGCTTTATTATGATATATAATACTTATATATTGAGTTTTAGGAAAGTTGTGAAAATTGATTATTAATATTGGACTACAAAACCCCTCAATTGATATGTACATCCAAAGATGGTATTTGGGTAAATCCCATTGGAATAGTGAAAGAATGGGTAAAAACTTACAACTGACTTACACTTTGCTTATTTTTAAGCCAATTTTTAGTTAATTTCATTTTTTTTCTTCGGAATATGAACTATTTTATAATTATAATCAATTCACCCATCAAGGTCAAAGAGCTTTTTCAATCCATGCTCAAATTGTTTTTAATGTCAGTGTGTATCATGTGGGTTTTTAAATAAAATGAGTAAATGTTTATAACTTTATATTTTTGTTAGTCATTAACTTCGAGGTAAGTAAGAATAGCTTAAACTATTGGTCAGAAATCCCTTTATTACAAATTGTTATGTTGCATCTAGAGAGTCACACATAAGCTTGGGTCTTCTGCTTGTTGGCCCATATTGGAGTTTATACATAGCTCATTCACGTACCTGTATCCTTACACAAAATCATTGATGTTTATCATTCAGGCCACGGCCCGGTGGGGGTAGGGGGGGGGGGGGGTGGGGGGGGGGGGGGTGAGTTAGTTTGACATTCAATAGGGACACATAGTGCCATTCTTAATTTGGCTCTACTCCTGACTTTTTCTCGCCACCCTTTTGCCTTCCCCCGCCCCCTCCTCCAAATGGAAAAGAAATGTATATAATACTGATACTGCCACTGCTTCACTTCTCCCTTTTAGCCTAAGCCCATGGACTGTGTTTTAGGGTAAAATTCCTCAGCCAAAGGGCTTAAGGGGGCAGTCATTTTCTTCGGGAGGGGGTCACAATGGCCGTTTTTAATATATCTATAACCACCCGCCCCCTCCCCCCAATCCGATACAAAATAATTGTATGACAGCACTCTCTCCCCCCCCCCCCCCCCCCCCCCCCACGGCCTATCGAAGTTAGATTTTTAATGACTGAAATACCAAATAATGGACAATAAACAGGAAAGGAGCAGGCACTACTGTTAATTGGCTGACTGATCTGTGTTTTGATTGGTTGCTATAAGCATCAGCCACTTACAAAGAAAAATCACGACCTACTTGCAGCTATATTCATAGTGGATGTCGGCGCATATACATAAATAGTTATATTCACTGGTAATAGAATTACATGTTTGTACACTTTTGAGCTCAGGGTGTATTATTACTATTATTATTATTAGTGGCGTTATTATTATTATCCACTATTAATATGGGTATTATTAGCATACTTCTGTCATTCCCTACACACCAATGTCGGTAGTATGCGTCTTTCTTAAAAATCACGCACTACGAATACCTCTGTGAAGGGAATAACATAATTACTCCTATTGTTTAACAGGTTTTCGCCGATTTTCAAAATTGTCATGCTATATTTGAATTGATAAAATGTTTAAAATGTAACTAAAAATAATTGCCAAATTTAAAGAGAGGCAATTATTGTTGACAAAACATTCACAATTCATTTACAAATGGGTCTACATACACCATCTAAAATTGAATGAAGATATAATCCAACACACATCGAGTGTCTCCTAATGACCTTTTGAAACGATGGTACCTTTTTCCCAAATCTGCCATTTGAAAAATAAAAATCATTCTTTTAAAAAAACCTCCTAAACATATTGTCAGGCATCTAGACAACACCATGGGTGTGTTTTTCGATCTCACGAACAATGTTTTCTATCTAAGTGATAACCCTAAACGTTAGGCAAACACAAAAATGTCTCCATAACGCAATTGTCTCCCTGATTACGGTTTGAAACACCGAAATGTATCCCTAAGCCCTATAAATATACATAATAATAAGAGTAATTCTGTTATAATACTCGCGCCAAACTTCACAATAAAAATCGCTCAAGCAGAACAATTTCCTCACACCATTCAAATATTGCTTCATAAATATCACCAGCTGTTGATATCTACTTTTTGACAAAATAATCTAAATTTTCTGTCAGAAACGTTGGATTTTAGTATAAAATTCAAAATTCCTAAGAAACGTTGATAATTGAGCATGTTGGAATCATAAGCAATTTGACCAAGTAGTGGTATGCATATCTAAATATATGCACCTTCCCGGTGTATAATTCCTTCTGGGCCAGAGACACCCTGTATATAAACCTGTATTTAATCATGACCTGTGTCAAACCAATGGCGATGATATCAGCTATTTTTATGATACCCATACATTATGCCCGTGAATTTATGCGAATAGGCCTATATGATTTTAAATACAGCACATCAAGGTTAATCAAAAACATTGGTGTCTCAAAATTATCTGTTAAACCAATTTGTGAATTATTTTGGAAAGGAAGATTATGATCACTCGTTCTAATGGGACAATTTAGAAGAATTGTTCACAAACGTTCACAAATGAAGCGAGGTTCATAACTCTGTGAATTGGAAGATTGTTTGTAAGTAATTTTTATCTAGCGGAGTGCAGGTTACCGTTTCGTTGGAGTGTAATGCTTTCAGACACAGAACACATATTTGTGGCAAGAATTGGTAAGACAAGTTCTGAATTTAGTAAATGTGATTATTATGTGAATGTTGAGGTATATGCAGAACACTTCTTGTTTTACTGCAAAAATATCAGACCATTATTGAACGATGTGAATTTCATTATTTGTGAAACAGATAAGAACATAATTTCGTCAGTAACAGACTGTCTCTTTGGATATCATGTCAGCTTTTGCCCTGAGGGCGCCCTTCACAACCGGCACAACTAAATTGACCGCGTCGTCGAAATGTGCATATTCGCACATGCACACATCTTTATTGATCATCCCCTTGAATTTTCTCTGAAAAGAGAGAGAGAGAGAGAGAGAGAGAGAGAGAGAGAGAGAGAGAGAGAGAGAGGGGGAGAGAGAGAGGGAGAGAGAGGGGGAGAGAGAGAGAGAGAGGGGGAGAGGGGGAGGGGGAGAGAGAAAGAGAGAGAGGGGGGAGAGAGAGAGGGGCGGGGGGGAGAGAGAGACTTGTTGATTTTTTAAGAGCCTGTTCTGTCCCACTTGTTGAATTTATAAAGGGGCTAAATAATTAAACAAAGACTGCCTCGAAAAAAGTGGCTACTTCCTTTTTGTGCAGTGATTAGTTTATTGTCCGTAATATGTACGTAAAACCCAACCAAAAACGTTACTAGAAAAACGTCGTAGAGCACTGGTCCTGTATGTCGGCGTAGCAGTGCTGTAGTTGTCAGTGGCGGATGGCTCTGTCCTTGTCACAGAAGTTCCCTGGACACCGATTGGAATTGTACGGCCGATGTCGTTCACTGGAGTGATAACTGGCGCTGTGTTGTCAGCTGAAAAGACAATTATAAGAGTAAAATTACGAAAAAGCAATTACATGGCCACACCTGTTCATCATTCTTTGCCTCTATAGTTGTGTTCAGTTCCAAATTGGCCCAGCCTCCTTACAGCACCGAAATGAAAAGGACTACACGAGCGCGCATGAAAACAAACTCACTCCACATCGTAGGCCAATATAGTGTTGCCCATCAATGGCAAGCTGATGTGTTCATCTAATACAATGATACCAAATTTGAAGCAATCACTCGACTGCATCTCGCACAATATTTTTCATAGCTTGACCAATACATATGGGCTCAATCTATCCAATTTTATATCATTATTATGCAGTTCGAATCGTCTGTCCTATACTTGCAATGCATTAGTAAAGGCATATTATTCTGCACATTATGTCACTGGAGCGAACTTGGCCAGACCGATATTCGAACTTGGTCGATTTGCTTACCTGCCTCTTTAATACATTTAAAGCCTACGCACGAATCCACTAAAAGCATGTGCTAATACGCCGATGTGTAGCGACCGCATGTGTAGCGTGCACAAAATGTAGTCGAGACTCGAGACTAATTTTTGGTTTAAGTAATTACGATCGACATCAGGTCATCGGGTCATGGCCATTGTGTTGAAAATGGCGTCTGGTTCCGGCAGCAACAAACGTTCGCGTTTTGTTACGCTAAATGAGCAAGAATTCACGGAATAACTGGATGAAAAGGATAGTACAGCCACGCGTAGAAACACAGATACCAACGTTTCTATCTTCACACAATATTCGGAATCTAAAGACATTTGAAAAATAAAGGAAAAGCAACTGATCTGCGCAGTGAAGCTGTGTTCGCCGAGGCAAATCTTGCATTTGATGCAATTAAAGCGAAACTGAAACGGGAAGGATTTGGTGATACCATACACTACACACCCATCGATGAAAACGATGTGAAACGGCTCTATGAATCAGATGCCTTTGATTAAAACACACCCAGAGGCCTAGTTAACAAGGTTTGGTTTGAGCTGATGCTCTTTGTTTGTCGCCGTGGTAGAGAGAACCTTCGATCACTTCAGAAAGATCACTTCTCGATTGGTATAGATTCCAATGGACGTCGCTATGTCTTCCAGTCGAAAGACGAGATGACCAAAGAAGATTCGTGGTGACAATCAGAAAACGCGAGTAGATGGAGGACGAATGTATGAAACTAAATGGAACAGATGCCCGGTAGCATTGTATGAGAAATACATCTCAAAATTGAATCATGAATGTCCGGCACTGTTTCAAAGACCAGCAAATAAGAAACCGAAAGTTGCTGATGCACCGTGGTATTGTAATTCGCCACTAGGTGCAGGTGAGCGCAAGCTTGGCACATTCATGGCTAGGTTATCTGAAGCTGCTGGACTCTCAAAGCGTTACACTAACCATAGCGTTCGTTCCACATGTATAACAGTTCTGGATAAATGTGGATTTGCAGGTAGAGACATTGTTAGTGTATCATGCCATCGTAATGCGTCGAGTCTCAGATCTTATATTGGACGACCCACAATGAGTCAAAGAAGCAGAAATTATCAGATGCACTTACACTTACACTTAAGGTTTGATGGAAAAATTAGTTTAGGCTGTTAGCCTTTACGATTCCATATCCTGATTTGTCCCAGTGTTTTTCAAGTCTATTTTTAAATGCATTCACTGTCTTAACATTGACTACATCTGTAGGTAGCTCGTTCCATTGGCTGATTACTCGCATCGTGAAGAAATATTTCCTGCAGTTGAGGTTCTTGACAAGTGCGGGCTTGTAGACTTTCATTTGATGTCCTCTTGTGGCGTGGGTTGCTTGGGCCAATGTGGTCTACTTTGTCGAGCTCTTTCAAAATCTTGAATGTTTCGATAAGGTCCCCTCTGATTCTGCGCTTCTCAAGAGATATGATGCCAAGGCTTTTCATTCTGTTTTCATATGTTAGGTGTCTCAGTTGGGGTACCATCTTGGTTGCTCTCCTTTGTATTCTTTCTATGATGTCCTTTCTAAGGTATGGGCATTAGGCTTGGACGCAATATTCTAGGTGCGGTCGGACGTATGATTTGTAGAGCACTTTGAAGCTGTTTTTGTCAAAATATGTGAACGTCCTCTTCACGTAGGCAGTTCATGGCTCTAACCGTTGTTTTCGCACACTGCTTGCTGGGTTTACAATCCTGAGTAAACAGTACTCCCAAGTCCTTTTCTTCCATGGTTTCGTCTAGCTGTGTGTTGTTTAATTGGTAGCTGGCTTCGGTGTTATTGTGGCCCAGATGCATTTTTTTACACTTCTTAGCGTTGAACCGTAACAACCATTTGTCTGACCAGGAGGAGATCAAGATCTTCTTGTAGTTTGAGTCTGTCTTCGTCGTCATTGATATTGCGGTATAACTTGGTGTCGTCTGCAAACATTAATATGTCCGAGCTTATGCTGTCTGGTAGGTAATTTATGAATAGAACAAATAACAGTGGTCCTAACACAGAGCCTTGAGGAACGCCGCTGAGGACGTCTTCCCATTCCGAGTCTGTGCCCTAACACTCACTTTCTGTTTCCTGTTGGTAAGGAACTCTTCTATCCAGTGAAGTAGATTTCC
This sequence comes from Ophiura sarsii, assembly GCA_035610835.1. NCBI lineage: Eukaryota > Metazoa > Echinodermata > Ophiuroidea > Amphilepidida > Ophiuridae > Ophiura > Ophiura sarsii. The sequence goes on along the minus strand of CM069447.1, from coordinate 14,364,822 downwards.
TCCTATGCCATAAGCTAAGCTTGTAGTTTATTATTAAGTCTTCTATGTGGTACTGTGTCTAATGCTTTCGCAAAGTCCAAGTAAATGATATCAATCCCGCTTCCTGCATCTAGTCCGGCTGTTATTTTCATAAACTGGTGAGAAGATTTGTGAGGCAAGATCTACCTTTCACAGAACCATGCTGTTTAGTTGATAATAATTCTTGTTTCTCAAGGAAGTTTATCATCTCATCCTTTATAAGTGATTCCAGCACTTTACATGGTACCGAGGTGAGACTGACCGGCCTGTAGTTCTCAGCCTTCATTCTTGAAACTTTTTTGAAGATGGGTGTCACTCTTGCTTTCTTCCAGTCTTCAGGTAGCTTTCCTTTTTTCAGCGATGTTTTGAAGATGAGGTGGAGTGGTTCTGATAGCTCTTCTGCACACCCTCTAAGGACATTTGGATGAACACCGTCCATGCCTGGTGATTTATCAGGTTTGAGTTCACGCAACTTCTTGGCTACATCTTCTGTTGTAAAATTTGTTTCTTCAATACGTTGGTCTCCTTTGGTCATTGTTTCAAGCGTGGGGGTTTCACCAGCTTCTTCCTTTGTGAATACAGACTTGAAGAAATTACTGAGGATGTCTGCGGCTTGTTTATCTGTGTCTGTCAGGTTTCCATCCTCGTTTTCAAGTTGGGATATTCCAGATTTCTCCTTCTGCTTGTCTCTCATGTATTTGTACAGTGGTTTAGGGTTGGTTTTGAAGTCCTTCATAAGCTTCTTTTCAAAGTCTGATTTGGCTTTCCTCACTGTTTGCTTGGTTTTGTTTATTTGCTCTTTGTAGTCAACATAGTCTTTGTATCGTTTTGTGTTTCTGTATTTCTGATACAGGTCGAACTTTCTCTTTACTGATTTTCAAACTTTGGATTTCATCCATGGTGGCTTCTTCCGCGGTCCTTTTTCTCTGTTCGGTATGTATTTGTCGGTGCATTCACGGTAATGATTTGTGAACTGTATCCACTTTTGGTTGGAATCTAAGTCCTTGTGTAGAGTCTCCTTCTAATCCACAGACTGAAAGGCTGACTTGAGGCCATCATAATCTCACTTGTTGTAGTTTTTGGATACACATTCACTTTGTTCAGGTAATTCTAGATTGTAGATCAGGGTGAAATTAAGTACATCATGGTCGCTCTTTCCCAACGGAGATGAGTGGTTAATCTGGTCGATGAACATCTCGTCATTTGTGAATATCAGGTCAAGAGTTGAAGACTTTTGTCCAGTTCTGTGACTTGTAGGTTTTTCTACATGTTGAACGAGGAATAGATTCTGAGTCATGTCAAAGAATACTTGTTGGTCAGAAAATGGACCAGCGTCGACATTGTATTCGTTCCAATTTCTGGGAAATTAAAGTCTCCCATGATGAGCAGGTGTGTGATTCCTCTGACTGCTATGCATGCTCTGATTTGGTCAAATATCTTATGGTTATTTGATGAAGTGCTGCTGGTGCTACGGTAACATAATCCGATTAATACTCTGTCCTTATCGTTGAGTTTTACCTGACACCACATGGTGTCTGCAGCTTCAATGCAGTTTATCTCATTACATTGGCCAGCGTTGAGTGAATTGTGGATGTAAAGGAGCACTCCACCTCCTGAAACATCATTTTTTCTGTCTACTCTGAACAGATTGTAATTGCTGAGTGCAACTTCGCCTTCCAGAACACTGCTGTTTGTCCACGATTCAGTTTCTCCAATCACCTGTGGTTCAAGGAGCTCTATATTTGTCATAAATTCTTGTCTTTTGTTCATAATACTTTGAGCGTTTGTGTATAAACACTTTATACCATTAGTGGTACTCGAAATTGATGGTGCTTGATAGTTCCGACTAGACTCTTTTTGTGTAGTGGACTTTCCATCAGTAGTGGTGTTCCCTGTCGGCATTCCTTGCGCAGGGTTTGGTGCATTGGTGCGTGCTGGAACTCTAGGCTCTTCTTGCGTAGAGAAATGTTGTGCTGATTGACGGCTTCTGCTAGACTTTTCTTGTGCAGCAGCTACACTGTCAATGCGGGTGCGGTCTCTAGGCGTGGCTGGCGTAGAGTTTCCAGGTGTGTTGTGCAGAGGTTGGTTTCTAGGCTTTTCTTGCGTAGATTGTGGTGCGAGAGTATTGGGTGCAGTCTTGCGGACAATTTTGTTGTTCTGGTTTGTGTTAATCATCTGCAGCGTTGCGTTGGAAAAGTTTGACCAACCTTGACGATCTTTCCATTTCGGATGATTATATTTTCTTCACCATTGTCCCGTCATTCTTTGAGTTCTTTTCTTAAGTTAGTTTTCTGTTCTCCTCACGCTCTTGGTAGGTTAAGTCTGGTGAGTTACTTTCTTGTAGTTTATACATTTGCACTTTCTTTCAGCTTCTTTGCTCTGCTAAGGGCCTGTTTCTTTGTATATATCCACTCTACTAAGCTTAATCTTTAAAAGCCTTGGCCTTTCTCTGTCTTCCGGTTTTTTTCCTAGTCTGAAAGCTTGCTCAACATCTGTGTTGCTAATTTGAACATCTAAGTGCAGAAGGATTTTCTTCACTTGATTCTGGTCATCCTCTTTCCTAATTTCATTGTTGTCACTCTCTGATTGAGGGATGTTATATGGAGTATGAGATTACATTGACGGTCTTCCTTTTCTTTTTGTTCACCTAGATAATCTTTCCCCTTTTCTTCAATGATTTTCTAAACGCTTGATTCGCGATTGATCAGGGCTTCTTCTATTCTTTTGAATCCTTCTGTCAGTGCTTGCATCTGCTTGGTCATTGCTTGATTTTGAGGAGTATTACAATCGACAGCTGAAGTAGTGTTTACATCCATTTTTATTTTGGAAATGTTGAACAGTTTGAAAGGTAAGTGTTATTTGTTTTCATTTCTCGAGTATCGAGTCAGATTCTCACTGCATAATAATGATACAATTGAACGGATTTTTTTCGCGTGATACACAAATATATTGGTCTCGCTATGAGTTTAAAAAATATTGAAAGTTTATGATCACTCGTTCTAATGGGACAATTTAGAAGAATTGTTCACAAACGTTCACAAATGAAGCGAGGTTCATAACTCTGTGAATTGGAAGATTGTTTGTAAGTGAAATTTTATCTAGCGGGATGCAGGTTACCGTTTTGCTGGAGTATAACGCTTTCAGACACAGACAACATATTTGTGAAAAGAATTGGTAAGACAGGAAGCTCTGAATGTAGCAAATGTGATTATCATGTGAATGTTGATGATTTTTTAGAACACTTCTTGTTTTACTGCAAAAATATCAGACCATTATGGAACGAGGTCAATGGCATTATTTGTGAAACAGATAAGGTTTTTTTTGTCAGTAACATACTGTCCATTTGGATATCATGTCAGCTTTTGCAATGAGGGCGCCCTTCACAACCCGTACAACTAAATTGACCGCGTCTTTATTGATCCTATCCCCTTGAATTTTCTCTGGACAAGATAGATGCTGAATTAACATAAATTGACCAAGCTTTGACTTTGATATTAACCCGACTAGTGACACATTTAAATTTAGGGAATGGACTTGATTGAAAAGGCCCAGTAACCCACCCGAGCTTAACCTCCTTCGAGAGCTTTTGAAAAACGGTTGCGGGATCCCCGATTACCTATCTTAGGTTACCAACAACCCTACTACCCCGGCTGCCAGAGAAAGCTAATTTAAAACCATTTCCGGAACCGTCCCTATGCTTAGCTGCCGCAGATACATTTGGATAACGTGCCAAGGAATTAATTTATCGATTTGAACTCGAGTGTAATACGTGCAATAAAGACAGTTAGTGCTCAGACCTGAACAGTTTTGAGAAATTTCAGCTTTAATTTACGCCCATTTTCTCTCTTTGACCATGACCTACAATGTTTGGCCCCGTGATTGTCTCTTTGACATGGGCTATTATACAGACATGCCTGAATCAGCAGGAGGGGTGGTTGCAACTTCCAGACCTCTCTTTGAAGTCAACACAGACGCCCCCATTTGACACTGGCCCTCCTGATCTTGACGCCTTGACGTTTGACCTGATTGAAATCACCCCTCGAAAATTCTCATGAAGACTAGAATTAAGTATATTAAAATATCTAGGTGCGGAATGTGTAACAGCTACGTAAAATAATTCCCTATCAATTGTGGCCTACGACCTTTCGGGACGTGAATACATCCGCACGCGATTTTGTGAATCGTAGGCTTTCCATTCCCAGGAACCGAACCGACTCCTAGCCGTGTAATGTCAAACTATCATATTTCAATATCTCCTGTGTGCGACAAGGGTGTGCCTTAAAATAAACTGCCGCAAAAATCAGAAAGGCGCTTGTTAAGAAATCAATTGAGTTGACTTTTCAGTGCGCTTGCGCAAGGCTGTTTGATCGCGTATAAATTGTCCGATTTATAAGCGCATCTACAACAACAGAGGGCAGCAGATATTTCTGTAAAACCCTAATCGATATATCGGTAAAGCCAACCATGCCGCTCCGTAACCAAGGATTATAGAACAAATGGATATGCACCAGTTAGGACGGGAGGACTTTTAAATACATTTTATCACTGCTAGATCCATTTTCTTACGTTCTTTGTTCATTTACTCAGTGTTCAGCCATTTATCTGTGATGGTGGCCATTCATACAAGCCTGATTTTACTATAATGGTTCTAATTATTTATTTAGGTTTAAAAACTTGCTAAAATCAATAATTATTATCATATTATTTGTATTTGGATGCGATATCAGATTTTGAGTTACGTATAACATTAGTATGACTAACCAGTTAAACTGAAACATATTTGACGACTAACATTTCTCTCGCGTTGAAATCGTAGGGAAAAACGATTTTCCAGTTTTCGACCTAGGCCTAGGCCAAATTGGCTCGTATTTGTTTTTTGGACGCGATATCATATTTTAAGTTATATATAACATTATTATGACTAACCGGTGAAAACGAAACATATTTGACGACTAAAATGTCTCTCGCGTTGAAATCGTAGGGAATTGTCCAGCTTTCGACCTAGGCCTTGGTCAAATTGAATCCATAATTGTGCTCATATTTTTTGTATTTGGACGCGATATCAGATTTTGAGATACGTATAACATTATTATGACTAACCGTTTAAACGAAACATATTGGACGACTAAAATTTCTCTCGCGTTGAAATCGTAGGGAAAAATTATTTTCCAGCTATCGACCTAGGCCTAGGGCAAATTGGCTTCATAATTGTGCTCATATATTTTGTATTTTGACACGGTATCAGATTTTGAGTTACGTATATCGTTAGTATGACTAATCAGTGAAAATGAAACATATTTGACGACTAAAACATCTCTCGCGTTCGACTTAGGCCTAGGCCAAATTTGCTTCATAATTGTGCTCATATTTTTTTATTTGGACGCGATATCAGATGTTTAGGTATGTATAACATTATTATGACTAACCGGTGAAAACGAAACATATTTGACGACTAAAATTTCTCTCGCGTTGAAATCTTAGGGAATTTTCAAGCTTTCGACCTAGGCCTAGGCCAAATTGGCTCCATAATTGTGATCATATTTTTTTTATTTGGACGCGATATCAGATTTTGAGTTACATTTAACATTATTACGACTAACCAGTTAAACGAAACATATTTGACGAACGATTTTCCAGCTTAGGCCTAGACCAAATTGGCTCCATAATTGGGCTCATATTTGTTTATTTGGACGCGGTATCAGATTTTTAGTTACGTATAACATTATTATGACTAATCGGTGAAAATGAAACATATTTGACGACTAAAATTTCTCTTGCGTTGAAATCGTAGGGAAAAACGATTTTCCAAATTTCAACTTAGGCCTAGGCCAAATTGGCTCCATAATTGTAATTTTTATTTGGACGCGGTATCAGATTTTGAGTTACGTATAGCATTATTATGACTAATCAGTGAAAATGAAACATATTTGACGACTAAATGTTCTCTCGCTTTGAAATCGTAGGGAAAAACGATTTACCAGCTTTCGACCTAGGCCTAGGCTTGGCTTCATAAATATGCTCATATATTTTGTATTTGGACGCGATATCAGATTTTGAGTTACGTATAACATTATTATGACTAACCGGTTAAACGACACATATTGGACGACTAAAATGTGCGTCACTTTACCGAGGTGCGTCAATTTCTCATGTACCATGACGCACCCTGTGTCAAAAAAGTGACGGACCTTTGTCATACAATATACGCACCCTTAGTCAATTTTGTGACACACCATTGGTTGATTCTGACGGACCATATGACGCACCCCGTTGGCGATTATTTTTTTCTTAGATCCTAGTGAACGGGCCTGTTCTCCTACATCTGATGTGGTAAGACTGTTCTGCGCTTGCGTGGTATAGCGCAATGCTGATCACCTATATTATATGTGACAGTACTCTCTTACTTTAAAGGTTGTCGGTCTACTACTGTCGGTTCCTTTTTTTTCTTTCTCGTTTGCCAAACTCTTGCACACTTGCACGGCGATCGAGTGATTTCAGCAAAGGTGATATTTTGCCGTAAAGTAAAGCCTGGTTGGTGGTATAGTATGGCATATATTTAAATTATAAAGTTCGTATTTTGTTCTTCATAAATTGATGTACACTGTGACGCACCCATGTAAAGTGACGGACATTGACGCACCCTTCGTCAATTTCATGACGGACCAAAGGCTGCCACTACAAACCCTCCGTTAAGAATGTGGTGGTAAACTACGCACCCATGACGCGCCTCTCCCGGGGTCGTATAGTACGTCTTACTACTGATAGGTGTATAACATTATTATGACTAACCGGTGAAAACGAAACATATTTGACGACTAGAATTTCTCTCGCGTTGAAATCGTAGGGAAAAACGATTTTCTAGCTTTTCTTAGAAATAAACAGTGTAGGTCGAGCAATGAAATGGCGTGTCAATAATTGTGCTCATATGTTTTTATTTGAACGCGATATGAGATTTTGAGGTACGTTTAACATTAGTATGACTAACTGGTGAAAACGAAACAAATTTGACGACTAAAATGTCTCTCGCGTTAAAATCATAGGGAAAAACGATTTTCTAGCTTTTCTTAAAAATAAACAGTGTAGGTCGAGCAATGAAATGGCGTGTCAAACTCATATTCTTAAACGCAGAAATAAGGTTTTATTCGTATTTGGTCAAGTTACCAAAAACATATGAAGTTTATCCTAACAAATTCTTCAAGCTTTTGAATTGCTCTATCAAATTTGTGGAATACAAAGCCTTTCAGCAAATATTCTCTGTGGTATGTTTCGTATTGCCGGAATAATTGCGCTTGTTGATTGGTTGATAATAATGTCATGCTATATCGGGAGACGTCATCGGTACCAAGTGCTACCTTTATATGTTGTCGTCAATAGAAATAGGTGGATCTAATCGTGTGTTACGATGACGACGGTGTTTGATCGACACATACTGCTTACACGGTAGAATAGCTATTTGCGCAAAGACGACCTCGCTTCGCTCGGCGCTTGCAACTGCTCGTGCCTCGATACGCTCGGCACTTGAGAGGCGTCTTTGACAAAGACTAGGTAGTGATAACGGATTACACAATGGGTAAAATAAAATAAATGCGGGGTTTGTTGGTAAGCCTTTACCCTGAATGCCGCCAGTGTAGCGTGTCAAATACCAGCGTCCATTTTGTGAAACTAAAAGGACCAAAGACAAATACGGCTTGTGTAGTACGATGTGATATTACAAACGAAATGTTTGGTGCCCTGCTCCAAAAATGAATGTTATTATGCACAAGATTGTTTTATATTTATCGTTTGATTAACAATAAATTCCGTGTGACCAATTTTCGATAAGAGATAAGAGATAATGCACACTGTGCGTAATGACTATCGGTAACGGCGGCGACTGCGCTTATGAAAATGGTGGTTTAACGATGACATGATATAATGTTAAAACATACAACGAAATGTTTGATGCCCTGCTCCAAAAATGAAAGTATATTATGCACAAGATTTTTTTTAAAATATTTAGTGTGTGAAAACGAGAACTTCCGTGTGGCCAATTTTCAATAAGAGATAAGCAACGTGAAAAAAAATGAGTGTGATTTTTTTATTACATTTGATACACAGTGCAAGCCCCTTGGAAGTGAGGGTGCTGAGGTGCTGCAGCACCACGATAGGTGTTGTAAGGGCTGCGCAGCACCCCCCTAAGATTTTAAGATTTTTGAAAAAAATATACAGTGTCAATCCAATTATAAGAGCTGGAGCCTGTAAGGAAGGGAAGGGGTAGGTTTACTAGTATAACACGGGTATTACACTACACAACGATTAAATAATTATGACCAGAGTCACGTATTTATCACCTCTGACAGTGAGAGGGTGTGTGTGGTGGTGGTGGGGTAGGGAAGGGGGGGGGGGGGGGGGGTAATTCGTACATGCTCCTATATGGACCCTTTTCCCTAAGAAAACAATTTTCAAAAAGACAACACAAATCCGTTAAATTGTTCGATTATGATATTGATACTATAAACCAAACGGTGATGTTTAAGCTAGCAAAAACCATCCCCATACGTTTTACTTAGATTTTGAGATTTTTGAAAAAATACACAGTATCAGTCCAATAATAAATTAAGGTGCGCAGAGCACCCCTTAATATATTAAGATGTTTGATGAAAATATACAGTGTCAGTTCAATAACAAGTTAAAGCACCCCTAATATTTTTTTTGTTGAAAAAAATGTACAGTGTGTGTCTAATAATAAGTTCAAGAGCCGAAGCCTAGCGAAGGGAAAGGAAGGGAAGGGGTAGGCTTACTAATCTGTATTATAAAACGGGTATTGCACTACACGACGATTTAATATGACCAAGTAGAAATTGAACATGTACTGCAAAATTAGTTTCAATTGTTTATTTATTCAAGCATAACAAGATGGCTCTATAACGTTTTCTGGACCATATTAGTTTAAAAAAAACTTGATTTGTTTGCGCGATTCGCGCGTATTAGTTTCAATTTTAATTATTCAAGCATAACAAAATATGACTTCAGGGACTTTTTCTGGCCCATTTTAGTTAAACTGGAAATGTTTGCGCACTTCGCACGTATTATTGTCAATGTAAATTATTCAAGCATAACAAGATGGTTTCAGGAACATTTTCTGAACCACTTATAGTTTTTGCGCGCGATTCGCGTGTATTGGTTTTGATATTATTATTCAAGCATAACAAGATGGCTTCAGGAATGTTTTGGAACCATTTTAGTTTAAAAAACGGATTTGTGTGCACGCTTCAAACATATTAGTTTCAATGTTTAATTAGTCAAAAGCATAACAAGATAGCTTCAGGAACGTTTTCTGGACCATTTTCAAAACATTTCGCACGGTCACACAATTTCGCAGTACAAAAAGCACAACAGTCACAACAGTCAACAATTTGTTGACTGTTGGGCTTTTTGTACTGCGAAAATTTTTCTTTCTTTCTTTCTTTCCCTTTCTTCTTTTCTTTCTTTCCCCTTTTTTCTCCTTTTCCTTTTTCCTCCCTTTTTCCTTTCTCTCTCTCTTTTTTCTTTTCCTTTCCCCCTTCTTTTCCTCTTTTCCCTTCCCCCCATTTTTCCTGGTGGGTAGGTTTGAATTTCCTGCTGAGCACCTTCGGTGGGGGGGGGGGGGGGGGCACTGTGCCCCCCCCCCCCCTGCCCCCCGGCTGTTACGCAACTGCGCTACTTACCAAAGTTGTCCGCCCTAATGCCGCGACGTATCAGTTCTGTGATGATATCTTGTCGTGTAGCCTCTATACCATCCAATCTGAGATTTGTTTGCATGATCGGTAATACTTCGTCGTTGTTTTTGTTTTTGTGTCTAAGATGTAGGTACATACGCTTCAGATTTATTGACGACATTTGACTGCGAGTAAAAAAATCCGGTTCAGAAGCCACTCGATCTTGAAATTAAATTGAAAGAGCAACAGGTTTATATCAAAGTATTTGCAAGTTTCCATGTTACATTGTGATGGAACAGTTTATCACCATCTTTCGGTACTGATTTATAAAATATGTCACTGGGTCAAATCAAATCTTATATTCAACTCTGTCATAATTGAATAATGTCATAACTTGTATCTTACTATAATTGCGTAATGTTGTATGTAGGCAACCTGGTCTCCTTGTTAAACTGCACTATATATGCAGTTTACAATTCGTCTTAATCTGCAGATATAGTGCAGTTCAAGAACCCGATGCGATTTATTCCGTTAGCGCCCTCAACGGAATAAATCGAAATAACACCGACAATGACAGTATACGTACAAATATAAAATACGTACAGTATACGTATTTTAGATTTTACACCTTGGAAATCATATTGATACATTATAGTATGCCAAAACTCTCAGGGGGTTGGTGGTCGGTGAGGTAAAAACAAGGATGGCTCAATCTAAAACTATAAATTGGATATCCTACAATCTTAAACTATAAATATTGGATATCCTACATTCTTAAACAATAAATATAGGATATCCAACATTCTTAAACTACTTTGTCAGTATTATTCGATCGAGGGCGCTAACGGAATAAATCGCATCGGGTTCTTGAACTGCACTATATCTGCAGTTTAAGACTAATTGTAAACTGCATACATGTAGTGCAGTTTAACAAGGAGACCAGGTTGATGTAGGGGTGTAGGGGTGTATAGAGGGATTGTATGTAGGGGTGTATGTGAATATGTATCCATAAAAGGCTCTCTCAGTTTTCATCTAAAATCCGTTGCACTTATAATAATAGATGATGACCAAGCCTGCTGGATAAGTTATGGCCGACTTGACTAGCTTAAAGTTAGTCCGGCTCAGCCTGACTAGCTTGATTAGCTTATGTTAGTCAAACTGGAGCATTGCTGGACTAGCATTTAGCATGTTTAAAGAAATGTTTCAACGTGCTCCCAGCATCACAATTATATTATTGTCATCAAATGTTCACTTCCGAAATGTATAAGATCGGATTTAAAGTCCAGTATGTATTTTGTGTGAAAAACATTGTGTTATTATCTATTTTATCCGGTGATGATAGGACATGTTTAACTACACTTGAAGATGCACATGGTCTATACAACTTTGAGCAAGACAATTATTTGTCAGATTTTAATAAGATATACTTCCCTAGTTTGGAAATTTATCATTTTAAATGTCGGATATTGAGCAAGATTTTATCGAGTTTCAATCGGGCGCATTTCCCAGTTGACATAGAATAATCATTGATATATTTTTGTGAGATATAGACAAAATATAGTAGAATTTCAAGTCAAGAAATTCAACGTTGTTTGACCAACAACACAAAATAAGTTTTCCACGCGACGACAGAGATATTGTCGGGCGAAGTGCCTTTCATTTTGATTTTCTTTTAAATCAACCACTGCTTAGTTATCATTTATACTAAGTCATTGTAAGTTAAGTTCACGATGAGCAATTGGTCGGTCCGAAAGCAGGTACCCTTGGTACCCTCCCACCATATATAAATATTTGATTTTTACCCCGTTGTGTTCCACGGGTGACTCACGGATGTGTTTACATTTCTGAGGGTCATGTCTGCCATACTTGAGGGTCCGGAGAGGGGTAAGGGAGAGTATTGACGCACATGCCTGATGGTATGTGGCCAGTTAATCCCTCGCCGTAGGTCTCGTCAAATTGCTCTTACTTACACTCAATTTCAGCTTGAAATTATGCGACATGTTGACCCTATTGGGCACGTGTCATTAAAAGGCTACTACTATAACTGTTGTGATGTTTGATTCCTCGAGCTTTTCTTTCTAAGACTGATGGTTGTTGCATTGAGCCTAGAAAGGTTCATTTTAAGTGTTTGGCATGTTTTCCAGATTGACTAGTCAGTCAAATACATTCAAAGTCTTGAATATTTTAACCAGGAGTTTATCAACATAAATAGACAGTTCTCTATTTAATGACATGAATAAATAGAAGTGTTCTATTTAACATGAAATAAATGAAATAGAAAGTGTTATAAGAGAAAGAAAAATATAGTATTTTATTAATTTATTTCAATACTAAATTAATGCAGGCGCATACATGCACGTGTTTTGCATGTGATTAACATCGGACTGGTAAGACGACCAGCCTTTTCATCTTTTGATGCTGATGCTAAGTGGCATCCATTGTTTGCTTGGATGATCACGGCCTTTTTTGGCTGCCGCTGCCTTGTTTTCTCAATGTGTAGTTTACTAGTGACTATACAGGGGGAAGAACATGGTCGCCATTGCTGTAGTTAAACCAAGAGGTGGTTTTACTATTGGAAATTGAACTCGGAAAACATCCATTACAGTGTCAGGCTTGTGCCACAAACTGTACCATATAGGCTTAGCGGTAGATTGTCCGCAAAATTCCAGAGCCCTAGTTTGGTTCCGATCAGCGAAAGTTATCTCGCTCGTTGCATAACATTTTATATCTGTAAGTAATGGGCAAGTTCAGCCCTGTACTTGCTTATATACGGCAAGCCATATCGGATATGTATCGACGACCACGAAATGTTACGTGTATCTCTATGGGATTATTCGTGGTCGTCGATACATTTTTGATTTTGTTGTGCGACCGCCAATTTGTTTAACTCGACCACGACATTTTGGGTTGTGTCGCGCGACCACCATTTTGGTAACGCGATGAATGGTCGCATGACCAATCTGAGATTTCGTGGTCGTGCTAAATGGTGGTCGGTACACCATTTCATCATCGTCGTACATACATTCGCGAATGGTGGTCGTCGTGCATGGGTGGGTGTAGTGGTCGTGCATGGGTGTATGGTGGTGCCGCGATATTGGTGGAGCTTTGGTGCTGTGTGTTGGTGACGGTGTTGGTGATTTACACAATATGATGGTCGTGCATGGGTGTATTGTGGTGCCGCGGTATTGGTGGAGCTCTGATGCTGTGTGTTGGTGGCGGTGTTGGTGATTTAAGCAGAATGGGGAGGGGGGGGGGGGGTCGTGCATGTGTATGGTGGTGCCGCGATATTGGTGGAGCTTTGGTGTTGTGTGTGGGCGGCGGTGTTGGTGATTTAAGCAAAATGCTGGTCGTGCATGGGTGTATGGTGGTGCCGCGATATTGGTGGAGCTGTGATACTGTGTGTTGGTGGCGGTGTTGGTGATTTAAGCAGAATGGGGGGTCGTGCATGGGTGTATGGTGGTGCCGCGATATTGGTGGAGCTTTGGTGTTGTGTGTGGGCGGCGGTGTTGGTGATTTAAGCAAAATGCTGGTCGTGCATGGGTGTATGGTGGTGCCGCGGTATTGGTGGAGCTGTGATACTGTGTGTTGGTGGCGGTGTTGGTGATTTAAGCAAAATGCTGGTCGTGCATGGGTGTATGGTGGTGCCGCGGTATTGGTGGAGCTGTGATACTGTGTGTTGGTGGCGGTGTTGGTAATCATAAGCAAAATGCTGGTCGTGCATGGGTGTATGGTGGTGCCGCGGTATTGGTGGAGCTGTGATGCTGTGTGTTGGTGGCGGTGTTGGTGATTTAAGC
>CM069447.1:14314832-14351233 GCA_035610835.1 Ophiura sarsii | reverse complement strand
CAGGATGTTTTTCCTCCGATGACGATAAAAAATGTGAAAATTACTCTCGATTTATTTTCTTTCGGTGCTATAAAATCAAAATTTCATCGGGCGAAGAATTAACAAATAAATTCACTATTTTGACAAAAAAATATTTCACTTACACCGATAAATATACACTTCTCTTCAAAATGATACCAAATTCAGCTATTTTCATTGAGGAAATCTGTCATTATCGCGATTTTAAAACGCTCCTTTACAAATAAAAATAAATATGAAACCACGTTTAGGCCTATATCTCGATTTTTACGCTGCTGCTGGTAGTACTTAAGTGACTTCACACGACATGGGCGTGCATCCAGTGTTGCCAATTTAAACTCCCAAACCAGGCCTCAAGCTCTCTCTCCTTTACTGTTTGCCAATAGAAATACATGACGCGGCGCACGGCCAAAATAAGCCCAATTCCACGATAGCGGCTGCATTGGCAACCTATATTCCCTTATATAAGTTTGACAGAGGCAAAACGCACTAAAATCACACTAAAATCTGTACTGAAATCCGACCAAAATCTGCACTGAAAAGTAAACATCAAATTCCATGTTGCTTCATGTTCCAAATATAAATAGCCATGTGTTGCCTAGCCATGCTGAGGTAAATATACTAACGGCAACCACCCACTTGGTTTGGTATGGTATGGTGTGGTGGTTTAGTTTGCTTGAGCAAGGTTCAATTCAATCTGTCTTTATCGATCCAGTAATGATGCAGAACCACAGCTGAAGACAGTCAAATGCAGCTACCACGCAATCAAATTACCACCGGATGTAGGAACATTTTTCTCGTACCGTGACGAACTCATAGGCTATGGGATGATACTCTGTATCTTTCACTCCTTTGTCCATCTCTCAGCAGAACATGAAGTTAGTACCAACAGATGGCAAATACAGCCCTAAAGACAAATTCACCTTTTGGTGTCAGCCCCCCGTACATTTTAATCCTGGATCCGCCACTGACGTTCGAAGGTTGCACGTTAATGAGTAATTCCATCCCAAAGTTTGACTGAAATCCCAGTGTAATTGAATGGGGGAATGTCCCAAGTCTATCAAAAGAGGGCGCTGTTTTCATAATTGACTGTTATAGTTTTAGTACGTACCATGATTTTAAATGGATAAACAATAAGTTTTAGAGCACAGATTCCAATAGAATCATGTGTTATGGTCGCCTTTTTTTAAGTTGGGCACCCAAAAAAGGTGCCGGAATTTTCGGTAACATTTGTGATTGGTTTTCTAATTAAAGTGCTGTTATAAGCATAGCAGATATCCAAATTTGGGCTTATATGAAAAACACCATTGGTTGTGTATTCGCATTATCAAATGTGTGCTAGATCTGCGATCGGAGAAACATCTATTCGCCTGATGATTGGATAAAATGACCGTATGGGATTGTCCATGAAACTCAGAGTAGCGATAATATTCCAGAAGGTCTATACCTCTGAATTTGTATATATATATATTAGACCTTCCGAGAAAGGGAGTCGTTACTCTGAGTTTCATGTTTTTACGCAATCTTCAGACGACGAAAAAACCCGGTCCCGACAAACAAGCGTCTTCTTCAACCATCAGCTATGAAGACTACTAAACAACTGTATCATTCAAACTGCACAAGAAGCGCACACACAAAAAAAATGCTACGATAAACACACCAAGTCACTGAATACAAATACAAGGACGTTAGTAATACTTAACATGGCCTTAAGCTGACTGCAAGACATCTTTTACAGCATAAATCTGCTGTGTCATTGTTTTGTTGGTTTGCACCGGTTGCAAATAGTTGTTTGTCCCTGTCTCAAATTGAGACATTGTTTAAAAATAGTTAATAAGTTATATTGTTCGAAAAGGAAGATGTAAAATTCTCAGTCAGACTACAAAATAAATAATCTTTTATTACATACTTTTTACACACACTCTTCTAGTCAACGCAGGCAGGAAGATATATTGACTTTGAATTGCAACACTCGTAAAGAAACATCAAAGTCATGAGGCCGGTAGGGTTGTCCACCCCTTACCTCAGAGTGTAAGTAATTTGATTTGAAATTTAGGTCAAATTAGGCAGCATCTTGACCTTGAACAATAATAACTCCTCAGAGAAGAGACTCTTATAAAAATTGACTGTGACAATCAATCAAACATTTGTTTGAAGTAATTTGATTGTATTGGTACTCTAAGTTTAACATTTTGAAAGGAAGGATGAAGAATATCCTGTCAAGGGATGTCTTGATATAGATTCATAGACACATCTATCATTGAGAGTTACCGGTCTGTTATCTAATGAGACAATATGGCCGCTTGATCATCTTCGAGACCTGTTTGTTTACTTGTCATTATTTCGACTCCTTGCTTCTACATAAATCACATTACGACCCTATCACTCTATTTTCATATTATTTAATAATAAACTGTGTTTTATTAAGCAGTGGCTATTGAGCATTATTGAGCAACCATTCTTACGACCTTGTTTTATTTTTGAAATATGGTAGTTTCAAGAAACCATGTTCTAGTGACTGACTTGTTCACCCAAAGGAATCATATTCGGCTAACATAATTGATTTTAGGCTATAACAACCTTTACCAACTTTTAAAATCAATTGAATAGAGGAGAAGGGGTCCTTGTGGTGAGGTCGATTTCGAACATTTTGAAAGAGATTTATGAACAAGTATTATTTAGTATAAGTAGGTGAAAATGGCTAACAATGAGTGAAATTTTTGGAGCCATCCTGTACCTTTGTCCAGTTAGGTTTTTCATCAGACTGGTTTTTCCAACCCTCTCCTGACCGACCAGCATTAGTCGTGTTCTGAAAACAGGTTTGGTGCCGTCCCGAGAGGCATCAAGGTAAGCCTTAAGAGCCTCTGGTCCACGTGCTAAGATTTCAGTCGGAGTTTCTACAATTACAAATGGAAAACAATTAGTTCTGCGATAGACGCCACCACATACATATAAAACCGATAGCAAATATGAGCATGCACGGACGGAAAATCATTTGGAACATGACCAAAGACGGCTAAACATGAACTTTACCATAATAGATAATCGTGTCCTCAAATTCCCGTAACTTGGCCCACATGCTAAAATCTTATTAACACCTACGTGGATAACTGGCGATAATTCAAACTTAATTTCCCATTCAGGTATCTCAAATTTAAAAACTGAACATTTTTATGAAGAAACAAATTACAAAATGAGTTCCAAGAGAAGTTTCGGCATTTTTTTTACCAAAAACTTATTTTGTTACGTTGTTCAAAAACAAAAAAAGTGATTTTGTTGGTCACAATTTTTAGTGAAATTTGATACCAAAAATGGATTTTCTGATTCATTATTTTCCAAAATATATACTCTTATAAACATCGCAATAATTGTTCTAAAGTTACATCGCTTGATACATTTTATATCTTCAGGGTTAACATCCCCACCTTAAGAGGTTTGTTTGTAGAAATTGAAATCATTGGATTTGTATCATCATGCAGGGCTTACGAGCAAAGAAAACTACGCTGTTGATTTTCACTTGTTTGCCCTTTGAGAAGTAGCCTAATTGTTTATTATGGTTACGTGTGCATACCAAATGTTTTGAAATGCAACATTGTCTACCCCTGTACAGGGGCAAACTCGGGTTGTTTCATGGTGTGATCTATTCAGTCCAGTTTGCCATTGATTATGTACCTTTTAAGTCAAAATTGGCCTCAAGTGGTTTTGCGATTACTTCAGCCAATTGAACACGTCACCGTCATCCTACGACCAATTTGAGCTGTTATTGTTGTGTAAGGAATTTGTTTTATTGGTACGAAAACACAAAACAATTATTAAATTTAAAAGTATTTCTAATGAGGTTTTTGAAATTGTATATGTCTGGTTACAGTCTGTATGACATAATTATCGACATTTCATTTGATCAAATCATGAACAGAAACTAGAGTTATTGAAGTACACGTAAGCCTTTTTAACTCGCCAAGTCTATCAATGAATGATTCTTGCGGATCGTCTTCCAGAGGTATGCGGTTCAGACAATTGTCTTGGTTGCGAGAAACGGGAGCGGAGGGAGGGAGGGAGGGCCAGGTTGCTCTTCTTCATACAAATATTGGTGTTACTTTAGGTGTTTTGTTAAGTCTACATTATCAGTCGTTGGGTTTTAAGCGTAACATGCTCAAGTCTTGAAGTTTTAGCCATATGCATGCAGCTCAAGTCTTACGTTTTTAAAGTGAAAGTGAAAACAACTGTGTACTGGGGCCATCCATTAAAATACCAAACCACAACATGATGGATACTCACTTAATAAAAACACATCACCTGTACTTTTTTAGAGGGAACATCTCCCCCACATAAACCGCTTCGCAGCCTATGCTATACCGTATTGATTGAGACGCCCTCACTCACCTTGTGATATCGTTGCAACCATCTCGTTAATAGTTGGACGTTCCATATAATTGTAACGCCAACAAAGGGGCAACAGTGACCACAGATAGTTTGGAAATTGATGTTGGATACTGCTCAAGGGTTGCCCCCAAAGTCGATTACCATTACCGTCATGATGGGATTGAGGAGATTCCTGAGTGTATATCTCCCAGTGTAGCACACCCAAGGCGAATATGTCAGACGCCGGGACGAATTTTGACGCCTCGAGAACCTCAGGAGCCGTCCAGGGTAATGTGGCTGTATTTAAAAAATAAAATAAAAAAAGATAATTTGTCTTCATTATTGAGAAATAATTCATGTTCATTGGTGACTACCACCAGTGCCGTTAACCTTCAGAGCTAGTTCACCGATATTGGGAGATATGCCCGACATGCTAAATTGAGATGTCCTGTTTCGATTAGCGATCATGGAGGGAACACTATAGTATATATATATTTATATAATATTAAATGGCTTTGCGGGTAATACAAGAATATATTGCACAAGCTATCTAAATATTGAACGAGTCGGATACGAGTGCAATATATTCTTTTATCATTCAGTAGACATGAATACTGAAATTTCATTGGTTAATAGCCGAAGAGAATATTTCCGTATCATCCCAATCTCTTTATGATGTGAAGCTCTCCATATGATACGAAATCATTGCCATATGATACGAAAAAGTCGTATCATACAGCTCTGTAACAGAGCGATTTGTCACGCTTATTATGATTACATTGTACACTGAGCCTATGAAAACAAAGATGCCAACAAATAGGTAAGGTGCAACTGACCCATTTTTTTTCTTCAAATTTTCTGAAAAACAACAAAATCAACAACAAAATGTTCGGACAATTTCGAGGATTTTTTTTCAAATTTTTTTGAGAAAAAAAGAATTCTAGAAATATTTTTTGTTTACCTTATTTTTGTTGTTTTTTTGGAGAAAAAAATCTAGAAAAAAAAATTGCTGACATTATTTGTTTGATTTTATTTTTATTTTTCAAAATTTTGGAGAAAAAAATAAAATGATAGATCATTTTGTTAACATTTTTTGGACAATTTTGTTTTGTTTTTTGATTTGTGTCTTCATCATGCACTTCATCAACATTTATTTACCTAAATTCATGCCTACTGAATGATAAATTCGTTATCCCCTGTTTGTTCTCATGCAATACGAAAAATATTAATGTTTTGGGTTCGTATCACATTCGGCCTTCGGCCTCATGTGATACGAACCCAAAACATTAATATCTTTTCGTATTGCATGAACAAACGGGGGATAACTAATAGTATCAGCCAAAAATAAGACATTCAATATTATTATTATTATTTATATAACAGACTGTTTTGATCGAACTGACATTCTCTGCGCATATTATACTCACGCTCACATCATACCGCCGCACTAAAAATATTGGACGGCAATATCTGTTTGAATATTGGACGCACATCCGGGAACTTGGTGCACAATATTCAATACGCACTGTTATTGTACCGTTAGGAAGGCCCATATAAATATTAATCATAAATATTGGCCGATCGGTTTTTAAACCATAACACAGAGGATCCACACTTGATCAATTTTGACGATAATGGCATCATTTATATGGCTCATTCCATGAAGTTGGGGCATTTGTTAAAATAGCAGAATTTGGTACTTTAGGCAGCTTATAAACTGTTTTACTCTATGTGTATATCAAATTTATTTAGTGTCCAAAAACAGTACTAGGTTATAGTATTGAGCCATGAAAAAAAATAAAAAAATTGACCCTTCCTTGAAGAAGAAAAAAATAAAAAATCAGGTGGTGTCCAAGACCATTTTTGCTAAAAAACGTGACATGGAAAACACAACAATTAATATGAGTTTTATGTAAGCAAAACTATCATAGAATTGCTTGGAAATCGATTTGATTAATAAAAGATACATGTATTCATAGTTTACTGACCAAAACACCTCGTCACGCTGGACTGATTTTTCACCCAAGCAACATGAAATTTGCCTTTCCGATGCTACGCACGGTGTCCACAAAATATACACGTGTAGCATCGGGAGTTTTCATTGCTGAATGGGGGTAGTTCTCTATCATACATTTTTAAATTATTTTCCAAAATTAAGAGCATTTATCAATTGAAAACTATTGCAAATGAGAATAAATTTCATGAAGACCATTCCATATATTCATGAAAAAGTATACCGTGCCGTGTGCATGGTGTCCTAACCATAAAATGTAGCATCGTGATAAACATCCTATGCAATTTGTGGGAATCCCCCCCTGGAGATAAATAAAACATTCCATATTTCTTTTTGTAAGGATAGAGGTCAATAGCTATCAGGTTTGTTTGGAATTTGCCACACGTGTGCTAGTTTTATCAAGGTTTTAGTCGCTGGTGTCCCGTTGTAGCATCGGGACTTTTATGTAGCATCAAAATGTAAACATTGGATAGTTTTGTGAATGGTAAGTGCGATTGTAATTATTTCTTAATGTTGCTTGTATGTCTGTATTTATTAATGCATTTTTATTGAAAGGGAAACACTGAATCAGAATTTCTTTTCATGTTATGATATTAATTTTGAGTCACGGACGCCATAATAATTAAGCGTCCATGTAGCATCGGGCATAGCATGGGCAATATTTTGCATTGGGTATCGTTATAGTTCGTTGAAATTGTATTTTGTTTGTAGAATCACATCATTAATAAACTTTGAAGTTAATAATGAATTAGTTTTTGCTCTTTTAATGCTAATAATATAGCTTACCAATACGATGCTACATGGACACCATGTCCATGTAGCATTACATAAAATTTGCCTAATTAGACTTAAAACAATTACCCCATTCGAAATTATCCATCACCCAAAACATTCAAAACATTGCCTACATTTTACTACACTTTACAGAAAAAAAGGCATATTATGAGAGATGTATATCTCATGAAATATATTAATACACAATGCTACATGGACACCATTTCCATTAGCATTTCACTGAATTCACAATAAACATTCCCTTATTTTAGTTTTATTTACTATAAATAAAACAAATAATTGTAAATCATTTAAGTTCTCTATCCTTTGCTATTCTTTTTCATGTTAAATGAATAATAAATAAAATACTCCAGCATGATTTTAATATAAATATTTTCCTGCAACACAAAAAGTGCAACATGAATAAATAATCTACTGCAATATCAATACACAATGTTCCATGAAGATACTAAGCCATAAGGTTTATTTTGTTTTGCTTTGCAGGTTCTTGACATTAATTCAGAAGACAGTTCTATCGTCCTGGAATTTATGGAGATGAAGACAAGGAACCCATCATTTTCAAAAACTAGTACCTTTCCAAAGAAATCCATCATGGCAATTAAATTATTTTTTTGCAAACTGACTTTTTAAGTGATCAAACTTTTCAATCATCTTTATCAATAATAGAGGATGATTCAATCAGAAACAAGCAAAGAGACTAAGAATAAGATCACAAAGGGTACTTTAAGAACAACACTGCATGAAGTTTGTTTCAGTGGACATCTTAAGTTTCTTTGATCAATGGTGTATTGTTATTGTGTAATTGTAAGAAATGGTGTATGTGTATCATAGGTAATTATGTTTTATGCTTCATGGCAGGTTATCTTTTTGTGTAATTTGTAGTTTTACAATCCATGTTATTAATTTTATCGTGTGCTTATAACATAAAAAGTTAACATCATAGTACATCCTCTCTATTGATCTGAAAAAGATGCACCTGTTCAAGCTGTTCCAAATATTTTAGGGCATGGTGTCTATGTAGCATCGTAATACTTTAAGTACACAGAAAAGGTAAATTTTACATGAACAGTGTTTAGATAAATTTCAAGCAATTCACTCTGTGTATCTACTTGATATGATGAACAAGTACACAAACCATTCACACTCAAATAATTGTAACAGTATGAATAGTCTTATTATTAACAATGTTACAAGACGCGGTGTCCATGTAGCATCGGTAGTGCATTTTATAACATTATACAGGTAAATAATACTTCATATACTTACTTTATGACTATAATGTAATCAATGTGCATGGTTTATAGAGTACTTTACATCAAACAAATATTGATATGTACTTTATTTAAATTCATTATACAAATTGCAAAATAAAGAGTCACTTTTCAATGAGTTTTTACATAAAACAGTTAATCTACGATGTCTTGTTAGTTAAGTTATGTTCAACCTAGACAAATCTGGTTTCTTTTCATGTATTTGTGGTTCCAAGTAGTTAATTGAGGTATAGAAACTTGGCCCACATCTTAAGCTATTTTATTAGAAAATGATATGGAAATGAAAAATGGTGTCCATGTAGCATCAGGATTTTTGGAAATGTCATCCAACTGTTGAACATGTGCGGTTATTTTACACCAAATGTTACATTAAAATAAAAAGTTCTACATTGGACTTTGGTAAATGTAGAACCTAAAAAAGAAGAAAGAGTTGGAAAATATCCATTTTGAAAATTTCACTTGGATGTCACATAATATGCCCCAACTTCATGGAATGAGCCATATGCTATTGGTTTCGCAGCGATATAATGGACTTCAAAGCGTTGAAACAACACATCCCCAAAATCATGCATCCATGCATGAATTTAAACTGCCCATAATATTTAATTGGAAGGTATCGGTAATGTTTTCTTAATCATCATATTATTAAGAATGCACTAAGAATAAGATGAGGACGCTTTAAATTTGCTTAGAATATTATTGGTTGGAATATTATACTAAGCAATTGTTGGGACGGTTGGGCGACATTTGGATGTTAGCATACAATTCTACTTGATGGAAATGTCGGAGATGTTAATTATGACTTGAACGCTTGTCATGTAACGGGACAGCTGTTATACGTGATTATTGAGTGAGAACTGATTTGAGGAATACCAGTGAGTCCCCATATGGGTGTCATGGTCAATGAAGCATCATAATGCGCGTTGCTAATAATGTCAAACGGGCGTATGACGTTAGCATGGACATAAACATATTACTAGGGAGCAATCTAGTATTGTGGTCATTTAATATCGCATAAGATGGACCATGGACGTTGTCTACTAACATAGGCGTCGCGTGGTTAATAATAAAGGTGTTTTTAGTTCCGGTATCAGTATGTAGTGCTCTAGACGATTTCCTGAGCAACATCAAATGCTTCACAATAATCAAATGACCACTTATTTCCCATCGACATTATTGCAATGAAATGTTTATATTGATGTTAAATGAGGGCCTTAAAGAAAATCCTGCAGCTAGTAGTATATTTCATATAGCTTCAACTAATTCCTCTCTTACTTTAAATTCCTTAAATACCCCTTTTCCTCTTAATAACATACATGTCATATGTAAGTTTAATTGGGAATCAACTTTTTTGTCAATGTAAGTTATGCCTATCTGTACCATGTATAAGAACTGATAACCTTCAGACAACCTTCAGATTTGGTGGTAACTCACCTGTTGTGAGGTCGGTTTCTCTTGATATCCCAACATCGGATACTTTCAATAAATCCCCAAACAAGAGACAATTTGCAGCATTTATATCACAATGGATAATCGGCATCTTGGCACCACTATCATCGGTGATGTCATTATGGAGATATCGTATCGCCTCTGACGATTCTTGTACCCATTTTACTTTCAGTGATTCTGGTATAGGATCCCCCTCTCTGTCTATGTATTTACGCAGTGATTCATCGGCTAACTCTAGCACTATGAAGGTCGTCAAACCCTCATCTATATAATCCAAGAGCGTAATGATATTTCGGTGCTCTACTTTCCGTAGTATCCTGACTTCTGATTCCGACAGCCGTTTTGACTTCTTGAGAGCTCCTTGGCGATGACCTTTGAAAGAACCACTTTTGAAGGTCACCCGAAAAACCTCTGCGTAAGCACCTCGACCAATTGGTAGATCGTGGCGTATAAGATCATCTAATTTCAAATGTGTGTTTGATCCTGATTGCCGTAGCACAGCTGGAGTGGTAAAACGATGAAGTAAACAAATAATAACGCATTGTTTATTTCTGTGTTTGTTAAAGAGTCGTGTCGATGAATGAAAACACACTTACGAGCAAGCAAGCACCTCAATTTGTTCATCGATTACTTTACTATAAGTTAGATCACCATTAGAATCATGATCTTTATTTGTACATGTGTTATTGCAGGTAGGTTACCTGTCATGGTAATTGCTATAACTTAAGTAGTGCTAAACCAAAAATATTAGTAAGATTTTCACATTTATTGTTTTCACATTTACATCCTTGACCACAAAGTCTCTTCTTTTTATTACATCTATGAGGGTCTGTTTACACCCACAACCCCTTGTTAAATAAACTGTATTGTTATTAATGGCAGTGCTGTTTCGAGTACCAATGTAGCAAAGACCATCTATAAGTGGAAAGTATTGGTTACAAAGAATTGTTTTGGGAATCATTCCAACAAAAATGTTGTATGTTTGGATATACAGGGTGTTCCAAAAAACTTATTTTGACAGAATTCTAATTTGACTTTTAAGCCATGAATTTTAATCATGTCTATACATTCTGGAAACATTAGGATCTTTTCATTTACGTAGTGGAATGATAATTATAAGATTGGTCAACAAAATTCAAATTATATGCACATATCGTAAAGAAAGAAATATCGAAAACCAGTTCAATCGATTTTACGGGGAATGACTGTTCTACAGTCCATTTAATTTACCAATAAAAATTGCAACTAATATTGACGGCGTTTTAGTTTCGCTCTCTCACCATGGATTGCAATAATGTGTTTAACATTCCGGGAACCTTAAAATCTCCAAATATAAATTGTGAATAAATAATCAACATTGTTTAATATATTTTTATAATCATGCGTGATCAAGGCGGTTTATTGTGTGTATCAATCCATTCAGTAACATTGTTTTTTGTGTTACATTTTGCTTGAGCCTGGTCCCTTCAGGGCCCAAGCGTGTGTCCGTACGGACCGACCTTTTAAACAAACAAACATACCGACAAACAAACAGCCCATGTGCATTAAAAAATACATTTTTGATGTACAATATTGCACATAAACAAATATTGTGTATCGACAAATCATGCATGTATGAAAGGAGTGTTGCCGTGGGTCAAACTATTTCGAGTAATGTACAGCGCTGCACAGTTGCAACACTCCGTCGATTTCTTTGAAATCGATTAAGAAATCGATTGAATGTGTTACAGAACCACCTCTTGTTGAACATGCGCAATTGAAAGACCGGATTGTGATATTGAACTTTAGTCATAAATAAAAGGAGGCGAGTTTGCCGTTTTGTTTTCAGTATGCCCTTTGTTAAAAAGGAGCGTGACACGTTGCTGTATCATTATTAGGTTGAGTCTATTCGCTGCACAAAGTTGTGCAGGTTTATTATTCTCACCCTTTTCATAATCGGATATTATAAATTGGTTTTCTTGTTAACATCTTAGAATATACAGATAAGCCCACAATTATTCATACCTTTGTAAAAAATATGAGTTGTTTGCGTTTTTCTCATATCTGTACCAGCTGGAGTGGTGGAACCTTCGCTTTACACTAAAGACAATTAGTTTACAAGTAGGCCTACAAATCAATATATTTGGGCTCAACATTTTTTGCATAACAATAGAATTAAACAAGAATTGTGTTTTTATGCCTGTCCAAAATTATTCATACCCTATACCAAGTCTTAGGATTGAGGCCATTTTTGTGATAAAACACATGTTTTTGACATTCCAAACATTCTTTATATTGAGTGGTAGGCTTTTTATATCGTTATGCATTTATTCCATGATGTGTACATACAATGTGGGTGCATTACCAATGTGTCCTATTGAATGTACAGTGAAGGATGTTATAGGACAACACTCTAGCTCTTTGTCAGCATGGCGAAAAAGATCAAATAACTCAGTGAGGACGTTTTTTGTACACATTTTGAATGCTCACAAAGAGGGGAAAGGCTACAGAGCTATTTCGAAACAATTCCAAGTGCCAGAATCCACCATACAAAGCATTATCAGGAAGAACAAGAAGTTCAACTCAGTAAAAAACATTGAACGACGCAGTCGGAAGCCAACGGTGTCCTCTTGTTTGGCAAGAAAAGTATTGCGAAAGGCCAACAACAATCCACAGATCACCATCAGTGCTCTCCTGTACAACCTTGGCAATTCTTGGACCAATATATCATGTCAGACACTCCAGCAGACATTGCACATGAGAGGTCCCCATTGAGGTCGACCAAGAAAGACTCTACACCTGAAAAGAGATACAGAGAAACTCGTCTGGCATCTTAGCCAACCCCAATACTGAGGACTTAAAGCTTGGATCTTTGTCCAGAAGTACTCTTGCAAATGCTAGACGAGTTTCTCTTTGTCTTTTTCAGGAGTAGAATCTTTCTTGGTCGGAGTCCATGGAGAACTCTCGTGTGCGATGTCTGCTGGAGTGTCTCCTTGGTCGGAGTCCATGGAAAACTCTCTTGTGCAATGTCTGCTGGAGTGTCTGCCTTAATATCTTGGTCCAAGACTCACCAAGGTTGTTCAGGAGAGCATTGACGGTGATCTATGGATTGTTGTTGGCCTTTCACCATACTTTTTCTTATAAAAGGTTTTTTTTACTGAGTTGAACGTCTTGTTCTTCCTAATTATGCTTTATATGGTGGAATCTCACTTTGAATTTCTTAGAAATAGCTTTGTAGCCTCTCCCCTATTTGTGAGCATGCACAATATGCACACACAAAGGTCCTCACTGAGTTTTCTGGTCTTCTTCGCAATGCTGACAAACAGCTAGAGTTTTGTGTAAAGCGAAAGTTCCACCACTCCAGCTGGTATAGATATGAGAAAAATGCAAAAAAATCATATTTTACAAAGGGTATGAATACTTGTGGGCTTAACTGTACATGGGGTTGTTTATAGGAAAATACAAGGTCACATTTTTCTATAAGCGCTCTCTTCAGGGTGAATAAAAATAAATGTGCACGGATTGACCTAAATGTATGCATTGAACCATGAACGTAATTAATATTTAGTTCATCTTCCGAAACTTAATAATAATAATAGTTTCAAAATTTCGTTTAATACCTTGTATTGGCAATGCAGTCTGTTCTACCGGGAATGATACATGCCGAGCTGGAATAGTAGTTGGTTCTGTTAAAATATTAAGGGAAAACTACAAAATGAACAGATATCGACAGTTGGTGATGTTTTATGAAGCAATATTTTTAAAGTGAGTGATTTATATCATACTTTTTTAAGCAGCAGTTGTGGAGTTTGGCGTGAGTATAACAATTGAAAAACATTGAAAGTGAAATACAGGTTTGCACTGATTTTCAACACCACGAAAATCATACTCAACTGTCATCCTCGGAATTGTTTGCCAATACGGTATGTGTATCACAGAAACTGACTTATTAAATTATAATGACATGAATCTTTTGTAACGTTTACATACATTTAATGCATAATTATCATAATAGTCTATTTATTAACAATTTATTTAGATTATTTTCTTATTTATGGTCATCAATTGTAGTTCATTTCAATTTTGTACATATGACAATTTTGAAGAACAAATAAATACATGTTAAAGATAAAGGGTTCAACAAAAGAAAGTATACAACTTTGTTTATTTCATTTTGAGTAACATTCAATTGTTTTGCCCCCTAACAACAAAGATAAACCATGATTAACACCATTTAAAGAAAATTTGTCATTTTTCAAAAGTCACATTTTCAACGCACGCAAGCCGTGAGAAAATACTGTGCATGGCACCTTGAATGGCCGGGAATAAAATGGATATTGATCACACAGTGGGGATGCATTGGGTTGTGCCTGAGCGAGCGAGCTTTTCGATTATAAACAGGTAACATGTGGTCTTTTCTTCCCGCGTAGTCTATTGAAAATGTGACTTTTGAAATGTGACTTATTTTCTTTAAATGGAGCTAATCATGGTTTATCTTTGTTGTTAGGGGGAAAATCTAGCCTGTTTGGTCAAAAACAAATCGAATGTTACTCAAAATGACATAAACAAAGTTGTATACTTTCTTTTGTTGAACCCTTTACAAACCTACTATGCAGGAATTAAGAATTCCTTTTTAAAATAATAGACGACTGAGTCTAGAACGCCAAGGGTATATGTGCAAAAATGCAATATCGCCTTTTTTCGAACTCGAAAATACAGAGAAACGAGTCTTTTTCTGGAGAAGATAGCACCCTCTATAATTACATTTTAGCTATTTCTTTCTAAGAAACTGGACTTTATAATAATAATAAAAAAATCTAGTTTCAAATTCCGTTTAATTACCGTGTATTAGCAATGCAGCCTTATCTACCGGGAATGATACATACCGAGCTCGAGTAGTAGTTGTTTGTGTTAAAATATTAGTGGTAAAATGTCGGAATTACACATTGGGTTTTTTCTGGATTTTTCTAAGAGTCGTATCAATGAAAACACACTTAGATACTGATTCTGGTCAAGTAGCTCAATTACATTGAGTAGTGGTTGGTTCTGTTAAAATATTAGTGGTAAAATGTTGGAATCACGCATGGGTTTTTTTTCTGGATTTTTCTAAGAGTCGTATCAATGAAATCACACTTAGATACTGATACTTATCAAGTAGCTCAATAACGTTTTCATAATTTACTTAACTATGAGTTAGTTCCACCATTAGCATCATGATTTGTAGTTGTACATGTAATGTAAACTAAAACCAGAGCTGTAGAGTGAGTCACAAACAAGTTGTTAGAGAATGAATATTGTTAAAATATTAGTCGTAAAATGTTATAATGCTTGTTTTAAACATGCCAAGTATCTCAATTACGTTTTCATAATTTACTTTACTATGATTTAGATCTATCATAAAGCATCATGATTTTATAAATGTAATGTAAACTTAAACCAGAACTGCAGTGTGAGTCAAAAAAGAAGTTGTTAGGGAATGAATACTGTTTCCATACAAACCGAACAATTTGACAAACCAATGAAGCACATATTCAAAGAAAAAAGAGCACATTTTTCCGCTCATAGAGTTATTCCTGTTTAACATATTTAAAAAGAACTCATTTCAGGAGCTGTCCACGGAATGTTAATTGAACAAACAAACAAAATTT
The DNA here is from genome assembly GCA_035610835.1 of Ophiura sarsii. Taxonomy (NCBI): domain Eukaryota; kingdom Metazoa; phylum Echinodermata; class Ophiuroidea; order Amphilepidida; family Ophiuridae; genus Ophiura; species Ophiura sarsii. The sequence continues at coordinate 14,335,697 of CM069447.1, read as the reverse complement.
AAATTTAAAAAAAAAATATTTAAAAACAAAATCAAAATATATATATTTTCCCCAAAACATTTCAAGGACTGTTATTTTCTATTTTCAAAAAGTAGATACGGTAGGGAACAACAGGATATTCGTCGCATGATGGTATTTTTAGCTTTTGTTATTATTATTAAGTGTATTGTAAGCCCAATGTGGTAGCACATCACTTATATACATGTTACTATCGTATAACACTTGATTTTATTGAAAACTAGAATGCCACTGCGCGGTTCTCGGCTTTCGCAGATTTGTTTTAAACAGGATGAAAACACGTTTCTTAAAACACGCTTTAAGGATCAATCAAAGTTATAAACCTACAATATAAAATAAAAATAAGGTGGACAATTGTATTCACATTTTGGTCACTGGAAATTGTGACAAAAGCTCTATGTGCATGATGGGTCAGAGCTCAAATTGGGACCACGAGTAAAAGTAAACGGATATGTCTCATCATTATCAACCAATGGGTTTATTCCATTATTTGATCACTTATGCTAATCAACCACAGAGTAAATTTCAATCATGGCAAGCGGCCAATATCTCTGCTTCTTGAAGCACACTGCTCTAGTGTTTGTCAAAGTAGGTGACGACTCTGACATTTGAATAGATTCTGTTTTTTTTGGTGGAGTCAACTAATTACTTATATGTGTATTTAAAATCCGTATTTGTACCTATATTACGTCTGTAAAATGTATGTGATCTTGATGCGAGACTATGAACATATATCTTGTTGTTATTGTGCACTAATGATTATAATATTGAAAAATGGTAGAGTTTTGCAAAATCGTTTTCATTTCGTAATAATGTGTCCAACGTAGTAGGTATATATTATTTCTATGTGCTAAAAGTTGGTAGATGACACCGTGGCGCAACGGATACGGTCTCACAGTTATGTGATAATTATGACATTTGAATACCTGAGTTCAAGCCCCGTACAAGCCACCTTTTTCCTGTCCTTGGCATTTGTCCTAAATTACGTTGTTTAATGATTTAAATATAGGATTTTGGATTTAAAAATTAAACAATTGCATTTTTCTCTGAATTATGAAAATTAAAATGAATCATCAACATTATAGGGCTTTTTGATTAATTAATTAATGTATTCGTTTGTTTATTTTTTTAATTCATTTATTGTTTTTCAATCATCTACTCTGTAATAATCTACTCTGCAATAAACTACTCTGCAAGAAGATTGCTTATTTACCAGTATTTATTGTTTTAGTCATTTATTTGTTATCTATTTATATTATTATTTATTTACATACTAATTCATTTACATAATAATTCATTTATTTATTTAATCAATTATATATTTATTTATTTTACTCATTTGTTTATTTGTTTATTTGTTTACTTTGTTATTTACTTTGTTATTTTTTAATTTGTTGTCATAAAGTAGTCCAGAAAAACACCCAAGGTCATGACCTAAGTGCCAACAGTTAATAACGTTCCTGTTTTGGTTACAACTCAACACATTTATAGATGCAATTATAGAGAGCAGATTTCAACAGTCATCTACTATAAGAATTAAGCTCTCTACAAATCTTGCTTTGAAGCAATAGTTCACTAAATCAGGTTTTCTAAATATAACACTGATACTAAACATTCCAGTATTATTTATTTTTTATTTTTTTATAAATTCTATATTACCTCCTCTGCATTTTGGACACTTCTCTATAGCATCTAATAATGCACTCCTTGTAGCTTCCTGACCATTTCTATGACGCCAAATGTTAAGGATATTCTGCGCCTGTTTACTAGGACTATGTGTATCCCTTAGTTTGGCATCTGCGATGTCTCTTTCACGAAGACCAAGACACCGGTACACATCGCTTAGATCGGCGAGTCGGAAAGTCCCAAAGATGTCTAAAATATCCTCCTCAGACATTTCTGTATGCATTATAAGAATAGATGCTATGTAATACTTTGAAGTAATTCAAAATAGTGCAACAACATTATTGCTCTACTCATATAACGTTTAGTTATAATCTATTGTTCGTAAGATGCAAATTGCGGATAAAAGTCCATCCACTGTGCATATAGTTATTGAGTATTACTGAAACGTAGGAAGATGTATTAAATTGAAATGAGATGGATATTTATTTAAATAAGACAACTGATTCAAAGCAAGTATATTTTTAAATTGTTAACGTGATGCTCTGTGAACGCATTATTGAATACTTATTTCCTATAAAAAATCAGAGCGAATCATTGTCAAGTTATTTATGATTCAGAATCAAGCTAAAACTTTTATTTGCGTAGCATTCTGTACTTAGCTTAAACAGTACGCAGAGAATCATAACATGACTTATTAATGGCAGATTTTTTTTGAAAATCAGTTTCAACACATTCAAAGTTATTAAACAAATAAATACAATGAAAGTTGATATTTTGTTGAACAAATCCAAGAATTGTACTCGCAATTAGACGGTTTCGTCAACCAGTTCGGTTGACTTCTTCAGTAATGGCTTGATCCACTTCTTTTTCCCGCGAGAGATGATATTCTCGTTCCCGGGATGCAAAGTTGGAATTAAGCGCTCACCGACGGCTGTGCGCCCCACTTAAAAATTGTCGTGTGTGTTTTTGGGAGGGGGTAGCCCCATTTGCATACGGTTCATCCTACTTCGTCAATTATATTTGGAAATTAGTTAATTAGCTTAATTGACGCTTTAAGGAAATGATGTAAAGCATTTTTGCATCATTTAGAACCAAAATGGCATTAAACTAAAGATTAGAATGCTCTATTACAGGACAGCACTTCGTGTTCATCCATCATTGTACAGTTATCTCATCCTCCTCCCCCACTTCCTCAACCTCATAGTATCATGCTTAAGTGGGGGGGGGGGGGGGGGGGGGGGATGTTGATTTGCACCAATTTTGTAAACAGCTTTTCTCAATTATACCGTAACCTTACCCCATAGAGTCATATATCAAATTGAAGCTTAGGTAACAGCGTTTCAAAAAATGCGCGTTATTTTGATCTGGTTGCTATGGTAACCAGACAAGGCCTCTGATTGGCAAAACACGGGAACAAACTTAACTAGAAAACTAAATGTTGCATGTTCACCATACTTTGGTAGATGATGTATGGGAACAATGCGCAGAACATGCGCAGAACATTATCCATTCCAAATATCACCTTGATACGAGGTTTCGTTTTTGAGATACGTTTGTTCCCATATTGCAAGTTTGCGTGTTTTATAGTTTTTAGATATCGTGCAAAACGTATGAAAAATATTAAAATTGGCGAGAGAAAAAAAAGTTGACATTTTGGATACAAATAGTTGTTCAATTATGGAAGAGAATGAATTTAGACACATTTTAAGCCATTTTTGGTGAAAATAGCAATTTTTTATTGATTTTTAAAGATAAATGGCTTAAAAATAAAATAAAGAAATACATAGGAAACTACGTTGACTTTGAGATTTTGATGATTAATGATGTACAATTAATTATTTTAATATTTCAATAAATAAATTTGATCAAATATTACAATTATTTGATCAAAAAATAATTAAAACTGAAAATGCTTAAAATCGCAGGTTGAGCGTTTTCTGCATACAAATATATACAAAACACCACCGATATTTTGAGACACCCGTAACTCATTTGACTAAAACGTCAGAACCGAAAATCCAATTTACCTCAAACAAAAAGCATTTTAAAGCAGAGACAGTTTTCTACCGTGCTACTATCTCATTTTTGTCCGAAGCACTGAATTTCAATATCTGACCAACATAGACCTCCCCTTTAACGAGCTGTATTATTTAAGTCATGAGTCATATAGTTTCCTCTCTTCAGATTATTAAAGGGTATTAATTTGCCTTTTACATGAGCCTAAACACCAGTCAGTCTGATAGAGAGTTACATAAATACAATAGCCTAAACACAAAATTAAAAAAGGTAACAAAACCACCCTTTTAAGATGGCGAAACACTTGACATCAAAGGAAATGTCTACTAGTCGAGTTAGTGAATTAAATAAATAATCACATAACGACTCAGGCAAACTTGGTAAATTAAATTGTATAAGCAAATATTGTACAAACATATAAGCGTGTCGAACCTGGTCCCTCTATCGTGTGGAGAAAAAACCTGGACCTCATTTGCTGCGCATAGCATCTTTACACCGATACTATGGGCATTATACACAGTTTTTGTTGAGAGATAACACCACCATCAAATATGGATTGACCTCTAAGCATTTTTAGAAGTACCTATGACTATTGAAACTCAATTAAATCCATGTGAAGATCGTTCAAATAATACTATCAGTAGAGGATTAGAAATCCAATCAAATTAGCATACAAGTTAATCAATGCCAAGTGTAAAAATACAAATGCACAGCCCGTTTGAACTCCTTTCTCAAACCCGACTATATTACATGTATAGTAGTTCTGTACCGTTATTCACATGAAGCATTTAATCACAACACAAACAAAATGTTGATACAGATCATTAAAACAAATTTACGCTGAAATACAACGTGTCATCTTACCTGTTGGTGAACTTGACGTGAAATGGAAAAACCCAGAGTATTTCCGTCACTACCAGTACCACTAGCCACACGTTATTGCATGAATCAGTCTATCAACGTATTTCACTGGTTCCCTTAAATCTGGTCTTTTCATACCGGTGCTGCTATTGCTATATCAGTGACGCTCATTGAAGCATACGCTATACAGGGTACCATTGTGATACTGAGGCGAACCTGTCTATGGGTGAACCTTTGAACTTCACTTAGATTATACTATCTCGATTGTGCCCTATCCATGATCAAACATAGGAGAGTCATCAACATGTTTAAACAACAGTTCTACCTTTAATACTACTATAATTTTACGTTATAGCTAGGGAGCGGTCATTATGTTAGTCTCCCCATTTTTGTGATAAACACATCAGGCTCCCTCTACTCATCAACAATAAAATTCAGCTAATACAGAATATTTAATATACATATTAAGTTTCGGAAAAAGTACACTTTAGGTGCAAGATACTGGTATACCGGTGTCGTTCAATACTGGAACATAAAAACTGTATCCCCCGATACTGGAACATTTTATATGTGCCAGTATCGGCCGATATTGGAACGCTGACTTTGTACCAGTATCGAACGATACTGGGTGTTCCAGTATCGCATAACCCAAAGTACTCTTTTTTCGATTATTGTTGATATACATTTTAAACCATCATGGTCACAAAGGGTAACTACAACTATTTTTGAGAGATTCCACTTGCTAAATGTAAATTGTATACAATACAATGTACATCATGCCCATTTGCCTATTCCAGAAAATATGTGCACTCCACAAGTGCTACCGCAAGCATATAACGGACATCAAATGCAGCGCCCACTAGCGACCAGCTGAACAATAGGAATCGAACCACAGCTAAACATCAATGGTCGCTTGCTCTGATGTCAATTGTTTAAAGCTAACTATTGGGAGTCAATATATTAGAAAATTGACATATCAAAGTTGTTGTTTAATGGTATGGATGTAATGAATATTAGTCAAACTCCTATTATGGATGAGATGAGAGCCAAATGCCATTCCCCTGCAACATAACAGATCGATACAGATGAGTGAAAATTAATGTGTCGCAAAAAATTTAAAAAATCAACAAAAATTAAAAATGTTTGCAACTTTCATTTCAAGATTTCTCTGTAATTTGTGCATTACAGAGAATGATTTCCGTTCATAATAATGATTTATATATCAAGGAATATTTTGATAGCTTACTTATTGAAATTGATTCTATAAATCGTCTAATATAAATGCTCCCGTAAGTCCCAAAATATAAATAATTTAGTTGTCCACGGTCAGTCCTTATATTTGGTCATATCTAAAACAGTTTTAGTGAGTTCACACGCTCACCATAGGCCGGTGAACAATGATGTCAATAACGAAACACACTAATACAACAACAATGAATTTCAACACATTTCCCAATCGACACTCTGCTTTATCAACGGCTAATAATTGGCGTTTGAACTCACGTCAACTTAGCATAATCACACACTACACATGAATGCTTTCATTGTACACTGCTCAATCGGTATGTCCAATCCGGCGCCCTGCACAATGCAGGTATATCGTCTCAGGGTATGTTCATCGGTTAAGCATGAGCGGGTAATTTGACTATGAATAAGGTATACGAGGTTTTATAACTGACGGAAAATAAGATAGGAATGTCGATGACAACCAATCAATATTTTATTATTGGCCTAACTGCTGGTTGGAAAATTCAGTCATGGATGATTAGAAAGCTGTCACTTGGAGGCGCTGTATTTCATGTCCATAGTCTACCACTTGTGACTCCACACAGTTAAAATCTGTGGTGCATACCCTCTATAGAGGGATAAATATTCAATTTGAGAAATTCCCGGATTTCCAAGAGCAACTTTAAATAAAATATGGATTTCCGGTCAAATTGATCTAAAATAAATCTGTATTTCCGAACCCCTCTATAGGGAACTGTCTATAGGTTGCAGATTCTTCGGAAGTCGCTTCGAAGTAGGGTACATTCCAAATTTATAATGCTTTCGTTGGGAAAAGTTGCCAACGCTTCGGGGGGAAAAAAAGTTTCGGATTTCAGATATTTGATGTTTTCGCAATGTTTTCTGGATTCGCTCATAACAAACACACATATCACATCAGGTATAACAAAACGTAGGCCTAGTGTTGTTATAAATCCAAATGTATGTTGTCCACCAATTTTGAGCGAGTTAGTCGCTTTTTATATAACATGGATGGAATCCGTAGGGTCTAAATAGAAAATTCGTAATTTGGTCATAGCATCCATTAAACTTGTAAACAAACATCAATATTCCGGGCAATAATTCCCTATTGTAGTTATTAGCGCACACCGACAGATCGTTGGTGTGTCAACATACTATTAATAGACACCTATCGGACTTTTTAATCACAAAATATGATTTGAAGAAGCATATCTTTTTCTATTATTTCTTTATATTTCACCAAATATATTTGCCTCTATCTTAAAACTGTATTTGCCGACAACATATAATGTATGCCCTTAGTCATATAATATGAAATGGTTTTATGTATTTTCATATGATCAAAGGGCATCATGAAAACAAATTTACACACTTGTGTAGCTAGTACAAAGGTTGGATTTAACGTTGCAAGATTTTCAGAAATAGGGACTGTTCCTATTTGTTGGCCTTTTTTATTTTTATTGTTTTATTTTTTTGCAGTCAATAAATAATGAAAGTGATCATGGTATGGGATGCATGAGTGATTCTATTGAGGGGATAATGTGATCAATACAAAGTATGAACCTTTGTCTTTCAAACAATACACTTTTGGATTGTTAGATACCTTTGGTTATGTAACGTCATTAACATAAACACAATAGGTTTCAGACACTGACTGAAATCTGTCAATTATTTGGCTGGATATGTAATATGTTGAATATGGGTTGATTGATACATTTGCGTATATCTCGGCAATGCAAGCATAAAAACAGATACAACTTGGCACATAGATCTGAATGCCTTAATACGAACAAGAAGGGACCATCTCAAATACGCTTTTATTTAGCAAAATCCGCAATAATATTCCTTAGAAAACAACAAAGGATAAAGAACAATGGAGGGATTATAATTTAATAAATTGTTGTGGGATGTAAAGCAATAATAGTGGGGATTTCAAAAGGAGCTGTTCATAAAATGTCCTCAAACCATTGAAATTATATGACGATTACTTACACAATACATATCTAGTAGCTCTAAAGATAACAGTAATAAGAGAGGTTGTGGCAGCCATCTTTGATTGATACATTCCTGTATATCTTCATTTTGACTATCACAATACTTTTACACATTGATTTAAGCATTTTTCATTATTTCTGATTAGAATTTGAAGGCACAGTAAGCTTTTATCTGGTAAATTTCATGATTTTAGCCATTTTGGGCCCGTTTCAAAATTATCTGCCGTCTGCGCATGCGCATTTTTCGGCAGGTTTCATGCGAATAAGTTCAGATAATTAGTTAACTATCATATGGAATCTTCCAAACTGGTTAATTGCTTGAATTTTTCCTAAATTGTTTGATTTTCCGCAATATTAGCGATTCACTCACTGGGCATTTTTAAATGAAAATTAGCTATTTGAAATACTGATATTTGTATACCTTTTATTCAATTGCGCCTCCTTACTTTTTCCTCTTATACTACACATTCCAAATTACACAGGGATTAAAGTTATTGTCTTTTGTATCATATTTATGCGAAAAAAAATCGGGATTTACCTGCTTCTGATGTCATGTTATGCAATCTTCTTACTACGTGTTTCATAAAAACAATTCAAATTTCCCGCCAAATAACTGATTTAGCAGTGTCCCAAGTGTACTTACTTTGAGACAATGCTATGACGTCATAGTTCACACTTAAAAATCCAAAACTGTATTATTTGAAAGACAAAGGTTCATACTTTGTATTGATCACATTATCCCCTCAATAGAATCACTCATGCATCCCATACCATGATCACTTTCATTATTTATTGACTGCCCCTCGTACATCACAATACATTTTAAGCTAACTTAAATGATACCTGTAATGTTATATTACAAATGTATATAAACACAATAGACACTAACCCCTGCGCTTATGGACTTGCATTGGCTACCTGTTGAGCATAGAATCAGATAATAAACTTGCTTTACAAGGCACCACACTATCTCACTGAGCTTGTGCAACCCCTATGTACCTAGACACAGTGGACTCCGCTCATCAAAACAAATGCTTCTTCCCGAGTACCCAATACGAAACCAATTGGGAGAACGTTCATGTCTCGTTGCTGTTGCAAGAATTTGCAACAGTCTACCAGGCGATTCTAAACGTACAGATTCTATTCATAATTTTAAAGAAACTTTAAAAAAATACTCGCGGTCGAATTAAATTAAATTATGTGTAGGGGTTATCAATTCACATATTATCATCATGTTTCATTTTCATTATCATTCGGGAAATGAAATAAGAAGCAATTTATGGGCTCATTTGAAACTTTAGCAGAAGACGATTCGCAGGTGCTCTTGGGAGTTACATACGGGATATCGTTAAGAAGATGGCGGCAGCTATGCTAGACGGTATTTCATTTTTTTACCTAGCCCCATTGACAGTGGCGTAGCTAGGATTTTTTTCGGGGGGGGGGGGGCAAGATTTCTAAAATTTTCGTAAAAGGTTGCCCCAATTTTTTTTCTAGTCACTTACCTCGTGAATTTCACGTAAGTGGGGTGGGGGGGGGGGGGGGGGGGGGGGGGGGGGGAGGTCAAACAAATTCGCACAGTCCAAAAAATTTCGCACAGTCAAAAAAAATCGCACAGTCAAAAAAAAAGGCGCACAGTCAAATAAAAGTCGCACAGTAAATGTACTACATGTACAATTTTGCCTTCTATTTGCCTAATAACCTCGGTCTTTTTTCACAATTTTTTATTTTTTCCTTTTTTTTTCACCCCCTTTTTTTTAGGGGGTGGGGGGCGGGGGCACAAATTGCTTTTTTTCGTCAGGGGGGGGGGGGGGGAGCATTTGCCCCCCTGCCCCCCCCTCCTGAGCTACGCCCCACTGCCCATTGACAACAATGAGAGTTAGCGTTTGTTATTAAGAAAGTACTTTAAATTAGTTTTGAAACTCACGATATATTCGTCAAACACATGATTTTACATTGAAACTAAAATATTTGGTTACGTAATCCTCCCATTAATCTTATTTTAAGAGATTAAGATCCAGATTTCAGAAGAAAAAGTGTAAATAAACACTTGATTTTTTTGTGTTGATTTGCGCCAATGATATAGATTATAGAAACATCACGAAAAAGACGTCGACGTCGCAGACTCGCCGTAACTATTTTGACCAATAATACGCGACAGCTGGATTTGTAAACCTTTTAAATGGCAATTACGACAGATACAATGACAAAAAAGGAAATATATGACATCCTGAAACGATAGCTTTTAATGGTAGAAGATCAAGATGAGATGTTATTGCGAAAAAGTATGAAGCAGTTTCACAGGCATCGATATGGGAATTCGAAAGCTCTGCATGTATAGGCTAACGTGTGTTCTTGCCTGAAATAATATCCAAGTCCGTGTGTTATTTTACAATAATACGGCTTGGTTATCAATTCATGTTGATCACGCACTTAGGCCAAACAAAGAAGAAGGTGTCTCAGAAGCCCGCCCGCATTGGTATGTGAAATGAGCTACGGCGTAGGTCTATGCGCTGGGGGGTAATTTTTTTTAATTTTGTAAATTTTTTTTAAAGATTGTTTTGATTTTTTTTTTTTTTTATGATTTAAAAAAAAAAAAGTTAAAAAAAGTTCTCCGTAAGCTTGGATAAGCAAAAAAATAAATAAACAAAAAGCATACCTCAAAGCCTAATTTCTAAAAAAAAATTTAACAAAATCGCCTTACATCAAGTGAAGAATCAGGGCTCAACTTCATCATTTCATGGAATCATAATCCCGATCATTCAAAGTAAGAAATTGTATTTCATGATTTTAATTGCTAGCGTACTATACGTCACGAATTTTATAGAAAATCGCTCTTCTACAATGGAGCACCAACTGAAGATAAGTTGAACTATCATTGTTTTTTCTTTTTAATATGACGCTTCAAAAAAACATAAAACTACTTCAGACATTTTTATTTATGTATAAATAACTAATTAAGAGCAACTTTTCCCACCAAGAGTAATGTCCTTTAAGAAAACTTTAAAGACTCATTTGTTCAATGAAGCATACAAAACAATACCCATGCTATTTATAATTGTTGTGCTATTAATTACTTATAGCCTATTACATGTTTACAAAAGCGCCATGAGCGTCATTTCTGACGGATACCGGCGCTATAGAAATAACCAATATTATTATTGTTATTATTATTACATTTAAACAGAGAAAATAAAACAATTTCTAGACAAGACAAGACAAGACAAGACGAGGCAAAACATGACATGAAATGACATAACATCACATGACATCACATGAAACAACAAGACACGCCACGACACGGCACGGCACGGCACGGCACGGCACGGCAAGGCACGGCAAGGCACGACATGGCACGGCATGACATGACACTACATGACATGGAACGGCATGGCATGACACTACATGAAATGGCACGGCATGACATGACACTACATGTCTTGACACGGCATGGCATGACATGACACTACATGACATGACATGGCATGACACTACATGATAGCACGGCATGGCATGACACTACATGACATGACATGACATGACATGCCATGATATGACGTGACATGACATGACATGACAGGACAAAACATGACAAGACAAGACAAGCCAAGACAAGATTGATTGGACTCAAAGCAACTCCACGTGGGACAGTTAGCATGCAACATTATAATTAATCATGATACAATTTACATATCATTAAATTGCATTCCTTGTGAAACATTGCAAGCTGATGCAGACCTCTTGAGTTTGCTTTTGACAATCCAGTGATGCATGTCAGTAACACACCTGGAGACCATATTAGAAACACACAATTACATACTGGTACCATCATATCAGAATCAGTGTTTCATCTTTTTTGGCAGCGAGTGAAATTGAAATTGTACTTTAAAAACTTTCACAAGCCTACCTCATGCATACTCTTGAACTAATCATTATATTTTATAGGTCAATTACGCCAGCGCGCGAAGCTTGTGTTTCAACTGCTTCCCCTCGTTCGCGTAATCTTCCTCTCGTTCGCGTAATCACGCACTAGGCCTATAATACACGTCAATATGAATGTTACGGTATGATGATACCCTGGTGACAATGTTTATTATTCACTTAATAGCCCACCAATAGCTTAATACCTCATGTGTCTCAGGTAGGTGTTCCGATTATAAATAACTAAATCGATAACTAAATCAATAACTAAATCAATCAACTAATCAGTCAATCATGATAAACAAATAAACAACTAAATAAATAATAAACACACAAATCAAACTAACAAAACAACAAACACCCCAACAAACACCAAAACAGACAAACAAATAAACACTGAAAAAAACCCAAAAAACCTTTGACCGGTTAGTAGCAAATAACCAGTGTCATACTTTGCAAATTTTCTTTCTTATGGCTGGTATGGATCAAAGTTCACAAAAATCAGATGCAAGATTAGAAAATTCCTTGCACCACACCGTCTGAGAGCAACGGCGCGTGCCCAGGCAGCGGTTTGCGTGAATAATTATTAAATATTGATTACTACGTGCTTTTGCCGCGAGAGTACCTCTATGACCTGATATTGCAAACGAATGATTGACAGGTTTCGCTTCACTGCTTGGCTAATCGCATTTGATGAGTGTTACAGAGGGCGCTATGCTATAAACCAATCTGAAACTCAATAATGGCCAGATATAAAGTATCACACGCCCGTAAAAGCTTCGAAACTGTTAATTTTGTATCCTGGGCAAAGTTAAAGTAGTATTTCAAAATCACACGAGCACATTTCTACATTTCAAGTATACGACACAGATTACATAGACATACCAGTATAATACATCAAGTCCAAATATGACCAAAGAACAATATGCACAGCTTAAAAGGGGGTGTGGACCCTCAGCATCTTACGGCTGTAACTCCTTCATTATTCTTAATTTATATAGAAGGCGCGAATTATAAATAAGGTCAATAATATCATTAATGTTCAGTACTCTCTAAATGTAAAAGAGCTAAAACTCACTCTTTTGAGAGCTCTTGGAGGGACGGCTCATTTTAGGAGAGAAGTTTGCTTTTTTCGGAGTGATTTCCCACTCTTTTTAGAGTGATTTTTACTCTAAAAAGATTGGCAATCACTCTGAAACGAGTGAAGATCACTCCAAAAAAGAGCTGTCCCTCCTAGAGCTCTCAAAAGATTGAGTTTTAGCTCTTTTACATTTAGAGAGTACTGAACATTAATGATATTATTGACCTTATTTATAATTCGCGCCTTCTTGCAGTTAATAGGGTAGGCCCGGACATTGATATCGCGTAACGAAAGTGCGCCAAAGAAGCCAAATAATGTAACGGTTACATTCTTCTCCTATTGAAATGAAAACGAATGAATGAATTGCGTGATGAGAAGACTTGTTCACTTTTCTTCACTACGAGCGAGAAAGCTGATTGAAAGTTATAATAATAAACCATGCTTATTAAGCGCACTCCGTCGCAAGACCCCAGTGCGCTGAACAAAAAGTACAAAACATGAACAAAGATACAAAACATTATAAAATAATTTGCTGAAAGAGGTGAGTCTTGAGCGAGCTCTAGAATTGCTGCAGTGATGTGGCATTTCTGACATGAGATGGGAGCCGGTTCCAGAGTACAGGAGCTGCATAAGAGAATGATCTTTGGCCGTAGGTGACAGTGTTAGTTTTCCTCCATTTTAAGATGACAGATGCATTTGACCTAAGAGTGCGTGTGGTGCCTTGATGGAAATAAGGTTGCAAAAGTACTTTGGAGCCTGGTTATTAGTGCTTTGTATGTTAAAAGCATAAGTTTAAAAACGGCAACAATAACATCAGACATGTAAGGAGATGGATGAAACCGTATGGACAGGGAATTAGTTTCGACCGCGTCGACACTTATTTGCGCAAAGCGCGCAAATATTAGTAATTTAACACTAAAATCATAAAAATGGTGGCGGATATCAAAATAATTTCTTCTGCATAAACTCTCCCTAGAGGGGTTCGGAAATCAAGATTTTTTCCTGATCAATTTGGACCGGAAATCCAGATTCTTTTAAAAAGTTGCTCCCGGAGATCCGGGAATTTTCATAAATTAAAAACCACCCCTCTATCATGTCAATAGGAATAGGGGATGCGCACACATTATCTGGATAGCCCAAATTATTAACGTAATATAATGTAATCGGGCGCCTAACAAGTTTAACCTATTGCCACCTACCTGTTCGGTGTCTTGAGTTCCAACGGCACCCTTCAATAATGAACCAAGCAAGTTGTCCATGCTCTAATATTAACCTAAAAAGATTTGGTACGAACTGATAAAAGCCTATACACTCTCTTAAATCAAAGGATTTAAAAATCAATCTTAAAGATTGTGCTGAGGGAAGGATCTTAAAAGATTGAAAATGTTCAATCTAATAGAGTGAAATTTCAGTCCGATATATAGAAATTTCACTCTATTAGATTGAATGTTTTCAATCTTTTAAATTCCTTCCTTCAGCATAATATTTAAGATTGACTTTTCAAGAGCATTGTATAAATAAAATCTAGTGTTAGCAACACTTCGCTCCATCGGCATTCGATTTACGCCAAAATCACCATTATTAGCGTGGTATTGCATGATTGGTTTAGTAACTTAAAGAGCACGAGGCCTTTGTAAAATCTTTTTATTTCATGGTTCTGGGCGGTTGGTTAACACAAAAACCTGCTTTAAAATGCTCTTTGGACTAAAGTAAATCTATTACCAAGATGTCAGCCTTTTAAATATTTTAACACACAAATTATGGAAAAAATTAAGAAAGAAAAAAGAAAATTATAGAATTTCTTAAAAATGGTGCGCGAGTAACTGCTTTATTTTTCTACTTGGCCTTATGACCCATTTTCACCCACTTACACAGACAAAACTGGAGGGTTTAATGGTTAAAAAGTGCTTCTTTTGGCTATCATCAATCAATCGTTAGGTCGAGAGTAAAGCTTGAAGTGTCTAGTTTCATAATCGATTTGCTCCCATTCAAGGAAATAATGCGCTTGGAATGTACGGGTACAAAATAAGGCCGGGGAATTATGCATGCACAGTTTTGTTGGAGCCAAGGGCTTTAGGAAGCCAGCCGTGTACTCTCTAAATATAAAAGAGTGGTTTCCACTCTTTCAAGGAGTTAAACGCAAGACAACACGTTTTGAGTGGAAAAACACTCAAAGATGGGTTTTTATATGACAATATTCCACTCTATTGAGTGAAAAATTAACTTTCACACTCATTACAGAGTGGAAATTTTCCACTATAAAACGGGTTCAAGTCCTGCGTTTCACTCCCAGCCTTCACTCCTTTTCGAGTGAATTTCGTCTCTTTCCACTCGTTTTACATTTAGAGAGTAGGGAGTGTTTTACACATCCACTTTTGTAAATTAAAAGTTTTTACACACCTAGTTTTTGTCCATGGGCTATACTTTGTACACAAATCCTTTAATTTACACACCCAGTTTTTTAATTTATACACATTTACACACCACACATCTTCAAATCCTGCCTAATACCTTGGTTGCAGCAGACCTCTTTGCATGCTGAGGGTCAAAATCCGTTGCAACCCCTCGCCATTGGGCATTTAAAGGCATATTATGTGATCTTTTTCAGAGATTCATGATTTTTTTAATTTTCTTGCAGATTTACATTTCTGATCATAAATCGTATACATTCCAAGTTAGGCCTACAGAGCGATACGATTCCTAATTACCTTAGAGTGAATATAAACTGTCGGCAGGCGCGGCGGAGCGTATTTGAAAATGGGGGGGGAGGGGCACGTAAATTACGATCATGCAAGCGAAACGAGCGGAGCGAGTGGAGCGCTTTACGGCGTGGGGTACGGGGCCCCGGGAAATTTTGGGTTTTGATATGCGCTCAGGGCCATTTCATGGCGTATTTTGATATAATTAACACATTCAAGACATTGTTAAGGCCCACGAAGTTGTACTTTATACAGCAATAATTTAAAAAAAACCAAAAAAACAATGAAAAGATGTCCAAAAAGTGTCCAGGTACTCTCTAAATTGAAAGATTAAATTTAAATCTAAAATATTAACTTTTTAATCTATTTCGTAATCTTTTCTTGGATTACTTTTTTTTAATCTTTAAAAAGATTACATCAATTATAATCAAATTGGATTAAAAACTAATCAGTTATGGATTAACTTTAAATCTCTTTTAGATTACCTCACACTTTGACAGCACTATATATAAAAAAATCCGTTATAATCAATTGGATTAAAAACTAATCAGTTATGGATTAACTTTAATCTCTTTTAGATTTTGTATTAGATTGGTTATTCTAATTTGTAGTCGGGAAACACGAGGTCAAGAAAACCTGTATAACGGCTTTAAACATCGGGTTTATTACTTCATAAAAACAAATAATGTGCTTCTAATATACAGTATGAACAATCACTGCCTGCCATCAAGCAGTGACGTCTTGAATTCTTTTGGTAGATATGTACCTATACTATCCTACGAATCGACTTTCCATGGTGTTATTCATGTTAGTTGTGAGATGATTTTTGCCTAATTTAGACGCCGGCATTGTGAGACATGTTTTCCAAATAGTCTTTAATCAAATCTGATTGTAGATAAGTGTCTGCCATCTCCATGATCTGTGTCGCTTCGCTATGCTCCGTCGCGTCGCTTACCGAAAGAAAGATTTCGATTAAAAAAAATCAGTCTACACATTTTAAGTGCAATGGACTGTAAATATGGAGGATTTTTTAAAAATGTTGGCCACGGCCCCGGAATGGAATTTCTTTATACTTCATATTTGATGACCCTTTAGTTAAAACTAACAAATGTGGAATTAATTTTGAAAAATAATTTCCGTTTCCATGGCAACGGCCAAAATACCATTTTAGGGATATTTTCCCCATTTTTGCCTTTTTAACCTCACAAATAATCAAATTTGTAAGCAACTATTTCTAATAGACAAAAAGTATATGAAATATTTTCTTTATATAAGCTGAATAGGTGAATATGTAGATGCTTCACTGAGTGCATAGACATAAATATGGGATATCATGATGGGTCATACCATTTATTTGAAATAGGGGTGTTTTTCAACTTTTTCAAAGTATACAAATATACCAAATCTGCATAGCTTACAACTCACATGGTAACGCTCCGATTTCAACGTGGACCATGTCATGTTGAGATCAGACATAAGTCTTATGAAAAATGTTAATTTGAGTTTGGGGAAAATACTTCCTGAATATGCAGTGTTGCCAGATATTTTCACAAAATTCACAATTCCTTCAAAAGCTAACGCATGTTTCGCTGTGTTTAATGATATGAAACCGGAACCTTAAATTCACAGCGAGATGTTAATTAGAAGAAAATTGATATTATAATAAATTTGATCATTTAAATGGTCAGTGTTGCCAGTCATTAACTTAACGGGTGTTGCCATAGCAAGTAATATGATTTATACAGATTACGTTTTCAACGTGAAAAAACCCTTATAACCCCAAATATGTTGTCATGTGTACTCATTATAATCACAAATTAATTGTCAATCAATTGGTGTTCACCCCAAAATGTTTATATGTATTTGTGGAAAGCATAACAGTGTTGCCAGTCTTTTACCTATTTTCTAAAAAAAATCAATATAAATCTACCGTAAGTTAAATACTACGGAAATGAAAAATCAACTTTACATGCATCATTAGGAAAAAGTAAACCACAGTAGTATTAAAACATGTAAAGACTACAAATACAACTAAATACAAATGATTACATTATTATGACACGTTTGACTTGCCATACACCTTGGCTACGGACTGTCTTTACCAATTTGAATACATGGGCGCACCACACCAAATATCTTTCTCATTGAAATACGTGTAAAAGTGCCATATTTCAAGACACCTTTCTACCCTCCGGTTACATTTATTGCATACTTGTCACCTATGACCATTTCAGTAACATCTCAACTTTAATTTAAGCCTTGTTTCATGAGGGGTTATTAAGCTAAATGTTCCGCTACGGACCTGCACACAGCGCCCTCACTTTTTCACGTTTTCTGGCATGCCTGTTCACCACTGGCGTAACAACAGGGGGGGATGGGGGGGATATATCCCCCCAAGATTTTTACCTGGGGGGGATGCCTAATGTAATCATCCCCCCAGATTTTCATAACCAATAATTTTAAAAGTGACGTATTTAAACAAATAGGTGGGCGTAAAGATTCACACACTGCACACTTTGTAGGCACACTCATATTATAGCAATCTGGTTGCAAGGGAAAAGAAAGTCACAATAGGCTAGTGTATATAAGAGAACAAGGGCGGCGGAACCGGGGGGGCCAGGGGGGCACGTGCCCCCCAGTGGCGGATCCAGGAAAATGTTAGGGGGGGGCCCAAAAAATAAATTGTTGCCGTGGGTGGGGGGGGGGGGGGGGGGGGGTATGGCTACTAAATTGCCCTGCCTCGTCCATTATCAGCAAGGTCAACCCTGAGTGGTTAGTAGCTGAGGTACCATCCAAGCGGTGCGCAGCACCGCCCTCCGAGCTATGCTCGGACTGGGGGGGTGTCTGAGGGGGGGATGTGCCCCCCTCAGAAGTAGAAAATTTTTCAATTTCCGAACTCATTTGGTGCGATCTGGTGTATACTTTGACCAACATTTTATCAAAAGCCACCTCTTAATTTGCAATAAATATTTTGTTTTTTTATCAATGCACGAAAGAAGTGAGCATTATATACTGATATATTTTTGATTTAAGTATAGATGATTTGAAAGGTCGAACAGGGGGAGTCTGAGGGGGGAAGTGCCCCCCTCAGAAGTAGAAAATTTTTCATTTTCGAACTCATTTGGTGCGATCTGGTGTATACTTTTGACCAACATTTTATCAAAAAGCCACCTCTTCATTCCCAATAAATATTTGGTTTTTTTATAAATGCACGAAAGAAGTTGAGCATATTATACTGATATATTTTTGATTTAAGTATAGATGATTTGAAAGGTCGAACAGGGGGGAGTCTGAGGGGGGAAGTGCCCCCCAGAAGTAGAAAATTTTTCAATTTTCGAACTCATTTGGTGCGATCTGGTGTATACTTTTGACCAACATTTATCAAAAAGCCACCTCTTCATTTCCAATCAATATATATTTGTTATCAATGCAAGAAAGAAGTAGAGCATACGACGTATCTGATTTTTCTGAATTTAAGTATAGATTGTTTAAAAGCTCGAACAGGGGGAGTCTAAGGGGTGATGTGCCCCCCCCCCCCCCCCCCCCCCCCCCCCCCTCTTCTTCCTCTCTTTCTTTTTTCTTTTCTTTTTTTCCTTTTTTTCTTTTTTTCCTTTTTTTTCCTTTTTTTTTTTTTTTTTCCTTTTTTTTTTTTTGTTGTAGGGGGGGGGGGGGTCCGGGCCTGTCGGCCCCCCCTGTATCCCCCATCCGTGAAAGTGGTGGGACACCATGTGCACTGTGCCCCCCTAGAAAAGTTGTGGCTGAACTCCTTTAATCGAGCTCCACAACATTTTTGACCCCAAAATAATTGAAAAGATTGACATTTAGTGTCAAAAATACATGAAATTCTCTTAAACTACAGGCAAT
Source organism: Ophiura sarsii (assembly GCA_035610835.1). Taxonomy (NCBI): domain Eukaryota; kingdom Metazoa; phylum Echinodermata; class Ophiuroidea; order Amphilepidida; family Ophiuridae; genus Ophiura; species Ophiura sarsii. Next base: position 14,316,375 of record CM069447.1, on the reverse strand, counting down.
TTTGCATTAAAACCCCAAAAAATTCGCGCGCTTCAAGCGCATTTTAAACGAACGTTTTTCCTTGCCAATTTTTTTCTTCACGAAACACCCTTTGGCCCCATTTTCTTTATGCTGGTGGTACTGCCACTGATTGAGAGTATCAATGTCCTTCTTATGTTGTAGCTGAGACGAATTCGTCTCAGTCCATAGTAGTTTTTCCGTCCAAAAGTATGAGAGCATTTTCATCTTGTTGCGGATTTTTATTTTTTTTTAATTATTGCTGTATAAAGTACAGCCTTTTACAATGTCATGAATGTGTTAATTATACCAAAATACGCCATGAAATGGCCCTGAGCGCATATCAAAACCCAAAATTTCCCGGGGCCCTTAAGCGGGCCCCGGACCCCACGCCGCAAGGCGCTCCACTCGCTTCGCTCGTTTCGCTTGCATGATCGTCATTTTCATGCCCCCCCATTTTCCAATACGCTCCGCCGCGCCTGTAAGAGAATACATAGTTGGTCCAAAGTCCTAAATCCGATGGCATAAAATGACAATTGACAAGTGCATTATTCCTGAATTTTTGGCTACAAAATGAGCCCAATCTGTAAAAAGTGTATTATTTGGGTTACAAAAGGCGGCAATAGTTTTCGAGCGTAGCGAGTAAAAAAATATTTGAGGTTAAAAAAGTCTCACTCTGAACATTACTCTGAACTTGACAGCCCTACCGTATTTGAGTCTGATAATTTTCATCCCCCCCACTCAAAAAAAGTAGTTACGCCCCTGCTGTTCACCATTTAGGCAGGTGCTTACGCCCTGGGCACTATTTAGGTCGATAAATTAAAAATATCGTATTTATCATTGTAGGTGCAACGGATAGGTCCCACTCGTTCATTTAAATACAAACATACCATCCCCGGAGAAACAAATTGCCCGAAAACCTTACATTTACAAGCCTAGTCTCCGTGCTTTTCCGGAACTATTATAGGATTACACGAATTGCGCATTGATTTGGTGTGGTGCTCTCAAATGTGCCATGATTGTGATCTGAGGGATTAGTCTTAGATATTAGTCGGGTATCTACAAAGGGTTAGTGTGCACCCACCCACCCCCCCCCCCCCCCCCCCCCAGGCCTCCCCAAACCACCTTTTTTTACTTCCTATCATGATCCTAAGACATAATCAGGATGTTACCAACAATATTTTCATAATGCTAAGGGGTTATGCAAGATGGCGTCCAAAATGACCGCCACAACTGGTCAAATCTCATAAAATGACATGTATTAGCAATCACTTTGTACGGTGAAAGTGTGGTTTTAATAGTGGGATGTATGTTTAGACCACTAGATACTCATATCCAGAACTCTTGCTTTGTTAACACACCTATATCCAAGATGGCCGCCAAAATGGCCGCCAAATGGCCGCCAAAATGGCCGCCAAAATTCTATATATTGGCATATTTAAACCAACATATATGATCTGAGTATAGTTTTAACAATGGGATGTATGAGTTAGACCACTAGAGACTCATATCTAGATTTTTGCTTTGTTAACATACTTTAAACCAA
>CM069447.1:14208851-14314732 GCA_035610835.1 Ophiura sarsii | reverse complement strand
CAAAAACAATGTAAGTTAAAATAAAATAAGAGAAAATCGACAATTTTAGCATGAAAAGGCCAGTTTTTCAAGCTTCGCGCACTTTTTTAAAACTAAATTAGGTTAATTTAGACAACATTTGACAATTTAGCGTAAAATGCCAAAAACAAAATATCCACGCTTCGTGCACATCATTTGTTTCTTCATGCCCACCTAAAAAATCCAAATGTCAAATTATTACTATGGAACTGGTATATATCTATATAAACAACACTATTATATAGCTAACATTGTAATCTGATCAGACCTGTAAGTGTAGGTGGGGAATTGTTAAGCTCAAAACCTTGCTCCTGGGGAAGAAACAACTTTGTGCAACATAGAATACAAAATACATTCAATCTAAATAAAATGTGTTTATACATGAATGTACCCCATTAGTAAATATAATTTGTATATTTGAATTGTTTTATGATGTATGTGATCTTTTCAGCGGAAGAAATGATAATAACAAATTATAAATGAGAAGAAAAAACCTTTGTGCAACCCTGTTGTAATCATTTGATAATAATATTAGACGTGGCAGGTGACAATCATTTCTTGATACATCAGAAGTCTGTTCAACAGAGGAGAGGATGATATTATGCACAGCATCAAAGGCAGCCTATGATTATTTAATGGCAAAATACTTTGACTTTGGAAGTATCTACCAAGTATTTAATTATATCTTACTGTTTTGTATTTCCACTTCCAGAAATCTACCTCCAGGACAACTTGGCCTTCGAGACAACTCGGCCAAGACAACTCGGCCTTCGATATAACTCGTCCACAAGACAACTCGGCCTCCAAGGAAAACAAACATCTAACGTTATTGGAAAGAAGTTATCAACTGTACAAATAAATTTGAATTGAATTGAACTGAAATCAAAATTAGAGTTTTGATTTAGAATACATTTGAAATTGAAATAAGAAATATATTTCAGGCAACACAAGAATATAAAGCCACACATAACTTTGACCAGTTGGTATCAAAAAATGTCAATAAATTGATGAGTCATGCCAAATGTTTGAAGTGTTGTGTATTTATATTATAATTAGCCTCTTCTTGCCATAACATTTATTGCAGGTAGGGAAAATACCCAGCACCCATGTTTCCCTGGGTTTTTGCAGTTTGCCAAAGCTTTAACTGATGAAACATGTTAAAAGAGGAGTTGCGCTGATTGTGGCATCTTTTCATCACTACAGCCTTGATGACAATATTCTAGTCATAATGACCAGAACTAGGAAAAATCTTATTTTACTTGGAGATCTGTGGTCAACTTGACTAAATTCTTGTCGAAAGGGGCTAGATATTTCTAGTCAAATTATAGCATGATTGATGTGACTAGATTTTTTTAATCAAAATGACTAGACCCTAGTAAATTCATATCTGATTCGGCAATATAGTCAAATTTGACATCAATTCTCCTTTGTTTTGCAATGGGTGTATCATTTGGAATTATCTATCCGAGTCATTTGACTCACTTTGAAGTGTGTCCAACTGTCCATTGACTCACTTGAATTGTTAAACAGATCCGAGTCATTTGACTTACTTTGAGTTTGAAGTGTGTCCATTGACTCAATGGAATTGTTAAACAGATGTGAGTCATTAGACTCACTTTGAGTTTGAAGTGTGTCCATTGACTCAATGGAATTGTTAAACAGATGTGAGTCATTAGACTCACTTTGAGTTTGAAGTGTGTCCATTGACTCACTGGAATTGTTAAACAGATCTGAGTCATTTGACTTGCTTTGACTTTGAAGTGTGTCCATTGACTCACTGGAATTGTTTAACAGATCCGAGTGTTTTGACTCACTTTGAGTTGGAAGTGTGTCCATTGACTCACTCGATTGTTGAACGGGTCGCCTCACGGACAAAAATGAATACCCACCTAAGTGAGTAATGTGACCCACGTAGGCAGGTCAATTGACCTATTTAAATAGGTCACTTGAGACATTTGTACTTTCAGTGAGTAATGTGACTCGCACAAGTGGGTCAATCAATTACCAATGACCCACTTTCATACCAATTATACCTACTTACATGGGTCATTTGACTCGCTTAATGTGTGTAATATGACTCGCATACATTCTGAAAGCGGGTCGCCTCACGGACAAAATAATTACTCACGTATGCGAGTCGCTCGACTCAGAAAAGTTTTCTGTGTAGTAGCAATGTTACTCAACTTTTTTTTATTATTGAATGTCATTTACCATATTTGGAATCACCAGGTAAAATGCCGCTTCAAAAAAGTACAAATATGCCTATTATTTGTTCTGTTATCCTTGAGATAGACATGAGTTAGAAAAGGGTTCTGAAAAGTATGATTTGTACCGTGGTTAAACCAATAGCCACATAGAAAGTGTTAAAACTTAAAGAACTCCAGATTAGCCAATTAACAAGCAATTCAAACAATTAATGTTGACATTGAACTTTTGTTTTATTAATCGTAGTCATTCGGGTATATCATTCAAATAAATATACAAGTTATACACAATTTTGATGACAAACAATCAAACAAACACATTCAAGTTTATGAATCCATATTAATTCAACAAATCAAAACAACAATCATTACAAAACGTCAAAGGGGATTGAAGAAGGTCGAATTTCACTATGATTTCAAGTAGTTGATTATGTGGAATTGTTTTGTGTTATAAACTATTTTTTTTATAAAATAACTTTAATATACAGGAAATCGTAAAATTGCGGATGTTTACCATTTTTGTGTGTAAATATTGTTTTAAAACTGAAAACCATATAGATATATTATTCCTGTCAATTTTTATGTTTGCTGTAAAAAAGGAATATTTTACAATTAATAAGTTTTTTGACTCCTGTACAATCAACAACTTGAATATCCAATGTGATAACTAAATCACCAAATTAGCTCTTCAAAAGTGCATAAACACTTGTCAAATAGCAACAAATCTTTAAGATATCTATCAGAGCGTGAAATCGCCCAACGGCCATGGTTTTCCCCTTAAATTGAATTAAAATAACAAAATCAATAATTATTTGAACAACCATAACTACTGACAGTTGGAAAGATTACAAAGTGTTATAATTAGCAAACAAGAGAATGCTTCAAACAAGGTTAACATCCACACTTTTTTGTACTTTGCCACGCCACCTTACACGCATTCCTTACTGAGTGTAAACTCAGTTTCATAAGTCCGATTTTCATGATTTCAAATTCTGATAAAAGATTACAATATTTCAAAGTTGATCAAAAAACAACGAAGATGAAAATAATGAATGAAACTTGGGCACAGATGAGTACTAATCATTTTGGGACAGTCTGTAGAGCAATTGCCCTGAATTTGGGTTAAATAACTAATGGACACAATAACATTACCCCCCCCCCCCCCCCCCCACCCCCCACCCCACCGAAAACTGGCGACTTAACCCTACTTGTATATGCATTTGATGTATAGTTTAATGATTACAGCACTCACAAAATTCAAAAACTGACTTCCTTTAACAAATAATTTTTGAAAATAGGTCCAGAGAAGCTCCAAAGTAAGGCCTACAAAAATGATTTGATTGGCCTAACATGACAAAAACAAATAGGGTAGGTCGGTCTGGATTTTTTATTTTTTTTAATGGCCTGCTTTTGAATAAAAATAGCAGAAAATGAAAGTAAACAGTCAGAAACTTTAATACTTTGTTCAATTTGTATATATATATATATATATATATATATATATATAATCCAAGTAAAGGGTGAAACCAGCATCTGGAAAAGTGCTCAACCCGAAGGGAGCAAAATAGATAATTAAAAACGACTTGAGCAATCACATATTGTTCTACAGAACTGTATATTTTTTTAATTTTGTAAAAATAAAAAAAAATCCCTCAAAATAATAACACAATATTCAGGGTCGGCGATGTATTTAGGGTCGGTCGGGTTAGGCCAATCAAACTCTTTTTTTTAGGCCTAATGAAATTATGCAAATTTAAATGATTTATTTTTATTTTGATAACTAAGTGATTTGTTGAGTATTTAATCAATTACTGCTGGGCAGTAAACTTCAAAGTTGTAGCTTTGTCAAACTCAAATCAACCTGATTCGCTCGGCACTTGCTTGGTTTTACTTGGTAGTACTTTTTGCGGAACCTGTATAAAATAGAAAACAAAGATCATAGAATTATATTTCAATAGCTCCGTCCGATGTGTAATACTGTGATCAAACCATGTTCAAATTGCCTGGTTGGTGTATGATAGACACAATTGAAATAAGAATAATTTTGAATAATTTGCCTTGGATTTAATGTTGTGATACATTGCATGGTCAGTAAGGGGTAATCCAAAATTATCGCCATTTTCACTACATACAGAGCGTACGTAACTTTTTATCCCCCCCCCCCCCCCCCCTCGAGTTACGTACGCGATAAATGGCGACATTTTATTTTATTTTATACTTTTAAAAAAAAATCCCGCTCTCAAGATCGCCATTTAAGTTACGTACGGTTGGGGTATATTTCGACCCTCCCCCCTCTTACGTACGCTTTGTACGTAACTGAAAATGGCGAAAATGATGGACGACCATTAACTATAAGTAATATTTTTCATATTGTCTAGTCCAATTACAGTTTCTAAAATGTATATTTCAAATATCAAATCCTTCGATTTTTGATGATACTTGTAATCCTGTTACTGTAAATAATAATCCATTGAGTTGTTTAATGTATGCAGATGACTTGATAATTATGTCTAGTTCCGCTGATGGTTTTCAAAATGCTATCACCAAATTAAACGATTTTTGCTTGAAATGGAAGCTGAAAATTAATTATAACAAAACTAAAATCATGACTTTCAACAGAGGTGGTCGACTCATTTCCAGGAATACATTCACTTGTGGTGAGTCATTTATTGAACTATGTAATCAGTATAACTATCTTGGTATTTTGTTCACACCATCTGGCTCTTTTACAAAATCCATTGATAATTTGAAGGATAAAGCTTTAAAGGCTTTTTTCAAAATTAGAGAGAATTTGTATGGTAGTTCAAGTAAATGTAGTATGAAATTATTCAATACATTAATTAGACCAATTCTTTGTTATGGTTGTGAAGTTTGGGCTCCTTTCTTACTTAAGGGTTTAAAGACTGGTAATTTGATTGATATTTGTGATAAATTAAGTGTTGAAAATATTCATATCAAGTCATGTAAACTCATTTTAGGTGTTAATCGTAAAACAACCAATAATGCTGTTCGTGCCGAATTGTTGTTCATGCTGGCCCTTGCTTTGAAATATTGGTGGAAATTGAATAATGATTGTTTGTTAGGTTCGTCATCTCTAGTTGTTCAATCTTTGATTGACAATAGAACGTTCCATAGTAATGATAACTATTTCAGTTGGAGCTCTGGTATTGGAAATATTTGTAAACTTATTGGTGACATGGACATTTGGCACAAACCTAATATTCTTAGGAAAAATTCAATCATTTCCATGGTTAGTACAAAAATTCAGTCTGTGTATGTTAATGAATAGTCTCAGCGTATTTCCAATGCCCAGCCAAAACTTCGTACTTATTGTAAATTCAAATCAACTTTCCAATGTGAAAATTATCTCCATATTCTAAATAGATCCCAAAGATCATTATTCTGTAAATTACGTATCAATGCCCATAATCTTCGAATTGAAACTGGGCGTCACTCATTTCCAAGAATACCTCCTGAAAATAGAATTTGTCAGTTGTGTACCCAAAATAAGGTTGAGGACGAGTTTCACTTTGTTATGAAGTGTACGGCATATAATCGTCCCCGCAGTACACTGTTATCATCCCTTCAGGGTTGTTTAGATATTGATATTAATTCTGATGAGTATGATACTTTTATCAATATTATGTGTGCTTCTGATTTTGACATTGTTAAAATAATTGCTAAATATGTTAATGCTGCTTTTGATATTCGTTCTATGGTGCAGCAGCATTAATTTGTCTCATATATGATATGTAAATTGTATTCATGTACTGATGCGCATGCGCATTATACTCTCTGTTATGTATTGTTTTCTACATTGTATGTGTGCTATTTGACTATACCTGTATGTTGGGTTTTTTATGTCAATAAATAAAAAAATAAAAAAAATAAACACATGATCTGGCGTTGAAATCGTAGGGAAAAACGATTTTCCAGATTTCAACTTAGGCCTAGGCCAAATTAGCTCCATAATTGTAATTTTTATTTGGACGCGGTATCAGATTTTGAGTTACGTATAGCATTATTATGACTAATTAGTGAAAATGAAACATATTTGACGACTAAAAGTTCTCTCGCTTTGAAATCGTAGGGAAAAACGATTTCCCGGCTTTCGACCTAGGCCTAGGCTTGGCTTCATAAATATGCTCATATATTTTGTATTTGGACGCGATATCAGATTTTGAGTTACGTATAACATTATTATGACTAACCGGTTAAACGACACATATTGGAAGACTAAAATGTGCGTCACTTTACCGAGGTGCATCAATTTCTCATGTACCATGACGCACCCTGTGTCAAAAAGTGACGAACCTTTGTCATGCAATATACGCACCCTTAGTCAATTTTGTGACACACCATTGGTTGATTCTGACGGACCATATGACGCACCCCGTTGGCGATTTATTTCTTACATGATCCTGGTGAACGGGCCTGTCCTCCTGCCTCTGCTGTGGTTAGACTGTTCTGCGCTTGCGTGGTATAGCGCAATGCTGATCACCTATATTATATGTGACAGTACTCTCTTACTTTAAGGTCACATTTTTTAACCTGGGCTACATTTGTGTTACATTGGTCATTTTCATGAAATATACATCACTTTTTTTGTTTTGGTAGAATTTTTAAAAATATTTACATCTAAAGGGTATGAAACCATATATATCTGGAAAGCTCATAATGTAAGGATTGTAAATTCTTAAACTAGAAATCAAATATACAGGTGACCTAAACATTATACAGGGTGTAACAATTAAAATGTTATACAAAATGATGATTTACTTTTTTTCTTCCACAGTCTAAATGCAGGACCTATATGAAGGATATACATGTTTTTTGTTGTATTTGAGTAAATTACCCATCCATCGAATTTAATAATAATTAGTCAGCTTATTAGGAAGTATATATATATACGGGGTGGTCAAAATACCCAAATGTTTAATACTGTAAAAACACCAATTTAAACAAGTTATGAAATATATGATAATTCAGAACCAGTCTGAGAGACTATCGTTTAGTTTAACCATCACTATGTGATTATAAAGCATTGTTTCACACAGCAATTTAATATACAGGGTGTTTAAACTACCATGTACAGTACGTGAGTATTATGTTGTCATCTCATCCACTACAGTTATTGATAACTTAACTCAACCTGCAACAGTGGGCATTTAAAAGTATCATAATAATATGTGTTGCATATAAAGTAATGACAATTAATTACTTTGGCTATAGTACATGTAGTACCAGTTGTGGTCATAGGTCTTAAAGACTGACATTCCTGAGGCAGGAGTCCAGTAATACTTTCAAATGAAGGTCAGGAGAAACCATCCATTCATGCAAATAGGACAATAAGATTTAGTCAGTTGTTGATTACTGTGTGTGGTAGAGCATGACATTGTATGCAATGGAATCATTTGCATACTTGGGACTGCTATACGACTCCGCTACCATTTGTCTGTTAGGACATTTTGAGATTTAACAATTTTCCACCCATGTATTGCATTGCAATTACCTCCTCCTCCTCCACTCCCTCCTCCTCCGCTCCCTCAACCACCCTGACTAATTATACTTAACGAGCTGTATTAATTAAAGCAAAAGTGATAGATTTTTTTCTCTCTTCAGATTATTAAAAGGTATTAAATTGTCTTTAAGATAAGCTCAAACACAAGTCAATTTGATAGAGAGTTACTCAAATACAATAGCCTAAAGACAAAAAACCCCTCTAAAATGGAACAAAACCACCTTTTTGTGGTGCCGAGGTTAAAAAACGTAACCTTTAAAAAGGTTGTCGGTCTACTACTGTCGGTTCCTTGATTTTTCCCCCGTTTGCCAAACTCTTGCACACTTGCACGGCGATCGAGTGATTTCAGCAAAGGTGATATTTTGCCGTAAAGTAAAGCCTGGTTGGTGGTATACAGGTTGTCTCAGAAAAAATTACAACGCACCTTTAGAGGATTGTAACTTTCTGGATAAGTGTCAGAATAGAACAACTCAAACAACAAAATAAAGTCAAAATAGTTTGCTATACTTTAAAGAAAACTGGATGTGATTCGGTTCAGTAATTCCAGAGAAATGAGCAATCACGTAACATTTGTATGGGAACACTTCCATCCAAGTTTGCTCATATTGAGTGATTCAGACAGCACATACATGAAATCAATACTTCTCTACAAAATGACATGAATTAAAGTGTTTTTATGGTTCTAGATCTTATTTAATTTATTCAAATAAAATGCCAGATGAGACCAAAGTTTAACACAAAATATAAAATAAAAGTTGTCTAGATTATTTTCATCACATTTCATTGAAGAACAGTCAAATTTAAAATTTGTAGGATAAGTTTACTCTTTTTATATCAATTGGAAACAAAATTATAGTAATTTTAGTAAATATAAACATTGTCGTTATTAAACCAAGTTCAACATCGCGCATACAACTTATCAAGCTTCTAGTCTTCACATTTGCAACTTGAAGGCTGAAATCATGTATAGTATAAAAGTATCGCCAATTTTGCGCATGGTGGTCAAATGATTAGTATCGCAATTGAAAACAAAATACATGTTTTGTTTACATTAAAAGAGTACGGTCATATCTCTCTCCTTGCAATGGGAGTTGTATTGTTTTTGGTTTTCTGGGTGTTATGAGTGTTATGATCGATTATTCAGTATTCTTAGATCACAAATTGAACTTTTATATCATAGTATTAAACAGTGCTGGCTAATCGAACATTAATGTAACCAGCCGCGCAAGTGAATATCTGTCTAAATATGCAAACTTGGATGGAAGTGTTCCGTGACTACTCTTACGTAATCACAGATATCTCCATAATTACTTAACAAAATTAAACGCTGTTTTCTTCCAATTGTAGAAAAATAATTTGGCCTCATTTTACCGTTTGAATTGTAAAATTCAGATACTTAATAATGAAGTTATGATCGCCTAATGGTGCGTTGTAATTTTTTTTGAGACACCCTGCAGTATGGCATATATTTAAATTATAAAGTTCGTATTTTGTTCTTCATAAAATGATGTACACTGTGACGCACCCATGTAAAGTGACGGACATTGACGCACCCTTCGTCAATTTCGTGACGGACCAAAGGCTGCCACTGCAAACCCTCCGGTAAGAATGTGGTGGTAAACGACGCACCCATGACGCACCTCTCCCGGGGTCGTATAGTACATCTTACTACTGATAGGTGTATAACATTATTATGACTAACCGGTGAAAACGAAACATATTTGACGACTAGAATTTCTCTCGCGTTGAAATCGTAGGGAAAAACGATTTTCTAGCTTTTCTTAAAAAATAAACAGTGTAGGTCGAGCAATGAAATGGCGTGTCAATAATTGTGCTCATATGTTTTTATTTGAACGCGATATCAGATTTTGAGGTACGTATAACATTAGTATGACTAACTGGTGAAAACGAAACAAATTTGACGACTACAATGTCTCTCGCGTTAAAATCATAGGGAAAAACGATTTTCTAGCTTTTCTTAAAAATAAACAGTGTATGTCGAGCAATGAAATGGCGTGTCAAACTCATATTCTTAAATGCAGAAATAAGGTTTTATTATTATTTGGTCAAGTTACCAAAAACATATGAAGTTTATCCTAACAAATTCTTCAAGCTTTTGAATTGCTCTATCAAATTTGTGGAATACAAAGCCTTTCAGTAAATATTCTCTGTGGTATGTTTCGTATTGTTTTACGGACGATTTTGGCCGGAATAATTGCACTTGCTGATTGATTGATAATAATGTCATGCTATATCGGGAGACGTCGTCGGTACCAAGTGCTACCTTTATATGTTGTCGTCAATAGAATTAGGTGGAGCTAATTGTGTGTTACGATGATGACGGTGTTTGATCGATACATTATACTGTTTACACGGTAGAATAGATATGTGCGCAAAGACGACCTCGCTTCGCTCGGACTCGCGCCTTCGATACGCTCGGCACTCGAGAGGCGTCTTTGACAAATAGGTAGTGATAACGGATTACACAATGGGTAAAATAAAATAAGTGCGGGGTTCGTTGGTAAGCCTTTACCCTGAATGCCGCCGGTGTAGCGTGTCAAATACCAGCGTCCATTTTGTGAACCTAAAAGGACCAAAGACAAATACGGCTTGTGTAGTACGATGTGATATTATAAACGAAATGTTTGGTGCCCTGCTCCAAAAATGAATGTTATTATGCACAAGATTGTTTTATACACATGGAAAAAAGTATCGCACCACTTTTTTGTTGTTGAAAAGTGCAAATGTGGCCTCGAATTTTGCCACCATGGTGTGATGTTAAGGATCATTTGTTTGCGTAAGCTGTCCAACAAAATGCTATGCAATAAAAGGGCCACATTTTAGTTTGTGACGTAATCGATGTAATGTTTTTCAAGGCCAAGGGGAAAATGCATAAAACAAGTTTGGGTAAAACGCGATATTGAGAGGCCCAATGATCAATCTCTATAGTTGTAATCCTTGGTAATACATTCAAGTCTTCCAAGGTCAAAGGTCATCTTTTAAATAAGTTCAAATGACAAAAGCATTATTGCGGAAGTGTTGACCTAGGTCAAATTAATTTAAAAAAATCAACGGTGACCTCATCATATATGCTGAATTTATGAGCAACAAAAAAATGGCATGTTTGGACTAATTCACTGCATTGTAGCGTATAACGTCTAAATGAAACATTTCTTGCGCCAAATACAGATCTAATATAATGACTATTTTAAGTTTTTAAAGTCTATTCAATATCGAGTTATACCCAAACTTGTTTCATGCATGTTTTTGGACAAAAGCATACATTTTCCCCTTGGCCTTGAAAAACATTACATCGATTACGTCACAAACTAAAATGTGGCCCTTTTATTGCATAACATTTTGTTGGACAGCTTACGCAAACAAATGATCCTTAATATCACACCATGGTGGCAAAATTCGAGGCCACATTTGCACTTTTCAACAAGTGGTGCGATACTTTTTTCCATGTGTATATATTTATCGTTTGATTAACAATAAATTCCGTGTGACCAATTTTCGATAAGAGATAAGAGATAATGCACACTGTGCGTATTGACTATGGGTAAACGGCGGCGACTGCGCTTATGAAAATGGTGGTTTAACGATGACATGATATAATGTTAAAACATACAACGAAATGTTTGATGCCCTGCTCCAAAAATGAAAGTATATTATGCACAAGATTGTTTTTAATATTTAGTGTGTGAAAACGAGAACTTCAGTGTGGCCAATTTTTAATAAGAGAAAAGCAACGTGAACAAATGAGTGTGATTTTTTGATTACATTTGATACACTGTGCAAGCTTGGAAGTGAGGGTGCTGAGGTGCTGCAGCACCACCATAGGTGTTGTAAAGGCTGCGCAGCACCCCCCCACCCCCCCCCCCCCCCCCCCCCCCCCTAAGATTTTAAGATTTTTGAAAAAAATATACAGTGTCAATCCAATTATAAGAGCTGGAGCCTGTAAGGAAGAGAAGGGGTAGGTTTACTAGTATAACACGGGTATTACACTACACAACGATTAAATATGACCAAAGTCACGTATTTATCACCTCTGACAGTGAGAGGGTGTGTGTGGTGGTGGTGGGGTAGGGGGTAATTCGTACATGCTCCTATATGGACCCTTTCCCCTAAGAAAACAATTTTCAAAAAGACAACACAAATCCGTTAAATTGTTCGATTATAAATATTAATACTATAAACCAAACAGTGATGTTTAAGCAAGCAAAAACCATTCCCATGTTTTACTTAGATTTTAAGATTTTTGAAAAATACACAGTATTAGTCTGTAAGTTCAATAACAAGTTAAAGCACCCCCTAATATTTTTTTTGTTGACAAAAATGTACAGTGTGTGTCTAATAATAAGTTCAAGAGCCGGAGCCTAGGGAAGGGAAAGGAAGGGAAGGGGTAGGCTTACTAATCTGTATTATAAAACGGGTATTGCACTACACAACGATTTAATATGACCAAGTAGAAATTGAACATGTACTGCAAAATTAGTTTCAATTGTTTATTTATTCAAGCATAACAAGATGGCTCTATAAAGTTTTCTGGACCATATTAGTTTAAAAAAACTTGATTTGTTTGCGCGATTCGCGCGTATTATAGTTTCAATTTTAATTATTCAAGCATAACAAAATATGACTTCAGGAACTTTTTCTGGCCCATTTTAGTTAAACTGCAAATGTTTGCGCACTTCGCACGTATTATTGTCATGGTTAATTATTCAAGCATAACAAGATGGTTCCAGGAACATTTTCTGAACCATTTATAGTGTTTGCGCGCGATTCGCGTGTATTGGTGTTAATGTTAATTATTCAAGCATAACAAGATGGCTTCAGGAATGTTTTGGAACCATTTTAGTTTAAAAAAATTGGATTTGTTTGCACGCTTCAAACATATTAGTTTCAATGTTTAATTAGTCAAAAGCATAACAAGATGGCTTCAGGAACGTTTTCTGGACCATTTTAGTGCGCCGTATTTATGTTCAGTATTTAATTATTCAAGCATAACAAGATGGCTTCAGGAACTTTTTCAGGAACATTTTAGTTATTTCATTTATTCACGCATAACACGATGACTTTAGAAACATTTCCTGGACCATGCTTTTGGGTTATTTCATTTTGTAGGTGTCTATCCTGTAGGCGCTACTTACCAAAGTTGTCCGCGCTAATGCCGCCATGTATCAGGTCTCTGATGATATCATTTTTCGTAGCCTCTATACCATCCAATTTGAGATTTGTTTGCATCAGCTGTAATGCTTCGTCGTTGTTTTTGTATTGGTTTCTAAGATATTTGTACATACGCGGCAGATCTGTTGACGACATTTCACTGCGCATAAAATGAGTCGGCAGTTCAGAAGCCACTCGATCTTGAAATTAAATTGGAAGAGCAACAGGTTTATATCAAAGTATTTGCCAGTTTCCATGTTACATTATGATGGAACAGTTTATCACCATCTTTCGGTACTGATTTAGAAAGTATGTCACTGGATCAAATCAAATCTTATATTCAACTCTGTCATAATTGAATAATGTCATAACTTGTATCTTACTATAATTTGCGTAATGTTGTATGTAGGGGTGTATGTTTGTATGTATGTGACTATATCAATCAATCAATCAATCAATCAATCAATCAATCAATCAATCAATCAATCAATCAATCAATCAATCAATCAATCAATCAATCAATCAATCAATCAATCAATCAATCAATCAATCAATCAATCAATCAATCAATCAATCAATCAATCAATCAATCAATCAATCAATCAATCAATCAATCAATCAATCAATCAATCAATCAATCAATCAATCAATCAATCAATCAATCACTGACATTTATATAGCGCCAGAACCAAGAAACTTGTACTAAGGCGCTATATGTATCCTGAAAAGGAAATAATTTGGTTTAGAAGGCAAGGGTTACTGATGAGATGTGATACTAAATTTTGTAACAGGGAGGGTCACGATTATATAAAGAAAAATGTGGTATATAGAATGAAAAAGTGTAGTATAAATCATGGGATATAGATTGGGAAATGATGGGAAGCATTACATTTCAGGTCAGAATACTATAGGCCTACATTATATTTACTCATATGTATGTGATATGGGGTAAGGGACTATTCCAGGTAAGGAAATAGTCATATGCATTATATTTTAACTCATAAATGTATTCTTACAAATTTCGTGAAAATGTTAATATAGCTAATTTTGTGTTATTTCATTTTGCAGGTGTTTATCTTGTAGGCGCTACTCACTATCGGGATGAACGGGCGTCTCGCTAGTCTTACTATAATTTTCGTAATGTTGCATGACAGAATAGTTAACCATATTTATGAGGAAATCAAAAAGAAACACCCACAGGCTGAAGTTGTGAACAACAAGATCATCACCGGTGACCTATTTGATAGCAGAACAGATTTCCATATCATACAACACCGTAAACCAGATATCCTCATTTATGACAAGCAGACCATGAAAGCTTTTATCATTGAAATTGCTGTGCCATTTGATGCGTTTGTTGATACCTGTTACAAAACTAAATTCAATTACTACCAACCGCTTAATGAACTAATCTCTTTAGACACCACCTACTCATGTAAAACCATTATTATTGTTATTGGCAGTTTGGGATGTATACACAAAAGGATCACGGGGTTCAAACTTTTGGGATTTTCAACGAGGAAAAGTAAGACGATTGCAAGGTATCTTAGCATTAGCGCGATGATCGGCTCCAATATTATTTGGAAAATGCGCACGAGAAAAATATTTCAGCTTTAGGCTGCTCTATCAACTTGCATTATGTAGAAATTGCCTCACTAGAACTCTATTTTGATTTGGTTCTGGTCTTATGATATCTATGTGTCTCTATTTGCTTTAATTTGTTTCCATTTAAGTATACTATTGTTTCAATATTATCCGCATGTTATATTATATGTAATGACGTGGTTTGATACAATAAAAGATGACTATGTTTGTATGTGACTCTGTATCCTTAAAAGGCTTCGTTATCTAAAAGCCGTGCACGTTGCACTGATACTAGTTGATGACTTTAGCCTTTATAAGCTATACATGGTCGAACACCGTTCAGAATTGACCAAGATATGAGCAAAAACACAGGCCAAATCCATGGCGTTTCAGACTATTTCTACGGGCCATGTTTCTTTATCTCTATGCGTACTGTAACCATGCAGTCGGCGCGCGTAACACATAACAAGTCGTAGTGCGCCATGCAGAGGGGGTTGAAATAAGCCGCGGAGCGGGGCGGGGGAGGTATCGTGTTATGAAGTAATGTCGTTTGGGAGGCAAGGGTTTAAGGGGCGGTCTAGGTTGATTTGCACCAATTTTGGAAACACTCAGTGTTATATATCAAATTAAAGCGTATGTCAAGACGTTTAATAAAAATGTGTTATTTTGCTCTGGTTGCCATGGTTACCATGCAATGTCTCTGATTGGCTAAACACGGGAGAAAACGTAACTAAAAAAGGTCATATAACCATGAGATTTGGACCAGAGGGGCTATGAAACCATCGAGCCCGATTTTTGATATCTGTTTTCAAATTTGAATTACGATACAAAATTACCTGATTGGTCGGTTCACGGTTGCCATGGCAACCGTGTAACGAATCCGGATCCATGGTTTCATGCGCACTATACCGATACATCATCTACCCAAGTATGGTGTATATGCAACATTTCGTTTTCTAGTTACGTTTGCTCCCGTGTTTAGCCAATCAGAGGCCTTGCATGGTAACCATGGCAACCATATTAAAATAACACAATTTTTTTTGAAACGTCTTGACATAAGCTTTAATTTGATATATAACACTGAGCGGTAGGTCCACGGTAGGTCCACGGTAGGTCCTCGGCAACATTGAGAAAATGTGTTTCCAAAGTTGGTGCAAATCAACCTAGACCGCCCCCTTAATGAAGAAATGTGATACACATGTGCGTGACGGGGAGGGTCACGAGGTGGAATGAAAAGTACAGCCATTAAATATAGCTTGGGTAATATGACGGGAAGCATTACATTTCAGGTAAGGAAATAGGCATATGCATTATATTTTAACATTGTACTCTTACCACACTGTAAAAATGGTGTCTTGGCGAGTTTTTGAAGTCTTGTCTTCCAAATTAACAAATTAACAAATATTATTCAAATATTTTTCCGAAGACACGAGCTAAGACACATAGGCAATTGAGACACGTATGAGACACGTCTTCAGGACGTTCATGTATTGCCAGAAACACAAGCTCAAGATATGTCTCAAAAATGGCTTCAATAGACATGTCTTACATTTTAGATGTATCTTGCTTGGAGATACCTTTTCTGCGGGAAAAGTCTTACATAGACTCTGTGTTTTACAGGAGACAATCGAGACATGTCTCAAAACTGGATTCACCAGACATGTCTTGGTTTGTGTCTTCAGCCAAATATTTTTTTATTGTTTTAGACACGTTTAAAAGTCACCAAGACACCATTTTTACAGTTCAATTTCGTGACAAATGTTCGTATAGCTACTTATCATGCTTATGTGTTATTTCATTTTGTAGGAGTTCTATCTGGTAGGCCCTACTTACTAGCTAAGCGCGTTCGTAGAACGGGCGTCCTGCTTGTGATACTAAATTGCGTAACAGGGAGGGCCACGGGTTGTAATGAAATAGTGCGGTTTCAACGCGATATTTCATGACTCAATTATGCCTCACTGCATAATTGAGGCACGAAATTGAGGCATTATTTGAGTATAAACCATGGGCTATATCTTGGGGCAATGACGGAAAGCATTCAATACCAGGTCAGAACATAGGCTTATGCATTATATTTCAACTCATTAATGTATTTTTTAAACAATTTCATTATATATTTTCCAACACTGCTGTTTCATGTTATAGGTGTTGTAGGGTCTGCATACAACACTTACACCTGGGTTAACGATGGTGTCAATTATGAGAGAGCAAATATGGATTGGAACCCAAAAACAGCATTTAAAACGGCAATGAGATCTGGTCGTGTAGGAGGATCTGCTACACCAAACCGTGACCCGGAAATAACAACCATCCACAGTAGAGTAGCATCTGGGTTAAAAATGCTAGGAAATAATGTGGTTTCTGATAGAACAAAACATGATATGGTGAATCTAAATTATGTAACATGGTCACCATGTTACGTAATTTAGATTCACCATGATGGTGTCAGATGTGGGATTTGATACTGTATGTGACACGCGGGCTGACAAATATTGGCGAAATACGCCGCGCTACTGGAGATGGTTAAGGTTAGGCCTTGGCGTTGAGATAAGCCGCGGGGCGGGGGAACTTTAGGCCTTATGGGTTGAGATATGCCACGGGGCAGGGCGAGGTGGGGGCGGTGACGAACGGGGTTGTGTAATGATGTAATGTGGTTTGGGACTAGGCAGGGGGTTAATGAAGAAATGTGATGCTAAATTGCGTAACGGATATGCCACGGGCGGGGCGGGGAGGGGGCGGGGCGGGGACAGGTATGGGGAATGACGGCGGATGGGACAGGTATGGGGGAGTGACGTGGTGGGAGGTACGGGAATGTCTAGGCCTTGGAGATGAAATATGCCACGGGGCGTGGGCGGGCGGTCTTTTTATTTTTTTAATTTAAATTTGAAAACTTTCGAATTATAACAAAACCTTTTGATTTAAAACCTTTTTTTTTTTAAATATTGTTCTATTCTATGTGTATACATTTTCCGACACTTATGTCATTTTGTAGATGTTCTATCTGGTAGGCCCTACTCCCTAGCGGGAGAGCCCGTCCAAAGGACGGGCGTCCCGCTAGTTCTTACTATAATTTGCGTAACGTTGTATGTATGTATGATGTGAATATATATCCATAAAAGGCTCTCTCAGTTTTCATCTAAAATCCGTGAACGTTGCACTGATAATAGATGATGACCTGCAACGGGTTATAAGCTATGAATGACCGAAACCCGTACAAAATTGACCCAGATATGACCAAATACAGCCCAAATCCAGAGCTTTTTCCGACTCTATGCGTACTGTTAACATGCAGTCGGCACGCGTAACACATATAACGTGTCGTTGTGCGCCATTCAAAATAAACGCGCACACGCATTACATCCACGTAATCTTGCACACGCACACTGAAAACTTAAACTAGTCAGGCTGGACTAACTTTAAACTAGTCGAACAGGCTAGTCAAGCCTGCTGGACTAGCTGAAACTAGTCAAGCACTAGCCTGCTGGATAATTTATGGTCGACTTGATTAGCTTAAGGTTAGTCCGGCTCAGCCTGACTAGCTTGATTAGCTTATGTTAGTCAAGCTGGAGCATTGCTGGACTAGCATTTAGCATGTTTAAAGAAATGTTTCATCGTGCTCCCAGCATCACAATTATATTATTGTCATCAAATGTTCACTTCCGAAATGTATAAGATCGGATTTAAAGTCCAGTATGTATTTTGTGTGAAAAATCATGAGCTTTAAAACATTGTGTTATTATCTATTTTATCCGATGATGATAGGACATGTTTAACTACACTTGAAGATGCAGGTGTGATAAATGTATTTTATGAATTTCCGTGATCGTCCATGTGTATTAAAATCCCATAGGGTCATGTGTCATAAGCTCGCCTCCTTTCGCGTTACACACGGATTTCGGCTTTCGCGACATGATTTAACTGTACACATTTATATGTGCTTGTATACCCCCTGAGGTAGTAAAAGTATACATTTTTTGAAGGAGAATTGCATGAGGAGACCAAATATGGCATTGGAATTATAGTACATTATAGTGCGAATGGGATGGAAGCTGATGATCATGGTCTTATCCATAATTAATTAGTTGTTACAAATTGTTGACAAGTCTGTTGAACCACGTACTTAACATGCTTATAGACTACTAAATACACTTTAAAATGGGACCAGAATGGCGTTTGTAACATTAGGGGATGACTAGTTATTGTAAAAAGAACGAAGCATGGTATTATCCCCATTGAGTTTGTTCAAGGGCCGGCACCCCTTCCGGCGGCACCCCTTCCAGCACCACCACTGGTCCCCAAACTTCAAAACGCTGTATCTCCCCTTCTGTATTAGCTATACCAATGCCATTTTGCAGGCTTTAATAACAATAATAATAGAGGTCGAATTTTGTCCGATCGGGCTTAAACTCGGTGACGGGAAGCCCGAATACGAGTCGAGCGTGTAAAAAATAAAACGGCTTTGCTTTTCTTGGGTCGTCCGGGGTCAAAGGTCGTCTAAGGGTCGAATTTTCAAAGTGTGTCCGATCGGGCTTAAACTCGGGGACGGGAAGCCCGAATGCGAGTCGAGCGTGGAAAAAATAAAACGCCTTTACTTTTCTCGGGTCGCCCGGGGCAAAAGTCGTCTAGGGGTCGAATTTTCAAAGTTTGTCCGATCGGGCATAAACTCGGTGACGGGAAGCCCGAATACGAGTCGACCGTGGAAAAAAATAAAACGGCTTTGCTTTTCTTGGGTCATCCGGGGTCAAAGGTCGTCTAAGGGTCGAATTGTCAAAGTTTGTCCGATCGGGCTTTATGCATGCATTCTTCAAACCACCAAACCTGAGAACCGACAAACTCTGGGTGACCGCCCAAACCCGAGAACCGACAAACCCCGGGTGACCGCCTAGTTATTAATATTATTGTTGTCATGTGTATATTATAAGAGATCCAAATCGATTTTTGATTACTAGTTCGTACTTTAATATTCTTGTGCGAATTAAATCATATAAACGTTTACAATCATTGATTGTATTAGTTGGTAGCTTTGTTTGGACATACTTGATTAAACTAATTATATTCTAGATAAATTGTTTGGATTTGTTTCAAGAAGGAAGAAAAACAACTTCCTCATTTGAAATTAATAATTGAAATTCATATTTGCAATTTTTTTTATGACATAATTATAGCCTATTGTATTTGTTAATGTAATTTATGAACACGACGCGATAAACATTCTACATGAACTTCTCGATAAGTGCGCGAGACCATCGGCAGGTCCACCCTCGCCAGACATCCTTAAAAAAGTCGAGGATCTCCTGCTATCGAGTAGAGCTGAAGAAAGACCATCTTCTCAGAATGAAGCAGAGAAAGCAAGAGAACCAGCTAAGGCTCATGACAAGGAGGAGAGGACTCCAGAAACAAAAAGAATTCAAGTGGCAAGAAATCAAAGAAGGGTAAGACCAAAAGAAAAAAACTCAACGTCACCCGGAGTGAAAGTGCCAAGCAAAAAAACCCGTCAAGAATGTCCAAGCATAACAGAATATGAGCCGGCAAATTCTGTAACTCCACATGACGAATGCTCGTCTTCTGGTGATGAGTATGACGATTCTGAACATGAACATCACCGTTCAGAGAATCAGACATAACACTGTTCAACTTGATTAAAAATGCATCATTTGATAACATCAACAAATGTCCATTTCAATTGTATGACATTAGTCATGAATTTGGTTCAGCAAATTACCTTTCTAGAAATTTGCATCATGAGCAAATCAATATTTCAATAGTATTATGTATGTAATTCATTTGTCATGTGTTATGTTAAAATACCCCGTATACTTTTAATATGATCAAACTTATAACTTTGAATGTTTTTGGTTTACGTAGAAAGAAAAAACGTGATACCGTATTTGATTGGTTGAAACGTATGAGATGTGGTATTGCAGTAATACAAGAGGTATATTGTTGTGAAAACGACCTCAAAGAGTAGGAAAATGAATGGGGAGGGAGAATTTTCGGAAACCATGGCAGCAACAGAAGTAAAGGGGTTCTTACACTCATAAATCAGAAATGTGACATCACAAAGTCAGAACAACTTTTTAAAGACAATGAGGGAAGGTTATTAGCGGTAAAAATAGAAATAAATGATGAAATAATAAATGTATGGAATGCATATGCTCCAAACAATATTCAGGACCGTAAAAGTTACCTTGAATTTCTAAAACAATCAATATTAAAATATGGTATTAACCATAACGGTCACAACTTACTGGGCGGTGATTGTAATACTGTCCTCGACCCAAAAATTGATATGATTGGTAAAGGTGGACTCTCTCACTTTAGACCAGAATGCGCTAACAAAATTAAAGAACTTTTCACATCTCTAGATCTTTTGGATATATGGCGTAAGAATAACGGTAACAAGAAACGTTTTACATGGAGTAGGAAATCAACTCAGGTAAAATCAACATTAGACTATTGGTTTATTCCAAATATTCTTGAAGATAATGTGGAACGAATTGAGATAATTCCAGGGTATGGGTCAGATCATATGAATTGAAATGAAATTGGAGCTACATAAAAATGAAAAGGGTTGTGGCTACTGGAAATTGAACAACAGTTTACTAGAAAACTCTGAATATAATGATGGTATAAAAATGCTCATTGCAAAAGTCATATCCGAATATGGCGATATGTTAAATAAACGACAATTGTGGGATTTATGCAAAAACAAAATTAGAAAATATTCTATAGATTTTTCAAAGGGGAGTACTAAAGAAAACAACTTACGGTTAAAAATGTTAGAAGAAAATCTGAAAAATACTGCAAGTCACGACTTGCGAATCCCCCTGGCTGGGAGATCAACTAAATGAGGTCAACGGTCATATATGGGTCATGTTCCCCCGGTGTTCATGTTTCTTTTCTCCAAGTTTGAGGTCAATCGGTCAACTTTAACAATTTGACCTCTGGATGACCTTTGACCTCAGATGACCTCGGATGACCTCTGATTATTTTTTTACATGTTCCCACGGTGTTCATTGCACAAATTAACCCCTTGTTGACCTTTGACCTTGGTTGACCTCTAATGACCGTTGGCCTCGGATGACCTCTAATTTATTTTAGACATGTTCCCCCGGTGTCCATGTTTCTTGTCTCCAAGTTTGACGTCGATCGGGCAACTTTTACGATTTGACATCTGGATGACCTTTGACCTCAGATGACCTTGGATGACCTCTAATTTATTTTAGACATGTTCACCCAGTGTTCATGTGTCTTGTCTCCAAGTTTGACGTCGATCGGGCAACTTTTACGATTTGACCTCTGGATGACCTTTGACCTCAGATGACCTTGGATGACCACTAATTTATTTTAGACATGTTCACCCGGTGTTCATGTTTCTTGTCTCCAAGTTTGACGTCGATCGGGCAACTTTTACGATTTGACCTCTGGATGACCTTTGACCTCAAATGACCTTGGATGACCTCTAATTTATTTTAGACATGTTCACCCGGTGTTCATGTTTCTTTTCTCCAAGTTTGAAGTCAATCGTGCAACTTTTACGATTTGACCCCTGGATGACCTTTGACCTCAGATGACCTATGCAAATTAGACCCAAAAAAATAATCACCCGGCGTTCATGTTTCTTTTCTCAAAGTTTGACGTCAATCGGGCAACTTTTACGATTTGACCTATAGATGACCTTTGACCTCAGATGACCTTTGCAAATTAGACCCCCAAACAAGCAGCTACAGTGTTTGACCATGGCCTACCTATCACTGAATGTTTGAAGTCAATCCGTCCATCCTTTCAACAGATACAGCATTTGGAAAAAAGGCTAACCAAAAGGCACACACACACACCCCTACTAGTCCATCAGCTACGAGACTTTTAATGGACCGAGTGAGGTCAAGCATCTGATGGGGTCAGTCTTGTCTGAAATTTTGTGCTGGATCCGAATATCGACACCTTACAAGCCGCAATCGCGGTCTCGGCAGTGTAAAATCGATTTTTGTACCAAAAATCACGTTCTTTTACCAGAAATACCCCAATATCGTATTTTCATCATAAATATGCTAATATACAAGCTATAAACACTATTTTGATACCTAATTAAAGGTTACATAATGGTCTACTTGGAAAAGAACAAAAACAACTAAATTGGTTGTTAAAAGAGTTTTAAACAACTTGATTTCGCATAATTGTTCATAAATATTGAAATTATTGGTTTTTTTTGTTATAATAGATCAACATTTGACCTCAAAGGGGTTGAAAAGTAGAGAAACTCATTTTTTTTCGGAATTTTGTGCTTAATACGAATAAATATTTTTTTTAAATCCAGGATTATATTTTTAGTTGCAACAATGGATTTTTGTACAAAATTACCACTTTTTAACCGGAAATACCCCAATATCGTATTTTCATCATAAATAAGCTAATGTATAAGCTATAAACACTATTTTGATACCTAATTAAAGGTTATATAATGGTTTTCCTGAAAAAGAATGAAAACAACTAAATTGGTTGTTAAAAGGGATTTAAACAACTTGATTTTGTATAATTTTTCATAAATATTGAAATTATTGGTGTTTTTTGTTATAATAGATCATCATTTGACCTTTTGACCTCAAAGGGGTCAACAAGGTGAGAAACTCGTTTTGTTTGGAATTTTGTGCTAAATACGAATATTAATGTTTTATAATCCAGGATTTTTTTATTTATTAAATAATTCCAATTTTATTTAAAAACATTGAAAAGTAAACATATAAAGCCAGACTAGAGGATGGATTTGGCACTGGGCTTTTCACCATCATCCGCAGGTATTGCACACAATACATTATAATCAGACACATACAAATGAAAACATACAAAGCTGGAAATAAATACCAATTTAAAACTGTGGGATAAAAGGACCAAAAGGGTCAGGAAAGCCTGCTTTCCATAATAAAAGTATTGCACTATACATAAATATAAAAATTTAGCAATGAAATGTGCCCAGAAAAACACTGAGAGGACTGAGGATATTGCACTGAGTAAGCAAGATATAATTAATTGATGCTCGATGACCATTGTTTGTCATATTTGGAAAAGAAAATAGAATATGAACATGTTATTGCACGCTGACTCAAGGATTTTAACATTTTATTTGACGCCCGTGTTCTCAGTTTTTTGCTGATGTAAAGAAGGGGTAAATGGATTGTAGGGAACTCTTATTTGAATTTGAAATAAGGCCTCTGGAACAAATTTCAACACATATGAGCTTGGTGTCATAACCCTGTTCTCGCAGGTCACTGACAAGGCCGGCGTATTTATATAGTTTGCGATCATGAGCAGAATTGATGTTACGCTCGAACGGAATAGTGAGTTCAAAAATAATAATCGACTTTGTGCCTTGATTGATGAGGATAAGATCCGGTCTTTGTTGGGTAGGGAGGATGTCGGGCGGAATTGTGGTCCCGGCAATTTTTGTAGCCCCTTGAAGGTCACAGAAAAACTTCCATGAGGGATCACTAACATCACTAAGGGTGTCCAGGATTATGCGGAGAACAGAGTTATGACGCCAGGTGTAGCGACCTTGGTCTAACATAGTTTTACAATTAGTTAAAACATGGTGAAGTGTTTCTTTATAGCCACAGAGGTCACATTTAATGTTAGTTCTTTTACCCCAGCGGCTCAGATTGTTTTTGGTAGGGAGTGAATCCAGAAAAGAGTTAAGCATACATTTCATGATACCTTTTATAAGATTAAAAATATATGACTTCCAGAGGTGGTCAGATTAGTTGCAAAAATGGAATTTTGAACAAAAATACCACTTATTAACCGGAAATAGCCCAATATCGTATCTTCATCATAAATATGGTAATGTACAAGCTATAGACACCATGCTGTTACCAAATCACAGGTTACATATTTTTCTACCCGAAAACGAACAAAAAACAACCAAATTGATTGTTTAAACGTAGTTAAACAACTAAATGTTGCGTAAAGTTAATGAAAATAGAAATTGTATGACTTTTTTTGTTATAATAATCAATGTTTGACCTTTTTCACCCGGGAGGGGTCAACAAATTGAGGAAGTCTATTGTATTTGTAATTTTGTGCTGAATCCGAATATTACAATTTTAGAAGCCGTTATCATGAACTTACCTGTCAAAATTGATTTTGTTCAAAAAGACGGAGTTTTAAATGAACTACCTGAACTACCACAATATCCCACTTCTGTCATAAATATTAGTCTAGTGGGTAGATATGGGTATCGTGCACACCCGGAAATCAACTTCTAATCAATGTCTCTATATCAGAAAGAATGCGTAGAAAACGATTAGATATGTTTAAAAAATGTGAAAATATCCCATGTTTCATTTGTATGCAAATTAGTGCCGCCATAACCGAAAAATCGATTGTTCATTATCTTGGCCAATATTGCAGATAACTTAACAAATGAGGTGTCTAGACCCGTGTTTTGAGGGTCAAATATCATAATAAAACTATTCTTCAAGTGACCACATGTGTCCGTAGCGTATGAGTATGCAAATTAGTGCCGCCATTACCAAAAATTCATTACTATGGTATACCAAGGAGATTAATAAGGAGTTTGTAATAATATTACAACTATGATAACTCATTGGGTATACTAGTATATCTGTCAATATAATATTGAACATAGCTGTACACGAAAGGTGTCTAGACCTATATTTTGTGGGTCATATGATCATTTAATGACCCCAAGTGATAGTGCAATGGCCACAAGCAGTCATTGTTATGTGTTCAAAAGCTTTTTGGGCTATCCTTGGTACTTGTGCTCATATTTTATTATGTCTATATGTTATTCTAATTGTTTGGTGCAATCAAAGTATGTGCATGTATTACATGTTTATATTTTAGATGTTTCTATATCTGTATTATGTTTGAGTACCCAATCAAATAAAATCATTTAATGAACCTAGACTGTTATTTAACATGTTTAATGAACCTAGACTGTTATTTAATGAACCTAGACTGTTATTTAATGAACCTAGACTGTTATTTAATGAACCCGGACTGTTATTTAATGAACCTAGACGGTTATTTAATGACCCTATAAAGTGATAATGTAATGTTACAAAGCAATTATATAATATATATAAAGTCACTATTTGACCCCGAGTAATCAATTAATGACCACAAGTAATCATGTAATGACCACAAGTGATCATCTAATGACCACAAGTGATCATCTAAAGACCACAATGGATCATTTAAAGACCACAGGGGATCATTAAAAGACCACAAGGGATCATTTAAAGACCACAAGGGATCATTTAATGACCGCATGTGACCATCTAATGACCACAAATGATCATCTAATTACCACAAGTGATCATCTAATGACCACAAGGGATCATCTAATGACCACGAGTGGTCAGCTAATGACCACAAGTGATCATTTAATGACCACAAGTGATCATATGACCACAAGTGATCATCTAATGACCACAAGTGATCATCTAATGACCACAAGTGATCATCTAATGACCACAAGTGATCATCTAATGACCACAAGTGATCTTTCAATGACCACAAGTGATCTTTCAATGACCACAAGTGATCTTTCAATGACCACAATGGATCATTTAATGACCACAAGGGATCATTTAAAGACCAGAAGGGATCATTTAAAGACCACACGGGATCATTTAAAGACAAGGGATTATTTAATGGCCATAAGGGATACTTTAAAGACCACAAGAGATACTTTAAAGACCACAACGGATTATTTAATGACCACAAGGGATCATTCATTGACCATAAGGGATTATTTAATGACCACAAGGGATCATTTATTGACCACAAATGATCATTTAAAATGATCCCTTGACCCAAGGGATCACTTAATGATCACCAGGGTCATTAAATGATCATGTAGGGTCAATTAAACAACCAGTCGGGTCTTTAAATGATTGCCTGAGATTAATATGTTAAAGCTTGTGGTTATTAAACGATCCCTTGTGGTCATTAAATGATCTCTTGTGGTCATTAAATGATCCCTTGGGAGGTCATTAAAGGATCATTGTGGACTTTAAATGATCCCTTGTGGTTATTAATTGATCTTTTAGGATCATTAAAGGATCCTTGTAGTCATTAGATGATCCCTTGTGGTCATTAGATGATCCCTTGGGATCATTGAATGATCCATTGGGGTCATCAAATGATCCTTGTGGTCTTTAAATGATCCCTTGTGGTCTTTAAATGATCACTTGTGGTCTTTAAATGATCCCTTGTGGTCTTTTAATGATCCCTAAGTGGTCTTTAAATGATCCCTTGTGGTCTTTAAATGATCCCTTGTGGTCATTAAACGATCCCTTGTGGTCATTAAATGATCTCTTGTGGTCAATAAATGATCCCTTGGGAGGTCATTAAAGGATCATTGTGGTCATTAGATGATCCCTTGTGGTCATTAGATGATCCCTTGGGATCATTGAATGATCCATTGGGGTCATCAAATGATCCTTGTGGTCTTTAAATGATCCCTTGTGGTCTTTAAATGATCACTTGTGGTCTTTAAATGATCCCTTGTGGTCTTTTAATGATCCCTAAGTGGTCTTTAAATGATCCCTTGTGGTCTTTAAATGATCCCTTGTGGTCATTAGATGATCAATTGTGGTCATTAGATGATTACTTATGGTTATTAATTGATTACTCGGGGTCAAGTACTTACTTTATATATGGTATATAATTGCTTTGTAACATTACATTATCACTTATGGTCATTAAATAACCGTCTAGGTTAATTAAATAACAGTCTAGGCCAATTAAATAACAGTCTAGGTAAATTGAATAACAGTCTAGAATCATTAAATAACAGTATAGGTTCACTATAATAACAGTCTGGGTTCATTAAATAACAGTCTAGGTTCATTAAATAACAGTGTCATCATCATCATCATAATTGGTTGTCCGTGGACGAAATGGAGGAAGCATTCGCAACATACTTGGCCCAGACTTTCCTGTCGTTCATGAGTTGGCGGATCTCTGGTGGATCTAACCCCATATCGTTCTTGACGTATATCAGGATACTGAAGGGTCTTCTGTCTCTGTTAGTTTTCCCACCAGGAGGAGTCCAGAAAATTAGACTGGTTGGCTGGTTGGTTGTTCGCATTCAGTGACCAGCGAAACATAAGTGGCGCTGCCTAATTATTGATGTTATTGATGTTATAGGGGGAATATCGCTGTTTGGGATGTGATCCCTCCAACTGATGTTAAATATTCTACATAACAATTGAATATAACATCCGTTGATTCGGTCTTCAATTTCCTGCTGATGGTCCATGTTTCAGAGCCGTACAACAAAATTGTTTTCGAGATCAGACTTCCAGACCTTCTGCAGTATATTGCAGGCAGCCCATGATTGTGCTTTACTGCATTTGAATTCCTGAGATGTGTATAGAACATAGGCCCAAGTATTTTAATAATAACAAAAAGACTTTCCCCGACCGTGCTATTCGAACCAATGGTCCAATTATCTGGAATTCACTTCCCAAAAACATGAAACAATCCAAATCTTTAAAGCATTTCCGAACCCAGTTAAAGCAAAACCTTATCCAAATTACGAGTAATCTCTTCTATTTGAGCACGTCCTTGTTCTGTCTTGTATATGATGTTGTGGGATTCTTATTGTTTATTTTAGTATAAAATGTTTGTTTATGTATTGCTTGTTTTAAGGGTAGACCATAAACGATTTCCAGTTTAATACTCCATATTGTGTTTTTTATATGTGATTTGATGTATTTTTTATACCGAAATAAAGATTGATACTTGATACTTAATACTTTAAATTGGAGGAGTTTTCCAGCTCTACTCCTTTGACGGTCTTTACACTGGGTGGGGTAGCAATATTAATAAGGAAGCTTTTTGTTTTTCCTTCATTCAAATGTAGGCCAACTGTATTTGATGCTTCCTCGACAGTCTGTAACAGTGGTTCCGCTTTACTGATTGATGTTGCTAGGAGAGCTATATCGTCTGCGTGAAGAAATGTGATGAAGATGAAGGGTGCCAAAAGTGATGAAGATGAAGGGTGCCAAAGTTTCACCAGCTAAAATCTTGAAAGGTTCCGTCTCCCTATCGGTCGATTTGACAATAGCTGAAGAGTTGTCATACATTAATTGTATGGCCTTGCCAATGGTGTCAGGGATACGAATCACCAGGGATACCAGGCACTGAGGATGTCGAACATGCGATCACGGTCTACTGAGTCAAAAGCCTTAGAGAAGTCTATGAACACGGCAGCCAGTTGAAGGTTTCTTTTCTTTCATTCCTTCAATTATTCTTCTCAATGCTAGAATCTGGGAGATTGTGGATCGCTTCTCTCTAAAGCCATTTGGATTACATAGAAGAGGGTTCACAAATGGGCGTATTAATTCGGTTTAGAAACATACAATTGTAGACCTTAGCCCCAATACAGGAGAGGTTAATCCCTCTGTAGTTGGTTGATTGAGAGATATCTCCCTTTTGGGGGATAGGAATGATGGCACTCACTGACCACTGACTAGGGATTTCATGGTGAATCAATGCTCTATTGCAGATTTCCAGTAGGTGAGATCGGAATTGCTTTGACTTCCAAAGCTCAAGAGGAATGTTGTCCAGTCCAATGGCCCCTCCTGGTTTAGCTTGATTGAGAGCAGACTCAGCTGATTAGGAGACTGCCTTCCACTACTGGTATAATGTAAAATACAGTGTCTGTAACAGTTGGTGGTTTTCCAAAAGGTTTTGAAAGTGGTGCACTGTAGGTTCATTAATTAGTTAGGTTCATTAAATAACAGTCTAGGTTCATTAACCCTAACCCCCGAGGCACCTTTTCCAAAGATTTTTTTTATGCGGCCAAATAGCGAGGGGAAAAAGTGCCCCCACTCCCCGGGGCTCGAACCCCGGACCTCTGGGTTTAGATGCAGACGATCTACAGCTAGGCTACGGGGGTAAACCATACATGGCGGAGTATATTCCGCCCTGTATATACCCTGGGGCCATTATTTCATCAAAAACTGCCGAGCCGGGTGACCCAAGCACGCCGCATCGTAGTGATTCGTAGTACTCAAGAGTGTTAGGGTTACATGACTGCTTGTGATTGCACTATCACTTGTGGTCATTAAATAATCATATGACCCACAAAATATAGGTCTAGACGCTTCCGTGTACAGTTATGTGCAATATTGACAGATATATACCATAGTAATGCATTTTCGGTAATAGCGGCACTCATGTGCTTACTCGTATGCTACGGACACATGTGGTCACTTAAAGAATAGTTTCATTATGATCTTTGACCCTCAAAACACGGGTCTAGACACCTCAATATTTTGTTCAGTTATCTGCAATATTGGCCAAGATATAGTGAACAATATATTTTTCGGTTATGGCGGCACTAATTTGCATAAAAATGACACATGGGATATTTTCACATTTTGTTAAACATATCAAATCGTTTTCTACACCGGGTTTCTACACATTCTTTCTGATCTAGAGACATTGATTAGAAGTTGAATTCCGGGGGTGCACGATACCCATATCTACCCACTAGACTAATATTTATGACAGAAGTGGGATATTGTGGTAGTTCAGGTAGTTCATTTAAAACTCCGTCTTTTTTGAACAAAATCAATTTTGACAGGTAAGTTCATGATGACGGCTTCTAAAATTGTAATATTCGAAAATTACAAATACAATAAACTTCCTCAATTTGTTGACCCCTCCCAGGTGAAAAAGGTCAAACATTGACATAACAAAAAAGTCATACAATTTCTATTTTCATTAAACATTACGCAACATTTAGTTGTTTAACTAAGTTTTAACAATCAATTTAGTTGTTTTTTGTTCGTTTTCGGGTAGAAAAATATGTAACCTGTGATTTGGTACCAGCAAATGATGAGTTTTCTCACCTTGTTGACCCCTTTGAGGTCAAAAGGTCAAATGATGATCTATTATAACAAAAAACACCAATAATTTCAATATTTATGAACAGTTATACAAAATCAAGTTGTTTAAATCCCTTTTAACAACCAATTTAGTTGTTTTCATTCTTTTTCAGGAAAACCATTATATAACCTTTAATTAGGTATCAAAATAGTGTTTATAGCTTATACATTAGCTTATTTATGATGAAAATACGATATTGGGGTATTTCCGGTTAAAAAGTGGTATTTTTGTACAAAAATCCATTTTTGCAACTAATAATATAATCCTGGATTTAAAAAATATATTTATTCGTATTAAGCACAAAATTCCAAAAAAAAATGAGTTTCTCTACTTTTCAAACCCTTTGAGGTCAAAAGGTCAAATGTTGATCTATTATAACAAAAAACACCAATAATTTCAATATTTATGAACAATTATGCGAAATCAAGTTGTTTAAATCTCTTTTAACAACCAATTTAGTTGTTTTTGTTCTTTTCCAAGTAGACCATTATGAAACCTTTAATTAGGTATCGAAATAGTGTTTATAGCTTGTATATTAGCATATTTATGATGAAAATACGATATTAGGGTATTTCTGGTAAAAAACGTGATTTTTGCTACAAAAATCGATTTTACACTGCCGAGACCGCGATTGCGGCTTGTAAGGTGTCGATATTCGGATCCAGCACAAAATTTCAGACAAGACTGACCACATCAGATGCTTGAACTCACTCGGTCCATTAAAAGTCTCATAGCTGATGGACTATACGGACATACGGACATACGCACCCCCACACATTGCATGATGACAAAATCCCCTTCTGGTTTTACAAACCAGGGGGATAAAAAGGTGTACGATAAGATAGTAGCAGAACTAAATAACACTGAATATTTACAAGAGTACGAAAAGACTAAATTAGAATATGAGCTACTTTACAATCATCATATGCAAGGGCTAATTATTAGAAGTAAGGCTCAGTGGTCCCAAGAAGGAGAAAAATGTACCAAATATTTTATGAACCTTGACAAAAGAAATGTTAATAATAAGGTAATAACCAGCCTCCTAGATAGCGAGGGGGTAAATATGACAAACGATGATAACCTCATCAAAATGCAGGTGGATTTCTATGAAGATCTGTACAAAACAAAGAGTATAATCCGTATAGATGATGTTAATGAATTTATGAAAAATAATAATGTACCGAAGTTATCTGAAGAAAATAGAATGAAATGTGAAGGTATGATTGACAATGAAGAATGTTTAACTGCACTTAAAAAAATGTCAAATAACAAAAGTCCGGGGTGTGATGGACTTACTGCAGAATTTTACAAAGTTCATTGGCAATTGGTCGGTACATTGATCGTAGACTCGTTCAACGAGGCATACGAACATGGAGAGCTTTCTTCATCCCACAAGCGTGGGATTATTACTTCATTACATAAGGGTAAATTATTATATGTCGTGGCAGCCGAGGTAATGGCAAACCAAATCAGACAGTCAAAATATATACATGGCATAAAATTGCCCTTCCTTGAATACGACAAAAATGAAGTAAAAATTACGCAATTTACGGACGACACAACTATATTTGTTAAAGATGAGGAATCAATAAAAAACGTGCTAAAAACATTCGAACTGTTTTCACAAATTTCAGGCTTATATATTAATAAATTGAAGAGCGACGCGGTCTGGATTGGTGCTTGCAGAGAATCAACGAAAGAAATTGGGGGGGGGGGGGATTAATTGGAAATGTGTACCAAATAATAATGTAAAAATTCTAGGGGTAGTAGTAAACCCATGTACTAAAATAGAAGAGTTATCTCTAAATTGGGAGTCAAAGATGGAATTGATAGAACGATCTATCAGAGCTTGGACCATGAGAAACCTTACAATGGTCGGCAAGGTACTGATAGTAAAAAGCCTTTTAGCATCAAAGCTATCATTTATCGGTTCAATAATTGACTTACCCTCTGAATTTGTAAATCGTTTAAATAGGATGTTTTTTTAAAATTTGTGTGGGGTGGATCAGAAAAAGTTAAACGTACAACATTATTAAATGAATATGAAAAAGGTGGGCTGAAAATGCTCAACTTACCACATTTTTTGGATTCGCTTAAGTTGACATGGATTAAAAAGCTCGCAGATTCAGAAATCAGCACGTGGAAAAATATTCCTATTTCTTTATTGAAAAATACATGCTTAGACATAAATATCTTCAAATGCAATTGTAGTTTTGAAACTATGAATAAAGCCGTAAAAGGTATTTTAAAAGAAATACCATCCTTTTACCACAACCTAATCAAAGTTTGGTTTAAAATCAAAAATACTGAAACTATAAACGAAATAGAAAACTGGGATAATCAAGTAATATGGAATAATGATTGTATAACGAGCAAAGGTAATACATTGTACTTTAAGGGATGGATAAAAATAGGTTTTGTTTATGTGTCAGACTTATTCAAAGACGATGGGGAAATGCATACACTTGATGAAATAAAGGACAGATTTGTTAATCCAGCAAATGCTTGTATACAATACATAGCTGTAAAACAAGCAATACCTACTTTGTGGAAGAATGAAAGAACAGGTACTAGATCGGATGGTATAACGTTCAAGTATAATAATGGTAACACTTCATTAGAACTCTGTACAACAAAAATATATCGAAATGCAATGATAGATAAAATAAATACAAAACCAATTTGCGAATTGTTTTGGGAAAAGAAATTCGAGTATAACAATTTTGAGTGGAGCGAAATTTGGGGCAAACATATTAAGCAAATTAAGGAACCACGACTCATGACATTAAACTGGAAAATAATTAGTAACATTTACCCGACGAAGATATTTCTCCACAAAATAGGTAAAGAGCATGATACTATATGTGACGTGTGTAATGAAATAGATTATATTGAACATTTCTTTTATTATTGTAAGAAAATAAAAAGTGTATGGACTGAAGTCAACAATATTTTATCGCACCAAACAATAGTTTAATTAAAGTATCAGTTACAGATGTATTATTTGGTTATAGTAAAGAAGATGAAGACATAAACAATTCTATAAATAAAATAATAAGTGTTGGTAAATTAGTTATCAGCAAGTTCCGTTACGGGAACCACCCACATTTAATCAGCTTATTATTGTTTGAGCTGCAAATCAGAGATTTATAAAACGATGTTAAAAATGAAGTTGTTTATCGTTTGTTTGTCTATGTATACCGGCATACCAAAGATATTTGTATGAATGGGGTTCAAATTAAATATACACATGGAAAAAAGTATCGCACCACTTGTTGAAAAGTGCAAATGTGGCCTCGAATTTTGCCACCATGGTGTGATATTAAATATCATTTGTTTGCGAAAACTGTCCAGCAAAATGTTATGCAATAAAAGGGCCACATTTGAGTTTGTGACGTAATCGATGTAATGTTTTTCAAGGCCAATGGGAAAATGCATAAAACAAGTTTGGATATAACGCGATATTGAGAGGCCCAATGATTAATCTCTATAGTTGTAATCCCTGGTAACACATTCCAGCCTTCCAAGGTCAAAGGTCATCTGGGGTCAAATTTCAAAAGTTGCCCGATTACATAACATAACATAACAATGAGCATTTATATAGCGCTCTTACACATTATATAATGGTACCACAGCGCTTAACAAAAATAAAAACATAAAATTAAAAATAACAGTGTTAAACATCACTCGCACTATGACGGTAAAATAAGTGAGTTTTTAACATCTTCTTAAATTGAGTCAGTGATGAGGCATGCCTGATGTGACGCGGTAAATCATTCCACAAAAATGGGCCGGAGGCATAAAATCCTTTCTTGGCGCTAGTGAGACGAGTTTTAGGTACAGTGAGAATCCGAGTGTCAAACTCAAATATGAAAAAACACCCTTTTTCGTACACCCAACGGTTATGGGGTCAAAGGTCAAAATAAGTCAAATTTTAAATAAGTTCAAATGACAAAAACAATATTGCGGAAGTGTTGACCGAGGTCAAATAATAATACAAAAATCAACGGTGACCTCATCGTATATACTGAATTTATGAGCAACAAAAAAATGGCATGTTTGGACTCATTCACTGCATTGTAGCCTATAATGTCTAAATGGAACATTTCTTGCACCAAATACAGAAATAATATAATGACTATTTTAAGTTTTTAAAGTCTATTCAATATCGAGTTATACCCAAACTTGTTTTATGCACGTTTTTGGACAAAAGCATGCATTTTCCCCTTGGCCTTGAAAAACATTACATCGATTACGTCACAAACTAAAATGTGGCCCTTTTATTGCATAGCATTTTGTAGGACAGCTTACGCAAACAAATGATCCTTAATATCACACCATGGTGGCAAAATTCGAGGCCACATTTGCACTTTTCAACAACAAAAAAGTGGTGCGATACTTTTTTCCATGTGTATAGTATAAACATGATTTGATGTAAAACTTATAACAAAATTAAATATGAGTTTATACACAAATAACTGGATACATGATGTATATAATGTAATGTTGAAAATTATGTAAACATGCCGTTACGTAATGATATCCAATGTAAACACGAAAAGCACATGAAAATGTATAAAATGTAAAAAGATGAATCCAACGGAACCAGGAACAAAACACACCAAGGATCAGAAAACTGATACAAGAGGATATCTCGAAAATATAAAAATGCTAAGAGTAAAAGCAAGATATACCAACAGGGTGTGGGGAAACAGGTAATAACAAGGGAGAATAACGCGATAAAACAGATAAATAACAAAAAACAAACAAAAAAACAACGGAAATGCACTGGGACAAGCAATGACAATTGCTGTGCAATAAAACAACAAAAATATATCTGAGACTACTCAGGATATATAAAACAACAAAAATATATCTGAGACTACTCAGGATATATAAAACAACAAAAATATATCTGAGACTACTCAGGATATATGGTAACAATAAAGACCGACGTTTCAAGTGGATATACCACCCTTCATCAGGGACAAAATATAAAAAAACAAAGTGTTAAAGAACTATAAATAAGATAATGAACTAGACAAGTCCACCACTGTAATTATAGCACAATGCCAGTAATAGATGTTGACTACTAGGCATCCCAGTTAACACTGAACACAAACTAGCAAGTTCACTATAGAATACAGATCCATGTTGCTAGGTAAACTAACAAAACATGTACAATAAATCAATAGACAACACATCATGCATATGCATGAGTGATGTTAAGAAGACAATAGACAGGAAGTTGGACAATGGATGAATATAAGCGACAGAAATAGTAAATAAACTAGGCCTAATGTGAATGAAACGAGTGGGGGCATAAATAATAATATATAAGTTAATAATAAATAAATAGAAGAAGAAAAACAACCCAAATTAATCAAAAATTACATAAATTAATGAGGAAATAAATAAATCATATAAACAAATGAAGAGGAAAAAAAAAAAAAAAAAAAAAAAAAAAAATGGAAAATAATAATAATAAAATAAAATAAACATACAAGAATAAAAAGGGGGGAGAAGACACAAGAAACTTGAGCCCCAGTGAGGGCACTCAAGTTGTGGGAAAATAAAAAGAGGGGGGTTGCAAACTTAAGCCCCAGTGAGGGCACTCAAGTTGTGGGAAATAAAAAGAGGGTTTTTTTCCCCAAACTTAAGCCCCAGACAGGGCACTCAAGTTATAGGAAACAAATAGGCCTCTGGGTGTATGGACTGTAAAATGACGGGCTGGAACATAGGCCTATGATAATTAATCTTTAATGTTGAGACCATTGGGCTCTGTTGTGTCAAGCTTCATGATCCATTCCTCCTTCTCCAAGATCCTTCTCATGATAATGTCGTTCTTTGGAGGCCTATCAATGCATGTAACGGAGATGTTACAAGCGTTGTGGTTCGGCAAGTTGAAATGACGACCAACTTGTTTGTCCCTGTTGTGTCTGGCGTCAGCACAATGCTCACCTACTCGACATTCCAGAGTGCGACCAGTCTCTCCAACATACTGTTTCTCACACGTAGCGCAGGTAATGAGATATATGACATTGTCCGATTGGCAAGACAAATGTTTGCGTATGGGAAACGTCTCTCCAGTAGAAGAGCTGGTGAAAGTTGTGTTCTCAGAGGTATGAGAAATAGAAACTCTACCAACATCGGAGTGTGCCCCTTTGTGGTTGCAGGATTTGCACTTGGAGCCACCACAAGGATATGAACCTCGAAGAAGAGGTGTGATCCGGGGAAGAGTTGATCTCACTAGAAGGTCTTTCAGGTTTGCACTTCTACGGTAAGCCACAATGGGAGGGTTGGGGATAGCATTCCTACACTTATTGGAAGAGTGGAGAATGGGTAGATGACGGCGTATGATCTTGGAAATGCCCGGAAGCGATGGATGGTACGTAACCACAAGAGGAACCCGGTCAATACTGTTATCACTGTCACCAGTTGGTTTAAGGGCTTCAGACCTGGGGATAGACAAAGCTTTGCTGATCTGCGTGGTTATGAAAATGTGTAAACGTGCTGAAAAGCATGAACATGTGTAAACATGCTGAAAAGCATATGAAAATGTGTTAAACATGACATAAAATGTAAACATGCTGAAAATCATATGCAAATGTGTAAACATGCCGAAAAGCATAAACAAATATAAAAATGCTGAAAAGAAAATGTAATGATATTCAATGTAAACATGAAAAGCACATGAAAATGTGTTATGTGTTATATGTAATTGAAATATGTAAACATGCTGAAAAGCATATGAAAATGTACTAGTATATGAAAATGTGCTATACATGATATGAAATGTAAACATGCTGAAAAGCATATGAAAATGTGCTATACATGATATGAAATGTAAACATGCTGAAAAGCATATGAAAATGTACTAGTATATGAAAATGTGCTATACATGATATGAAATGTAAACATGCTGAAAAGCATATGAAAATGTGCTATACATGATATGAAATGTAAACATGCTGAAAAGCATATGAAAATGTGCTATACATGATATGAAATGTAAACATGCTGAAAAGCATATGAAAATGTACTAGTATATGAAAATGTGCTATACATAAAATGTGAAAATTATGAATGTAAACATGCCGAAAAGCATATAAAAATATAAAAATGCTGAAAAGTACATGGAAATGTGCTAAACATGTATATGATATGCAATGTAAACATGATGAAAATCATATGAAAAATGTGTTATACATGTATCGATAATGCAATGTAAACATGATGAAACTATGTGAAATGTGAAAATTATGATAGAAACAAACAATAAAAGATAACAAAAAATGTAATTTATGAATAGTAATGACATGTTTTATATTTGCAATTCTTCTAAATTATTGAAGAGTAATGTGCGTGCTGTTGATGTACCAACCTCTTTTGTTCCCAGTGTAGCGATCGATATTAATTTGCAACTACTTTAGGTAGTTAACATTTTCATGCTACGCTTATACAGTATATAAGCCAACCCACAATTTGAGATATACAGTAACTATATTCATGAATTTAGCATTCATTCATCTAGTTATTTACAACACTAGTTTCAGCATATTAATTACTACTATTCTCCAATCATCTGCTGAACTTAAGTTAGACTAAACGCCGTGAACGTTACACTGATAAAAGGTGATTATAATGTGAGTGTTATAAGCTATAAATGGCTGAAAACGTACATAATTGACTGAGATATGAGCAAAAGAGTAAAATCCAGGGCCTTTTGAGACTGTTTCTACGGTCAATGTTTGTTTATTTTTGCGCGTACTGCAACCATGCAGTCGGGCGTAACACGTAACGCGTCGTAGTGCGCCATGCCAAATAAACGCTCACACATACTACACCCACGCACCCCTGCTCACGCGGGCGGGCAAATATTGGAGAAATACTCTGCGCTACGGGAGTTGGTTAATTTAGGCCTTGAAGGTTCATAAGCACGGGGTGGGCGGGAACGGCGGTAGGGGCGGGGACGGCGGGCAAGGGACAGCAGGGGAGGGCGAGGGGGGGGGGGGACATGAAGTAATCAGGTTTGGAGGCAGGGGTTAATGAAGAACGCTACGGGAGTTGGTTAATTTAGGCCTTGAATGTCTAGATAAGCACGGGACGGGCGGGACGAGAGGAGGCCATGAAGTAATGAGGTTTGGGAGGCAGGGGTTTAATGAAGAAATGTGATACTAATTGCGTAACACTAACAGGAGGGTCACGAGTTGGAAGGAAATAGTGTGGCTACAATTATAACCAGGGGATACAGCTTGGGGAGATGGTTAGGGTTTAGGCCTTGGGTGTTGACATAAGCACGGTGCGGGGCGGGCCGGTGCGGGGCGGGCCGGTGCGGGGGCCGGGGCTAGGGGTTTATAAAGTAATGTGGTTTGGGTGGCAGGGGGTAAAGAAGAAATGTGATACTAAATTGCGTAACAGGGAGAGTCACGAGGTGGAATAAAAGTATGAACCATGTGATAAAGTTTGGGGTGATGACAAGAAGCATTCAATTTCAGGTCAGAATACTATTATAGGCCTGCATTATATTTTCTCATATTAATGTGATATGGGGTAATGACGG
The DNA here is from genome assembly GCA_035610835.1 of Ophiura sarsii. Classification (NCBI taxonomy): domain Eukaryota; kingdom Metazoa; phylum Echinodermata; class Ophiuroidea; order Amphilepidida; family Ophiuridae; genus Ophiura; species Ophiura sarsii. The sequence continues at coordinate 14,275,749 of CM069447.1, read as the reverse complement.
GAAACATTCAATTTCAGGTAAGAAAATAGGCATATGCATTATATTTAACTAACAAATTTATTTCATTTTGTAGATGTATCTGGTAGGCGCTACTTACCATCGGGAGCCCGTTCGAATACATCTTGTATTCAACAAAATAATCAAATTCACAAAAAATACAGAGATAAACTACATTTGTATTTCCTTTCATGAAGGCCAACAAATTATCTTTCTAAATGAGGTTTCAACCAACCAAAACAGAATCGAAATTTAAAAGAAAATCACATTTCATTTTATTAAAAATCAAAATATTTATATTTTCCCCAAAGCATTTCGAGAACTGTTAATTTTTATTCTCAAAAAGTAGATACGGTAAGGAACAACAGGATATTCGTCGCATGATGGTATTGTTAGCTTTTCTTACCGTTATTATTGGTATTGTTAGCCCAATGTGGTTACACATCACTTAAACATGTTCCTACCGTATAACACTTGATTTTATTGAAAACTAGAATGCCACTGCGCGGTTCACGGCTTCGCAGGGGGGGGGGGGGGGGGGGGGGGGGGGGGGGCGGGGGGGGGGGGGTCGAGTTAGTACATGATAATATTAATTCGTCAACAAGGTGGTCTTGTACATCATTTTCTGACAGACCTGTTTGAATATATGAATAACAGTACACACGCATAGATTACTAGAACACTACTTTTTTTGTCAAATTAAAATGATATACTGATTCCATTTAAAATAAAGTCAAATCCTAATCCTACACCGGGGGGGGGGGGGGGGGGTCGGGGGTCGGGGGTCGGGGATTTTAGTACAGGTATGTGTAGCGTTGGTAGGGAACAAGCGAACAAATGAGGGTGTTTATATAAAAGTATATATTTTGGAATATATAAGGAATTGAGTCACAGAATCCATTTTTGGTATCAAATTTCAGTAGTTCACTAAAAATGCTGATTTTCGATTTGTTGCCTCTGTTTAGCTTAAATAGTACACAGAGAATCACGACATTAATTATCGATGGCAGAATTTTATTTTTTGCAAATCAGTTTCGTCACATTCAAGTATAAAACAAATGATTTGAAATTTAAAATAAATGGTTAGACCTACCTTGGTCATTAGCCATTGTATTCCTGGATCTGAAAAAATATAAGTGGTTGGTATTTGAGTTATTTGAGTTAAGGTGATCCACAAGCCTCAAATTCTAGCCATTATGTTGGGCTAATTGTCAAAAGGTGAAATCACCATGTCTTACATATCAATGGAGTGTATCTTGAGTGATAACTCCGATATTCATGATCTAAAATTCTAATAAAAGGGTAGAGTATGATAACGATGATGAAAACACAACGGAAAAATTCAATCGTGTTTGATGATTAAACAAATTAATGAACTTTGGGCATCGATTGGTACTAATAATTTTAGTACAGGCTGTAACTTGTTGTGTTGACTGTAGATGATCATACTTGTAGGTCTATATGGATAATGGAAATCCTTCTTCTCCCAAATATCGTATTCAAAGCTTATGATATCTTAATACAGGGTTTCTCCAGATGATCTATACCGAGGTAATACAACACAAATCTCGATATGAACGTTATTGATATTGTCCAAACCGTATTCATATAATATCTTGCGCAAACGCGCAGCTTTCTTAGGAATTTAAGATTTTGAGAATCAGACATTTCTGCTGGAAAATACATATTATGTTTTAAAATGTTAAAACTTAGACAAAAAAAAAAATATGACTATATTTGTACATGGTTCATCCTTCGTTAATCTGATTTAAAAAAATAGCAATATCTCCTCCTTCTCCTCCCCCTCCACCACTTCTTCAACCACCTCAAGAAAACAAATATATCACAAAGAAGCTGCGTCGGCATTAAATAATATCAAATAAATGAAGTCAAAAGTGAAAAAAATACCGTGATAATATATAATTTATAATTTATAATTTATACAAATATATCACTTGTATTTGGGTTTATTTTAGAGGCAGTTTAAAACTGACTTTAAAATAAGCCCAAATACAATTCTTAAAGAGGGTTAGCCAAAACACAAAATTAAAATGTAACAAACCACCTTTTTGGTGCCGAGGTTAAAAAACGTAACCTCAAAGGATAGGCCTACCTGTCGAGATAGTGAATTGAATACACAATCACTTAAAAGATGTAAAGACTCAGACAAACTTTGTAAATTAAATGTTTTAAGCAAACATGTTACAAACATGTATGTATACATATACACTGAGCCAAAAAAAGAAACTTATAAAAAAAGAAACTTATACAATTTTAACAGATCACCAAATACTATTCTGTGCATGAAAATGTACCAAATTTGAATACAATATTACTGCAATGTATCGCTTCAAATGGCAGTCAATAACCAATTGTTTGCTTCAATGACACAAGAGGAATGTGCACTGCCCCTATGGCGATCTGTTAACATTTTATAAGTTTCTTTTTTGGCTCAGTGTATATATATAAAAGTTTCGAACCTGAATATTCTATCGTGTTTAGAAACCCATGGACCTTATCGGCTGCGTTTATATGCGGAATTATGAGCACTATTTGTATATTATATACACATGTTTGTGAGAGTTAATACCAAGCACCACCAACTATGGATTGACCGATGTAATTATTTTAGCGGTATAACTATTGAAACTCAATTAAATCCATGTGAAAATCATTCAAATAATAATATCAGTTTTGAGGAAGTAAAAGGAATACAAATATAGCCTACTGTTATTCACATGAATCAAATATTAGTGTGTAAGACAACCACATCACAACAAAATGATGATGCCAAACAAATGTTTGCAGAAATATCCGAATCGTCTCAGGAAGTACAACATGTCATCTTACCTGTTGATGAACTTGACGTGAAATAGATGATGAGCCTGACGTGAAATGGACAAACCCAGAATATTTCCGTCACTTTAAGTACCACTAGTCTAAGGCCTAAAAAAAAGGGTTTTGATTGGCGTAACAGAGAAAAAAATAGGGTAGGTAGGTAGGATTTTGTTTTTATTATTATTATTTTTGTTAAATCTTTAAAATGTCTATGACATTTTATATACCAGCACACATATACCATACAGACATAAACAAATGGCACAAATACACATTTTCACTGTTTGTTTTGTTTTTTCTCCAAAAAAAAAGAGAAAAAATGAAGAAAAAAATGGGAAAAAAAAAATAGGGTCGGTCGGGTTTACGCCAATCAAACCTTTTTTAGGCCTAACCCACGTATTGCATGAATCGGTATATCAACGTATTTCCCTGGTTCCCTTAAACCTGGTCTTTTCATACCGGCGATGCTATTTTTGCTATATCAGTGACGCTCATTGAAGCATAGGCTATACAGGGTACCATTGTGCCACTGAGGCGAACTTGTCTATGGGCAAACCTTTGAACTTCACTTAGATTATACTATCTCGATTGTGCCGTACCCATGATCAAACATAGGAGATTCATTCAACACGTTTAAACAACAGTTCTACCTTTTACTACTCCTCATAAGTTTACGTTATATAGCTAGGGGCTAGGGAGCGGTCATTATTTTAGTCTCCCCATTTTTTTGTGATAAACACATCAGACTCCCTCTAGTCATCAAACGAAAATATGCAGGTAATACAGACTATTTAGCACACAATAGACTTAAAATATGTGGTGCACACCCCCCCCCCCCCCCCCCCCCCCCCCCCGCCCCCTATCGAGGGATAAATATTAAATTTGAACAATTCCAGGATTTCAAATTGATCTAAAATAAATCTGTATTTTCGAACCCCTCTATAGGGTATCGTCTATAGGTTGCAGATTCTTCGGAAATCGCTTTGAAGTTATAGGGAACATTTCGGATTTCCAATGCTTCCGTTGGGAAAAGTCTGGACAACGCTTCGGGAGAAAAAAAAGGTTCGGATGTCAGATACTTGATGTTTTCGCAATATCTTCTGGATAAGCTCATAACAAAAACACATATCACATCAGGCATAACAAAAATTAGGCCTAGTCTGGTTATAAATCGAAATTGATGTTGTCCACCAATTTTGAGCGAGTTAGTCGCTTTTTATATAACATGGATGGAATCCGTAGGGTCTAAATCTAAATAGAAAATTCGAAATGTCTTCATAGCATCCATTAACTTTGTAAACAAACATCAATATTTTGGGCAATAATTCCCCATTATATTTATTAGCGCACACAGACAGATCGTTGGTGTGTCAATATACTATCAATAGACACCTATTGGACTTTTTAATCACAAAATATAATTTGAAGATGCATATCTTTTTCTATTATTTCTTTATATTTCACCACATATAATGGCCTTTATCTCAAAACTGTATTTGCCTACAACATGTCCTTTTCGAAGTGACGAGTCATATAATATTACAATGGATTTATATCTTTTTATGATCAAAAGGGCATCATGAAAACAAATTTACACACTTGTTTAGCTAGTACAAAGGTTAGATTTAACGTTGCTAGATTTTTCAGAATAAGGGACTGTTCCTATTTTTTGGCCATTCTTATTTTATTTTTTATATATTTTTTGGTTTGCAACATAATACATCACCATACATTTTAGCCTAAATTAAATGATACCTGCATGTAATGTTATATGGTCAACTCTCATGAAAATAGTGCAAAATAGATTTCAGAAGTTTATTTATTACGCTATTTGTTAATAGTATACATGTATACTAAATTTGAAAAGTTGTGAACAACATTCATTGCATTTGTATACAATGTAACGTTGAATTCAAATTATAATATCACTTTTTTGCAGATTTTGTTCCATGTTTATTACGTTATCTAATGCCTATCAGCTCTAAATCAAAACGAGTTTACAAACTGTGATGCCAAAAACACAAAATTGTATATAAATTAGTTACGAAAGCATACTTCTATCAATTGCAGCGAACAAAATGCAATGTAATTTTGTAGATTGCAAGTATTATGAATCGTTTTTGGTCTTTACATTACTGTATGAACCTCAGCTTTGAATCTAAAAAAATGCACCTTATAATGTGTTTTTAAAAGTTAGCTCAGAAACAATAATATTCTGCTTTACTAATAACGCTGGCATTGGTACTCTGACTTTTTGGGGTGGGTAACGTAATAAATATATACAAACACATGTAAACAAATATATTCAACATCGACCAAGGCAGTTTATTTTGTACACAAACACATCTTGTTGCCATACATTGAAGCCCATTTGACAACATAAAGCAGTAAAAAGCAGTATACACACTTGTAAATTACACCAGAATAGCCTTTTATCTCTTAAAATTATTAAGATATTGATTTGTTTTATTTTAAAAGATGGTAGTAGATTTGTTAATAAGACTGTACTCTGATGACCTTTTTGTCTCCACTATTGCATTTGGTTCTGCCGGTATCGCCATTGGTTTTTGCACTGTGTTCACAATATTCCTGTATAATAATGATGATAACAAAAAACAAAACAAAGTTGATGACAAATATTGCAGCTGTTTCAGCTAGGTATAACCGTATTTATTCACACAATTATACGAATTGGTTTATTACGTTATCCAATAGCCATAGAACTATGCATCATTGAATCATGCAAACAAATGAGAGTGTGTCAGTATGTGAGACAATATGTATGTACACTAAGTTAACATTCATAAACACATACTAAATATTGAATCACTGTGAACAGGGTGCAATTATATTTATCAAATGATGAACCGTTTATTACGTTATCCATTATAAGGTGGTTTCAGTCCTGACATAGAATAGTCCACATATTAACATTATAACATTGGATACAATGTATCATACTCAAGTACATCAATCATGAAACTTATTGAATTGACGCCAACATTGACAAGAGAATAGACAATGAGGTTGGTTACGTTATCCTGTTTATTACATTATTGGCGACAGCAACAGTGCCTAATGCGAGCTTATAACATATATCCAAAGCAATCAATGTAGACGTTAGCGATACCTACTGCATTTCTTCACATTATAAACCCCAATCTGATATCATAGGTCCATTTTCAGTGTTCTTATGAGATCTATATGACTTTACAACTTTCATTCGGCTTAATTTTCATATTACTTACAAGAAAAAAATAAGGAATTCTTACTATTCGTCGTTTTTTTTCGCACTGTACTTTCAACGAGTATTCCCCAGGTATGCTTGCGAAAAGGACCTGCCACATGTCTTTGCTTAATACAGTCGTAGAGTGTGGCTGTCTCTTTATCGATTTATTCGATAACGTAATAAACGATAACGTAGTAAACGTTTTTCGTACACATAGTTCCATGTAGACGATCTGGAAAGAGCTAGCGAGTGCTCCAAGTAACCACAGAGTCTATGTATACGTATCAAATAGGTTTTTAACAAAAAAAAGTGTGTTTTGATACATAGTTCGGGAGAAATCTGAATAACGTAATAAACATCCTTAAAAAGGTCGCATGCTTTGCAGCATTTTGATTTTTTCTCCAGGTTAGACATGCTGCTAACACAATTTGAAAATATTATTTTCAAACACCAATGTTCTTTTAGATTCAGAATATGTACATTTAAATGTTTAAATGGTAATTTTGAACAACTTTGATATTCTATATCGCAGGTAACGTAATAAACATCAATATCTCGGACAGAATGTATTTAATGGAAACAGGTTAACATCGTAAAACATGTGCATTTGTTTTCTAACCATGGAATATCGCCATATGTTTCCTACAAATTAGGACACATTTTGTATAATGTGTTGTACTTTTCGTATTGTAATTAATAAAGGCAACATTTACTTATATGCCGCGGACATGGACATTTCGCTAATTTGGGGTATATGAGCGCACAATTTGTAGTGACAACAAGATCAGAAGTATAACAAAGTATATATGTCCAAATAGAAAACATCGAGATCTATCCAGAAAATATTTTTTTCAAGCAAGAAAACATTTTATAAAACGGTATTGGACCAAAGACATCAAAATTTTCATGAGAGTTAACCATATCATGTTTGGTGACCGTTCTATGGAAAATTAGTACAATTAACATAGGAACGGGTCACCAAACATGATTATATATACATACACACAGATTGGACTACAAGAACAACAAGAAATCATACAAGTTACATATTGTCAATTTATCATTGATGACTTTATTTATTTCAACATTTATTTCAACATTTCAACAAATCTAGTAAAATAACATCGACAATCCATCTCCGGTTATATCTGAGAAACTGCGCCAGTAAGATGATAGCGCGCCATCAATAGTTTGTCGCTATTTTATACGATACGTTATTATTACGCCACATGAGGGCGTAATTATTTGTCAGTAAGCTAGGGAGTCTGATGACGGGTGATGACGTCACGGCAGATAAAAGATAAAACAAAGATAACACAATTGAAACTGATATACATCATGTAGCTGTTGCAGAAACTTTATTATTTGTTTTATCAATTTTAATACTAAAAATGATTTAAACCATGATACATTTGGGCTGAATTTCCCAATATTGACCGTCAAACTGTACAGTGGTCAAATATTTAAATTTCACTCTAAATGTTTTATATAGCTTGCATTTTCGTTTGAAAGGGGTATGTACCATTACATTAACTATTGTTATAAATTACATGCACACTGCATCGCACATTTTTAAGTTGTTCTCTTTTTTTTATATTGATAATGAACATTTTAGGGTGAATTCCTTTATACCTGTGAACAGCGTTATCCATGGTTATCCTGACATACACACGCACAATAAGCCTGCTGATAGCACATGCTCAATACTTGCTCAATATAGCGATTTGGCTATGTGAAGCGCGGTAGTAAACACTCATATATGTGGATTATGAACCATATACTTACACTTACAGCATATTCTAGAAGAAACCGTTTGGTTCACAAAGTGATATGCGTTATATAGAACACAAAAGAAGAAGCAAACTCTGTTTTCAATGTTTCGCTGCTGTATCTAGACTTCTCAAAGATTTTCCAATGAAGAAGGATTGTGCTCTTGCAATATTTTCTTCACATCAGGGTGATAACACTTTACAGGATAACGCCGTTCACGATAACGCCTTTCACGTTTTCATCCCTTTCCGGACCTTCTGCGAGCCATATGGTTGCATTTCTATTTTTTTTCGAAACAAATGGTGAGAAAAACATTGTACCTATAACATATTACCTTTTATAAGGTAACATAATACCTACTTACTGAAAAAGATCGATCACGGAGTTAACAAGTTTAAAACGGTCGTTTGAAATACTGAACTTCAACATTTGTTTGTAAATGATGTGCCAGAGACTTTCGAGTTGATATCATTTAAATAGCGATTGCAAATTTAGGTCATTCAGTTTATGTTGGAACGCTAGCTGTGCGGATATCGGAAATTACACACATTTCGTGGAAAGTTCATTTGATATTAAAAGTACACGTGTACTTAAATGATGTAGGTAGAACTAAATGCCTTCATATTTTGGTTTGATACGTTTGCTACATTTACTCGTACCAAAATATTACAAAAACTTGAATTGAGAATTAAGTTCAGCAGCATAAAATTAAGACATCGAGCTGTGGAAACAGGGTTTTGGTGGTTTTGAGGGCCTTCAATACAAAATGAACCTGATAATGTAATTCAAAGTATGGCAAACCATGGTGTTCTGAGTAGAACTCATCGAATTTTACCATAATATTAATAAACATTTGTGATATATACTTGCAGTAAGATTTCCCGGATCAAAGAATGATTAAAACCCAACTTCTAAAAAAATTGAGTGCTCCCTCCATGGGATCTCTTAGTGCCCTTTTAAATAAAAATCTGACCTGGAATTATTATGGTCGGTATGCTCACAGACTTTAGACCTGTAAGTGAAGAGGCGTCCTTCTTAAAGGACCGTTTTGTTCTTTTTTCCCACTAGTAAAGTTCAAAATTAAAATTAGGCTAATGTAACACCCAATTCTGATAGTCCAATACAGTTTAACTGTAATTAAAGTGCGTATTATGTTACAGTTTTACTGTGCCTGTGTTATAACACGGTAACACGTGTTACGGTATATTACAGTTGTTACTGTACCCTGTGTTACAGGGTGTTAGCGCCCTCACGGAATAAAGCGCAATAACACTGACAATGACAGTATACGTACAAATACGTATACTGTACGTATTTCATATTTAACACCTTTGAAATGATATTGATACAGAATTTATATGTCAAAACACTCAGGGGGTTGGTGGTCGGGGAGGTAAAAACAAGGATGGCACAATCATAAACTATACGTATTGGATATCCAACAATCTTAAACTATAAATATTGGATAGCCAACAATCTTAAACTATAAATATCGGATAGCCAACAATCTTAAACAATAAATATCGGATATCCAACATTCTTAAACTATTTTCGTTAGTGTTATTGCGATTTATTCCGTGTATAACACAGGGTACAGTAACAACTGTAATATACCGTAACATGTGTTACCGTGTTATAACACAGGCACAGTAAAACTGTAATATAATACGCACTTTAATTACAGTTAAACTGTATTGGACTATCAGAATTGGGTGAATGTAACACTAAAATTGACTCATCAAAGCATCAACAGATCCATCCGGGAAGGACTACTCTTTATGTAGACCAGGTTTAAAGGATCGACCATGTCCACGCCCTTTTCACCGGATGTACGTGCCCTGAATACTACAATTTGTAGAAATAATTATCGGAATCGTTGCCCAAATTGGGTCAAGCTTGCCTTTGAAAAAGTACAACCTCTTGTTGACCATTCTGTATTGATGAGGATTTGGCAAGTTAAATCTGTGTAAAACAACTACTGGTACCAGTGTTCCAGAGAACCATGGCATTTCCAAGTCAGATTGCTCCATATTTGGGTTGATTCTTCTCAAAGTTAAAGGGACATTAAGTGGTGTTGAAAAGTTTAAATGTTCAAAAATTTACTTCAGAATTCAAGATGAACATTAAAAATCGCCATTATTGTTGTTTCTACTAACAAAAAACACAGCAAAACTAGATTAAAACAATATCATCGCTATTTATTGAAAAACGCCCTCTATGCAAATATGGTTCGCGTTATGTATCACGCGTACTGCACGGGGATACTGTCGGACGTAAAATGCTGGTCCCGCGGGACCAGTATTTTTTGAATCGACGTTTTCTTGTACAAATAGAGCTGATCTTTCTTAATCCTTATAGGTGTAAGTTTCTACATGTAATACAATTATAAAAATAAACTAATCTCAGTTTTTATCATAATTGAGGGCGCTGCCTCCAACACATCTCATAGTGTCCCTTTAAGTTTGGATAATATATTCCTTGAAGATCTTTTTAAACACCAATTACACAGCGATATATACCAAGTCATATCAGACTCATCGGTATACCCTACCATTATTTCTGCTTCGTATACAACATAAATGTTAAAGGGGCATTGAGAGATACGCATAGGAGGGCACCCTCAATTTTCCTGGTAATCATACTTGGGCATATAATACTAACTACCGTAAAACGGGGTGAATAGGGACATGGGGGTGAATAGGGACAAAAATGGGAACGTTTTTGAAATGTCAATTTTTTGTATTTGATGTATGCTATTTATTTTATTTTTTCTAAATGTTTAAAGAGCAATATAATAGTGTTCAGGAAATGGTTCAGTTGATGTGAAAGAACAAATGCGGAGCCCAGGGTATCGAAAATAGAGGTGTCCGAAAAAACACTAACAAAATGGTGTGGTTAAAACTTTCCTGTTCCTAACTGCATAATTTGAGCAAATGAGCTGGAAATGCACCAGGACCTAGCTTTTAAGGTTCTTCAACATACTCTTTGACATTGGTAAGAAATTCTGAAAGGATTTCACATTTTAAGTTTTTTTGCATTTTTTCCGTAAAATTTGTAAAATCTGGGGTCAATAAGGGACACGAACATTTTTAATGAAAATATTATACCCACTCCATATATTTAATTTTTTGAAAGAGCAGTTTAAAAGCTTATTATGTGGACATAGTATCATCTCAAAAGTTTGACTCATTTGGGTACAAGAAAACAATTATGGTCTGGAGAAGTGTATGTCCCTATTGACCAAGTTCTATGTACGCTTGATTGAAAGCTTCAATTTTGAGCTGTTATTTTGCCGTTGTTGACCAGAAATGTTCATATTTCTTGTTAAAACTGATACTATGACTTTAATACGTCATAAACCAACTCCAAAAGTGTGCCAGATAAAATACTTCATGCTAATATTCCAAGAGATGAGGGTGCTATTTTGTTCACTAGTATTTTTCACATTTAATGACACATAATATTTATCTCCATATTTGTAGAATAGATGAACATTTGATACTGAATTGTTGCATATCAATTAGAATATAAAACTCAATTCAAAGAATAACATAATGTTAAGATCTTCAAGCACCTAAATAACTCTTTACTTAAATCAGTCAAGTAATTATTTCCCTGTTAACTGACACGTCTAAGAAATATTGTTAAAAAATAATTTTGAATAGTTATAATGGTAAAAACTAATTAAAAGTGATTGTTTTGGTTTTTCAAAACTCACGTATTATCCATATTCACCCATATGTAGAATAAAACAGGTAAAAACTCTTCAAATCTAGTGATTTCCCTACCCAGAATAATGCTGTCCCTATTGACCCCAACGTTGGGGTGAATAGGGACACCGACCTTTGTCAGAAAAAAATATATACCCATCACATATTTTAAATTATTTATAGTGGCAGTCCAAAGACATTATAGGTGGACATAATATGTGCTAAAAAGTTTGGCTCATGAGGCTACATCATCATCATCCGTCGGCTGCAGAGCAGGCGACTACAAGATTTCTCCATGCACGACGATCAGTGGCGAGTGCGGCAATCTGTTTTTCTTGGATTGCACCTTCTTTGCCCCCGAGTAATTGTCTTACATATGTAAGGTATGAAGTGCGCGGTCGACCTGGTCTCCTTTTGCCATGCGTTGGTAGGTATAGAGCATATCTTTTTGCAGGCTCTTCTTCTGGCAGCCGGAGGATGTGACCAAGGAATCTCAACTGCCGTAGCCTTACCAAATGAATAAGTGGCTCAGTGCTGGTCATGGCGTAAACGCTGGTGTTCGGGATGTGGTCAATCCGCCTAATATTCAGCATAATTCTGTAGCAGGAGGTGGCAAAGGCATTGATTTTATTTTCCATGTCTTGAGAGATCACCCATGACTCGCAGCCATAGCACAGGATAGTAATGCGGGTGGTGTTAAACAACTTCACTTTAGTTGAGATGGGTATTTTGGGACTCTTCCACAGGCGTTCCAGCTTCCAAAAAGCACACCAAGCCAGTGACTTTCTTCTTTTAAGGTCACTTGAACCAGATGCCATCATAGAGCCAAGATATCTGAAATCTGACAAAGAACTCTATGGCGATCTTCCTAGAGTAAGTGAAAGAATCAAGAAGAGGCGACTACAGTTTGCTGAACACTGTGTCAGACGTTGTGGGAATGTGATATCAGACCTAGTTCTTTGGAAACCAGTTCATGGCAAAATAAATGCTGGACGACCGATGTTAAGCTAAGTGGATATCCTATGTCAGGGCAGTGGACAAACACCTGTTGAGATAAAGACCTGCATGGAAGATAGGCGTGTCTGGAGAGCCATTGTTAATGCCCGACAGAAGTCGACGGAGTGAGTCAGTCAGTGATTCCGTAATAGGTCTTACACCAAGCATATACTCTTAAATGTTTGGGGAACTCACCATCAACATCGTCTTTTCCTTTTGCTGGTGTCGTGTTACCGCCGATAAGGAGTGCCGGCATATTTCTATTCAATTCTTCATCAGTATAACAGGCGTAGTATAGATCCATGCCCTGAAGAAGTCCTACTCAACCATCAGGTGTATACTCTGCATCCATACGCAATGGGATAATCTTCTTTTCCAGCTTGTAAGCGTATGTTACCTCTAAGAACATGAATGGTGTGAGTTGCATTTTCAAGTAGTATGTGAATGTGAGGGATTTTAATTGACCATGATTATACAAAACATATTTTTCATAAACCATACCCAATTTTCAAGTTGTATCCCAAGAATGAATGAACCAATACTAGGCATGTCTGCACTTTTTAATTCATTCCTCATGATGACTCAAGTATAGGGATATGGCATTCAATAATGTTGACATTTTCGAAACGTTGTGAGATATTTTGTAAATGTCGTCTACAGACGACTGCCGCGTGTGGAAAGTGTTAAGATTTAATTTCAACCATTGGGATACATGGAGGTTTACGTATACTGGAATACCCTTTCGTCTGACGCTTTAGTAGGCTATAGTAGCTACTCACGTATCGCACAATGTGTTCTCTCTTTGGTACGAGATTTTGCAATTATTGTGTCTTCCGCGCCTACCTGGTCTGGTTACGTCCTTGCCTTAATGTTTTTAAACTATAAATTATGAATGCATTTTTCGGCAGCCTGGTAGTAGAGTCATTTCCATGAGATCCGTGACCAGTTTTAGGATACCTTGTTTTCTTGATGGATTTGTCAAGATGGACTGATTCTAAGAAAAATGAGCTCCTATATACCTCCCAGAAGTGAGGGCAATTGTTTTTATAGCGTAAAATCCAAAATGGCCGCCATACAGGGGCCCGAAAATTCAAATGGCTTCGATTAAGCTAAAAAGCATACCAAATTGTTTGCCTGAGCACAAGGATTCTAGAAAAGTATAGTTTGCCATACTTCCGATGTTTGGTTAACGAGATATCGGGTAAAACGTAAAAAGGTCGTTGACCTTTGCATATGGGGTCAAAATTTAAACTTGCACCGATTTTGAAAAACAATATCACAAGGATTCCAGAAATGGTATTTCTTTTAAGAACCGGGAATATTTTGCGTGGGTCAAAAGGTCAAGGTATACTGACCTATATGGAACCTGACCTTTTGACCCCTTGATAAGGTACAACTGACACTCTAGGTGGTAAAAACTATAATTTCTGTAATCCTTGTGATCATATAAACAATATGAGATATTGTTATTGTCTGTTTGTCTAATATCTATCTGTTTATATCCCAGCCAATACGTATACATGGCCCCATGTGGGCTACATGTGGGCAATCAGGGCTAATGAAGGCAAGGGCTATGTGCGGGCTGACCACATGGGTCCAATATGGCTTTTACAAGGGCCATAATGGGCTTCGTTTTGGGTAAACCTATCAGGGTCCCAAACAGGGCATTCCAGATTTAGGGAATTTGCATTGTATAACAAACTTTCATCTCACCCATGTTACTGACATCCATCCAAACTCTCAACCCAGCATCCTCCAATCTCTCTCTGATTTTCAGTACACGCTTTTGATGATCCCATTGGTATCTTAGCATGACCTTGGCTGGAGCAGACTTGGTGGATCCCGGTTCTGTTGTGGCTTCCTCGTAAGATGGCGGTGGTTTCTCTACTGACGATGAGGGCGATACATTCTGAGATTTGCTGCCTTTTATTTGCCACAGAGCAGACGCACAGACACGCTGAACCTCTTTGTTGCTAGATTTTCTCAATTTCTCTATCACTGCGTAATTTTAAAACAACAAGATGCGCCAAAACGACGCAACATCAAACGTTAACCCTTTTATATTAACATGATTACAGTACTTTAACTACTCTTGTACACCAATAGTTTTTTTGGGACACGCTGTACAGTTCAACTTCTCTTGTACACCAAGATAATGATAATAGATTAGTATTAGAAACAACAAAACTTGCTCCGATATTAGTTCCCTACATTAAATGCAAAATAATGGCAAAACAATATCATTATTTCCTGAATACAGCAGAACAAAGATAAAACCAGGCCTCTGCACTGCAAACAAGTTGGTCATTTTTTTTGTATCTGGTTGGGCAAACTGTTTTACTTATTTGTTGGTCAAGGTTTGCTCAATAATAGTTAAATGTAAATTCTTATTGGGCAAACTCGACTTATTTTGACCATTTATTTTATTGCGAGAGGAGTAAAGTTGGTTAAGTTTATTTAATTTTATGACTGTTGAGCAAAATAAATCACATCAGTTGGGCAACTTTACTGTAAAATTGCGTGAATTACACTTGCTGTGAAAAAGATGTTAATATGTTGAGCAAAGTTTTCGATCATGCGCACTGCTGTCTTTTCATTGAACAACAGTTGGGCAACTTTCGCGCGGTTCAGTTCTGGAAAACACATTTTCGATCTTTTCGTAAAATGGCTGATGACACAGTGGCAGGGTTGCTTGACGAGTGGGGCTGTCCGGTACTAATTGACACCTTTAAAGGCGAGTTTTCTCTAAATAAAGTACAAATACATACGTTATTATACGGTGTTGCTTGCCTCATTTTATTCTGACCGCTGTGTATGAAGAAATAATGATAATTTAGTTGTTTACCAGCCATGTATGCATGCTAATTGCTATATATGTATAGCAGTTAAGCTTGCTTACGTAAGCTTATCTCGTTCTTCAAGTCCAGCATCTGGTTCTGGTTCGGTTGAGTCGACGTCGGTCATTTTTTGACTATACAAATGTATTTGTACTTGATATAGAGAAAACTCACCTTTACAGGTGTCAATTAGTACCGGACAGCCACACTCGTCAAGCAACCCTGCCACTGTGTCATCGGCCAAAAAATAAACCAACATATGAACCAGCAATGTGTAAAAATGCCCAACAGTTTCATCAAATTTTGTCCAACAATTGGTAAAATCAACTATGTTGGCTAGTTATTTTGCCCAACAGTTTCATCAAATATTGCCCAACAATTAGTGAAAATGTTTACCCAACTATGTTGGGCGACTATTTTTTGCTTAACAGTTTAGCAAAAAATAAACCAACATATAAACCAGTAATGTGTAAAAATGCCCAACAGTTTCATTAAATTTTGTCCAATTATTGGTCACAAATATTTGCCCAACTATGTTGGGTAATTACTTTGCCCAATATTTAAGCAAGTTTTTTTACACCAACTGTTGGTCATAATTTTTGTCCAACTCTTGTTGCATATGTAAAAGATCACTAACCCAACTGCAATGGTGGGGACAATATATACAAGGAAACACCAAAAGGGAAAGGAAAATATGAAGAAGAAAAAGAGAATATACGACGTTTTGGCAAGATAAACTTGCCTTTATCAAGAAAAATAGCTTTTATATGTACAGAATATACAGTAAAAAGGGCAAGATGTTACTCTGTTAAGAGTTTGAAACAAACTGCAATGGGGATAGGGCAAATACAAAAGGACTACAAATAGTAAAAGGTGGGAGAGATTAAAAAGCTCTTGTTGGTTAAATTTTGACCAACTGTTTCATGTGTTGTATATAGACCCAACGTTGGTCAACAAGTTGGTTATTTTTTAACCAATATATTTTGCAGTGTGTGATGATCGGATTGCGCAATTAACTATAGTGCCTTTTTCTGCTTGTTAGAGAAATATCACAACTCTTGTTCGGTTTTTAAAATGTACACTTTTATCTAAATGGACATAAAACATGTTTTTCTCAACCAATTTGAACCAACTAATTTCTTTTGAAAGCTAATGAGACAGCCTCTCTCAATATTTTGAGTATTTTTTGCACAGATTTATGGAAAATCCCCAAGTTGAGTACACTCTTTTTTTGACTCGCCATGTACGTTCATTATAATGTACCTGGAATTGATGACTGCAATATATCCGAATCTTTAATTGGTTCTACGAATGACAGGTTCCATAAAGCTTCAACCGCTACCCGGTGTTCGTCATCGGAGTAGTCATCTTGTAGCATACGAATGATGGCAGGAATGGCTCCTTGTCTCTCTATGTCAGCTTTGCTGGTATCATTAATAGCCAAGTGATTAATGGCATCCATTGTCTCGAATACTGAGAAGCTGTTAGGTATTCCCGCGATCATGGCCTCGTGGTCTTTGTTTTCAACTCCTTTTTTAATCAAGACGAGTAATTGCGTCAAACCAGATTTTGAGGTGGCTAGGATTTCGCGTTCCTTTTCGTTGACAACATACGCAAGAACCATAAGTGCCGTTGTTTGAATCTGGACATTAGTTGATTTCAACAAAGGTTTCAGAATGGTTATTGCATTGGCATTGCGATAAACACTCCGATTTTTGCTGGACATGTTTATTAGGTTTATTAGAATGCCGAGTATTGGACCAGCAAAAAGCGTCTCATCCAGTCCATTCTCAATGATGACTGATAACAGAATTGATACGCACCCTTTCGCAACTAGATTATCCCCAAAGTCTTGGGACTGATCAGATGTATTCCAAAGCATATCCAACAAGGATTCGAGATTACCGTAACCGTTAGAGCCTCGTTCTTTTTTCTTCAAATATTTGGACAATTTTTGCCAAAGATTTAGAAACAATTGGCCAAACCCTTCGTTGACCAAGTAAAGTCCATATGCTCGTGGGTCAGTGAAATTCTCGTGCGCAATATTATACAAGCTATCAAGTGCTTCAGATACTCCCGTATCGGTGGCATTTTCTACTTCTTGAAGATATTTCAGGTGCGTGTTTATTTTCGGTTTCGATTTGTCAAATGATATCGCCATTATAGTAGGATAGTACTGTCGAAGTAAAAACACAATAAAACAAAAAAAACAAAAAAATAAATAACCAAATAAATACAAACGTACAAACAATAAAATGACAAGGCCTTGAATGGGTGCACTAACGAGAGGGCAGTTAATAAAGGATTCTAATAATGCACAGTTGTATTAAAGAAAGGTCACCGATAATGCTGACATGGCACAATTGAGACTTCCGGCAGTCCATTCGTAGGTAAGAATAATGTATGTAATGGAAGCTACATGTATGTGTTATGTTGTCTAATGATACCTAACAAAATGATAATAATCACTCGTTTCAGTGTTCAGCCACATGCTTGAGCATTTGGGGAGGGTCTCAATTGGAATGTGCCGAGAAAATACCTGTTAATGCTCAAAAGTCAATAGAGCATAGTTATACCGGGCACCATACACAATGGTAGTCAATGTATCACTCAACTTAACAATCGACGGTAATAGTATATGCAATTGGATTAAAATATAAATATTTCTAAAACGATTGTGAGTATGAATTATGGGTAAAATGGACCGGCTGGTATAAGTAAGTGTCCTTACCTTAACACTTTCCACGCGGCAGGCGGCTGCAGACGACATTCCAAAATTTCACAAAATGTTTGAAAAATGTCAAAATTATTTAATTTCATTACCATATTTAGAATCACCATGAGAAATGCATTGACATAAGTACAAACATGCCTAGTATTGAGTCAGTAATCCTTGAGATAGACTTTGAAAATTGGGAAAGGTTTCTGAAAAATCTCTTTTGTATATGGTAAAATTAATAGCCGCGTGGAAAGTGTTAATAAATATATTGCTGCTATGTGCGTGTGTAGATTAAATAAAATAGCACAGGTGACGAAGAAAATGACATACCATATGTTGCCTAGAAGATTGGTAAGCTACACGAGCATGCAACAAATAAATAGATAAATAATTATCAATTTTCACAGGGCAGGCGTCTACAGACGACATTCCAAAAAGTCACAAAATGTTTTAAAAATTATATTTGCTAACCGTGAAAAAACACACATCAAATTCAAGGATTTTAGACCCGTGAATTTACCAAAAATGGCTATGAAAAGGGATCATTCATTTACCAGACGGGTGAAAGACTGGACCTTTGCGGCAGATCTCCTTCGTAACCTCATATCCACTAATAACCCCCCCCCCCCCCCCCCCCCGGGGGTAAAAAATACAGAAGGAACAGCTGAAAGTTCTAACCTATATTGGCAATCATATGGGGGGGGGGGGGGGGGGAGTTATACCTACCACTCCTAAGAATTTCCGTCAATTGCGCTAAAACGAAAAGGACAGTCCCTTTTTTACATCCCTTGCGCATATGTTGACGTTGTTTTTAGTGTCCAACTATTTGATGTGCTATGTTCACCTATTTACTGTAATTATCGTCAATGTTATACTCAAGAGGTTGGTTTCCCTCTGCATTAAATTCTCTATAGTACCACCAATGTTGGGAACTGAGTGTAACCTATGCAGCATGATGTTTCGTGGCCCACTAAAGGACACCAAGGAAATATGGGTACAAAATGGCATAGAAACCCCAAACATGGTTCCTACATCACGAGAAAAAAAACCCAGTCAAATCAGCCATTGAGGTACAAACATCCCTTGACGTGTGGGTCAGGATTTTAACCTCCACATGCACACTAACGTAACAGGATATTTAAGCTATCTCCATCTCGCCCCATGCCCCACATCTTTGAGGTATAGGCATATAGCTCCAGATCTAGCTACATAGACTAAGCTGACATAATAGTAAAAATAATATCAATTCACATACCTTTTACGTTAAGTTAGAAGCAGTCGAAGCTCAGCCGTAGCGATATTACTATAACAGGCGTCTGATCAGTGTCCGAATTAAGGGAAAAAATATGGTTGCCCGCCGGGCAACCTAGCAGGAAATTATGGTTGCCCGGCAGAATTGTTGGTTGCCCGTGTTTTATGTGTTTATTTTGTTTAACTTAGTAATCTACACCCAATGCGATTATGCGCCGCGCTATAAGTTATAGTTGCGATACTGTACACACTTATGACAGTACTTTAACACATGAATATGTTACTAATAACATGTAATCACATCGCAGTCTTTTTTCTTCTTTTTTTTCTGTCAGAACCCAACAAGAAAAAGGGCTGACTTTTATTTTACATATATAAATACATACAAGTAACACCACAAAAACAAACAAAAAGAGAGAGAGAATTCACTATGATTCATTAAAACTTTAAACCCCTTATTGTACCAGACCAATTTAAGCATAAATACCTATTTTATCTCGTATTATTACTGCTATATGTAATAGTATACAGACTACGGCTGCCACGCGTACGGATATATAAATAGGATAGATGTACTAATAAGGCCAAAATGAGATCATGGAAGTACAATGATAGATTGATATTGCCCGTATGAAACTTGGATTATATAATTATTATTTAGCTGATTTTGTTTCATTGACAGTTCTGTAAAATATTTAAATTCATGTGTTAACTTCTAGTAAGATGTTTGGTTGCCCACCGGGCAATTGCAAAAGTAAATGTTGGTTGCCCGTTGCTAATTTTGGTGGTCCCGGGCAACCGGACCACCACTTAATGCGAACGCTGCGTCTGATGCGTACATGTATACACCGTATTCGTTTGCTCATGAATAGTTAACCCATACTTTATGATAGAGGGGTAAACTCCGATGTGTTTTATCAGTTAAACATTGTAATTATGATTTATACTGTACAGATGCTTTTTTCCCTCTGAAATACGACATTTGAAATATATATAATTGCACCATAGAAAAGAATATACGGATTTTTAGTTAAGAAACACGGCGGATCACCGGGACGTGTTACCGGAGCCGGGTGCCGGAGTGTTCTTACAATACCAGGGGTCTTGCCACTAAGAGCGTGTTTCTGCTAGGGAAACACTAGAAACAGGCAGTTTGCCCACTAGAAACAGACAGAACCCGGCAATAATCGGAATTTTTGGTAATCCCAAAAACCTTCACAAACCAGGTTTGGAACCGGCAATAATCGGCAATAAACCCAATAGAAACAGAAAGGCGATTCTTAGCGGTTTGCGCTGTTATTATATAAGCAAATCCAATGCAATTGTGCATGCTTCTCGGGAATGTCTACAGCTATTATCACACGTAAGGAGAAGAAAATCGACAGACGTTTAGGGAACAGTCACATAATTCACATGTCGTATAGCCCTGAATGCGTGATAGATGCATATGACAAACTTCAACTTGATTGTTTAGGTCTATTTATCTTATTAATTTCTTTCATAATGAACAAAGTATCATCTCACTGATATACCCAATAATATTATTAACATATTTAAATTAAATTTTCGGACACAGACAACAGTTATATATCGTTTTTCAAATTTAAGAATGCATGTTACATTTGTCTAATAATTTTTCAATTATATTATTTGTTTGATCATGGTTACTTAATAAATATTATACTTGCAGCATTATAAAATCAATATAAATAATATCAAAACCATAATACGAATGCATTTGGTCTCAAGAAATGAATACTATTAGTTATCCCCGGTTTGTTCATGCAATACGAACAGCTATTAATGGTTTGGGTTCGTATCACATGAGGCCGAAGGCCGAAGGCCGAATGTGATACGAACCCAATTTTGGGGGAGTAATTCTGTTATACCCCTCACAGGGGTATTCATAGTGCGTGATTGTTAAGAACGACGCATACTAACCGATGTTGGTGTGAAGGGTATAACAGAATTATGCCTATTATTTTTCGTATTGCTTAAGAACAAACAGGGGATAACGAATTTATCATTCAGTAGGCCTAGACATGTAGTGATATATGCTTAGTTTAAGGTAATAACACGAAAAACAGGAAAAAACATCGACATTTACATTTACAAACTGCAATAACTCTCGCGGTAATACTGCGAGCGTATGCTTGCAGAGTATAGCGTACCGCGCGCGTATGCTTGCACAGTATAGCGCGCGCATTCTGGAGACGTGGCGCTTGCGTTAAATGACTACGCACTTTACGCACTGTGTGACACGAAATGTCGTATCATACAGTTGGACTTCAAAAGGGTGATACAAAAATGCTAACAACCAATGAAATTGCGGTATTCTTGCCTGCTGAATGATAAAACTTCAAACATTGAACATGACGCAAAATATATATAAACATCAAATTCAAGTTGGTCAATGTGGTCAATGGTAAATCGCCAATAGTAAATCGTTACGATGTACCTTCATACAAAAGCACGTGTAATCAACGATTTACCGTATCTATAAAGCTTTTTTGCATACGGGCTTACAGACCACTCCTATATACATGTTACTCATTTTGTATAATTGATATTGATTAATTAAATTATTGTATGGCTGTCTTTATGACTTGGATTAGTGCATCCATGCACGCCAATTAAGACACCAACATTACAAGCCACAATGAGTAACAGGTAGAGGTGGATGTATGCCCTTTTGCAACACTTGTCTTCAAATATTATAAGATATACTTATTATTTTTAACAATATTGCTAAATCGTTCCATTGCGTGTTACTTCAATGAGGATACGGCAACGGTTTATTTGCTTTACCACCGAGCTTACTATGTTTTGATTGACCGGTCAGTTTAGCTCAATTAGCTCGTTATCTTAGCTCAACCTTTATTGTTAATATCGTCGGTTCGATTCTTACAGCGACTTATAGTCCATATTTATTTCTTCCAATATTTAGTTTAATATTACACATTTATTTATTCCATTCACTTTATTCTCTAAAAAGTAATTTGTTAAATGCAATCAACATTCAATTCTTCATTGGTGCCTTCCCGATCTCCCTTTATATCATATTTTCTTTCATTCTTTATTTCCCTTATTTCCTGATGCATTTGTATGTATTTCTTAATTTCTTTACTGTCTTTATGTGGTTATATAGTTTGTAATTATTGTAAGTAATATCATTGTTTACTTTACATAACTATTTGTGCAACATTCATATTCACATTACCCATGTTTGTCTTACATGTCTTATGCGTGCCGCATGTCCTTAAAACGTTGATAAAAGTGACCGTTCCCTAAAAAGTAATTTGTTAAATTCAACAATTTTTTCCCAATATAATTACAATTTATGTATTTCGTTGAAATCGATCGAGTGGTTCGTAAGTTATGGTGAATAACATGATATATGATACCGCATACTTAAAATAACCTTAGACAATGTTAGAAACAATTGATCGAACACTTTGTAGGTGTAATGTAAAGTGTTCGCCCCCCCCCCCCCCCCCCCCCCCCCCCCCCGGATCAATGTTGAATCCCACAATTTGCCCACAATCAGCACAGGGCCTCGCAACATTAATCAGTGGGGAAAGGGGAGGGGTATGAGGACGGCATGAAATGGGATACATCAGGCTACCAGAAACAAGTTCCGAATTTCACGTGACTCAAATATCGTGCGTGTTATGGTACAAATAGCATGGCATTTAGGGTCAGTGTTCGAACACATTTTTTCTATACTGCACAAAAAGAAAGTATCCACTTCTCTTGAGGCGCCCTGTGTTTAATTCTTAGAACCCTTAAGAAATTCAAAAAAATGTGAAAGAACAGGCATTTCCTCCCGCGCATTTTGATACCTCATTTGTCACAATATCACCAATATATCGATGAAGTAGTGGCCATTTGAATAACAAATGATGCAGTTTCCATTGTTGCACTTAATCCTATACTCATGAAAAGAGCGTAAATAAAATCTAAAGTGTATCTCTTCTTCCTATCCATGAAAAGACAATCATAATCCTAACATCTCACATCGTTTCCAACACCTGTATCTACTGGTATGAGACTCATCCTTTACAATAACCAGTAGCATTCATGATGTGTGTAAGCCAGCACCCGTCTCTCCATGTCCTTGCAACCTTCCTTGTAACTCCAAATCGACGAGCAACTTCAGTTACAGAAACTCCCGAAACTTTTCATGGAGAGTAAGAAGCAGTGGTTGCACTTACAGGAGGCATGGGGTCAAATGCCCTCCCCAGCGCAACCTTTGCCTCCTCAGTTGCCCCCATAGTCAGCTCAAGCCCATCCCATGTCCCTAAACAATCGGAAATGTTGACTTTTAATGTCAAAATTACTTAAGATATTAAGCTTAAAATTGGTTTGAAATGTCTAAATTAGAACAAATTAATCTAATTTCAGGCAATTTTAACAATAAAATCTCAACATTTCGCGCACTTTACGCGCAGTTTTTCTACAACTTTGTTTTACTTGCCGCTCAACATTTTGTTCTTGCCCACCGTTTGACCCCCCAACATATTGATGCTAGTGCCGCCGCTGGAAAGAAGAAGATTTACTGTTTTGTTTACGCTCGTTCTTAAGGTTCAGTCACACAGCCGATTATTTGCTAGAAAACCACTTCCAGATTGCTCAAGACTGGTCACGATTGACAATTATTCGAAAATGTTCATGTGATGTTTCGGCAAGGTCTGGGACTGCCCTGTGCACTATTCTGTGAAGGTCGGAAAGGTCGGCATGGACACATGAGCGGTTTGGAAGCGGTAGCCGATGAGTTGGTGCGCAGTGTATGTGTGTAGTTGAAAAGTGGTCGGCAATGAGTCTGCTCCAAGCGGGAGACAAGATGCAAGCCAACTTGACATGCAAAATCGGCGACTACAGAATCTTAGTCGCCGACTTGTAGCCAACAAATCGGCGACAAATCGGCCAGCAGTCTTGACAGCAACATGTAACAACTTGTGCCGTCCTGCAAAGGTCAGCGATTGATCGGGGACTGAACAAGTGACGTCGCCGATTAAACATGCTTGATCTTGGTGATGTCATGATGCTGTCGCCTACTGGTAGGCGATTCAGCATCTCTTGTCTCGTTGAAGGCGGGAATATCGCATACTAATCATCCCTGCTCATCCCTGGTCGGGATCCAAAATGTAAATTGTGCAAGTTTGAACAAGATTTCAGCCGATTTTGAAAAAATGGTGGTCTTGTGTAGTTGGGAAGAGGTTGGGTCGGGAGCTGTCTTCTGTGTGACTGAACCTTTAGCGATGTGATACCGTTGCGCTACCGCACTAGTACCGATTCCCAAGTGCTTTCTCGACGGAGCTCCGCCGATTTTCTCGTCGTTGTAAGTGTGTGCTCCGGTTTAGTCCCGACGAGGTACATCGGTAATGTGTGACAGCGCATTTAAGCAAACACATATAGATACGTCTTTATGATACGGCTACTACCATTTCACTTTTCATTCATTTGTTTCTCTCGCGCAATTTGTTGTTCTTCAATTTTCTATTCATCTTACGATAGTCGGAAATTGCTAATACAATGGTGTAAAGAAAAGGGTTAATTGCCGAATTAATCGGTAATATGAAAGCAACAGCCCATGTGTATACCACCGGGTCAACTGTTATGATTTTAGATTGCACCAGAATGCACACTATAACGAGTGGAACCCAAGTAAAGAAATCCGTGAAAACGATGACAGACATTTTTGCAGCCATGCGAATTTCTTCGGAATAGCTTCGGTTTCGCCCAGCTGCGCTAGCCGATCGTTTGACGGTAACAAATATAGTTATGTAGAGACAAGCGACTAAAATAAAGCAAATAATATTGACACCGATAAAAATTATGATTGAAAAATATGCCGCAAGTCTGTGCCCAGTGATCTTATAACTTGTGTATAAGATATCAGTCGTCGCAAAGCTAACACCAATAAAAGTATATTCCGTGTCCACAGATATGGAAAAGGAATTAAAAAGTGTGGAGCTTTCCACTGACGAGGACGAAAAAATATTGTAATCTACGGTTTTAATCTGAATTGATGAGGTATTTTGTCTACCGATTAGTCGTCTTACAATAGGAACACCAACACACACTTCGGATACTTCAAACGCATTAGGATACGATCTGGAGAGCAGGACTGGTATAATACTGAGTACAAGTCCGACAAACCAAATCAGCACAGCACACACCCTGACAGATGTAGACCTTAACCGGTAGCTACTGAAGGGAAACGACGCTCCTTGAAACCTGTCAAATGAAATCAGTGTAATAAAAAATACGGATACTTCACATGAAAGTATTGAGAGTATACCAGCAATATTACATACCGCTCCGTGGCGCCACTGATCAGAAAACGATGGGAAATAATTCGAATAGTAAAAATCAGAAAATGCCAACAATAACATGTTTATTCCCATTAGGAAATCTGATATCGATAAATGTAATATGAGATATCTTTGTACGGACGGTTGTTTTTCTGAAAAACGCATATAACACACGACGCCATTGCAAACAACCGCAAAGAATCCTAAAACCCACATAGATAGCCTAGGTGATACGCTCTCAAGCATTCTACTACATGTGAGATAGATAGGGCGAGCATTGGTAGAAATACAGTTTAATGCCTGTGTAGTAAAGCAACATGTTGCACTTTCATTGACTAGTATTGTTGTGATTTCTACACCTCGGAAAGATCCATATCTGACCAGATATAGGGGGTTTGATCTTAAATCGAGGGCAGTGATAGACGTGTTTTTAAAAGCATCTGTTTCAATCGTTTGAATTTGATTGTTATGCAGATCAAGTTCTACAAGTTTCAGTATTCCGGCAAATGTGTATGGAGATAGACAAGTAATATGGTTATTAGATAATCTAAGGCTGATAAGATTTGTGTTGCTATCGAAAAGGCCTGACGCGATTCTCTTCAAAAAGTTATTCCTCACACTAAATACTTGCAAATTAGTTAAATTACGAAGTATTCCAAAAGTCAATTCGGTTATTTTGGTATTATCTAAATACAGTATTTTAATCGATTTCAGATGTTTGAATGCATGCTCGTCCAAGGTTCCTAGGTTGTTATTGCTAAAGTCAAGCAGTTCAACTTTCCCAACTGACTCAAAGGACGGAGCTAGTGTTAGGTTGTTATTTGAAACGTTTAAGAACTTTAAATCATTTAATGGTCTTAGTATCTTCGCGTGTAGCCAGCTTAGACTGTTACTGCTTATGTCCAGATAAAGCAGTGACGTCATATTCTCAAATACCTGCCGATCTATTATGAGCATATTGTTGTTTTGTAGATGGAGTTTAAAAAGCTTTATTTGAGACTGAAATATGAAATCTGGAATGGTAAACAATGCATTGTGTGATAAAGTTAACGTCTTTAATTTTGAAAGTGCTTTAAACAAATCTGCTGTTACATCGTGTAATCTGTTATTTCTCAGGTCAAGATTATTTAGCATAGCATTTCCCATAAAAATTCCAGCTGGAAGTGATGTCAGTCGATTGTAGCTAAGGTCTAATATCCTCAAATGACTTAGACTAGAAAACACATGGTTTGAAAGCGTTTGTATCAGGTTGTTTGTTAACCAAAGATTTATCAACGTATTTTCACGAATGTCAGAAAAAACACACTTCGGTAATGATGTCAGGTTGTTAAATTCTAGACTTAGGAACCATAAACTGCTTCCGAATATCATCGTTGGAAGCGATATAAGGTTATTGTACTCAAGTTTTAAATTGTGCAGTCTATCTAATCCATTAAACAAGCCTCCCGATAGCCACGTTAGATTGTTGTGGTCTAATCCGAGTTGTCCAAGCTTACGTGAACCAGAAAATGTACCTGAATCAATAAATGACAGCTGATTGAATGCGAGAGAGAGAATGCGCAAATGTTTCAACCCTGTAAATAGCTGTACTGGTATATATGTCAACTGGTTATGGTCCATGAGTAATTCTCTCATCCTAACTAATCTAGCTAACGCGTCGTGTGGTATTGTGGTTAGATTGTTGTATGCGATAAAGAGCGATTTCAAAGATCTTAATCCAGATAAACTACCACCTAAGAATGACAGTATGTTGTTCGTTAGAGATAGATGTGTTAACTTTACCAACTCGCCAAATACATCGACCGGCAACGTAGCTAACAAGTTGTTATTGAGATAGAGTTCATCTAAATTAACCAATCCCGAAAAGCTACCTGTCAGTAATGAATTAAGATTGTTGTCCATAACACTAAGTTCATCTAAGCAAACCAAATCTTTAAATATGTTTACTGGCAGGAAGGTCAAAAGGTTACCGTTAAGTGTGAGATACTGTAACTTGGTTAATCCTTCAAAACTGCCGATCGACAAGGATTCTATTTGGTTCATATCTAACCTTAAATCATCCAAATATTTACTAGATACAATACTTGGCACCGAGGATAACTGATTTTGATCAATATTAAGGTCTTCTAAACCGATTAGACCCGCAGTCGGTAGGAAGGTGAGATAGTTGTTGTGAATCTTCAGTGTCGTTAAGTTCACCAGGTTTGAAAACACATTGATTGGCAATGTCCTAAGGTTGTTGTTAGAAATTGATAGCAACCGCAAATTACCAAGTGGTTGAAAAACATCCTCTATGACTACGTTTATCCTATTGTATTGGAGGTCGAGTGTTTCTAATTTGAACAATCCGGCGAAACAACGTGCCGTCAATGAGTGCAACATATTGTGTGCAAATGTTAGTATCGTCAAACGAAGCATGTGTTTAAACACACCTGGCGGCAATGACGCCAGCAGGTTTCCATCTAGGTAGAGAATTTGTAAAGCTGTCAAACCCTCAAGACTTATATATTTCACGGAGTCTTTAGATACATTCACTCCTAAAGCGGTAAATAAGTTAAAGGAAAGAGATAGTCGCTCAAGATGAACAAGCCCTACAAATAGTCCCCCTGGTAAATATTTTAATCGGTTTTGACTCAAGCTTAATTCCAAAAGCCCCGATAATCCTAAAAATGCATTTGGCTTGATAACATTAACACGCTTGCCACTAAAGCGGAAATCATCGAATTCCTCCGGATAGATGATCAGTGTATTTGATTCTATGTCCCCCTCACAAACACTAGTCCATTGTCTATAACCAAGTGAACATGTACACAAGTCTTGGCATGGTGACACATTAATCACATACCAAGACACGACTTCCTGTACCATATCATATTCAGTTGTATTACACATGGGTAACACAGAGGTAGCCTGATTGACAGATACCTCGGAGCAGGTTTTAACCAAGACGTTTCTTTCTTTTACTTGCACAACACCTTGGACGCCAATCGTTTGCAATTTAAACGCCTTTGTAACAAAATGTACACGACAGGAGTTTGTAGCCATTGTCAAAGATACAATTGTCTTTGAGCAACTCAACCCTGCATCATCTAAATGTTCCAGAATAATGTAGGACTGTACATCTATTTTACTTACGGTTGAAACCTTAATGGACACGGCATTCTTCTCTTGAAGATGCAGATCTACAACACAACGACTGACTGCAGAATCGTTTGCTACGACAGTGACAGGATCTCCTGAAATTAACACACTGGCATTATGTGTATAATTGCAGAAAATAACTTTCGGGTCAGATAAGACTGTTGGTAAGCGATTAAACCACACTATGGTTATGACAGCAACAAATACATAACTTGCGTTACGCAATCCGTAACGAAAGCCAGCCATTTTTTCAGAATCTTAGACCTATGTTGAGTTCTATAAACTTGCGAGGGTGGTTATATTTTCAAACCTAAATTGTGACTCTTATTTTATTTTAATAATTTATGGATTGATTTTAAATTCACTTGCCCGATACAATGACATGAATCAGATTTCTCACCGTAGATTCTTTAACTCCAAAAGTGACAACGCTTGCAGTGCATACGGTACATGGCTTGATATCTTACTTAACATTACAGTTTATATCATACATTCCGTCAACATAAATTGTTTAGTATTGCATCAACAAAGTCTAATGATAAAGCAAATTGTAGATACTAGTAAGTACAATATTGATGTGTTGCAATGTATCAACAAATTTAAGGTGTTTCAGTCGGTGCCAATTCAATCATCCACAGCAACTTTTTACAAATAGCACGCCCTCTAGAGTTCAAATATTGCAGACAAAATAAAGGCGAAATGTCCACACTGTAATGTAGGTGTAAAACCTATAAATATTTACAGCGTTAAAAGGTGAATACATAAGTCAATCTTTTGGTGATACCTGACTTCAAAACGTCCTCTTGATCTCTGTATGCCGTTGATGATAAAACAGCTGATACAACGCGTTAAAGATGTTCTGCGGGTAGCGTAAGCATGGTGGCATTTTCAGCAGAAGCACATGCAGTAAATTTCACTTGAACCAACGAGTATGCCTATTGATATCACAGGTCGGTTTCAACATCCTTTTGAAGACTCCACTATACCATGATTACGGTAAAATGTCATGGGTTCGAAGCTTATGTCTGGAGTAAATCGATAATTCACACGGGCTCGCCGGTATAGACTTCTAAATGAGACATCTGTGCTGCGGATGAAGAGACGATGTGTCGTTATCTGGTTAGGGTAAAAAAACATGGAACGCAAGTAATGCGCAGTCGAGGGACAAGCGTCAACAATACCTCTAGAGCACCAATAGTGACACTGCTTTGGCGATAATAAATGTACATGCGTATAGGCTGGTAAACAAAACTATTGAATATAATTATGTGAGTGTTATCACAGACTATAGTATAGAGGAAGGGACAATGAAGTGAGCGGCAACGCTTGATCCTTGATCGTTTCGGCAATACAATTACGTAGGTGGTTCGGACTTGTGTGCAGGTCACGCGTCAATGGGAACGTTGTGTATGCATGATGACTAATAGTTGACTTACTTGATTATCCTTTCCTCTATAGTCTGTGGTGTAATCGTAGATTATGATGGCGATATTGTGGGTGCTTTCCTTTGAAACTATGCTCGTCTTGGATTAAAGATCGCTCAAAACAAAAGCACATAGTCTTTCGGACAGTGGCATAACTAGGTTTTTCATAGTGGGTGGGTATGACAAGAAATAGAAGGGAACCTACAAGACTTTATCAGGGCTGTCAACGTTTGAAAATTGCTTGGAGTAAGGGCGTGTTCACACTATAGCTAGTTTTCTCCACGACCCGGGTCGAACCCGGTTGAAGTCTGGTGTGAACAGAAAAAAGAGTACAACCCTGCGAAAGTGAAGGGTAGATCCCGGGTTCAACCCGCATCGACTCTAGTGTGAACAGAAATCGCTGTTTCGACCCGGGTTGCTGGAAGTAGATAACCTGACTCAAATGTAGACCTCTTCGTTCTTAAGTTCTCAGTCCAATCTGTATCCCCGTACGTCTCCCACACCACGTCCCACCACTGCCCAGGCCGTAGCCTTGCCCACTGCGTACGATCTTTAGCTACTGAGTACAAAGAAAACAGCGTCGCTGCACTCAGCGTTAAAGATAACATAAATTCCTGGTATCGGCTGAAAAGAATGTTAATGGTTGCCCGCTTTATTCCTGTCATCTTTCTACGGCCTCTGGCACGTTGTCGCTGATGTTTTCGACGGTATTTCATTACCAGCAACTGTTGCTTGTTGTTTATGCCCGAAATGATGAGCAAGCTAGGTCATAGGTCATAGGTCATTGATACAAGAATAACTTCCGGGTTCAATAAACCCATTTGCCAATGCGGATACAACTTTAACACATACATAGCGCTAGTGTGAACAGAAAATGAAATATCGATCAATCTGGGTTCAACACGGATCCGACCCGGGTTGAGGAAAAAGCTATAGTGTGAACACGCCCTAAGAGACCAGAGACCGAGTGGTTTAGTGCGGTTGAACTGCTTGTTATTGTTTAGAACAAAAACACCCGGTTCCAACCGCACATAACCGGGCGGAACCACCGGGCAACCGGCGGTTGCGGTTAACCGGATTAAAGTAGATGTCTATACATTTTCACACACAGTTTTACGCATTAACAACTGACTAAATCATGAACAACTGACTAAATCAATCATCACAAGTCAAGTTTATCTATTTAATCTTTTGGTATATTGTATATGTTTATTCAATTAATTTCATAAAGAATTTAAAATGGTCATGGGATTTTTTTCTCTGCGAACCATGATTTCTTTCAGGGAACAATGTTCCCACGTTTCTGCGGATTTCATAGCCCTGACCGGCCACTATGTTATCTTTTGAACGATATCCGCACGAATGGTAACGTTATTCTATCTATTCAAATTAAACTTAATGTAGAAAATATCTAAACAAGGTTACACTGAAAACTTAAACTAGTCAGACACAGGCTTGACTAACTTTAAACTAGTCGAGCAGGTTCGTCAAACCTGCTGGACTATCTTAAACTAGTCAAGCCTGCTGGATAGGTTATGACCAACTTGACAAGCTTAAGGTTAGTCCGGCTCAGCCTGACTAGCTTGATTTGTTCGGCTGGACTAGTCTGTGGCTGGACTAGCTTATTAGACAAGCTGACTTGACTAGCTTTAGGTTAGTCAAGCTGGCGGGACTAGCTTTAAATTTGTCAAGGCACTGAGCAAGACGTTATCATCAATGGCAATGATAAGACGTACTTCATCGCCGGTCCGGTTTTGCTAGCCAATCCAGTCGTAGTTATCTCATTGTGTGGCCATATTGTGTACATCATAGTGTTTGCCAACATCTGTAGTCTATTTTATGCTACATTTTGTTTAGAGTAACGACTCGGAGCAGGAAAAAAACTAACTGTAAAGAACGGCGGTAGCGCGGGCATCTCGAACGCTAACATGGTCAATACGAGAGCTATTGAACAGACACCATAGCAATCACCCGTGGCGAAACGAAGTACTGCTACGCAACGTGAACAATTTTAGTATCAGGCGGGATCTACTAAAGTGCTCAACAAAAGCAAGTCGTGCACTTTGTTTAGGTCATTTAAAGTAATTTTCAATTATTTTATTTACCAAACAGGCTAGATAACATAACATAACATAACATAACATAACATAACAATGAGTATTTATATAGCGCTCTTACACATTATACAATGGTACCACAGCGCTTAACAAAATTAAAACATAAAATTAAAAATAACAGTGTTAAACATCACTCGCACTATGACTGTGAAATAAGTGAGTTTTTAACATCTTCTTAAATTGAGTCAGTGATGAGACATGCCTGATGTGACGCGGTAAATTATTCCACAAAAATGGTCCGGAGGCATAAAATCCTTTCTTGGCGGTAGCGAGACGAGTTAGACATTTGAATGACACTTTTCGGCACATTTTGATACCAAACATAACACCTAACAACACAGATAAACCATGATTAGCACCATTTATAGAAAATTAGTCACTTTTTAAAAGTCAGATTTTCAAACACTACGCGGAAGAAAACACCAATGGTTAACAAGCACATACGCCGTATCAGTCCCGTGTTGATCGCTGCGCATTTCCCCTCAATTCGCGGGCTAATTAAAATTCAAAGTGTCATGCATGGGTTAGGGATATGAATGTAAAGGGATTTTTATGGAATGGAGAAACGGTTGCACTGTTGCACTGTTTGATCGATTGCTCGCCAGTCAATCCTGGTTATAACGGTGTCACACACGGAGTGAACCTTACGCACCAATTTTACTCCCGCGTAGTGTATTGATAATGTGACTTTGTTTTCCTGAACCAATTTTAACCAACTAACAATTCTTTTGACAGCCCCTCTGCCGGAATAAATAGTTTGCGAACATTGTGCACAGATTGTTAGAAATGAAATCCCAAAGTTGAGTCCATTTTTATACTCAACCTGTATTTAATAGCCCGACCCGGTATCAGACTACAGACACGTTACAGTTATGCCAATGCACGCGTCAGTCTAAAGTTGCACAAAATGTTTCAAAAGTGTCAAATGTATTGAATTGTATTCCCATAATTGCAATCACCGTGAGAAATGAATTAAAATGAGTACAAAAATGCCTAGTATTGGTTCAGTAATCCTAGACCTTGAAAGTTGAGAATGGTTTCTGAAAAATCTGTTTTAAATAATGGTAGTACCATGGTAATACTAATAGCCGCGTGAAAAGTGTTAAGATGTAGGCTCAGTGATTAAAGCAAAGTGATTAGTATGTGATGTGTGCTAAACTATCTCCTAATCTTACGTTCTTACCTGATTTCAGTTATTGGCTTCGCTTCTGGTGTATAATTTTTCGTAGTGAATAACACGATAATATATAGCCGATAATATATAATTGGTAACAAGTTGCATAACAGAGACAAACCTGCATTTGATTGCACCCGCAATCAATTCAGTGCGTTTTATATGGATATTGAGAAAAAAAGTTTCAGTAATTGACAAAATAAAAAAGGACAATCAAGCAGTTGTACGGCCGCCGGCACTGGCCACAAATCCCTTATACTCTTAAAGGCATATTATGTGATCTTTTCCAGCGCCCTCAATTCCTGATTTTTTTTTAGAAAGTAGATTTTCTTGCAGATTTACATTTCTGATCATAAATCGTACATACATTCCAAGTTACAGAGCGATACGATTCCTAATTACCTCAAAACCATGAGTAAATTTAGAGTGAAAATATAAACTGTCGTGGTACCACGACAGTTTATTTTCACTCTAAAACCATGATGTTGAAGTAATAAGGAATCGTATCGCCCTGTAACTTGGAATGTATGTACGATTTATGATCAGAAATGTAAATCTGTAAGAAAATCTACTTTCAATTTTTTTTTCGATGTTGAGGGCGTTCCCTGGAAAGATCAAATAATATACCTTTAATAAGCGTTTACAGAAAAGTATAATACCATCTTACAAACCATCGGCTTCGACGATATTTCACAAAATAATAGAAGTGGACACCGCAGGGCACCACGCACCTCGTTCTTTTCCTCTTACAAAACGCGTACTTAAAATAGATGCCCTGACGGTAAAGTACAATACGATGAGTTAAAACACAATCACGCGTGACAATTATTCTAGCTGAACAAATTGAAGATTATTTATTTATGGACACGACACACCGTATAGGGTATAATTCTAGATACTCTTCAATATTTTCTCTTAACCGCGGGCAATACGTAAACTCAAAACAGGAGCGTTTCAGGAATAAATGCAAAACTCACCTTTATTGACCGTATTGTATTTCTTTCAAATAAAATATACTATGTCACAAACAACTGTTAAGTTTTTTTGCGACATATTTAAAAAGAAAATCTTAATACAGTATTCGGAAATCACATACCACTTTCGGTATCGATTCATCATCAACTTATGGCATCCCCTACCATTAAAAAAACAGCAAAATGCACACTTTACGACACAGGGAACCTTACCATTCAACAGGCCGTCATCGGAAACGGATCGATATCGTACCATTATTGATAAGCGTGTTCATTTTTAACGGTTGTTTTATGTGTTCAATGCGTTTCATTATTACTCTATATTCTATAATGAAGATGCTACGAAATTAACAATCGAAATTAATTAATATCATATTCAAACGAAAGCCACTATGCATTGCCACTGAAAGTTTTTTACAGAACTGGTTTATCAATTTTATCGGGGAGTTTGTACCCCATTTTATTTGAAATGGCGTAGAGACGTCAATTTTAAAGATTGAATGGACCTATTGACATTAAATGAAAGATTGATATATCGGCTATATACATACAACCACAATGTAAAGAGATGAGTAAAGGATAAAGACAGGTGTCTCAAAATGGTGAACTTGCCCCAACCGGGGCAGGTTCGTCCATAAGCCGGGTAAGTTCGCCATAGGCTCATAACTCATAAGTAGGCTTAATGAAGTAGTATGTATCAAATAGATATACATTTGTTATACATTTGTTATTTGTTGTGTCAAAACGCGCGGAAATGAACTCACCAGTGCGTGCAGACATAGAAAGAAATACCTTCTATGTAACTATAAATAAAATTACTGTTTGTATGCATCCATAACCATGTCAACCATGTATTAACCATGTACAAAAACGTGGTGTTTCCGCGCGTTTTTTTAGAGCGTCGTTGCATGGACATAATGCGCATATATATTCGCGTTTATATGTTCGCGCTTCGTGGCGCGCTATATTTGTGTAGCGTGTAAGCTTCCGCGTTCACAGTATTCTCTATTGTCTGTTTCGCAGAATCAATAGCCATTCTGCATTTTGTTTTCTGAAGAGTGAGAGTCTAACAAGGCCTTCACGAAACAAGTTTGTAAAAATAAAATGCAAAAAGTTTAACTTCAAGTCTCGT
This sequence comes from Ophiura sarsii, assembly GCA_035610835.1. Lineage (NCBI taxonomy): Eukaryota > Metazoa > Echinodermata > Ophiuroidea > Amphilepidida > Ophiuridae > Ophiura > Ophiura sarsii. The sequence goes on along the minus strand of CM069447.1, from coordinate 14,240,123 downwards.
GTTTATTTAATCATATATATATATATCATATCATAATCTACATATACAATGGTTCATGGATATCATCCTTCTATATAGGTTAACATAAAACTTAAGCCCGATCATTAATTAATAACGTCCAAATATGAGTTTTTATATAAGATATAAGACTAGTGTCAACCCGGTTTGGTTTACCGAATGCCGCCCCAAATTTTATAAGTCAGAACAGAATTTGGTATCAAAATGTGTGCCTAAATGTTGCCAAATAAGGTTCGCCATCCTAGTAATTAGCATATGAACAGTGGGTTTATCTCAAATCGACAACGCTTTGTTACTGTTCTTAACGTATGGGGGATTTGTTGAATCGTGAGTGTACGCTAAACCGAGAGTTCCAATATATAATTGTATGACGACCTTGGTTGACCCATCGTGAACGTGACTTTGACGCTTTGACCCCGTGTGACATAGCGTTTACCAAATTGTTCCGGGATTAACGTAACCAAATGTAGAAGTTGAACCAAACGTAAAAACTACAGACCAACAGTCAGCTTAACCAAAAACGGTGTACTACAGAATTAAAAACACAGAACAGAAATTACAATAATTTCTGTAGGCCATAATTTTGACCTTATCTTTTTGGTAAAATTATCTGGTATGATAAAACATGTGTAGCGTTACATAAACAGTTTTTTACGCTACCATATTTTAATCTGTTCTTTGCACGTGTCATTTCCTGACACATGGCAATGACATAATCTTATTCCCTTTCCAACATATCCAAACAATTAAATAAGATTAATTATTCACCGTTAGCTTCACGGCTTTTACTTACGCAGCTTTGTTTTTACTGCTATGACATTTACCATCATGACTTTACTGTAAAAATTCGTTACTTTCGTCACCACGACATTTGACATAATTTATGTGGTCATGTTTATTCACGAAATATTAAGAAACTCTGTACATAGGAAATTCTAAATTTAAACATAATGGGCCGTATTCTCGTACTAAACACGGTTTTAGCTTAAAATCGTGTCTAACTTAAACGTGAGTTTATCCTTTAGACAACGTGTTTAACAAAACATGATTTTAAACATCTGCAAATCTCGTTCACAGAATGGTCCTGCGTTGATTGTATACACACTGCAAAAATGTTGCTTAAATATTTACTCAACATTTTACACAACGTTGTTGAAGTATGCAACCGCTTAACAGTTGCGTAAAATTTACCCAACACCGTTGGATAAACATGTTTTCACCAACAGTTGAACAATTCCAGTTACTCAACAGTTACACAATTTTAATTACACAACAGTTGGGTGTTATTAATTAACCATTTGTTGGGCATTTTGTGACTGTTGCTTAATTTGTAAATTGTTTTCATTATATATTGAGCATTTTTGTATAGCAACTGTTGCTTAATTGATCAAATAATATAGCCATATGTTGGGTATTTTATTTGTGTCAAGTTTTTATTATATGGTCGAATCCAACGAAAAGTGTACACGTGATGTTCAGGCCTATAATAAAATAATCTATATCTTGACTATTTTATTTTTGTGTTATACGTATCCGCCTCGATGAGACGTTTCGCGCCATATATAATATGACTAACTTCTATGCACAATTGGGCGTATGCGAGCAATTATACACCTGCTATTTTTCACCCTTTTTACAAAATAGTTGTTAAGGTTTTATTTTAGACATATAACCGTTTAGATGAAAACGAGCATAAGTGGAAATAATTTTGCCTGTTTGATTGGTGGATATCTCAAGAATGCCTCTTGTAATTGTTGTTACTTTTGATCAATCCCCTGAATTGTTGTGATTTTTATTGCTGTGGTAAGTTTTGACGTTACCTACCAATACATGTTTTGTTAAATCTCACTTTCGGGGAAGAATTCGCCCGAGGTAGTGTAATTTGTGCTGTAAGGATACCTAAATATGTTAAATAGTTAAATGCATTGTCCCCATTCAAGTCGATTTTTTGATGAAGTTGTTAGAAATTTTAAAAGCGGAAACGATCGGTTTGGTAAAAAAAATGCATTACCTCCGAATACCTATTTAAAACACTGCCATTTTAATATAAACACAGATTAGTGAATGATATCTATAGAATAAGTGATGTACGAGGGGCATTCAGTAAATAATGAAAGTGATCATGGTATGGGATGCATGAGTGATTCTATTGAGGGATAATGTGATCAATACAAAGTATGAACCTTTGTCTTTCAAACAATACACTTTTGGAATGTTAGATACCTTTGGTTATGTAATGTCATTAACATAAACACAATAGGTTTCAGACACTGACTGAAATCTGTCAATTATTTGGCTGGATATGTAATATGTTGAAAATGGGTTGATCGATACATTTGCGTATATCTCGACAATGCAAGCATAAAAACAGATAACACTTGGCACATAGTTAGAACACACACTTATCTCCGCTTGACATTATTTTTTAGACCTGAATTCCTTAACGCAAATAAGAAGGGACCATCTCAAATGCGCTTTTATTTAGCAAAATCCGCAATAATATACCTTTGAAAACAACAAAGGATAAAGAACAATGGAGGGATTATAATTTAGTAAATTTGTGTGGGATGTAAAGCAATAATAGTGGGGATTTCAGAAGGAGCTGTTCATAAAATTTCCTCAAACCATTGAAATTATGTGACGATTACTTTAACAATACATATATAGTAGCTCTAAAGATAACAGTAATAAGAGAGGTTGTGGCAGCCATCTTTGATTGATACATTCATGTATATCTTTATTTTGACTATCACAATATTTAAACACATTGATTTAAGCATTTTTAATTATTTCTGATTAGAATTTGAAGGCACAGCAAGCTTTTATCTGGTAAATTTCTTGATTTTAGCCATTTGTGGCCCTGTTCAAAATGATCTGCCGTCTGCGCATGCGCACATTTTCTGCAGGTTTCATGCGAATAAGTTCAGAAAATTAGTTAACTATCATATGGAATCTCCCAAACTGGTTAATTGCTTGGATTTTTCATAAATTGTTTGATTTTCCGCAATATTAGTGATTCGCTGACTGGGCATTTTTCAATGAAAATTGGCTATTTGAAATACTGATATTTGTATACTTTTTATTCGATTGCTTCTCCTTACTTTTTACTCATATACTACATACATCAAATTACACAGGGATTTAAGTTATTGTCTTTTTATCATACTTACGTGAGAAAAAAATGGGATTTACCTGCTTCTGGTGTCATGTTATGCAATCTTCTTATCACATGTTTCATACAAATAATTCAAATTTCCCGCCAAATAACTGATTAAGTAGTGTCCCAAGTGTACTTACTTTGAGACAATGCTATGACGTCATAGTTCACACTTATAAATCCAAAACTGTACTGTTTGAAAGATAAAGGTTCATACTTTGTATTGATCACATTATCCCCTCAATAGAATCACTCATGCATCCCATACCATGATCACTTTCATTATTGACTGAATGCCCCTCGTATGATACAATGTACACGTGTGCTAAGTTTTATCATTTTGAAGGCAATTTTTTTTGAAATATCTGCAATAAAAGACTGTATTCGTAGGCAAATTTGAAATATGAACTGTTACCTTCAAATACAAATAACGATACCGTGGTACTTCCCTCTGTTGTTACATACTTGTAACGACTGGAATAAAGTAGAAACGTGCGCTGCGTTCGGCAAGCAACGGAGAAGTTTTGCATCAATCTTTCAGCTTTTGTAAGTAACTGTTCACAAAATTCTGTAGTTTGCGTACAAGTGCATCAATAATTTGTTGTTGTCTTAAAAGTTGATTGAATATACTGCCCTACCATGACAAAAGGAAGTAATGGACAACAGTAAAGTTTTGAATTATAAGGCAAAACATGTTTTTGTAAAAAAAATCTGCAAACAATTCAAAAATGTACATTAAATGTGACATTAAACTGATATAACATTAGCAGAACATCACTCATCACTTTTCAAGGCTCTTACAAAAAATCATGATTTGCCTTGTATCTTGTATCTCTGTTGTCCATTACTTCCTTTTATCGTGGTTTATTTGGTAAAAAGTGAACATGCTTCCTTTTTGATATGCTAATTACTCATTAATTAAGAATTTTTGAGGGTTCATGCTATGATAGAATTGTGTATCAATATTATTTCTATCATTTAGTATAGAAAAACCCATTTTGAAAAAAGTGTCCATTACTTCCTTTTGTCATGGTAGGGCAGTATAGCCTCCCTCTGTCTCAATCTTGTTACTCCTATTAGTGTAGTTTTTTATGTTATTCACGCAAAGACATCCTCTGACAGTTGATTTAAATCGCAATAGGGGTGATTAATGTTTATATAAATATTCAGTAACAGCTTCTCGTGCATGATTTCATGTTGTATTCGGATTCGGAGGTAACATGTATATGTAGGCACCATTCAATAATATACACGGTGCATATTGGCCCTAAATGATTTTATTTTACATACAAGCAGTGCGCAATCATACAATCTGAATGGATATAGTATTAGATTTATATTTGGAGGGGAAAAAATTAATATTCCCTTATTAAATAAAAATAAGAGGTGTTAATTTAAATAAAATGCATGGTGTAATCACACTGGTTTTGCCGAGAACATATTTTTTGTTGGAGTTAGAGTGAATGAATGTTATTTATATCCATAGATTACACGTTGATCGACTTAAAATGGGTACATTTAGTCATAATATCCATGAAATTTCGGCTTCATAATCAATTTTTTCATATTCCATTTTGTATTCGTAGGTAACCTATATATTAGTTAATGAGCATGGTACAATTCCTGTATTGTTTTTCGCTTTCATTCGCACCTAATATTATGTAAATATTTAGCAGGAATGTATAAGACGGGAATAATATCGTTTGGTGCGTAATATTGTTTTAAACCAGCTTGTCGATATGATGTATGCGTAGTTAACCAACTTCCCCTGGAATTGCAGAGAAGTGACTACCAAGTACATAATATTGGCCATTAATGTAGTTGTATTTGAAAATGGAATTCATGTGTCACAAATATAGAATAACTTGCTTCATTTTTGCTCGGGCAGGTTGTGTAATGTCACCGAAACGTATTTTAAGTGAACAAGAAATGTAGTAAAACATTTTCCCTTTTTTTTAAAGGTGGGAGGGAAACAAGGGTAGGCCTAACTGATTTCAGTCTCAAATCAAAAATTGTTCATGAATAATGCTTCCGACATTCATTAAATAGTGTAATTGAACTAAGCAGTGGTTGATTTAAAAGAAAATCACAATGAAAGGCACATGCCCGACAATATCGCTGTCGTGGCAAAACCTATTAGATTAGTGTTTTTCAAATCAAACAACATTGAATTTTTAAACATAAAATTCCTATTTTGTCTACATCTGACAACATATTTCATAATGGTGATTCTATGTCAAACGGAATCTGCCTCCGGTTGAAACTCGATAAAAACTGACTATGTACGACTTTTAGAATGATGCAAATTCTAATCTGACAACTGAATGTCTTGCTGTAGTTGTATGTGCTTTATTCCGCTGTGGACTGAAATGCACGACATTTGAATGTTCTAGACTTTGAACATGTTCGGCTCATATTAAACTTATATATATAATATAAGGTCTGATATGAAATTATTTCAAAGTATATATTAAATGAATTAAAAAGCGATCTGGCTTTCGTGTTTAAAACAGCTATTCAAAATGATAACTGCTAAAGAAGACTCACTTGCCTCCTTCATTTAGAACAAATTGAGGAAGACAACCGGTTGTTTTATTGCTTAAAACAAATACCTGACATTCAAGACTATGAATTACAGGCGAATCAAACTGTTTGCTAAAAGAAAACCGCTTGCTTTATAATTAATGATGGCTCGAGGAAATGTTCAATAGTTGATTCGATCCAATACTTTGGATACACACGGAAACTGAAACGTTCATTCTTAAAATTCTAAAATGTCCTATAATAAACAAAGAGTAATTCTGTTCTACTAGATATTCATCCTCGTGACAAGAGAGAGATAAAGAACTAACAACATAAAGAATACAACAAGATCCACTAAACTTGTTAAGTAGAGATTACAAGGCTGCATGATCAGAGGTATCTTACTTAAAATGTTTCTATATGCTTAATATTTTATTATGTTTAATTTTAATGATGAACATGCTTTTTACCAAATGAGATGAGTAAGAATATTATTACTAGCGAGTTAATTGATTGTTTAATTATACCTTTACGAAATTTTAACCCAGTACGATATGTATGTTGTCATCATCTTGTATCAGATGTTAAATATTACACACTTCTGACTGTTTTGTAGACGTTAAACGCACATTCTTAATAATTGAAAGTCAAGCAAGAAAGACACTTACAAAAATGGATGATCAGATACGTTAGCATAATAAAACATTTTCTGCCGTAATTATCATGTGAAAATTAATTTTAATCAACATTCCTTAACCAAATTAGATGATCAATAGTACTAACAGTATAGGCCTAGTGAGTTTATTGATGTTTAGGATGTTTTCTTTTATATCTTAGAAATAGGAACATAGTTTTATATAATTTTAATGTTTATTTGGTTAATCTTGCTTTTTATTCAAATGTTGAATATTACGCAATTCTGATTTGTTTTGTAAAATCAGTGCTGATCGCACATTCTTATATTATCAACTTTTAACGTCAAGCAAGACACCTTTTTATTTTGCTGTACGACATTCACCCTCACACGCGATTCAGGGCATAAAAACTACGTCTAGTACAATTTTGCCTCTTAAACATATGTAAAATAAAAGAATCCAACCGTTCTTAGTCAACGAAGTTGAAGTTGAGAACAAATGTGTTACCTACGAATACTTTGATTATTGCAATATTAGCTACCGTGCTTTAAGTGTTAACATGTTTTTCTCTTATAGGAATGCTTAAAAATGTTGCCTGATATTTTGTTCTTAATAAACCTATTCAAAATTACAACTGAGAGTTAGATATTGTATATTTGTTCAACATTAAATTAATATTCTAGTATCTATTTAAAGTAAACCATTGGGGAATATGTCCATAATATTAGGATTTAAACATATTTTAACATGTTTATTTAAAAACAAATATTGTTAACAACCCTGCATGACCATTTCACCCCCAACATGCAGCATAAATTAAGTACAACATTAATTTATTACAGTTTACCTCTCTTATACCTACGTATACATTAACTGTTACCTACGAATACAAAATGTTCACATTCCTCTATGTACTTAAGTTTCGAGCGCATGCTCAGAATTCTAAATTTTCCAGAAAGGGTCATTCCCCCTCTTTGAGGTACATGAAAACAAATGTTCATTAAAATCATCTTGGTGAAAGTATACAAAGTGACTCAACCTCATGCTTCAAAGTATTGAGAGCCTGAAAATGCTATCTAACTGTGTGAATATAAAATGTAAAAAAAGATTAGTACCTGTACAAATATGTCCACTTTCTATCAGCATTAGCATCTTCTGAATACAATACAATCACAAATTTGAATGCAATATGTAAATAGGTGGACTAATCATCACTTAATCAAAATATGGTACTTGTATTTGTAGGTAACATTGAGAAGTGTACCTTCAACTTCATCATTCCGCCACGTGGTCAATTGGAGAGATTAGTGATGGCACTTTTTTCCATACAAGCTTGATATGTTGACTTTAAGTGGGGAAAAGGAATAAGAGATCGAAGCATTTTGAAACTGGACCCTAAAAATCTAGCCGTGTACACTTTTCGTTGGATTCGACCATATATTGAGCATTTTTGTATAGCAACACGCGGTAGGCAAAATAATGTGAATTCTGGGCGATGCAGCAGAGCTACATACATCACTTCCTCCCGGTAGTGAACCGGTAACTTGTAATGGGAATTATAGGCGATGCAGCAGAGCTACATACACTATTCCCGTTCGGTAGTGAATCAGTAATTTATTTTAATATGGGCAATTCCACAAAAATGGGACCACTTGGCTTTTTATCCTTCTCTGATCCGGGAAATCTTACTATAAGTATATATCACACTTTTTTTTTAAATATTATGCTAGAACTTGATGAGTTCTACTCGGAACACCATGGTTTGCCATGCTTTAAATGACATTATCAGGTTCAATTTACACTGAAAGGCCTCCAAAACCACAAAAACACGGTTTCCCCGACCAGATGTCTCAATTTTAAACTGTTGGATTTGACTCTCAATTCAAGTTTTTCTAAGGTCTTGTCACGAATAAATCAAGCAAAGGTACTAACAAAATATATAAAGGCATTAATTTCTGCATACAGTAAATGTAATGTGCACTTTTAAATTAAAATGAACTTTCCACGAAATGTGTGTAGTTTCCGATATCCGTACACCTGATATATCATTATAAACTGAATGTTCTAAATATGCAATAGTTTATGAGCAATCGCGTAGCAAACTGACCACGCTATTGAAATTATAGCACCTCGAAAGTCTCTGGCACATCATTTGGCTTATAAAAAATGTTGAAGTTCATTATTTAAAACGACTGTTTTAAGCTTGTAATTTCCGTTATCGATGTTTCTCTGGGAAGTAGGTATCCTGTTAACTTTGAAAGGTATTATGTTATAGGTCTATTAATTCTTATACTAAATGTATCGAAAAAAATAGAAATTCAACTACACGGCTTGCAGAAGGTCAGAAAGGGACGAAAACGAATACAAACGTGATCGGCGTTATCGTGAACAGCGTTATCCTGTAAAGTGTTATCACCCTCATTTGAAGAAAATATTGCAAGAGCACAATCTTTCTTCTTTGGAAAATCTTTGAGAAGTCTAGATACAGCAGCGACTTCTTTTGTGTTCTATATAACACATTTCACTTTGTGAACCAAACGGTTTCTTCTAGAATATACTGTAAGTGTAAATATATGGCTCATAGTCCACATATACGAGTGTTTACTACCGCGCTACACATAGCGAAATCGCTCTATTTAGCAAGTATTGAGCATGTGTTTTCGTCAGGCTTATTTCGCGTGTGTATGTCAGGATAACCATGGATAACGCTGTTCACAGGGATAACGGAATTTACCCTAAAATGTCCATATCAATCCCAAAAAAAGAAAACAACTTCACAATATGCGATGCAGTGTGCATGTAATTGAATACAATAGTTAATGTAATGGTACATACCCCTTTTAAACGAAAATGCAAGCTATATAAAACATTTAAAGTGAAAATTAAATATTTGACCACTGTTTGACGGTCAATATTGGGAAATGCAGCCCAAATGTATGGTTTAAATCATTTTTTCGTATTAAAATTGATATAACAAATAAAGTTTCTGCAACAGCTACATGATTTATATCAATTTCAATTGTTTTATCTTTGTTTCAATCCCATAACTGGCATACACGTGAACGGCGTTATCCAAGAATAATACCATTAAAAATAGCATATAAAGTTATCTTTATATAATGACATACAATTTCAATGTTGGGCTTAAAGAAAATTTGACAATTGATACATTACAGAAGGGAATATTCTTCTACTAGAGTAAAATTGACAAAACAAGTTTTGGAAAAAGGTACAAAATTGAAAGCACATAGTTGTCAAAAGCGTTGATTCATAGCAAGAGATTTGTTGATGGGATGCAATGACTGACAATGCAATATGACACTAGATAACGCCGTTCACCGAGTGAAAAAACCCATATAAAACACCTGAATAACATGGTTTCGTGCGTAAAAATGTGAGCAGTGGTGTTTGCAAACATTATTGTTCTAGTAACTTTAGCATATTGGGTCATCAAAAACAATCAAAGTAAGCAGATTTGAAACAATTTATTTTCATAATTTTCCAAAGCTGCCATTTTTATGGAATGGCCCATATGTTATTAAACTAGATATCTGACATCTCTTATCAATGGTGTTATTACTGTGATTATTAGTGTGAACGTTTGCCAAACGTAGTCTTGCTATCTGGGTATGAAGGTATAAATAGTCCATATTATATAATACATAAACATATTTATGTGATTCTTTTGGTGCAAAATAGATCACATGACATGAACTATTCAGTATATGTCCATGTCATGTATTTTTTCGCTATAAAAATCGACTATTCAATATTCATCGCTAGCGACGTCGCTATAACACCATTGAAATGATATTCATAACAAAAATATGTCAAACAAGGATGGCAATTTTAAACTATTTGTCAGTGTATTCCGTTTTGGATGCCAAGACAGAATAAATCTAATTGTGGTCCTGCGCTGCAAAATGGTTGCTTAAATATTTACTCAACATTTTACACAACGTTGTTCAAGTATGCAACCGCTCAACTGTTAAGTAAAATTTGCCCAACACCGTTGGATAACATGTTTTCACCAATAGTTGAACAATTCTAGTTACTCAAAAGTTGGGCAATTATATTTACTCAACAGTTGTTCAAGTATGCAACAACTCACGAAATTGGCTTTTTTGGACAACACTTGCCTAAAAGTCACATGTGCGTAACTTGCATCAACTGTTGCGTGATTTTCCTCAATGCTCATGCAACAGTTGCCAAAGTGGAATACTTTTACGCAACATATTTTAGCAACAGAAACAGTTTCCACCAACATTTTAAGGACATTGTTTTCGACGAATTGCTCAACGCTGGGGATTTTTTTACTTTTATACAACGCCTAACTTTCTACATATATTGAATGAATTTTAATCAACACGTCAACCAACGGATGATGAAAGTACTTTTAGCAACGTATTTTAAGCAACCTTTTTGCAGTGCAGGTATTTAATTCAGTGTGTCCCCAGTGGCGTAGCGACATAAGGGCACGGGGGGGGGGGGGGGGGGGGGGGCATGATTTTCTAAGGGAAAAAAGGGGGAAGGGATGGGGAAAAGAAAGAAAATAGAAAAGGAACGAAGAAAAGAGAAAGGAAGGGGAATGAAGAAAAAAGAAAGGAAGGGGAAAGAAAGAAAGTGGAAAGCAAGAATAATTTATCGTCAGGACGGTGTTTAATTCAGTTCGGGAATCATTACGCGCGGCCGGGGGGGGGGGGGGGGGGGGGGGGGGGGGGGGTGGTGGTACTCAAGGCCGGATCCAGACGATGGCGCGGCACGAGAAATCATAGTTGCAAGACCTTTCGATTATATCGGCAACACGAAAATGCGATTACCAAGATGTGTTTCTTGAAAGAGCCGTATTATTTGCAATTATATTTCAGTGCCATATTTCAGAGAAAAACATTTGTAAAGTATAAATGACATTTCCAATGTTTAATTCTACAACGTAATTTGCGACAAAAAAGTGAAAGGGAGAAAGAGAGAAAGGGGAAGGGGAAGGGGAGGGAGCCAGTGGCGCATCCAGACGAAAGAGTAAAAAAGGTGGCTTCCGGAACTATTTTCTGAACCATTTTAGTTCAAAAACTGATTTTTTTGTTTTGCTCGCCTCGCGCACATTTTTTCTACAGGTTTCAACATGGGTCTCGAACCATTGTAAATATTCTAAATATTATGTGGGGGACGTTAAAAACTTCATACTGGACCTTTTAAGTGTTAAAAATGCAAATGGGTGCCCCCCCCCCCCCCCCCCCCCCCCCCCCCCCCCCCGCCCCCTCCCACTCACGGGTTACAATAGATATCGACCGAATGCCTTAGACACATTTCGGCGAGTTAGACGCGTGTTTAAGTAAACAAATGTACGAGAATTGCGTTTAATTAAAATCTGTGTCTAAAGTCAAAGTTAGACACGTGTTTAGCTTAAAACCGTGTTTAACTACGTACGAGAATACGGCCCAATATTTTCGTATGGAAAGTTCAGGCACATGATATTTTTCTCAGTGATGATGAACATTTTCAAAACCAACATTTTGACACAGTTCTAAACGTGACGCTTTCACGTCGTGACATGTCTTTGGTTTGATATTTAAATCTTACTCATAAATTTACAAGTCTTTGTATTTTATGAATCAAACATATTTTGCCAAAATGGGTCTCATGACTCATATTAGTTATACACAATATTTACACATACATTTGTACTTACATTTGATCCAAATAAAATATCTCGACTCGCTTAGAGTTCGTCTTTCCTCCAACTGGCGGAATCTACGGGTACTGCCATTGCAAGCACAGATAAGTTATCTCTCGACTCGTACAGTCCTTTAGGTGACAAAACCACTTAAACCAACATTTGACATTGGAATACATACATAACCAGTGCACCTTTTTATAAAGCTACACGCCACCTATTCCCCATTATAAGGAAGTTGAGACGCCAGACCTACACGTCTGTCTCTATTGATGTTGTTCAGCGAATGTCCATTCCCCGCACGCTTGCCACGGTTGTTCGGGCTGGGGATTTCACGCGTATTTTGAATGGTATGTGCACACAGGTGCTTTTTAAACCCAATATAATTGGTCGCGCTATAGTACCATTAAGGATGTCGCCCACAAGTAAATACTACTCGAAAGTATTGACATTAGTTATACATATGTATGACATACTACAAGTTTTACTCTACATTTTTTAGTAATTTGAATCTGACCATGACATCCATTTCAATCTTACTATTTTGGAAGGCATTACATACATATTTTCGATTGAATATAAACTCACTCAGCTTACAGTGTTGTTAACTCGGACGACAAAGGCAACGTATAATGTGTACATTTGGTTTGCCTTCAGTGGAGCGTTGTAGTACTGTCCGTAATTTTGACCATGACCTACTAGAAACACTGGGCTCTGAAGGGCGTCATTATTCGATAACTCTGCCGTCACGTACGCCTTTCTTAATCGAAATTTAAAGACTGAATGCTGCATTCATCTCCTTTACCAGAACACCGACTTGATAACCTCTATACATTTGGAAACAAATATTATAAGAATGAAGAAGTGGGAGTCGACACGGAAAATCGTACCAGTATCGACTGATAGGCACGTTTTTGTCTCTTAAAATAGGTCAAATGGATAGCAATTCGGCGATATATTGATGTTTTCATCCGTTTCTGTTATACTAAGTGGAAGTTTGGTTTTCACTGCATCTCCAGAAAAGTATAACAATTACTCATATCAATTTACAATGAACAATGAATTTGTATAAGCACTCCGATTTTTACTGGTCATGTTTATTAAGTTTATTAATTAGAATGCCGAGTATTGGACCAGCAAATAGCGTCTCATCCAGTCCATTCTCATTGATGACTGATAAGAGAATTGATACGCACCCATTCGCGACTAGATCATCCCCAAAGTCTTGGGACTGATCAGATGTATTCCAAAACATATCCAACAAGGATTCGAGATTACCGTAACCGTTAGAGCCTCGTTCTTTTTTCTTGAATATTTGAATAATTGTTGCCAAAGATCTAGAAACAATTGGCCAAACCCCTAATTGACCAAGTAAAGTCCACATGCTCGTGGGTCAGTGAAATTCTCGGACGCAATATTATACAAGCTATCAAGTGCTTCAGATACTCCCGTATCGGTGGCATTTTCAACTTCTTGAAGATATTTCAGGTGCGTGTTTATTTCCGGTTTCGATTTGTCAAATGATATCGCCATTATCATAGTCGGATAATACTGTCGAAGTAAAAACACAATAAAAAAAAGGCCTTGCATGGGTGCACTAACGAGAGGGCGGTTAATAAAGGATTCTAATAATGCACAGTTGTATTAAAGAAAGGGCACCGATAATGCTGACATGGCACGATTAAGACTTCCGATAGTCCGTTCGTAGGTAAGAATAATGTATGCAATGGGAGGAGCTCTAGAAGTGTATCATGTTCGAAATGTGTATGCACATCAAGCTATGTGTTATTTTGTTTAATGATACCTAACCAATTCAAATTGAGAAGCAGTCGAAGCTCAGCCGTAACGATATAACTACGAGGGGTATCAAAAAGTTTTAGAAATCACCCAGACGTGAAGGAGCCAGAAACTTAATTTTGTTATGTGATCCTTTAGACATCTTTACTAAGTCCCTGTGCAAAGTTACACATTTCTCCTACTATTTATTACCTGTCCACAGACCGCCATTGTAGAGATCCTCAGATTGACCGCCATTGATTGATTCTCAGATTATCTCAGATTGTGTTATTCCCAAAACAGCAATAAATAGTTGAAAGTGTTGACAGAGAGGGTCAAAGGTCATGTAGGGGTCATTAGAGGTCAATCTGTGTACACCCCATGTTACCCATAAGTTTATTGTCACTAAGCTTATTTGCCATCTGACATGACATGTCTACTCCATCACATACAGGACTAGAAAGACAAGGTCATCATTCAATGGCGTAGCTAGGAGGTGGGGGGGGGGGGGGGGGGGGAGAGATTGGCCCGGGGAGGCTTAGTCCTTTTTGTTGACGCCACACCCTACGGTTTAGAAGTTAAAGGTGTACTTAGAAATTTTAACGATTTTTTTTCTTTTATACAAAATTTACTTAATATAAAAGATAATCATTATAATTGGCCATTATTGTCGTTTCTACTCACAAAAAAGCAGCAAAACTTGATTAAAACAAAGTTTAAATATGTTGAAATATCATCGTTATTTCTTGAAACTTTTTTTTTTTTTAAACGCCCTCTATCGTATGTAATTTGAATCGAAAAGAAAAATAGCGTAACGCTGTTTACCATAAAATGCTGTCCGAGCCGGGGATGGAATATTTTGAAACGACATTTTATTTCACAAAAACGGCTTATTTTTCTTACTCCATTCAGCTGTAAGATTGTGTATGTAATACAATTGTAAAAATGTGGAATTCCCGTTTTTTATCCTAATTGAGGGCTCGGTCTGTATCACCAAGTCTCCGGCCCGATTGAAGAAACGTAATACATCATGTGTTTATGTTGACGAATGCATCAAATATAATACCGGCAATTGATTTAGCTGACAACCTAAATACAATACAAGGTGTTATGTATAATACGCTGGTAAAATCTTCACCTAGCAGTTTGCGGTCAGATATTATACTGACAACCATTCCAAATTCTGAATTTGATGATATTTTGGCCTATTCTAAGTTTCGTCGCTCAGCAAAAGAACGGTGAAATGTATAAAAGTAAATCGCTCATTGCGATTAGATTTGGTCTACAGCACTATTTTCAATTAGTCAAACATAAACGATACTGTCAATCATCAGTGGCGTAACCACTTTATTTGTTGGGTGGCGTAACCACTTTATTTGTTGGGAAAGGCTCTTTTAATTATAACTTCATTCTTTTCTTCCATCTTTTCTTACAATCATTTAATTCAGCCATCATGCTTATATAGGTTTTAAGCCTTGCCCGATCATTTTGCTCGAGTCTGGTCCCTTCAGCATTTCAGGACCCAAGCGTGTGTCAGTACGGACCGACCGTGTAAACATAATATCCCTGAATATGTCATTCGACTACGGCACGATTTAGGGAGAGAAATAAATAATTATGTTTTGGAACCTCACTTAAAAACCTCACTAGCCCGCCCTCAACGTGACAAACTAGCCTAGCCGATTTTCCAGCTTCAACTCTTCATACCATCACTCTCAACAACTAAATATGTAGTAGGGTGTCAAGAACACATCAGGGCCTTTAACAGTTTTAGCTTAGTAGTACTATCCAATTATCATACAGGGTGTCTCAGAATGATCTATACCGAAGTAATACGATTTTTTTTTGGCATGAAATATATTGATATTGTCCACACGCTCAGCTTTATTCTTGGGAATTTTAGATTTTGAAAATCGGACATTTCTGATGGAAACTGCACACTTATTTGTAACGATAGGAGATTTCAAGTTTTTGTCGAAATGATCCATTATGAAAATCTATAAAGTCACTAACCCTTTGAAACATTAAATTTCTCAAACGTTATTCGCATTATTCATGTTATTATTGCACCCTCTTCTTATTTTAATTAGCTTTTTTGATAATAATTGATTGTTGTGTGCATAGAAAACAAAGCTTTGATTGAATAGGGCAGGTTTTGCTTGAGTGCTTTTAACTTTCCTTTCTTTGGCGGTAGTTTTGAACATAACTTATGTGGTATGGGGTTCATTGTTTGAAATGCTGATAGTGCTATAGAGAATAGCTGAAAAGATGAGTTATGTGAGCCAAAATAATATGAAAATACATTTTTCATCGATTTTCGATTATGTCTTGCCAGTAGCCACAGCGGAACATAAAGAGATATATCAATGAAATTAACGGAATGAGGAGGAAACACCATCATATCGCAAGTGTTTAAATTTGAAACACTATTTGTCGTATACTTTTTATATATTTTTGAAACCTGGTATAGATCATTGTGAGACACCCTGTACAATACATTAGTAACAATCAAAGTGATTCACAAGGTATCAAAAATATTATAAAATTAAATTATTTATTCTGGGCAGTTTTATTGTTCTCGCACTTAACTACACATAACATTATCGTTCACATTACAATATGTTTTATAACTTATGTGTACAAATTGGAAAACAAACGTTACAAAGTGTCCCTATAAATTATCGTTGAATCGCGCTGTTTCTGGATATTATAAAAAAATGTTGGTACATACCGATAATCATTATAATAGGTTTTCAAACAATATCTGATACCTCTACCCGTGGATACTTTTACTTTCCAAAACGTCTTTTATAGTCAAAGCAGTTTGCGTTTTAAACACAACAAGATTAAACATACTATTCTGTTTGCCACCTGACGCTCGGAAGAAAAAGGACATACAGTTCTTGCAGATTCCCCGTGACAAGAGAGGCAACATAGCTTTTTATTTTTATTCATGGCAACATTTTTTTCTTCAAATTTCATAAACAACGATTGTCAAACAGAAAAACGCTAATTTCGCATAATTGATAACGATTCTGACATACGACAAAGGAGGAACGAAAATGTAAACGTCCCGCCTCAACTTGAATTTCCAGAAGAGGATGAGGTCAGAAAGAATAACTCTCACTTTGAATAACACTGGGTGAAGTCATATTATTGTGTCTGTCACGACCAGGGGATTCTTAAGACGTTGGCCGAGCTCTTTATTAGAAGCCCATAGTGCCAGATGCTTATTTGATAGAATATAAGCAATGTTGGTAGGGTATATATTGTCGAGGGCAGCAATTCGCAGGCCTGATCACCACTAGTCGACTCGTATACCTTGTATAATTTCACTGTCACACAATCGAACAACACCCCCTGATACTTCCCATCCGAGAACCGACCAAATACAAGGTCTACTGGCATTGGATTTACAAAAGAACTGTGCTTGAGCACACTAGGGATTACTAGGGACGATGCTTTTTATGCGTCACGATAGTATCACACCCCTTCATAACGCGCTGATATTGAATTTGCTGTTTGTACATCTAGAAACGCGTGAAGGGGGTATTTCTGTGGCTGTGTAAGAGTCTCTAGTTATATCGTAAACAATGATCAAATTATTTGTCTCTGTTATAAACGTAAAAAGGTTTTTTATTACACGATATTGAAAGATAGGAAATAGCATGGAAATAGTCACATATGCGGAAATGTAGCTATATCTATGAGGAACATATTTTGGGCGAGGACCAATGTCAAAGATAACTCCTAAAGTGTGATTTTAGATCGAAACGGCGGCTATACAGTGCCAGAAAATCGACATTTTGAATTTATCAAGTGAGCAAGATTCGTCTCTCTGCGAAGACGTATATAAATATTCATATACTTCGTATTTATCGTGTCTGCCATTGGTTAATTTTGAACCCCACGCGAACAAATTGCTCATTACATATGCGTCCAATTTTTGGACGAGCACTAATGTAAAAGTATACGGAGGTCAACGAGGTCAATCCAATGCAAGTAGACCTTTTTTTCCCGGGGTGAGATCAGAGGATGGGGAGCGGTCCATGGGGAGTGAGCCCTCTATCGGTACAGTGACAAAGAAAAGGAAAAAGGTATACTAAAGCAGACTAGATCACCACAGACTCATGACATATTATAGCTGTGATGATTGTCAGTGGCAGAAGAAGAGGCTAGTACAAGTATGAATGGTGTTATAATAATGTGCAATTTAAACTACCATTTTATGTATATAATGCTTAAGCAAATTCATAAGAATTTTCAAATGGTATTTTCAGGAGAAGTTGTATCAAGTGAGCATTACTTGCAGGACTCTTATTTAGAGTAAAATTTAGGAAAATTGCCATTTTAGGTCATTTTTTTGTAAATATTGAAAGCAGTATAAAAAGAAAAGGGATTGTGGATTCAAGAAAGTTGATCAATCTGTTTAGTGGCAACACGTGCTAAGTCCATAGTATGTGGAAACAAAAGAGATAATAACACTATAACAACAGTTCAGGATTTCAACCAAACGCGTTTTTTTAGTTTCGTATGTGCATACCTTAAGTGTAGTTTAGTTTAGTTTTATTTGGCATATCAAGATACAGAGATACAATACATCAGATCAACTATACAAATCTTAAAAAATAAATTACAACAATTAACACAATATATTAATAAAAGAAAACATATAATGCGAAGGATAGCCCAAGAAACTTAATCTACCACAAGATTTTTTTTGGCAACTGATTTTGCAACATTTTCACCATTGAGATTTTCATCGAGAGTAATCCCAAGTTATTTGAGAGAGTTGGTAGGATTTATAATTTTTCCATCACAAGAAACTTCAAACTTGTCCACCCTGCTCAGTCTAGGTTTAGATCCAAAAAGAATAGACTCTGCTTTGACAAGGTGTAAGGACGATTTGTTGTCGATCAGCCATTGTCTGCACGACTCAAGTTCTTTACTTAAAGTGTCAGAAACTACTTTGGGTCTTTATATCGCCAGCATATAACAAAAGATTACAGTTAACGCTTGATGACATATCGTTAACATAACACAAGAAGAGCAGCGGGCCTAAAATACTACCATGTGGAACGCCACATGATATATTCATGGGTTTGGATTCAACCGGATTTACATTAACAATCTGTTTTCTGTCAGATAAGTATGATTTGAACCATTTATCAGAGTCAATGTGAATACATATTAAAAACAATGATTTTCTCCAAAGTTCACTTTGTGAACTTATCACGTTTTGCAAATAAACTCTTCATAATATAGATCATTGAATGATGAACAATGGTATTCATAGCTAAATAGATGCACCTTTCTCAGTAAAAAAAATCATTCAGGGACACCATGCATTTACTCTTGAACGTATTCTTACAATTTTCATGAATCACGTCGGTGGCTGATACAATATGAGACCTGTCATCACAAAATGAGAGTTAAGTTGGACAATATTATTTTTAGGTTTGTTCAGATTCAAAATGCTCAGAAAACAAGCTTTTTAAAAAACGATATGCCAGATGTCATAATTGCTCAATGTTTCAAAATCCAAATTGAGATTGCAAAATTCCTTTGTTTTTCCATTGATTTTTGAGATGTTTATTGGACCATATCGTCAAATACACACTGGCGACTTAACGCTCATTTTGTGGTTATAGGTCTCATATAAGACACCAAATTATCTAAAAAAAAACTACCATAAACCGTCTCCCTTTATCCTACACCGCATTGGGTACTTCGCCTCCCACCTAATAAGAAACCACAGTACGATCAGGCCGTGCGATTGGGTTGCGCTGAAAAGGTATCAAAGCGCCAAGCGAAACGCATTAAGGTCTCTTATAACCGATTGGGGACGCAGTGGACCCTCGATAGAGCGAAAGAGGGTCCCCAGATAACGCGCAGGAAGAGCGCGGAAAAGTGCTCAAAATTGTCAAAATTAAAAAAGGAACTCTTAACACGGTCCTATCCCGCGTATCATACATTTATTTTCACAACGCTCTTATTACGACCTATTGTGTTTCTACTTTTAAAGTCTCACGGGCTCTCACTGAACTTACTACGCTGTAACAGTTCTTAGTGCGTCCAAGTTACTGTCTGCGTTCCTACAGTACAACAGAGCATGAATTACCAAAAGTGCATGTTATTTGGATTACGCTCTAATTCAAAAAGTAACATAATGTAAGACAAGGAGACAGTATTATATTATAGAATACAACTTGGTGATTCAATGTCATAGAGGACAACATAATTTGACCTTATTTGCATATAATTAGCATTTTATAAAGAAATACATTAAAAATTTGCTTTTTGTAATATCCAGCAAAAACTATACATGCCATTAACACCAAATTCACAGGATATGAAGTTCCCATCATTGTCAACAATTCTGTCTGAGACAAAGTTAACATTTATCTTTACTTTTTTTGAAAAAGCCCAAATCTTAATTAAAGGTAGATGACCCGATCACATTTTCGTAACACAGAATTATTTCAAACATACGGAGATTTTCATATCATATGAAAGCTCGTATTTTTCTCATCATCATACTGAAATTTGACGGCCTAAATCGGTATAATTACGGAGAAATCGATGAACTAACGTCGAATTACCGCGAATGGTGGTAACCACCGATATAGTTTGTGTACTACTCAATGGGTACAGTTCACAGCATCTTGTGCGTCTAAAATAAGAACCATTAGAGCTATGCAACTCAAACTTTGGAACACGACTTTTTTTAAGGATGACCTTTCATGTAGAATAGAAAACTTCAAGTTGAAAATCGGAACATCTACCTTTAAGCTTAAGTAATGACCAAACTCGTTGAAATTATTAAGTAGTGCTATGTTTCCAAACTAGACTTGCAATGTATCAAATTAAAGGTAAAGATGTGCTCAAAACAATGGTCTGAGCAGATAATTCAATATCCCTTTAGTATTTAAAATATTTTCCTCCAAACATTTGGTGTATTTTTCTCATGAATAAAACATACAATAAACACTATGATCACAAAGAAAGATGTTTATGGTTAGCCACACAAATCTGTCAAGAATTAATTAGGCGTTAAATGGAATAATTTTGAACCACTTTTTGTATGCCCGATTAAGTTACGTAAGGTTTCTTATTGATCCTTTAATTATGCTCAATAAAATGGTGAAGCCACATTTCTCAATTTAATTTTACTTTTTCTGTAATATTAATCAAAACTTTAGATACATTAATTTTGCAACTTTTCTTACAATAACAATGTATTTCATACAACTGTACAACTGTACACAGACTTGGCACAAGTCTATTACTATTTGGCCAGCCATGCACGATAACTATAGAAGCAATCTTCAAGGACATGCTCACGCTAAGGAACCAATGTTTTGAAATTTACGCTACAAGAAATTTGAAATGCCATTCAGCAGTGTGCAGTCAAGGGTTTTAAGCATAATGGTGTATGTTACTTTAGGTGACCGTGTGCTGACATGCAAGTCTGTATATACAGGTACCGCCATAAAGGCCTGCAGTAAGTCTAAATAGTCAAGGCCATAAAAGCAAGTAGCCAGTAGCTGGTTGGATTAGCATGTATGGATAATTAAGAATTGACCAATCCGAAATCAGGTATAATAAGAAATGTAACAATGCTGATAATCATACAAAGACAAAACAGAGAGCTTTAAACAAAGCTATTTTGATTATATAGGATACACATACTAAGGATTGAAATGTTCATGGTTGTACAACACTCAGGAGGCACTATATTTATAATTCAATATTTGGTAATTTATGCTCTGTTGCACTGTAATACCAAGTACGTTTGTACAACGTTCTCTGAGTGTGCACGGAGAGTATAGAGCGATTGCGCGATTGCACGACTGTTATAAGTTCAAATCATCCCCCAAGGATAAACACCCGTTAAACTTATATTGATTCAAGTGGTTGGACTCCATCCATGCATGTATTCTTCTAAAGGATTATTTGAACTAATAACCCCAACGCAATCGCACTGTAAACGGAGCCTTCTGCCTGCTCAGTCGTACAGGAGTTTGACAAGTGAACAACATATAGAACAACATAGACACCATGTGTAGACTCAAAGAAAATGTTTCAGCACTCAGGGGCAGAGAGAGGGAAAGAGGAAGGCGTTCTGATCCACCCACCGTACCCTACCTACTCCCATTTGTGTATGTGTGTGAGTGAGCAGACCACATTTCAAAATGAGATCGTTACTTTAAACCTCTGCTTCAAACGCCATACGAACGCCAACGCCATTCGTCACACTTGGATGTATAAAGAGCGCCAGAACGACGCAGTAACAGCACATAGGGACGGGAGAGAGACGTATTGAGCGTAATAAGGTCGCGAGAGACAAGTATTGATAGCCTCACTGACCTTACTGAAGTCGCAGAGGACAAGTAATATGTACGCGTTCATGCAACGTCACCTGGACGCTAAAAACGTTGCTCGCTTTTCGCTGCCACGGCGACACTACTGAGTCATTACAGCGCTCTGATTCTGAACAGAACGCCAAATCTCCACGCTTGTGTTGTGCATGCACAAAACAAGCGCGGTGAACTGGCGCTCAATATGCTCAATGGCGACAATGGGGACCCTCTTACGACCCTCTCACGTCCCAGCCGGTTCCCACTGCGTCATCGATGGAGACATTGATGCGCTTGGCTGGCGCTTTGATCATTTTTAAGTGTAGTGCAAGCGCCAGCATGATCGCGGCAGAACGTGTAAAGGTTTTTAGTGAACTTAATTTACAAAATTGATAATTTCGGATAGTTTCCGCGATCTTACTGCGTGTTATTCATATTTATTGGATCCTTTTTTCAGCGCAGTGCAATTGCTGGCCTGCTCGCCATAAGTAAACACATGTAGATACGTCTTTTCACTTTTCATTCATTCGTTTTGATTTTTTCTTTGCACAATTTTTTGTTGTTCAATTTTCTATTCCTCTTACGATAGTCGGAAATTGCCAATACAATGGTGTAAAGAAAAGGGTTAATTGCCGAATTAATTGGTAATATGAAAGCAACAGCCCACGTGTATACCACCGGGTCAACTGTTATGATTTTAGATTGCACCAGAATGCACACTATAACGAGTGGAACCCAAGTAAAGAAATCCGTGAAAACGATGACGGACATTTTTGCAGCAATTCGAATTTCTTCGGAATAGCTTCGGTTTCGCCCAGCTGCACTAGCCGATCGTTTGACGGTGACAAATATAGTAATGTAGAGACAAGCGACTAATATAAAGCAACTAATATTGACACCGATAAAAATTATGATTGAAAAATATGCCGCAAGTGTGTGCCCAGTGATCGTATAACTTGTATATACGATATCAGTCGTCGCATGGTTAACACCGATAAAAGTTTTTGACAAGTAATCAAAAAGTGGGGAGCTTACCAAGGAATATGAAGACGACAAAATATTGTAATCTACGGTTTCAATTTGAATTGATGAGGTATTTTGTCTACCGATTAGTCGTCTTACAATAGGAACACCAACACAAACTTCGGATACTTCAAACGCATTAGGATACGATCTGGAGAGCAGGACTGGTATAATACTGAGTACAAGTCCGACAAACCAAATCAGAACAGCAAACACCCTGACAGATGTGGAGCGTAACCGGTAGTTACTGAAGGGAAACGACGCTCCTTGAAATCTGTCAAATGTTATCAGTGTTATAAAAAATACAGATACTTCACATGACAGTATTGAGAGTATACCAGCAACATTACATACTGCTCCGCGGCGCCACTGATCAGAATACGATGGGAAATAATTTGAATAATAAAAATCAGAAAATGCCAACAATAGCATGTTTAACCCCATTAGGAAATCTGAAATCGATAAATTTAATATGAGATATTTTTGTACAGTCGGTTGTGTTTCTGAAAAACGCATATAATACACGCCGCCATTGCAAACAACCGCAAATAATCCTAAAACCCACATAGATAGCCTAGGTGATAAGCCTTCAAGCATTCTACTACATGTGAGGTAGATAGGGCGAGCATTGGTAGAAATACAGTTTAGTGCCTGTGTAGTAAAGCAGCATGTTGCACTTTCATCGACTAGTATTGTTGTGTTTTCTGCACCTCGGAAAGATCCATATCTGACCAGATATAGGGGGTTTGATCTTAAATCGAGGGCATTGATCGACGTGTTTTTAAAAGCATCTGTTTCAATCCTTTGAATTTCATTGTTACGCAGATCAAGTTCTACAAGTTTTGGTATTCCGGCAAATGTGTATGGAGATAGATTTGTTTTATGGTTATTAGATAATCTAAGGCTGATGAGATTTGTGTTGCTATCGAAAAGGCCTGACGCAATTCTCTTCAAAAAGTTATTCCTGACACTAAATACTTGCAAATGAGTTAAATGACGAAGTATTCCAAAAGTCAATTCGGTTATTTTGGTATTATCTAAATACAGTATGACCATCGATTTCAGATGTTGGAATGCATGCTCATCCAAGGTTCCTAGGTTGTTACTGCTTAAGTCAAGCAGTTCAACTTTCCCCAGTAACTCAAAGGACGGAACTAGTGTTAGGCTGTTATTTGAAATGTTTAAGAATTTCAAATCGTTTAATGGTTGAAGTATCTTCGCGTGTAGCCAACTGAGCCTGTTACTGCTTATATCTAGATAAACCAGTGATGTCATATTCTCAAATACCTGCCGATCTATTATGAGCATATTGTTGTTTTCTAGATGGAGTTTAAAAACCTTTATTTGAGACTGAAATATGAAATCTGGAATGGTTAACAATGCATTGTGTGATATAGTTAACGTCTTTAATTGTGAAAGTGCTTTAAACAAATCTGCTGTTACATTATGTAATCTGTTATTACTAAGGTCAAGTTTATTTAGCATAGCATTTCCCATAAAAATTCCAGCTGGAAGTGATGTCAGTCGATTGTAGCTAAGGTATAATATCCTCAAATGACTTAGCCTAGAAAACACATGGTTTGAAAGCTTTTGTATCAGGTTGTTTGTTAACCAAAGTTGTATCAACGTATTTTCACGAATGTCAGAAAAAACACACCTCGGTAATGATTTCAGGTTGTTAAAATCTAGATTTAGGAACCTTAAACTGCTTCCGAATATCATCGTTGGAAGCGATTTAAGGTTATTGTACTCGAGTTTTAAATTGTGCAGTCTATCTAACCCATTAAACAAGACTGCTGATATCAATGTTAGATGGTTGTGGTCTAATTCGAGTTGTCCAAGCTTACGTGAACCAGAAAATGTACCTGAATCAATAAATGACAGCTGGTTGAATGCGAGAGAGAGAATGCGCAAATGTTTCAACCCTGTTAATAGCTGCACTGGTATAAATGTCAACTGGTTGTGGTCCATGAATAATTCTCGTATGCTAACTAAATTAGCTAACGCGTCGTGTGGTATTGTGGTTAGATTGTTGTATGCGATTTTGAGCCATTTTAATGTTCTTAATCCGGATAAACTACCACCTTCTAAGGATAACAGACTGTTGTTCATTAGATATAGATGTTTTAATCTTACCAAATCGCCAAATACATCAACCGGCAACGTAGTTAATAAGTTGTTATTGAGATGGAGTTCATTTAAATTAACCAATCCCGAAAAGCTACCTGTCAGCAATGAATTAAGATTGTTGTCCATAACACTAAGTTCATCTAAACAAACCAAATCTTTAAATATGTTTACTGGCAGGAAGGTCAATAGGTTATCGTTAAGTGTGAGATACTCTAACTTGGTTAATCCTTCAAAACTGCCGATCGACAAGGATTCTATTTGGTTCATTTTTAAACTTAAATCATCCAAATATTTACTAGATACAATACTTGGCACCGAGGATAACTGATTTTGATAAAGATTAAGGTCTTCTAAACCGGTTAGACCGGCTGTCGGTAGGAAGGTGAGATAATTGTTGCGAATCGTCAGTGTCGTTAAGTTCACCAGGTTTGAAAACACATTGATTGGCAATGTCCTAAGTTTGTTGTTAGAAATTGATAGAAACCGCAAATTACCAAGTGGTTGAAAAACATCCTCTAGCACTACGTTTATCCTATTGTATTGGAGGTCGAGTGTTTGTAATTTGAACAATCCGGCGAAACAACGTGTCGTCAATGAGTGCAACATATTGTGTGTAATTGTTAGTATCGTCAAACGAAGCATGTGTTTAAACACACCTGGCGGCAATGACGCCAGCAGGTTTCCATCTAGGTAGAGAATTTGTAAAGCTGTCAAACCCTCAAGACTTATATATTTCACGGAGGTTTTAGATACATTCACTCCTAAAGCGGTAAATAAGTTGAAGGTAAGAGATAGTCGCTCAAGATGAACAAGCCCTACAAATAGTCCCCCAGGTAAATATCTTAATCGGTTTTGACTCAAGATTAAAACCAAAAGTCTCGAAAATCCTAAAAATGCATTTGGCTTGATAACATTAATACGCTTGCAACAAAAGCGGAAATCATCGAATTCCTCCGGATAGATGATCAGTGTATTTGATTCTATGTCCCCCTCACAAACACTAGTCCATTGTCTATAACCAAGTGAACATGTACACAAGTCTTGGCATGGTGACACATCAACCGTATACCAAGACACGGCTTGCTGTACCATATCATATTCAGTTGTATTACACATGGGTAACACAGAGGTAAACTGATTGACAGATACCTCGGAGCAGGTTTTAACCGAGACATTTCTTTCTTTTACTTGAACAATACCTTGGACGCCAATCATTTGCAATTTAAACGCCTTTGTAACAAAATGTACACGGCAGGAGTTTGTAGCCATTGTCAAAGATACAAGTGTCTTTGAGCAACTCAACCCTGCATCATCTAACTGTTCCAGAATAATGTAGGACTGTACATCTATTTGACTTACGATTGAAACCTTAATGGACACGGCATTCTTCTCTTGAAGATACAGATCTACTACGCAGCGACTGACTGCAGTATTGTTTGCGATGATAGTGGCATGATCTCCTGAAATTAACACACTAGCATTATCATGATTATGTGTATTGCAGAAAATGACTTTTGGATCAGATAAGACCGTTGGTAATCGATCAAACCACGCTATCGCTATGACAGCAACAAATACATAACTTGCGTTACGCAATCCGTAACGAAAGCCAGCCATTTTTTTTTCAGAATCTAAGACCAATGTTGAGTGCTATAAACTTGCGAGGGTGGTTATATTTTCAAACTAAAATTGTGACTCTTATTTTATTTTAACAATTTGGAGTGATTTTAAATTCACTTGCCCGATGCAATAACATGAATCAGATTTCTCACCGTGGGTTTCTAACTACAAAATTGACAGCACTAGCAGTGCATTACAGTACATGGCTTGATATCTTACTTAACCATGTTAACGTTACAGTTTATACCATATATTCCGTCAACATAATTCGTTTACTACATATTGTATCAACAAAGTCTAACGATAAAGCAAATTTTAGATACTGGTACTATATTGATGTGTAGCAACGTATTAACAATTTTAAGGTGTTTCAGTCGCTGCCACTTCAATCATCCACAGCAACTTTTTACAAATAGCACGCCCTCTAGAGTTCAAATAATTGCAAACAAAATAAAGGCGATATGTCCACACACTAATGTATGTGTAAAACCTTTACATATTCACAGCGTTAAAAGGTGAATACATACGTCAATCTTTTGGTGATACCTGACTTTAAAACGTCCTCTTGATCTCTGTATTCCGTTGATGATAAAACAGCTGATACAACGCGTTAATGATGTTCTGCGGGTGACGTAAGCATGTTGGAATTTTCAGCAGAAGCACATGCAATACATTTCACTTGCACCAACGAGTATGCCTATTGATATCACAGGTCGGTTTCAAAATACTTTTGAAGACTACGCTATACGATGATTACGGTAAAATGTCATGGGTTCGAAGCTTATGTCTGGAGTAAATCGATAATTCACACGGGCTTGCCGGTATAGACTTCTAAATGAGACATCTGTGCTGCGGATGAAGAGACGATTTGTCGTTATCTGGTTTGGGTAAAAAACATGGAACGCGAGTAATGTGCAGTCGAGGGACAAGCGTCAACAATACCACTAGAACACCAATAGTGACAATGCTTTGGACATCTAATGTACATGTATATGATAATACATGCATATAGGTTGGTAAACAAAACTATTGAATATAATTATGTGAGTGTTATCACAGACTATAGAGGAAGGGAAAATTAAGTGAGCGGCGACGCTTGATCCATGATCGTTTCGGCAATACAATACCGTAGGTGGTTCGGACGTGTGTGCTGGTCACGCGTCAATGGGAACGTTGTGTATGCATGATGTATAGGAATAAATGACTTTAAGTCAAGTAACTTGATTGTCCCTTCCTCTATAGTCTGTGGTGTGGTTCGTAGGGTGCTTTCCTTTGAAACTATGCTCGTATTGGATTAAGATCGCTCAAAACAAAAGCACGTAGTCTTTCGGACAGTGGCGTAACTAGGTTTTTCATAGTGGGTGGGGACAGAGACCCTATAACTATGGGACAAGTATCTCGGAGGCAAAGTCCCCCGTTTACTATGCTTAAATTGACGGCTGATGATCTTAAAGGGGGCGCACTATCATGGTCGTAACAAACCAGACGACCTAAGACACGGTGGATTTTATCGGCTCAAAACATGATTTGTGGCACAGAAATAGTACATCAATGGTCAAAAAAAGCTGATTGTGATTTAGAGTAAAACTTATTTGCTTTGATGATAGCAGAATTTAGTTCTTATATGACACGAAACATTCAGAATTGGTTATTTGAAATTAATTTTCACGTGGAACAAAATACGAATTTCAAATTGTTGATGGCTTCGTCTGACAGTGACAGAGGAGGGACGTGGCGTTATTTGCATTTTATGAATATTGTAATCAGATCAGTTGGGAAGGACGCTGGATCGCGACGATCACATCGTGTGAGGTGATGAATAGTCATGAATGAATATTCATTCACAACGAATGATTGACAGGTTACGCTTAACTTCCGGATGATGAACTTATAGAGTGCGCTATACTGTGAAACAAAATCTCAACAATGGGCAGATAGGGTGTTACATCACCCTGGTGGGGATGTCAAGAAATAGAAGGGAACCTATAACATTTACCAGGGCTATCAACGTTTGAAAATTGCTTGGAGTGAGAGACCAGCGACCGAGGGGAGGATGAGGTGTGGTGTGTGTGGGGGGGGGGGGGGGGGGGGGGGGGGGGGGCATTCACTCATGGGGTTCGAGTTAAGGTGTGTATTTAAGGGGTGAATTCAAAACTCAACAGCCGGTCAGTGGTTTAGTGCGGTTGAACTGCTTGTTATTGTTTAGAACAAAAAAACCCGGTTCCAAACGCACATAACCGGGCGGAACCACCGGGCAACCGGCGGTTGAGGTTTTAGGTCACCTCTTACCGGATTAAAGAAGGTGTCTATAAAACTTCACACAAAGTTTTACGTATTAACAACTGACTACATTTCATGAACATCCCTCACAGGTCAGGTTTATCTATTTAATCTTTTGTTGTATTGTATATATTTATTCAATTCATTCATAAATAATTTAAAATGATCATGGGATTTGTTTTCTGCGAATCATTATTTCTTTGTGGGAACACCGTTCCGGCGTTCCTGCGGATTTCATAGCCCTGACCTGCCACTATTTTATCTTTTGAATGAAATCCGCACGAATGGTAACGTTATTCTATCTATTCAAATTAAACTTAATGTAGAAAATATCTAAACCAGGTTAGTGTGTGTTCAATAGTTTCAATTGACTAAGTATTGCGTTTCATAAATGACTCACTAAGAAAGTCACAAATCCGTCTGGTTTCAAAACACAGAAGTGCTATAGTAACAGATAACAATAAAATCATGTGATTTATTTTGTTTAATTTTAACTTTTGTTTAATTTGACTCACCCTGTAGACAATCTTCTGTTATTCCATAAATGGCAATGAAATTGCTGAAACATTTGGTGAAATGTTGGAATGTCGTATGCAGAATCCTGCCGCGTGGAAAGTGTTAAATCGTGTGTGTGATCAAATACGGTATTTGGTGTGATTTACTTCACGAGACCATCGAGTGAAGTAAACAAGACCAAAACGCTGGGCATGAGTTTTTAATTCCTCGGATATACGTCGAAACAGGTTTGAATTCTTTACACCAACGAAAAACTGACAACACGTCAATGCATTCGTAGACAAAAAAGACAGATAAGTGTAACTGTAATATACAGTGTGAGTCAAACAAAGTCTACTTAGAGTCAAATAAATATTTAAACTATTTCTTACCAACATATGAAGGCAATCATGCTTGAGACAATAGCTGCATTGATTTACTGTTATTAGCAAAACGAATCACAATAGTTCATGGTACCGTTATCCAGTTATGACTATTTGTGTGTACATTAAAGGTATATTGTGTGATCTTGTACAGGGGACACCCTCAATCCTCGAAAAACAAATGGAAGCAGATTTTCTTGCAGGTTTACATTTCTGATCAGAAATCGTACATACATTCCAAGTTACAGGGCGATACGATTCTTATTTACTTCAAAATCATGGTTTTAGAGTTGTCAACAACTTTTTTCGAGTATTGAGGGCGTCCTCTGGAAGAGATCATACAATACACCTTTAATGCATTTAGAAACCAAACAAAAAAATTAGTATTGTACTCAATGACCAATGATATTTATGATTAAGTGGCAAGAAAATCTGCTTCCAATTTTTTTGTTCGAGTATTGAGGGCGTCCCCTAACAAAGATCACATAATATACCTTTAATGCATTTAGAGACCGAACAAAAAAATTGAGTATTGTACTCAATGACAATGATATTTATGATTAAGTGGCAAGACAATCTGCTTCCAATTTTTTTTCGAGTATTGAGGGCGTCCCCTGAAAAGATCACATAATATACTAGGGGGGGGGGGGGGGGGGTGGGGGGGGGGGGGGGGGGGTACCGCGCCATTTTGTCCCGAAGCAATGGTCATGACGTCATATTTTGGTCGATTTACTGAACGTTTGTATTGGATTTACGTGCAAAATATATGCCCTTGGCATCATACTTTCCCAGGTGTGCGGGTCCACTTTAAATTTCAGATGTTCTAAAATGGATGGATTTCTAGCCAATTTGATAAAGAAACACGATCCGCACACCTCAGAATTGCAAAAAAAACCTTAAAACAAGTCCACTTTTTGTGCCTTTGAACAGAGTGTTTGCCGGGAATGTAGAATGACCCCGGTCCAATTCATCAAATTAAACATTAATAAATTATTCGCCAACATTTTGTTAAATTAGCACGGTTAGTGTAGTGGATGGAACGTTGACATGGGGAAGCGAAAGGTTGTGAGTTCGAGCCCCATTATGATCACTTTTGTTTTATATGCGGGGTCTTGCCGCTAGATTTGTTTGGCCTGCCGGCATCATCTGTATGCTTGGCCACACGGACAGCGCTGCTGGCGTTGACCGTATAAATGAC
>CM069447.1:14165556-14208751 GCA_035610835.1 Ophiura sarsii | reverse complement strand
GTCACCTCTTACCGGATTAAAGAAGGTGTCTATAAAACTTCACACAAAGTTTTACGTATTAACAACTGACTACATTTCATGAACATCCCTCACAGGTCAGGTTTATCTATTTAATCTTTTGTTGTATTGTATATATTTATTCAATTCATTTCATAAATAATTTAAAATGGTCATGGGATTTGTTTTCTGCGAATCATTATTTCTTTGTGGGAACACCGTTCCGGCGTTCCTGCGGATTTCATAGCCCTGACCTGCCACTATTTTATCTTTTGAATGAAATCCGCACGAATGGTAACGTTATTCTATCTATTCAAATTAAACTTAATGTAGAAAATATCTAAACCAGGTTAGTGTGTGTTCAATAGTTTCAATTGACTAATTATTGCGTTTCATAAATGACTCACTAAGAAAGTCACAAATCCGTCTGGTTTCAAAACACAGAAGTGCTATAGTAACAGATAACAATAAAATCATGTGATTTATTTTGTTTAATTTTAACTTTTGTTTAATTTGACTCACCCTGTAGACAATCTTCTGTTATTCCATAAATGGCAATGAAATTGCTGAAACATTTGGTGAAATGTTGGAATGTCGTATGCAGAATCCTGCCGCGTGGAAAGTGTTAAATCATGTGTGTGATCAAATACGGTATTTGGTGTGATTTACTTCACGGGACCATCGAGTGAAGTAAACAAACCCAAAACGCTGGGCATGAGTTTTTAATTCCTCGGATATACGTCGAAACAGGTTTGAATTCTTTACACCAACGAAAAACTGACAACACGTCAATGCATTCGTAGACAAAAAAGACAGATAAGTGTAACTGTAATATACAGTGTGAGTCAAACAAAGTCTACTTAGAGTCAAATAAATATTTAAACTATTTCTTACCAACATATGAAGGCAATCATGCTTGAGACAATAGCTGCATTGATTTACTGTTATTAGCAAAACGAATCACAATAGTTCATGGTACCGTTAACCAGTTATGACTATTTTGTGTGTACATTAAAGGTATATTATGTGATCTTGTACAGGGGACACCCTCAATCCTCGAAAAACAAATGGAAGCAGATTTTATTGCAGGTTTACATTTCTGATCAGAAATCGTACATACATTTCAAGTTACAGGGCGATACGATTCTTATTTACTTCAAAATCATGGTTTTAGAGTTGTCAACAACTTTTTTTCTCTCGAGTATTGAGGGCGGCCTCTGGAAGAGATCACACAATACACCTTTAATGCATTTAGAAACCGAACAAAAAAAATAGTATTGTACTCAATGGCCAATGATATTTATGATTAAGTTGCAAGAAAATCTGCTTCCAATTTTTTTGAGTATTGAGGGCGTCCCCTGAAAAGATCACATAATATACTAGTGGGTGGGGGGGGGGGGGGGGGGGGGGTACCGCGCCATTTTGTCCCGAAGCAATGGTCATGACGTCATATTTTGGTCGATTTTCTGAACGTTTGTATTGGATTTACGTGCAAAATATATGCCCTTGGCGTCATACTTTCCCAGGTGTGCGGTCCACTTTAAATTTCAGATGTTCTAAAATGGATAGATTTCTAGCCAATTTGATAAAGAAACACGATCCGCACACCTCAGAATTGCAAAAAAAACCTTAAAACAAGTCCACTTTTTGTGCCTTTGAACAGAGTGTTTGCCGGGAATGTAGAATGACCCCGGTCCAATTCATCAAATTAAACATTAATAAATTATTCGCCAACATTTTGTTAAATTAGCACGGTTAGTGTAGTGGATGGAACGTTGACATGGGGAAGCGAAAGGTTGTGAGTTCGAGCCCCATTATGATCACTTTTGTTTTATATGTATAAATGACGCCATATTTGTGTTCGAAAATATCAAAGTTTTTTACCGTTCTTTCAAAAATAAGGAGTATAATCACATTACAAACACATTTTGTGCGAGAGAAAAACACACACATTTGGCAAAAATGGCCTAATAAAAATCCGTTCGTTATAAATAAATGGATAGGCCTATGGTTAAATAATAAAATTATCACAGTCATACTCGTGGATCTCTGTGCCGTGCATATTATGTTGGCCATGTCGTTGGCAATCGGCAATCACGGGTTCGATTTTCGAATATTCCTTGTTATCCTTTTATTTTTCTATTTTTTAAACTTGATGGTGGATTAATGTAATATCATTGTTACGTCAATTTTTATCAATTATAAAGGCCGCCCATGCGTTTGTAGTTTTCTTTTTATTTATTTATCTATCATAAATTTATCTCTTGATTTATTTAACTTTGTATCTAAACAATTAAAATGCGTAAACAATGATATTATTGCTTGATAAATAAGTGATTTAACTTGAGTTCAGTTTGATTAACGATAGCAACACTTGTTGTAAACCATTTTACCAGTGTGCCCAACAATTTCTCCTATGCACACGTTGTTTATACATTCAGAGATGTCACTTTTAGCTTGTTATAGCTAGGCTGATAATATACAATTATAAGCAAGTTTGCGACCGGGTTTGCGACCTCTTTGATTTTAGGCTGGTAACACAATCCCACGGTGCATTTCGTTAAAACAGCGTAAATTATTTTTCAACGATACGTATCACGTGATAACCACGATCGTTTTCGCAAAATATCTCAAAATGGCGCGGTACCCCCCCCCCCCCCCCCCCCCCCCCCCCCCCCATAATAATACCTTTAATGCATTTAGAAACCGTACACAAAATTGAGTATTGTACTCAATGACCAATGATATTTATGAATAAGTGGCTTCATGCATGAGACACAATAGCTAAATAATAAGACAAAACAAACTTGCTCAGATATTATGTTCATACATTAAATGCAAAATAATGACAACACAATGTCATTATTTCTTGAATTCAGCAGAGCAAAGATAACATAGGCTTTTGTGATGATCGGATTAGAGTGTGCGCAATTATTCAATGATGAAATTCAAAAGAGCTTGTTAGAAAAATATCACAAATCTTGTTCGGATTTTAGAAAGTACACTGTTATCTAAATGGACATAAACAACATGTTTTCCTGAACCAATTTTAACCAACTACAAATTCTTTTGACAGCCCCTCTGCCAGAATAAATAGTTTGCGAAAATTGTGCACAGATTGTTAGAAATGAAATCCCAAAGTTGAGTACATTTTTATACTCAACCTGTATATAATGTAGCCCGACCCGGTATCAGGCTACAGACACGTTACACTTATGCCAATGCAGGCGTCAGTCTAAAGTTGCACAAAATATTTCAAAAATGTCAACATCATCGAATGTTATTCCAATAATTAGAATCACCATGAGAAATGAATTGAAATGAGTACAAACATGCCTAATATGGTTCAGTAATCCTAGAGATAGACCTTGGAAGTTGGGAATGGTTTCTGAATAATCTGTTTTAAATATATGGAAATAAATACCATGTATATAATAATAGCCGCGTGGAAAGTGTTACGATGCAGGTTCAGTGATTATGCAAAGTGATTAGTATGTGATGTGTGCTAATTAACTATCTCCTAATATTACATTCTTACCTGATTTCAGTTATTGGCTTCGCTCCTGGTGTATAATTTTGCGTAGTGAAGAATAATATATAGCCGATAATATATAATTGGTAACAAGTTGCATAAAAACAGAGACAAGTCTGCATTTGATTCACGCAATCACTTCACTGCGTTTTATATGGATATAGAGGGAAAAATTGTGTGTAATTGACCAAATCAAAAAAAGGACAATCAAACAGTTGTAAGGCCGTCCTCGGCATTGGCCACAAATCCCTTAAATACTTTTATATAAGTACAGAAAAGTACAATTCAATCTTACAAACCATCGGCTACGACAATATTTCACAAAACACAGTTCAAGTTGACACCACAGGGCACCACGCTACTCGTTCTTTTCCTCTTACAAAACGCGTACTTAAAATAGATGCCCTGACGGTAAAAGTACAATATGACTAGTTAAAACACAATCACGCGTGACAATTTCTCTAGCTGAACAAATTTAAGATTATTTATGTATGGACACGACACACCGTACACAGCAAAAGAAATGACCAATTTGATCAGAAATGTAATCAAAACAGTTTTAAAAAGGGAACTACTCAACTTTGGATTGATTTTTAATCAACCTTGATGATAACTTTGGTAGATTAAAGTTTTAATCAACTTCAGATTAAAATTTACTCTTTGAAAGACTCGATATTAAATACGACGTAGATTTAAAATTACTCCTTTTAAAGGATTATTTCAATTCAATTCAAGGTTTAATAAACATATCATTATCGCAGCAAAATGCTGAATTACAACAATATTTACAATATGTAATATATAGAACAATAGAAACAATATATATTCATAGATATAACTAGGCATATTGTGAGATAGGCTTTTACGACGGGTATTCATAATATAAGTTAAAAGTTTAACGGGTTCGCCGTCGGACGAGTTTTTTAATCTGTCAAGCTTTCGTCAGGATTAGCTCTGACTTCTTCAGGACCAAATTATTATAATATTGAACAAAACATAGAGATTGCCACTTCTCTTGTTATCATCATTTGGGCTGCCCCTTGCCCGATGATTTGAGAGTAGGTGCCCTTTCCTACTTGTGAAAGAATTGGTGGCTCTGAAAAGAGCCGTTCAGATGGATTGCCGCTTCCACTGAACACGTAGGTTGCCCTTTCCTACTTGTGAAAGAATTGGTGGCTCTGAAAAGGGCCGTTCAGATGGATTGCCGCTTCCACTGAACACGTAGGTTGCCACTGGCCTACTATATATAAATTTGGTTCTAATAGAACCTCCAAAGGACTGCCCCTTGACCAATGGAAATAACGTAGAGACTGCCCCTTGTCTACTACAGACTACAAAAGTCTAATGCACAGTAGTGCGGTCACTGATCTGTAAAGATCGTTTGACGCTGTAACGAACTTGAGCAGGGTATATAATGATTCATTGCGGACCTGGCTGAAAAAAATACAAGACTGTTATCGATTGACGGGATTGATTGATACTGTAGGAAATAGAGAGCGCCACATGCGGTTGATATCTTTGCAGTCATTTCTATTGATTGTAGATGATTCATTGATTCTGATCTCTAGAGCTTCACGAACAAGCCGCATACTAAGATTGGAAACCTGTGCAATGCTTTTGGATTGGTTCCAGAGTGGTTCATGACCTTCTTCACACGCATGTTCAGCAGCTAGTGCCGAGCTATCTTTCTTGCCTTGTAATGTAGCTCTTTTGTGTTCAGACAATCTGACCTTTAAAGGCCTTTTGGTTTGACCAATATATTGTTCACCACAACTACATGGTATGCTATACACGCAAGGTGAACGACCTTTGGGCATAGGATCTTTAGGTTTGCTGACAATATCTCTGAGTTTGGTCGATTTGGTAAGTAAGTTTTAACACCGGCACGATTTAAGAATCGGCAAATTTTGTCTGAGACACCTTTGACAAATGGCATGAACGTGATACCTTTGTAGTCATCTTCCACTATCTTTTCCTGGCTTACATTAGCACTTTGTCTTCTAATAGCTTTGTGTACGAGTTTAGAGGGATAGCCATTCTTATTCAATGCTCTTTCAATGTGTTTTAACTCATTATTGCGATGTTCATTGTCGCATAGATTCAGAGCTCTGTATACCAACGTGTTGGCGACGCTATTTTTTGCCGATAGGTGATGATTGGATGTAAAATGGAGATACTGATCAGTGTGTGTGGGTTTTCTGTAGATCGAGAAGCTCAAACCAGATTCAATTCGCTGTACTTTGACATCTAGAAAAGGAATGTACCCATTTTCTTCCAATTCCATGGTAAATTGTATGCACGGCTGCTGTGCGTTTAGGTGATCTAGGAATTTGACAATTCATCTTGTCCATGTCTCCAAACTACAAACGTGTCATCCACACAGTGGCGTAACCAGCGGGGGGGGGCAGGGGGGGCGGGAGCCCCCCCACTTGGAACCCTTGCCCCCCCGCTTGCCCCCCCAAATGAAATCAAGTACGGCTGTAAATGAAAGGAATCATGGAATTATGATGGTCAAAAGTACACATATGAAAAGAATTTCGCGCGCTACGCGCGCATATGTCTTCCCAAAATTAGATATTCTTTGGTTACAAGCTTGTTTAGAGCCAAAATGTAGCTCAATCGTCCAAAAAATAGCTGTTAAGTCGAAAAATTTCGCGCGCTACGCGCGCATCTCTTGACTCAAACAAAATTACGAGCCCCCCCATTTAAAGTCACTGCCCCTTCTTGCCCCCCCAAATGAAAAAGTCTAGTTACGCCACTGCATCCACATATCTGAACCAGTCCACCTGTTTCAAAGGATACGAGTCCAGTGCCTTTGTTTCAATATGCTCCATAAATATGTTGGCTGTTATGGGTAACAGAGGAGATCCCATAGCTTGACCTTCTTTTTGTTCATAGAATTTGCCTTGCCATTTGATAATTGATACTGTGATTTGATAAATAAGTTTTGTTTTACTCCAAATATATTGTAGCGGAACTATAAATGCTGCCCTCTCTTGCTCTCTAAGTCTAAATGTGATAACAGGTGCCGGACACCTCGTTTGTTGTGTGTAGGAGGCGCCAAACAGAGTCATTGGTTAAATGTGACGTGAAACAATAGGCTACTTGAAAATCCCGGAGGAAGCAAATGGACATAGAAACAAGTATTATCCCAACAATGTGTTGTGTAAGCTATACACAGACAATTTAGTTGGCTTTTAATATTGCATCTAAACAAAATTAAAATTGTATTTTAGGTATGAAATCCAGTATTATACTTTATCAAAAGTCTCATAAGGTAATATAAATGATTGTATTGGAATATGTGCTCTAAACTTATTGTTTATCCATTTAAAATCATGGTGCTGGTATACTAAAACTATAACAGACAATTAAGAAAACAGCGCCCTCTTTTAGTAGACTTCAGAAACTTCCCATTCAATTATACAGGGTTTTCAGTCAACTTTGGGATGGAATTACTTTTTTTTCGTACGACCTGCGAACGTGGAATAAGGTGAATTTGTCTTTAGAGTGTTAACATAAAGCAGTAGACAAATCACCAATCAGGTATCAACGAATATAATGTAAATGACTAATTAACTATAAATACATCTAGTAATGCAACTCTAGACCTTAATATATACACCATATTGGTATTGGCCTGCACATAGCATCCACACCATCTGGCTAGCTAGGCAGAGGGCACTAGATCAATGTCAACACTACTGTAAGTGAGTCTAACAGAAATAATTTAAAAGTGCCTGAAAGGTGCAGTCAAATTCAAAAGCCACACTACATCTCAACATCATTTATCAAATAAAATAAAATGCCTCTCTCTACCGTGGTATATCAGGTAATTAAAGTACACATTCAAACTACTTGCGGGTTTTTTCTCCATCCTTAGGCCCAACATTTCAATGGCACGACTCATGACACAAACATGGCATGTTACATTAATTTACTTTTCTAGTTCACTATAATTAATCAATATCAAGATAAAAATAATCACAATTATGCAAAACTACACACATACACTGGCAATATATATATATGATTGTGCGCACTAATCCAATCGACATTGTATCATACTCAATGTGAGCACCACGCAGGGCCTGCAATAGTATACTTAGCAATCTAAAATATTGTGTAACACACACACCATGATTGCATACTACAGTACTCAAAATATATAAGTAACTGACCAGGTAAAAAATATGCTCTCAACTCCAAAACTGAACTCCTGCGTAAAAATATTAGACAATTATAGTTGTAACTAGACATGGATCTGGTCTGAGACCAGGACACCTTGATTTTTTATGGATTAATGACCTCTAGTGACCCCATATGACATGTCACTTTTAATGGATCCAAGAAATCTTTTGACCAATTCTGACAATCATGGGTCATTTCCTCCCGAAAAAATAGCATTTTGAGTGTTAGGAGTGAAAATTGACCTGTTGACCCCTAGTGACCTATGTTGACCTTTGACCCCATGAAAATGATTGACTCTTTTTCTTGTCTTATCATTGCCTACAAAATGAAACAAGACCGGTCAAAATCGGAGCATGTCTTACATTTTACCCCTGTTTAGGTCAATGACCCCTAGTGACCCCATATGACATGTCACCTTTAATCGCTTAAGACCCTATATGTACATGGATCCAAGGAATCTTTTGATCAATTCTGATAATCATGGGTCATATCCTCTCGAAAAAATAGCATTTTTAGTGCGAGGATTAAAAATTTACATTTTGACCCCTAGTGACCCCAAATATTTTTTGATTTTAAAAACCGAACTATCATATATGCGTACGGTCAAAAGGAATATGTTGACAAATTCTGACGATCCTAGGTCATTTCACTAAATTGCAAACGCGTTTTAAGTGAAAATCACGTTTTGACCCCTTATGATCCCTGTGTGACCTTTGACCCCAAACTGTGAAGACCCTATATGTAGGTCTGGTAGGGGGTCCTACTGACCAAATCTGGTGATTGTAGCATGTAAACTGTAAAAAAAATAGCATTTTGAGTGCGAGGAATGAAAATTGACCTTTTGACCCCTAGTGACCTATGTTGACCTTTGACCCCATGAAAATGATTGACTTTTTTTCTTGTCTTATCAATGCCTACAAAATGAAACATGACCGGTCAAAATCGGAGCATGTCTTACATTTTACCCCTGTTTAGGTCAATGACCCCTAGTGACCCCATATGACATGTCACTTTTAATCGCTGAAGACCCTATATGTACATGGATACAAGGAATCTTTTGACCAATTCTGACAATCATAGGTCATTTCCTCCCGAAAAAATAGCATTTTCAGTGCGAGGAGTAAAAAATTACATTTTGACCCCTAGTGACCCCAAATGATTTTTAATTTTAAAAACCGTTCTTTTGTATATGCGTACGGTCAAAAGGAATATGTGGACCAATTTTGACAATCCTAGGTCATTTCACTAAATTGGAAATGCGTTTTAAGTGAAAATCACGTTTTGACCACTAGTGACCTTTGTGTGACCTTTGACCCCTAACTTTGAAGACCCTATATGTAAGTCAGGTAGGGGGTCCTACTGACCAAGTTTGGTGATTGTAGCATGTAAACTGTAGAAAAAATAGCATTTTCTAGATGGGTCTGATAGAAAGAAGAAAGAAGAAAGAAAGAAGAAAGAAACGGCAGAGATAGAGAACCTTGATTTTTGAAAAATCAAGGTAAGGAAATGTCTTGTCTTTAATTTGAGATATTACACGTGAAGATTGAATGAAGATTAACTCAGTTATGTTGTTATGACATGACGTTCGGGGTTACCGGTTGGTTTCACAGGTATAGAACAAGGTTTCCGATTGGACGATAAGAAGATTCGTCAAGGTAAATAATGGGCCAGGTCAAAGGTCAGAGAAGCACAAGGCTGGCGAAAGAGGAGGTGGTTATGAAAAGGCTCCGCCGAAGAACTGGCGTTAAATCAAAGTAACTGTAAATGGATAGTTGAATAAATGATGAAAGGTTAATCAGGTGTTGTCCTGAAGTGGATAGATTGAAGTTAAAAGGAGATTGTGGTAAGCGAGACATGCAGAGTCTCGACATATGTGCCCTAAACCAAAACAAAGTCCGTTTTTCATTTCAACATTTCATTCGTCTACACGCAGCCTCGGACTAGCAACAGGCAGTTTATTGATTGACTGGTAGCGACAACTCACTGGTCGATAGTAGACGGGGATTGGGGATGCATCAATTGATCAATGCAACCCATACACATTATACCTGTCACACTAAACTGCGTGTTCAGATTCCAAGTGTTAAAATGTTAACTGCACTCTGTTCTATCCTTTTTAATGTCGCGTCATTAATTATTAACCGATCTTAATGAATAATGTATCAAATTTAAGAAGATACATTTCTTTACAACTTTATTATTTAATATTTTATGTAGAAGCTATATTGTTGGAGTTACGAGTATATTTATTACCTCCTCACTTATTTTGAGGATTGTATAAGGGAAACATGCGACACAGTAAAATACAATTTGTTGTAACAGTACCATAATAGTCAATTCACTGGCTTTGTTTTCCACTGTTATTGTTACGTACGAGATTTAAGGAATATTTCAATCCAGGGCATCGCTATTAATTAAGTAAATATTTTCCAAAATTCACTTCCGATATATAGATC
The DNA here is from genome assembly GCA_035610835.1 of Ophiura sarsii. Classification (NCBI taxonomy): domain Eukaryota; kingdom Metazoa; phylum Echinodermata; class Ophiuroidea; order Amphilepidida; family Ophiuridae; genus Ophiura; species Ophiura sarsii. The sequence goes on along the minus strand of CM069447.1, from coordinate 14,198,575 downwards.
CTCAAACCTATGTCTAATTTAGCTCTATGCAGAGGCAGGATCATATTCACGTGTCACACAAAAAGTTAGAAACAAATTGACACAGTTGTTTCACGTAGAAACTTAGACACACAGTCAGATTTGGTTCACATATGAAAGCCTGAGCGCAAGAAAGACGTATACAGAATTATATCTTTATTATATTTGGATGGTATCTGTAAAGATATTTGCAATGACGAAATAACATGATTTATGCATTTTATTCACTCTTTTTTGTGTATATTAACTATTGGGTCATCATTGTAATATTGACTTACTTCCCCTGTGACATGAAACGCTTGCTTATTTTAAAACACGACAGTTTATTATAAGTACTAAATGATAATTATATGAAGTAATTAAAATCATTAAAGATAGGGCAATATATAGAAAAATGTATGGGGTATCTCAACATTCCAACCCTGTTACCATTTAACCAGGTTCATACCGTTGTATCTAAACATTGTGCATTCGAAAACTTCGCTTGCTTAATGAACCATTAGTATTACTGCTATTTACACGTTAACCACGAACACTGTATAAAACATGGGTTTTATGAGACATGTATCGTTTTACACATTTAATTTAAATAACATGTAGATGTGTTTGTAAAAATAAAATACTGCCTGGTTTCCTCGTTTTCATTCAATTTCTGTCTATTCTAACCGTTGGAAAATATTGGACCACTTGCCCCAATGGTATAATACTGGTCCAAGTAAAAAACTTAGTTAATGCTAATTGACTTTTTCTTTAAATATTTTTTAAACTTGAGTATAATGTTATATGTAAACAGTAACATGGGTGATAATTTCATAGCAATTCGATAAATATTTACTTTTATACCATGAAATATGCTTAACTGGACTAGTTGCCTCATCCTCCCCTACCAAAATGTGTTTACCTTCACTAACCGTCTTGAATATCAAAATAGCGCTAACAATAACGTAACAGGTGCCCATTTTAACCTCCTGCTCAATGCTGATCTACATGGGCAGTTCCGACCGCAGGGGGAGTGGTTTAATATGTATATGATGCTGCAAATGTGTTAGCCGCCTGTTACCGGGCCGCGAATTTATTAAACCGTAACAAACATTTGGCCAAACACTGTTACATGTACCATTTGTATTCCTCACCGTGTAGGCTAAGTGTATTGGTCGTTCTTCAAAAGTCCCCATTGAAGACATGCAGTGGTAGGGTATACTAAAGGAACTCCTATTGTACATGTACATGTGTATACTATACGCTTTATTCCGCCAAGGTATCAAATGTTTGTTACGGTAAATGATATCGCTACCGGGCCGCAATGGATGACCATGATACAACAACCTGCGCGATCGCATTATTCTGCGCTCTGCATTCACTTATAACGCCAACAAGTCGCACCGTACACTCGCGCTCGAACGCAGTGCCTGATTCGTTTATTTTGCAAATCATACAAACAGGTACAATTCTGCTTTCGTGTTGAAAATATAATTAAGAAAATATATCCATTTTGCATTAGACTATTTTACAATTGTCCATATTTTCATCGTATTGGATATGATGGACCTGGCCAAACTACAGTTTCTATCTCTTATTCTATCTCTAATTCTATAGTAGCAAGAAGGACTTTAGTCAACAATTATGCTTGCCTCTTGAATATATAAATACTGGTAACTAGGTGGTCGTCCGTTGTTTCATGGATCTCGGCTTATGCGGTTAATGTTAATTACAGGATGACGTAAGTGTGACTTGTAAATCATCTTTCCAGCTATCGCGATTAGTTTTGACAAATCCCTAGATATAGACTCCAAAATAACCCTGAAACGCCCCACCTACATCCCTGGCGTTGGGATAAACGAAACTGTTCTGTTTAATGTACATTTTTAACTATTTATATGTCTGTTCTGTTGGCCTATTTTAGGCAATCATTAGTATTTTCCACCACTATGCAAGTAGACGATATCACCTTTAACGTCACAGCAACAGCGTCTGTTGCTTGCCGTTCTGCATGCAAATTACCTGCCAGACAAAAGCTTGCCTCCCGGTATGCGCGCGCATTTGAAGGGGTTTACTTTATAAACTATATATGAGGTGACCGTTGTTTACATCAGTAGTGTTTACAAATTGATTAGCGCCTGGTCTAAAGACATGCTAGAGGTACTAGTCCATGACTACTGCACTATTACATTGTAAGTAATGATCAATCAAGTGTGAAATAAAGCACATTCCCTATAGGTGCGCACGCAAACCGCCGGGCACTACGTCACCGGTCACACCATCTATACACTAAAGTTTAGTCAAGGAGTATATATAATAGGAGGGGACACACTTAGCTCATTTGCATAATTGCTCATTAATATGATTAACCCCGTGAACCCAGTCAAAGGTCGCCCTCTGGAGAGTCGAAGGGACTTTTCTATTGTTCTCTAACGACAGCGTTGGGACAGCGCATGAAGTTTCTTGTACAGAGTTGGCGATGATCGATTGAGAAGTATAACAATAGCATACATAAACAGATCGTAACATGAATAATGCAATGCAACAGGTCACACAACGTTCAGTCGAGCGACCGTATAAACAGTATACAAGATGCCATTTATTGTGTTCGAAATGTCAACGTTTTTACCATTCTTTCCAAAATAAGGAGTATAATCACATTACAAACACATTTTGTGCAAGAGTAACATATAAATATGGTTTAAAATGTCAAAAATGGCACGATAGAAATTCGTTCGTTATAAATAAAATAATCAATGGTTAAATAATAAAACTGACACAATTACACTATTGTTCTATCTTTATCTTTAACTTTATAATCTAAACAATTAAAATGCATAAACAATATATTATTGCTCGATAAATAAGTGATTGAAGTTGAGTTCACTGCTGCACGGCGCAAAGTGCACGGCGTCTCATTTTAAGAGGCCCACTACAGGCCGGGCGGGCTAGAGAAGTGCTCAGAACCGGGACTATATTAACAATACACTCAACCTTAAAAAAAATGAAACACCGGATTCTACTGTCGCTCTGTTACGGTCGTATAGTCGGCCCCCGGATTCCACCGTCACTCTGTTGCAAGTGTATATTCGCCACAAGATGTGGGCAACCGTATAGTTTTATTTACTGTACATCATGCCTTTCGTCGGTACAACTCGGACTTATTAATGTCTGATAAGTCCACCCCCTCCCTATGGCCCTGTTTAAAGCTGGCTACGCCACTGATTCGCGCATGTTGGATGTTCCGGGCCCGCCGCGCCAGTGGTCCGCATTGCGGCGTTATTGGTCACTCTCGATCATAGTTCAGCGTGGCCCCTCGCTACACGGCTCCTCGCGGCGGCATTATCACATCAAACCACTTCTGGATGTTATCATCAATCAATGCATTGTCGGCTGCCGCTTAGTCAAAATTAAATATTGTATACCAAGGGATATACAACTGTCACTGGATATACCCACTTTGCCTATCTGTGATATACCATTGAACCGTCAAAGAATGACACGCGCCTGAACCTTTTCCGCGAACTTTTTCTGATTGAGCTTTTCCACCCCCAAACTAGCCGGAGCCCGGGGGTTAGATCTACGGTTGATTAGTGCATTACAAAAAGTTGTGTCGCAGCACATACTCATTAGGAATTTGTCCACAATTTTGGTGGACAAATCCAAAGCGATCGGACGCATGCGTAGAAAAAAAATGGTGTCCCCTTGACTCTCCAGAGGGCGTTTTCGATATTCAGACGATGGCGGACATAGGTTCGTGTGACGAATATTCTAGGTGAAATTCGATGTGAGAACGCTCGGACTGTAGGGAACGATGATATTTCTGACTTCAACTGCGCCAGGGCATCGTTCGGGGACCGTTTGATTATCACTCAGGTCGTGTCAGTATGAAATTAGGTAAAACACTCCGACATAACATTGAAATCAACGGAGATTCAAAGATTACGGCCGTTCGTGTCCACTATGGTCTGGTACTTTTCATTTTCGACTTCACAAATGACGTATATTCATTGATATAATTATTCATTGTATATTCATGAATGTCGATACTTTCGGTGATTCGAACAATAGAGTGTCGGGGGCCTGGTTTAGTGCTAAACCAAACCAGTCATCTGTAACGGGATATGTAACAACAGCAGTCAATGCAACGGTCAATACGTGTTCCCCCATGCATGGAATGGAACCGGGCACTAACATTGTTCATCAACAAGAATATAAACACATTGTATTGATCAATCACTTTTTCCGCCATCCATTCAATAGTACAGGGCGTTTCAAAAAAAGTGTCCCATTTGAAACATTATCTTTTTGGCCATGACCAATACGAAAGTTAGATGTGACGTACAGATAACCATTTTCAGCAATCTCTAATGTGTCATAAGAATTTATTTTTCTATTCATTTTGGAGCTTTTGTTATCAAGTTATGGCAAATCTACTCAGGCATATTATATTCCGCTTTGGTCACTTGTCATCGACATTCAGTGTGTAATTGAACACAATCAATCAAATGAATACTAACCTACTTACATGACTGCAAGTCTATCCATTGAGGGTAATTTAGGACTCATTCCTCATAACTTTTCTAATATTATCGTTCGTTTCCCCCTTATGCATTTCCTATCGCTTTTTTATTGATCAATAACCATGCTAACCATTTCCTGCCAAATAGCATCCCACGAATTCCCCTATACCATTGTAATACCGTTCTTCCTGTTTAATGTCCTATATCAATGCCAAGCATATTTTTCACGTGGGCACAAACTTCACAAAATATTTAATAACAACAACATGAAGATAAGTTACAGTTGATTGAAAAAACATATAAGCTAAATCATCAAAACGCGCAACAATAAAGTCGCGAAAATAAGCCCGGAAAAAACATGCAACTGTAAACAAATAATTGCCCACTACGTGAAAACTGCTTGGTAAATAACCTAGTATATCGAGCCACAGTGTCAATGAACCACAACAACGCGCATTACATTCGATTTGCGGTGGGCTGTTTCAAAAACATGTATGACAGTATTGACAACAACACAAAATCCCTCAGTCACCAACGGTACGAACAAGAGACGGAGTTATCCAAGCACATATGGGGGCTGAAGAAAGAAACCAATTATATCCCTCTATTCATTAGTTACATAGGAAAAGTTAAGAATCTCCACCACAACCCAGACAAAAATAATTTAGCCTTTGCCCAAAATGTTCTCGCCTTTCTAGGCTTTTTCCCTAGTGTTGCTAAGGACAATTTACCTCTTTTTTGCTCTTTCTAGGCTTTCATTGTCATTTTCTAGCTCAAAACACGGTCTATAATCCACAGACAAAGGCGTAAAGGTATAAACTTTCTAGCTAAATTCTCGCCTAAAATTATTCTATTCATGATTTCTAGGGTTTAACGCAGTACAATAGACTCGCGGAAAACGGTCCACGAGTAATACGTCAATAAAAACGTCTCCAATTTCAGTTCGTATTTGATCTTTCTTCTAAACGTATTATGTTTGTCGCCCTCTGCATTGTCACAGAGGAGTTAACGCTGTCGAAAACACACTTTAATCTTCTACCGTGATATAGCTAGATTTAGCTAAATTTAGCTAGATTTACTATAGGTAATACCACAGACAAACTGCAAACTGCGCTGCCAAAAACACACGCGAAAACGAAATATTTAGCCTTTTTAGCGATATTTGCGCTCAATTCTTCCTATACCTGTACAGCCAAAATCGATTTTGGTTAAACATGTTATTGTTAGGCGAAATTGCATGAAAATGCTGATGCCACGTACTCTAATTTAAAACCTGTTTGAAATCAAGTGTCATTGACAAGGTGCTCTATCAATTAAAACTTATTCAATATTTTACGGCGTATCCAAATTCTATGATGGAAGTCATTGGAAGATCTGCTATCTTCTTTATAATTTGTTCATTGTTTGTTGTTGCTCAGGACATATTTAAACTTATTTAGTTGTGAGTGACTATTACAGTTGTAATTGTTATCACAGCGCCTTATAAACTATTTGTGTCACTAACATTACTAAAGGCCTTATAGCGTACTGATCATTCTGTTCATCAAAATATATCTTCGACCCCTGTGAACATTTCAAGAATGTAGTGAAACATGACAAACATGGAATGAGATTTGGAGAAACTGACTTGCGACATGATCTACCCTACATTTGTTAAAAATGCCCACCCCTTCATATCATTGTACCATGTATGAAGTTCATCATCCATCATCTTTGATTATTACTGGTCCAAGGTATTATTTGGAGTTATTTTAGTTGCTGCCCCCTAAATTGTGGTACACATTACCGTGTCCCATCCCAACTCACAAAAGTGTCAATACCTTTATTATGTTCCGGTAAAATATTTCGCAGTATAAAACCATAACATAGTTAGGTAGAGAAGAGTAGTAGAAATATCTTGGTAACAAATTTACAATAACAGCTATAGCAGTGGCGTACCCAGGGTGGGGGTCTAGGGGGGCCGGTCCCCTCCTGAAATATCCCCGTCGGTAAAAACGACCCTCCGTCTGTAGATTTGCGATTTTGACCATGCGGGTTTTTTTGGGCCGGTTATGCGGACAACTTTATCGGTCCCCCCCCCCCCCCCCCCCCCCCCCCCAGTTTCCAAAAGCTGGGTACGCCACTGTACTATAGTAATGTAGTTGTGATGCAAACAAGTCGTATAACTGCATTTTCAATTATATGCGCGTAGTATTGAGCAGTTGAGCTAATAAAGTGAAGTGGATGAGAGAGACGGACATATATGACATATCGTGAACAGATAAGCTGTTTTCGACGGTGATTCTATTTAATTTTAGATTGAAATAATGCTTATCATGAACATTGTTAATGTTGTGCAAAGTGAAAGCGTTTTGCTTGTGAAAGTGAGACAATGTACACCTACAGCAACGTACACCGTGCGCCTCGCAAGGACGACCAATATAATAGTGTAAGGTATAATGTAACTTATGTGACCAAACCTCTCGCCTTACGCCTTTGTCTGTGGATTATAGACCGTGTTTCGAGCTTTAAAAATGACAAAGAAAGCCTAGAAAGAGCTAAAAAGAGGTAAATTGTCCTTAGCAATGCTTTACCAAAGAGAAAGGCGAGAACACTTTGGGCAAAGGCTTAATTATTTTTGTCTGAGTAGGAATAAGGATGACAGCATAATGTGATGAGTCACGTCAAAAAAAGGCCAATATATTTTAGTGAATTACAAACATGATAAAGACAATAATAGAAAAAATACGCTTCTTCAAATCATATGTTACGATTACAAAGCCCGGTTACTTTCAACATGGTATCATTTCAAATTTGTTAACTCATCGACAAGTCATACCAATAACTCAGATTTGATTCGGGCCTCCAACATGTCCGGCAGTATGTGATGCTTTACATCAAGAGCCGCGTTGGGGTCACCATTGCTATCAGCATGATTTACACACGTTATATTTTTTCATTATAATTTTGTATGAGTCTGATATTGCGATTTATGTTATGAAGATTTATCGACTTTTTCGGATACATTATACAAATTAAATTGAATCACAAATCAGCAATAACACGACAGTTTCAGCTATACCGTACTTTTGAATTTTGGATTTTGAACAAGAACAAACAAAAAAACAAAAACAAAAAACTTGTTTTTTAAGTATCATAAGAGGGGGGGGGGGGGGGGCCTCTAATAATTGTTGCCGATTACGCTAAAAAATACAAAGGACGAGTTTAGTGACGTGATTGTGATAGCATGCGTGGGATGTTTGCATATATTTTGGTATGTAAAATAAGCATTTTTTTTTGGGGGGGGGGGGGGGTTAGTCAACAGTATACAGTGTTACAAATACGTCTCAGGAGCTGGGAGGCAACACATGATTCATGTAGTTTATTGAGTAGATAATGGCAAAGGTGGCATGGATTAAACACCACCACATACCGGTGATTGATGCTATGTTACGAGTGTTATAAAGTAACACGGGTTATTAACTTATTAATGAAGTCAAACGTTTATGTATTTAGATATACAGGCTTCTAATATATTGACACCGCCATCATGATCAGGGAAAGGGACATGCATATGACAACAATTAGTCCTGTATTATAACAAATCGGGGCCGTGGGCATGTGGGATGGCGATGCGTGTGTTGCTGAAGCTCAGTTTTCCCGGCGAATTTCACACTATACGCGTTCAAAAGTAAAAGATGCATTCGTGTTTGCGTGAAATTGATTACAATTGACTAAAGCAAAATATTTACCTTGTATTTTTTGCGTGCCTATTCTAGAATTGGATTTCATTTGTATGCTTACAAAAAACATGAGATAAGTGACCATTAACATGATTAATGGATACAAAGACAATGATATCAAAGAACGTCAAGAAACTAAAATGCCGAGCTACATTTACAAATGCAAAGCATAGGCGTGCGAAGGATTTTTTTACCCGGGGGGCTTAATAATTAATTTCATTGACTAATCCGCGGTAATGCTGACAGGGGGCAAAAATGAAAGTGAACCGACAACATTTTGGCAACGAAAGAAATGCGCATGTAACGCGCGACATTTTTCGACTTGACATTTTAGTCTGGGATCCACTCGCTTGAAAAGGCTCTAGAAATAGTTGAACCTTGCATGAAATACACCACAAAATTTGAACAGTGTTTCTAGACTAAAATTTTGTGCTGATTTCAAATCTGGTGAGTGTAAAATCCGAACCTGTGAGGAAAGTTGTCAAATTAAAGGGATACTACCCGAATTATGTATTTTTAATGAATTCACCTGTAAATCATTTTCTTGTGATTCTTTTAATATTTCACATGGAATGATAAACTACATAATCTAAAACATTTTTCTGAACTGAAATGTTGTGCTGATTCCAAATCTGGTAAGTTTGTAAACCATATGAGAGGGGAAATTGGTCAAATTAAAGGGATACTACCCAAATTATGATTCTTTTAAAATGAAATTCACCTACATGTATAAAGCATTTTCTTGTGATTTTTTTAACGTTTCACATCTCTTTCTCATCATTTGTCCTAAATATGATGCTCTTTAATGTTGAAAACTGATATAATGCAATTTTGGGTCACAATAAAGGGGCATTACCAACTATTTAGGAATATGCCTTTAATAATTACTATTTTCTTTGATGGAATGATATACCACAAATTCAAAAACATTTTTTTGAAACGAAATTTTGTGCTGATTCCAGATCTGATAAGTTTGTAAACCATATATGAGGGGGAAATGGTCAAATTAAAGGGATACTACCCGAATTATGCTTTTAAAATGAAATTATGGTATTATTTGGACATGAAACGTAACTCAATAACTTGTCAGGTGTCTGGCTCACACAATTTCTGATTGATTGAGAAATGCTAAATGGCAGGTGTCCGGCTTGGCTCCACATCTGCAAAGTAGTGCACACTCTCCCATTGTAACGCAAGGGCATCCTCGTTTGGCAATAAGCGGATGTTGCAAAGTCAGTGGTGTTGCGGGTTTAGTCATCATGATTGGCCTCAGTTCATTGTTCTCTTTGCACCTTCCAAATTCTAAAGGATTTGGAATATGTGGATTGCGCATGTTCTTATCAGCCATAACCCTGATACTTGTTTGCAAAATTGCGCGAAGAACATGCTGGTAGAATGCATCTTCAGTTGGTGGCAGTGCTCGAAGATGCACAGAGGTGACGTACAAGTTTGCCCTTAACACATTGAGAGATTTAAACTGGTCATGAGATCTGTCATAAGCAATCACTAGCAGCTGCTTGGCAACATTCCCGGGCAATATTATGGGCACTTTCAACTAGGTTGTCTGAAACGGGTGCTCCGTTGTAACTCTTGGTAGCATTGTCATTAGCTTTAGATTCGGAATACAATGTTTTCTTTCCTGTACCGAAGATGAAGCTTGTGGTATCACAGCCACTTATCGCATGGAGAAATGGTAGCATTTTAACTTCATCACATTCCAGTGCACTTGTGATATCATGGATTGGGATGAAACGATCAGGAAACTGTATACACAATTCTGTGACACCACTATCTAATAATTGTGACTGGAAACATAATCACTATGTCTGTATCGATGACACTCATGCAGTGGCGTAGCTCAGGGGGGAAAGGGGGTCAAATGCCCCCCCCCCCCTGACGAAAAAAACCAATTTGGCCCCCCCTCCCCCCCATCCCCCTAAAAAAAAGGGGGTGACAAATAAAGGAAATAGGCAAAATTGTACATTTAATACATTAACTGTGCGATTTTTTTTGGACTGTGCGGGAAAAAAATTGACCTCCCCCCCCCACACTTACGTGAAATTTACGAGGTAAGTGACTAGAATTTTTTGGGGGCAACCGTTTTACGATTTTTTTTGAAATCTTGCCCCCCCCCCCCCCCCCCCCCCTGAAAAAAATCCTAGCTATGCCACTGCACTCAATGAGATCAACGATGAATGTGCATATTCATTTGCATGCGCAGTATCCTCAAGCTTGGCCTTTGTCATCTCGTTCGGCTAAGTTATCTACTTCCACTATATCCCCTGCTTCTGCTATGTCCTCTGCTTCTGCTAAGTCCTCTGCCTCTTCTACAACCTCTGCTTCTAAGTTCTACTACGTCCTCTGCTTCTACTACGTCCTCTGCTTCTACTACGTCCTCTGCTTCTACTACGTCTCTACTTCTACTACTACGTCCTCTGCTTCGGCTATGTCTTCTGATATGTTCTCTGCTTCTGCTATGTCCTCTCGGTCGGCTATGTCCTCGCGTTCGGCTATGTTCTCTCGTTCGGCTATGTTCTCTCGTTCGGCTATGTTCTCGACTTTGGCTATATTCTCTACTTCTGCTATGTTCTCTGCTTCCGCTATGTCTTCTGCTTCTGCTATGTCCTCTGCCTCTACTACGTCCTCTGCTTCTGCTATGTCGTCTACTTCATCCCCTCGTTCGGCTATGTTCTCTACTTCTGCTAAGTCCACTTCGTCTGACATCTTGTTCGGCTAAGTCCTCAGCTTCTTACGTGTCCTCTGCTTCGGCCATATCTTTAGCTTCTGCCATGTCCTATGCTCTGCCTTGGCCTCTGCTCTATAGCTATGCCATCTTGTTCGGTTCTGTCCATCTTTGTTTGCTTTGTATTGTCTGTTTCAGCTACTTTAAAACATTGCAGAAATGCTGCCTTATTTCCTGATCTAAGGTAAACTGACCCCAGATCAATCAGTCTCTGCTATTGATGGTGGGTAAGGAAGAATTTCATGCGATGATAAGATAACAATATCCTTGCTTCCATCTTCTTCCCGCTTGCAAAGATAGCTTGGGTTTCCTTTCCTTTCTTAGAAGCAAAGGATTTGAGCTTAACAAGGCCCCATCTTCTTTTCTCACTTTCGCAGTACTTCTTCACAGCTACCATACCGAGGTCTACTGCTTTCAAGATTTCGGTTGTTCCTATTTCTCCAGTATTATATTACCAGATCTGTATCTTGGTAAGAGAACGGATTAATGCACTCTATTACAACTTCAATGACTTTCTGAGTTGATTTAGCCTGCCTCGTCACTGTTGCCGCTCCAGTTTCATGGTGAGTACTACTGGAATCAAAGTAAAGCATTTATCTTACCACTGAACAAATTGAAGTCGTAAATGGTAAAGTCAAAGTCCATTTGACTCGAGCCTTAGTCTACGTTCAGTATATTTCCTTGTAGCAATCCAGCCTGACCTCTTCTTCAATTTGCATCTGCATTCAGTCCACATTCAAGTGCCATGTCTGTCCAGATAGTGTTGAAGTAACCTTCTGCTTGCTTCATGTAAATGAACCATCAAGGAATGCTGTTTCAACTTCCTGGGGCAGTGATCTCATTTCATAAAGATAGTTTATTATTTGAGTTCCATATTTATGGTGTCCGGCACTCACTGTGTATGGTAACATCCTTGATGTTGCTGACAAGTGTTCGGTCCAATCACCATCACGCTCGGAGTGCAGGAACTGACAACAGTATCTCTACCATCTCGAGGATACATAACCCACATGTTGTGAGTGGAGGGATCTCCTCTCTTTACATTGATCTTTTTCATGGTGCTTCTTACTTTAGACAAGCCTTCATCAATTCTGTAAACTATACGTCTGCGGTTCTTCTGGTCGCTTGAGCACTTGAGATGAGTATGCAACTGTTCAAAAAGAGTTGCAGTGGAGCTTATATCTTTGGTATCTATCTCTTGTCCAATGTACCAGTCCTCAGCGGAAATCCAGGTTGTCAATGGCGTACTGAACTATCCCTCAAGTGTAATATTTGGTGGAATATATACATTGTCTTCATCAATGAGTAACTTAATTTCTTATGCTATTTGGGTCAGAATCCTTTGTAACATACTGTAGCAGGTCCTTACTTATCGTTTTGTGGTACACATAATATTGCAATTGCGACATGTTTGGGTGTCTTCTGACTAGTTATTGCATAAATAACATCTTGGGCTAGATTGAGTACTTTGTCATGTGTTGTTGAATCTCCCAGTATGTGCATCTGGAGTCTGGTCTGTGTCTGACAAAGTGAATGCGAGAAAATTGTACAAGCTATCTGGGATCATGTTTAATGCGGCATCCTGATTTCCCTCTAATGATTAATCATCGCTGTCATCAACAGGCACCCGATAATCTTGATCAACACTTGAAGTGCCTTTGCGTGTGCTGTCTTTGGTTTTATTTCTTCGTCCAAGTAGCTGCAGATCAGATTTGATATTTTTGCAGCATGGTATATATGAGCGTGGATATAAGTAGGGCCATCATCATTTTTGTCAGACTTGGAGTCTTCCCCACTGTCATCTGGTACAAAGATGTAGTTACTTTCGGCATCTTTCTTCAGGTCTTCCATAGCCGTCAGAAGCTCGCCACCAGTAAGAGCTGATCCAAGAAATACATATTCAGTTACACCATCTTTAGGTTTGTAAAACACGATTTCGTCACCAAAATATGTTTGCAGCCGTCGTTTAACAGAACATTTACAATATTTGCTTGCATCTTTGACACGATTCGTAAGTTTCTACTTGGGACAAGTAATGACAAAGAAATGTGAAATATTAAAAGAATCACAAGAAATCCGTTATAGGTAAATTTCATTAAAAAACTCATTTCGGATAATACCCCTTTAATTTGACCATTTTCCCCACACATATGGTTTACAAGCTTCAGATCTGGAATCAGCACAACATTTTCGTTCAGAAAAATGTTTTTGATTTTGTGGTATATCATTCCATCAAAGAAAAGAGTAATTATTAAAGGCATATTGTTGACCAAATTTCAGGATCGCGAACCATAAAATCGGGTAATGCCCCTTTATTGTGTGAGCCAAAATTGCATTATATCAGTTTTCAACATTACAGAGCATCATATTTAGGACAAGTGATGAGAAAGAGATGTGAAACATTAAAAAAATCACAAGAAAATGCTTTATAATGTACATGTAGGTGAATTTCATTTTTAAAAAAAATCATAATTTGGGTAGCATCCCTTTAATTTGACCATTTTCCCCTCTCATATGGTTTTACACACTTATCAGATTTGGAATCAGCACAAAATATCAGTTCAGAAAAAGGTTTTTGATTATGTAGTTTATCATTCCATCAAAGAATGGAGTAATTATTAAAGGCATATTCCTAGATTTTTGACCGAATTTCAGGATTGCGGGCCATAAAATCGGGTAATACCCCTTTAATGTGAGCCGAAATTGCTTTATATCAGTTCTTAACATTACAGAGCATCATATTTGGGACAAGTAATGAGAAAGAAATGTGAAATATTAAAAGAATCATAAGAAAATGCTTTAGGTGAATTTCATTAAAAAACCAAATTTGGGTAGTATCCCTTTAATTTCACCATTTTCCCCTCACAAATGGTTTACAAACTTATCAGATCTGGAATCAGCACAAAATTTCAGTTCAAAAAAATGTTTTTGATTTTGTGGTATATCATTCCATCAACGAATAGAGTAATTATTAAAGGCATACTCCTAGATTTTGGACCAAATTTCAGGATTGCGGACCATCAACTCGAGTAATACCCCTTTAATGTGAGCCGAAATTGCTTTAAATCAGTTCTCAACATTACAGAGCATCATATTTGGGACAAGTAATGAGAAAGAAATGTGAAATATTAAAAGAATCACAAGAAAATGCTTTAGGTGAATTTCATTAAAAAAACTAAATTACCCCTTTAATTTGACCATTTTCCCCTCACAAATAGTTTACAAACTTATCAGATCTGGAATCAGCATAAAATTTCAGTTCAGAAAAAATGTTTTTGATTTTGTGGTATATTATTCCATCAAAGAATAGAGTAATTATTAAAGGCATATTCCTAGATTTTTGACCAAATTTCAGGATTGTGGACCATAAAATCGGGTAATACCCCTTTAATGTGAGCCGAAATTGCTTTATATCAGTTTTCAACATTACAGAGCATCATATTTGGGACAAGTAATGAGAAAGAAATGTGAAATATTAAAAGAATGACAAGAAAATGATTTATAGGTGAATTTCATTAAAAATACATAATTCGGGTAGTATCCCTTTAATTTGACAACTTTCCTCACAGGTTCGGATTTTACACTCACCAGATTTGAAATCAGCACAAAATTTCAGTCTAGAAACACTGCTCAAATTTTGTGGTGTATTCCATGCATGGTTCCCCTAAAAAATCATTCTTGGATCCCCAGCTATTTATTTGAGCTATAATTGTGGTCGTACATTATTTCTGCTTTAAGGGGGCTGTGCACATTCAGGTACAGCCTCCGTGAAAACTGCCGTAACTTCTTAATTATTTATTTAATCTATATAAAAGTATACATTTTTTGCAGAAAAGGGTTCAATGAATCCAACCATGATCATGAAATTGATCATTTTGTGAGAAAATTATTAAAAACACGTTTTTTGACCCATTTTAGGTTCTGCAAAGATAACTCAAAATATATTTTGTCAAAAGTTATCGTTCTAGATGAATTGCAATCTTAACAAAATTATCTAGGAATCGGTTTTTTTCTTCGTTTTTTTTATTTTGGACCTACTCTCTGATTTATTGACCAAATAAGGCATAAAAGTCAATATTCTGAATTAAAAAACACGTCCATTTCCACAAAAAGACCCCTAAAATTAGAACTAGGCAAATAATAATTAAACAAAAAAACCCGTTCCTAGCGATGATCATGCTCTTTGCATTAAGCCTACTTACGTTTCATCAGATCAGTATTTATTGAGTTATTGTTGCTGTAAATTGCACATTTTACTCAAAAAAAAGAACATCAAGAAATCAGTCGATGAAAGTAAAAAGTGACACATTCCGCCGTTTGATCATGATTTACAGGAAAATGCATGGGTTTCCAATCCTGTTCTTTACATATCATGAGAAGCATATGAATATACAATTCTGTGCATTATTTTATCACAAACCGATCTGTTCGTGATACATAAATAAGCCGAAATATGTGTCTAAAACCACCGTTTTTCGCAGTGTAAAAGGACAAACATAAGCCACGTTTCTAATCGTGCTCTGCGTATCTGTGCGTAGTGTTGGAAATTCCCGGGACAGCGTTTACGCACCAGAGAGCGCAGATAAATGCGGCGCGTATACTCTTGCGCGCTACATGCGTTACGCGGTATCAAAACATTCGCTGATCCCCAGCTGATTTTCATTATGTTTTCATTTTGTCTGTGATTAGACAATGGGCGAAAATCTCTCAATTAACGATTTTAGAGTTTCTAAATTGACTTTTTTTTTCTTGATCTACTGATAGAAAACACTTCAATGTTTTGAAAAATGTCAAAAAGTGAAATTCGTGAAAAATACAAAATTGAGAGTGCACAGCCTCCTTAAACAAGCTTCTACCTAAACAATATTCCATTGTTGGGACACATGCGCGCTACGCGCGCGAAATTGTTTTCGTCTGTGTACATTTTACCATCATAATTCCACGATTTCTCTTGTCAAATGAACCGCCAATACCAATCTCAACCGACAGACAGGCAATATTGAATGCCCTCCGATTACGCCACTGCAGGGTGGAGTCGAGGGGGTAGTGGCGTAACTAGACTTTTTCATTTGAGGGTGGGGGGAAAGAAGGGGCAGTGACTTGAAATGGGGGTGGGGGGCTCCTAAGACAATCCCAGTGCCGCGCCAGCGGCACCATCCGCGCTTGCACGGACAGGGAGGTGTCTGAGGGGGGATGTGCCCCAGTGGCTAGCAAGGTTATTCATATTGGGGGGGGGGGGGGGGGGGGGGGGCGATGAATGTAAATGAACCGACAAGTTCTTTTGAAGAGATGCGTGCGAAAATGGTGTGATCTGTTGCCTTTTATGTTTTATTGAGACTGTATTTGGAATCGTTTAGTATCTCAAATGTATTCCCGATCCCTTTCAAAAATAATTTTATAGTTTTCATAGACATTTCATGTGATTTTATTTGTTTGAAGCCGATCAATCTGCACGTGTTTTGAAATTAAACTGATGCAACAACAAATCAAAACATTGAATGTCTGGCCGAAGTTCACATGATCATGATGGGACAATGTCCAAAACTATGTTGACTCGGCTCAGTTGATCATGAAATTAGCGAGCCCTGGATTAGCTGTATATAGTATGCATGTGTTGATGTTCATTTCAATTATCATGATCAGGAACTTGATATTATTTTTTCTTTTCTTTTGAATTGAAAAACAGGTCAATGCGGAGCGGATAAGTTTAGTTGTACAAACGGTAGATGCATTCCTAAAGGCTGGTTGTGTGATTTCGAGGACGATTGTGACGATAACTCTGACGAGGCTAATTGTAGTAAGTTCTCAAACTTGAAATAACTACATTTTTTATTTATTGGGCTTTCGTCATGTTATTTTGTGCCCGCGAAAACTTCGACTTTACAGCTATTTTTAATAATAATAATAATAGTGGAGTCTTATTATGAAAGAATGGCAGAACCCCAAAAAGATTTTGACCAACTAAACCTTTTTTAATCGTTTTTCTTGTGCACGTAACTTACACATAGATGTACACACCCCCATGTACGTGTGTATACATAATCTTAAAGCAATTATTTTGATATAAGGCGACGAAAATACCCTGTTCTACGTACGAGCCCGATCGGCCATAATCTCTTCAAATGTTCCAATTATTTAGAAACATTTTAAGGCATTTTGTTGTTGTTAAATGTTTAATTTATTTTATATTTTAACATTTTGAACTTTATGAATATTTTGTATTCTTTTGGAAAATTGCGAATTTGTTTGAAAATTCACTAACAATTCCCGAAACTGTCGACCTAAGAGGTCCGTTTACTCGTAGAACAGGGTTTCTTTCGTTGCCTAAAGATGTTATATTTGTATTTTCCTATTTAACTGTTAGATTATTATTTAAATACAGTCACCATGACACCTATAGACAAATAGAAGTACCCCCATAAAAAACCACGAAGCAAACAAAACTAAAGGGAAATTAACATCAACGGAAACACAAAACCCACACACACAAATCTCACAACAACCACAAAACAATAAGCAAGACGAGATTTATGAACAGAAACTTTAAAGTAAATTAAATTAAAGGTATGAAAAGAAATTGTATGGGAACATTGAAAACCAGAATGCTATATTCATCAGTAGTGGAAATCCTGACACTTTTGGACTATTCCTTTCCGAAAATATCATTTGTCAGAACACAAAGGAAAACCTACAGGCTGTCTCAAAATGATTAGTACGCATCGATGCTAAAACTTCATTTAATTTTCAATCATAAAAATCAATGGTAGGCCTATTATATACTTTCATGGAAATAGGACTTATCAAGCTGAAGATACAAGGCCCGATGTGTACGGGATGGGGATTTCACTCTTTTCAGCAAAGTGCAAACAAATAATGTGCGTATAACACTTTCCACGCGGCAATTAGTTTTACCATGATACAAGACAGATTTTTCAGAACCTTTCACAACTTTCAAAGTCTATCTTAAGAATTACTGAACCAATACTAGGCAATTGTGTACTTATTGTAATGCACTTCTCACGACATTTAATAATATTGACCTGTTTTTAAAACATGTTTGTAAAGTTTTAGGACTGTCGTCTGCACGCAACTACCGCGTGGAACGTGTTCAGATTATTTGAAATAAACAAAGTTATTCTCTCATCTGTTATTCTAACTTGGTTACCTTCAAAATATGAATGATTCTTTATTCTAAATCAATTTAAAGGGTATAATATATTCGTCACATATAATGCGCAAATATGTTTTCTTTGAGTAGTCCTGATCCTACTGATATGTTTGTCTTTGTAATCAGTTCTATGATAGAGATGAGAGGAATCGTCCAAAAAGATGTGCAATAATTCCTTTCTGAATAGAAAAATATATTCTGACCTTCAGTGGAAATCAGAACAAAATCTAGGATCGAAGGTAGGGAACCTATCATACACAAGATGTATTGAGTCATCTATATGAACAACTCGTAATGAGATCGGGTCCTGTACCCAGAAGTCATGTAATACATAAAACGGTTCAAAATTGTCTAACCATTCAATTCATGACACTAATTATAAAACAATCAAACGTTTAACATGATTTATTCCAATTGAATGCTGATTTGCGAATTTAAATGCCAATTGAAATTTGATTGAGCTCGAATCACAATAACAAGTTCACTATACTTTCAAATAGATTGTATAGCTTTTACCAAATTCGTTAACATGGCAGCGTATAAACAAATTTGAATCTCTATACATGTAATTGATTTTGCATGTATCAATTTGAATTTTTTTTAAATGAAATTGACTGCTTTGTGATAAGGATACATCAATATACGTGGATAGCAAGATTTCTCGTGAAATTGAATACCCATAATACAAATTCAAGGACTTAACAAAGGGCGACATTCGCCGGGAAAAAACCCCTTATAGGCCTAATGTATTTATGAGTAGGCCTACCAATATTCAAATGTTACCTATACGTGAACAAATATCGCTCCGTATTTTGTTCCCCTTCCCTGACATTTCATTGAGATATGGTCACCTTAAGTATCAGATTCGGGTATCTTAAAACCCTCTCTCTGATAGAAAAAGACGAGGGTTGCCTAAATATAGTTAAATAACATCCTACGTGTTGCAATGCGCCATCTGCTAGTACAGCGTGTCCCAAAAAACTGGGTTCAAAAGTTTGCGAGCTTATAACGAAATAAGTAGGAATTATGGATAGTTTATATTTAAGGATATCAAACAAAATATACCTGACCTTAATTGGGTAAATTTAGAGACCAATTAAACGTAAACCTTTTGAAATACAAAGATTTGAATAGAGCGTGTCAGAACCCATTTGTCCCGATTTAAGGAATAAACAATCCGTGCGTTGCATGAAACTGTGCGCTATGTGCAGTATTCCCGGCATGGGATTTATTCTCCGAAAGAACTTAACAATAAACTCGGACTATGACAAAGAACATTTTTCTTAATGTTTATGTAAGTAATGAACTTGTATTATTGGTATATGACCAAGATAATTTTATTTACTGCCCAAGTCTTTGTAAAGAATGAATGCAAAGGCGTATATCTTGAAAAAAAACACAGCCGCAAAGCCCCCCCCGCACTTTTTTGATATGCTGCAGCTAGCAAAGCCCCCCCCCCCCCCCCCCCCCGCACCTTTTTGATATGCTGCAGTACGACTGAAAACTCTTTTCTGTAATTAAAGTTTCATCGTTAATTTAAGCCTGACACATGTTAATGCGGCGCTCCTTAGTCAAAAAGACATTCCTCCTTTTGGCACCGGGAAACTTTTAAAATATACTGCGAGCTTCAAGAACTTATATTGATTTCCAACAGCACTTGATGCCCACGTTGCAATTCGCTTGAATGCGCAACTACTAGTACTAATACAGTATTAATACCAGATAGTGCCGTACATGTATAATGATGAACTATATTTAGTCACGTTTAGGGCTATGTGCTGATTAACCCGCTATGTGCTGAATTTCTACTCTTTCCGCTCGTTTTATATTTAGAGAGTGGAACACATACATCCCATTGTTAAAACTATACTCTGATCATACATGTGTATAAATATATGCCATTTATGTAATTTTACCATTTTTTGGCGGCTAGTTTGGCGGTCATCTTACACTTTTAGAAATTACTGTAAAATGTACAGTAAAATACTGTAAAAAGGGTTTAAAAGTGACAGTATTTGGCTCTAAACATCAGATGCCCAATGTTAGTTCACTTTGTTATCAGTATGTAATTGTTTGAGTCCGTTTAGTTTGCCCCGCGCCACTGACTGAACTTGTCATCACCGTTATGTTGACAATGTGTGTACATTATACATGTAAGTATTGCAATCACAATGTTCGTGATGGTAAACAACTGAATTATATTGAAATTAATTGTATTGGCTACAAAAAGGTCTCAACCTTAATATTAGTCATATATTGTTTATGGATCTAAATGAGTTTCGCAGTACTTATAAGACTATTTCGGCTAGGTAGATCTAACCGTATTGACATCGCACATTCAATCAGTCACTGTCCGGCGAACATTTGGAAAGTGTTATAATAGCTTTCCTAGGAAATAGTGAAGATGCCGCTTTCATACTGCGATTTTTGTCTTCGGTTCTTAGAACCCGACCGGAGACAAGGGCCAGTCTTGTCAATTTACTTTCACTCATACTTCCAGTCCCACCACCACTGGTTGAAACAAATATTGAATAACGGTTGCTGTCGAACTACACAATGGAATCATAACCCTGATCACACCAGGATTTGGAAATATTTCGAATCAATCAAATGTTCATTTCTGACAATAAACTGTTCAATTTGAAAACATCCAAACGGTAGATTTCAAATCAGACTGGGAAATTGGACGATAGGCCTACGTTGATCAAATTCCCAATGATAAGACAAAACATACAGTCAGACTCGGACCTACACTCTTATCTTGGCGAGATCGAAATGGGTTAATCAACCTTAATCAACCTTAAACTCTGGTAGTTTCGTTTTTCCTCCCTTCTAATTATTGGTTAACGACCGTTAATTTTCGGTCAGTTTAACTCTTAATCAATTATTGTTTTAAACTTTTTAACCAATTAATGTTTAAAACGCTCTAACCAACTAAAAGTTTAACAGTTAACTAACTTGGTTGCTTAACATGTTTAACCAATAACTGTATAGGATTTAGTATAAAGCTTTATACTGTTGTTTATGGAATCAACAGTTATTAACCAGTAACTGTATATGCTTTATACTGTTATTGTTTATGGAATCAACGTAGTAGTCCAGGGTTATTGGCAAGTTGGAACCTATATCATCAGAGCTGACAGCGATATTTGAAGTAAGATTATAATATACGTTTTGCAATTACACAAATCAACTGCCAGGTAGGCCTAAATGATGTTTGAGTCTCGCATGCATTATAAGCTTATCAATATCATGATGCATCCGGCGTGTCATGACCATCCAAAAATTTACCGAAAATCCCCGGCAAAAATCGCTCAGAAAACATCATTTAAGCCTACCTGGCAGTTGATTTGTGTAATTGCAAAACGTATATTATAATCTTACCTTCAAATATCGCTGTCAGCTCTGATGATAGGTTCCAACTTGCCAATTGATATTTCCGAATGCATTCGTCCGCCATGATGTCACGTTGACCAGATGCACGTGGATAAGTTACCTAAACTGATTTAGTTTATGAGTGATGCAGTTTACGGTTATGAGTGATACAGTTACGTGTGAAACCAGTCGCAGCAAAATACTGTATTTATAGTATGTTCAATTTTCCAGGCCTATTATGACTAAAATTAAAACTGCAGGTCCTATTCAAGTTTTAAAGCATATCAACATCATACACTATTATGAATTGTCAATTATACGATTAAATACTAAAGTTTACAATATAAAATACTGTACATTTTACGGTAAAAAGCTGGCAGCAAGGATGCCGACTTTTCACCGTAAAAAGACCGTCAACTTTTACAGGTGTTTCCTGTATACTTTTACAACAAACTGTAAGTATTACAGTTAGTTACGGAACGTACAAAAGATGGTCTATATTGGTGGACAGGCTTATAATTTGGGGCGGTCGCCAGTGCTTTATATTATCTACACATTCCCAAGCTTTCTCTCATCCCCCCGAATATGTATATTTTCAAGTGTTTTTATTAAATTATTTGTTACAGTATAGGCCTACTGTAAATGTAATGGTAATAAAAAAGTTGGCATCCTTGCCTGGTGCCAGCTTTTTACCGTAAATTTACAGGTTTTTTAACAGTGTATCTGGTGAAGACTTACAATAAAAACTAATTAGCTGCATTGTTTTCTATTAATGATATCATGTGGGTAGATTGTTTTTAATCTACCCACATTTGGATCCAAATCCGAGTTTAAAAACTCGGATTTGGAAGGCATTGATAATGCGACGATAAATGATGTAATGAAATGGTTAAGTTCAACAGCCAATATGACAGTGCTCTCTACTGATGATATAGCAAACATGTCATTCCAACGCGGTGGTAGAGACCTAAACTCGGATTTGGTAATATATAAATTATAGATAACTATATTTGTCCGTTGAGTGAGTGACACAGTGAATGATGGACCTATTAGAGACCAAAGTTAGATTTCGAAAAGAAAGGATTGTCTCATCCCATCCCTTTAACGACTTCATGATTGTGAACGAGTAGTCTTCGCTAATATTGTCAATTTTTAACTGCTTAATGACCTGTTCGGATAACATAATGTTTATCTTGTGCAACGTATTTTTATTTTTATTCTGTAGTTTTGAGTAAATGAACCAAATAATTTCACTTTTTGTTTGATAGCACTGATCTAATACGAGATAGGAATTTGCAGGACTGGCTGAGACCATATTGGAACAGTTTTATTGTAGAACATACCCAATTTATATGGGTTAGGACGACGACGACATACTCATCAAATATCACCACGACTTTAATATGACATTTACACATTAATTTATAACATTTACTACTATGGACAACAGGATATACGAAGACGAGGTAGACATGACATATACAAGGAACACAACGGTGTACACGACGAACACAACGTGGACGTGACAGAAATAGCTGCCGGAGGGAGCCGGGGCGAAAACATTTCCCATGAGCCCAGCAACGAAAGACTCAGTCACCGCAATCAGTGGTGACGCGGAAAATGCCCCCGCCCCGACTCCGCCCGACCCCCACTTCACGCCTTACAATGGACCGACTATAAGAGGGACCTCATTGAGCAAAGCAGGCAGGGGTGTGGAAGGATGAAGGACCAATCAGGACCCCCCTCCAACATAGCACATGAGGGATACCTCCCAAGTCCCAACTCCCCCTGACCTAACCAGCACCAGGTGCCTAACAGTATACCTGATGACCTCCTCCATCCCCAGATGCAAGCACAAAGGGTGGGTGGGAGGGAAATTTACCAACTAGCCCTGATGATCTCAACCGAAAATGTGACAAGCAACGCACAACCGAAATAAACCGCGAAAGAATAGAGAGCCTTTGATTGGCTGGTGTCACAACCAGACGACTATACACCTCGGTACACAGCCACGCATGGGCAGTCAACCGCATATGGCGAGTTGGTCGATAAAGGGGCGATTTAAATTACAATGCTCTCAATTCATCCCCAAAAAGTGTGACCAACCGAAAATACAGGGTGTCCCAAAAGGCAAATTTTGCATTCGCCAGACAAGCTGTCAAATGCATACTTAAAACTGCAGCTCATATTCAAGTTTTAATGCATATCAACATCATTACCAACTTTTTACCTTGAAAATACAACTTTTACAGTTTTGTCCTGTATATTTACAACAAACTGTAAGTTTTACAGTTACGCAACATTTTTGCCCAAATTGAGTTAAACATGGTTTTGGGAAGCTTTAGGGGTACGAAACATGGGAATATTATTGATTCTTAATTTGAGGCTTTTAAAATGTTTTACAGAGTATTAGCAGTGTCAGTCGAACAGATTACCGGGAGGCCGCAACTTTGTCTATAGTCCGGGTTTTTTACGTTCTAGGCCTACACACTCACATAAATTCAACTTTTTCAGTCAAATAAAACCGATTTTGATTTTGATCAGGCACTGATCATATATACACATACTGGTCTATACTAAACACAACAACAGACATTATGTCACAATCGTAAGAGCAACTGCCCCCCCCCCCCCCCCCCCCCCCCCCCCGATCTTGTCAAACCCGACAATTTGGCCTACATGCGAAAAATACACTGCACAGATTTGATCCTACGCATAGATTTGGGTGAAACTGAACCTATGCGTTACCTATGCATTAACCATTTGATATCAACTTGTTCAGAATGAAATTTTGAATAAACCAGCCAGATATCATGTCAATCTAATCATAACTATATTCCGGTTTTTTTTAATCCTAGGCGAACGAGGGTTTTCGATACCAAGAAATTCACACAGGCCTAAACATAATAGTTTCACCACCTATCGTGCACTGCGCCATCTGATACAATCTGCGAGTACAATTAGTGTTGCGCATTAATTGAAGCAAATTATAATGCTATGAAACGATTGAGAGGAAAAACCGATGCGGATACATTGAACCTCGCAGCGGAAAGGTGTAATGTTTGTGTATTTGGTTTTTGGTGGGTTTTTTTACACGGTCCGTACGGATACACACTTGGGTCCCGGAGGGACCAGGTTTAAGCAATCAATGCTCGAGCCAGGCTTAAAAAGCCTAGCTAAGTATGCTTTGCTTGGCTGATTGAAATGAAAGTAAGAAAAGATGGAAGAAAAGAATGAAGTAAAAAGAACCACTTCCAACAAATAAAATTAACAAGTTTGATGTCTGCCTTTGGACATGGGAAAAGAATAATCTTGATCCAATCTCATTTGCCACACAGGCTCAATGTGTTTGAAAGCGAACGGAAATTATTCGCGTGTCTTGTGTAGGCGGGGCCTAAGTGAAACTAAAAACATGAAAAAGCGTGAAAGTGTTTAAACTATTATAAGTCTTTGACTCATTACCTTTGACTCAATGGTATATTATGTGATATTTTCCAGGAGACGCCCTCAATCCTCGATTTTTTTTAAGTGGAAGCAGATTTTCTTGCAGATTTATATTTCTGATCTTAAAATCGTAAATATATTCCGAGTTACAGAGCGAAACGATTCCTAATTACCTCAAAATCATGGTTTTAGGCAAATGTATGGGGCATCTGAATATCACAACCATGTAACCATTTAAAGGTTCATACCGTTTTATCTAAAAAATGTGCAGTCGAAAATTTCGCTTGCTATATACACCAGTAATACTGCTATTTACACGTTACCCACGAAAACTGTATAAAATATGGATTTCATGAGACAGGTATCCTTTTTACACGGTAGATAATATGGAAATGTGTTTGTAAAGAAAATACTGCCTATTTCCGTGTTGTCATTCACTGATTTCTGTGTATTCTATCCGTTGGAACATATCGGACCAGTTGCCCCAATGATTGGGTAACTGGTCCATGTCAAGTAAAGTTTTCAGTTATAGTCACCGTGGTAATTGGCCTTTTCTTTAGATATTTTGTAACTTTGATTATGTTATATGTTAACAGTTACATGGACGATATTTTCATAGCAATTCTTATATAGTGGGTGTGGTTTGAGATGTCAGCAGGCAATTTGATTGGTTTTTGGCTGATTTTCAGCCGACACGCCCATACATTATGAGACAATGGTGTATAGTTTGGGGCGGGGTTTAATTCATTCGAAAAATAATACCTTCAGCGCGTATGATCAACGCGTCATCGCGTTAGCGTGCCCTACACAAAGTCGCCGCCGTATGCGTTGCGTGTATAACGCAGCGATGACAGGTACGTGTGTGCTAAAGAACGCGATTAATTTGAAGCAGGATGCTGGAAACAGCTCGCAGGATTCGCCGATTTTATAAAGGGTGAAATTTGTTGTTGTTTGTTTAATATAAATCTAACAAACTGCGTTATTTTATGATAAAATATCAAAATAACCAATAAACTAAATAAGAATGAGAATAAAATATAGTTCTTAGCTGTTTTGCTATAGACGATGGTCTTATAAAGTATAGGTTTGTACCATATTTGTGTCGTCGTGTATGGACGCCTGCGGCGACCATACACGACTCCAAATATGGTTCAGCCTATACATTATAAGACCATCGTCTATAGCAAAACAGCTAAGGGGCCATATCCAAACTCCAGTGATTTTAAAACATTTTTCTACCGATTTTACCCCGGTATTCCAACGGTATTTCGTTCTATCCCCGGTATTCAACGGTATTTCGTTCATTTCGTTGGAATACCGGGGTAAAATCGGTAGAAAAAGGCTTTAAAATCACTGGAGTTTGGATATGGCCCCAGAACTATGGTTTTATTCTCTAATTCCATAAATAATTATTTCCACAAGCTTTAGTCTTTGATATCATGACATGCTTAACCGGACCAGGTTGCCCCATCCTTCCATAGAGTTTTTGAATAAGGCAACAAAAGATATATTGTGAATTCAAAAAACTTACATTTCCACAAAAAGACATGTAAAACAGACAAATAAAAACATAAAATCCCTTCCTAGCGACGATCATGCTCTTTGCAATAAGTCTATTCGCTGTTCTTGAGATGCAGTTTTTATTGAGTTATTGCTGCAGAAAATCTCGCATGTTGCTCAAAAAAGTTCTTATGTTCTTTGTATATCACTAGCGGGACCCGCTAGATGAGTAAACCTGGTCGTTAATATTTTGGGTTCGATGAGTGTACCTGCATGGGCGGTTAATTTTGTTTTGTTTTTGAGAAGTTCTGCATTTTTGGAGGGTGGAGATGGGACACTAATTAATGTCCCTTAATTGTGTTGTTACGGTCAAGCGTGCACGGGGAAGACTTTCCCACTTCTGGATGTTATGCCACTGATTACATCTTCTATTCTATAACTTAATATAATATGGGGTATAATTTGTCGTTATGTCAATTGGTAGGCTATACTTATGTACATCAATGGTAACAGGCGATTTTTTCTCAGGTTGCCATATGGGACATGCATACTTGTAAGCCTAGGCCCACGTTTTGAACAAATAGAGGACGTGGGGTAATTCTAAACACCACGATAACCGGAAGCAAGCGATAAAGGACGTAATGTGTAACTACACTCTTAGAAGGTCAGGATCAAATACATGAGTAGATTTCCGGCTCACTTTGTTTTGATCCTTTAAGGATCATTTTCGGATCGTTTTGATCCGTTTTCGGATCGTTTTGATCCGTTTCCAGATAGATATCAACAAACGGATCAAATTCACCTTGATCAACTTTGATCTGATTCCGGATCAATTCGATGAAACAGTTCATTGGTCAATGAGTGACTGACGTCACTCTTTCGCAAACCGATAGACGACAAGCAGACGATCTTTTGAATTCGGTCGCCACAGTTGAAACAAGGGTGAAATACCGCGGTAAGTTATCCAGTCTAATCTGTAAAATGTTACATGATTTTGTCGGTAAAGTAGTTTTATTTTTTATGTTTGAACATGCTCTATTCTTGTGAACAAATTTCTTGTACCTGACCAGTGCCATCAGTACGATTTTCGGTCAAAATGCTCCTCACAAAATGTCACGATCACTGCGATGTACTAGGCCTACACGATGTAGTAAGCTTACTGCACTCGATATATAGTCTGCAGTGTGCACCCGGGGGTGGGGCACTCAATCAATATTAGGTTTCACACAGCTCCATCAAAAATACCCCCTTTTTTGGCCCCGGTGTCACCGAAAGACCCTTGCATGCATGCTTGTTTTTACAATCTGTCACCCGATGACCTCCTATGTTTTCACTTTTTCTTTGATTCAGTTTGATCCTGGAGTAGGATCATAAGCTACAGGTACATCCGATTAAGGATCATTATTTTGATCCGTTTCAGTATCATTTGACAGAAATATTTGATCCCATTTCGGATCAAACTTTTTGATCCTGCTTGTCGGATCACTTTGATCCGGAAAGGGTAAGCTCATATGTGATACCGCTTCTGGATCAAAATTGATCCTTTTCGTCTCATATTTGATCCTGACCTTCTAAGAGTGTATAGAATAGAATAAGGACGTATAATGTATTACACATAGACTTGGTGCAGGATTGGGACCTAAGTACACTAATTACATTTGTACTCGTTTGTATTGTAGTGCTGAAGTAGTGTGCAAGTATAATAACAGATGTTTTTCAAATGTAATGTTGTCAAAATGTATTTTTTAAATGATAGTTTGTGTGCCGAACAACCCACATGTAATGTGTGCGTGCGCAAAGCAATGAAAATGAGTTGGAAATTGATGACAAAGCACGGACTACATCATGCAGAAACGGCAAAATGTACACCATTCGTTTGATATCGAGTATGGGGTAATCACTGCTAGTAAAGCTCAACTTGGCTGGTATTCCCGTTTTACTGGCAGAAATAGAACTGTAAAATGATATGCATTAGGGGGTTTTAAATGACGGCAGAGGGCGCCAAGTTGAAAAGATCCGACTATACCTAAACATGGACCAGGAAAACACACTGAAACCGAGGAAAACACACCGAAACATATTTGTAGAACACCAGTATTTATATATTAAAAATAGTAAAAAAACTGAGTAAAAAATCATTGTTGCAAGACTCATGTCACTTGCTGCTCATTCTATACGTATTCCAAGCTTGCTGGTGTCGTAAGAACACACCGACAACACACACAAAAAACGTCGGGATCCGCGTCGTCGCCGCGCCGTGGACCAGGAAACACACTGAGACCGAGGAAAACACACCGAAATATATTGCTGTAAAACAACAGTATTTATTTAAAAAAAAGTAAAACAATAGTAAGAAATAATTGTTGCAAGACTCCTTGTCACTTGCTGCTCATCATTATTCCAAGCTTGCTGGTATCATAAGAACACACCAGTAACACACAAAAAAAACCTGTCGGGATCCGCGTCGTCTTCTTGAAAAGCCGTACATTTCTCTAATATTAAATTGCAATTAATTCCAATATCATATTTCAGAGGGAAAAAGCATTTGTACAGTATACATTAAATTTATTGAATATAGTCTTGTAATTGTAAGAGATGAATAAATTATGATAATTTTTTGTGGCAAATATCATATTTCAGAGGAAAAAAAAGCATTTGTACAGTATAAATTAAATGTATTAATATAGTCTTGTAATTGTAAGAGATGAATAAATTAAGATTTGTCGCCGTGCCTTGAAAAGCCGTACATTTCTCTAATATTAAAAATTGCAATTAATACAAATATCATATGTCAGAGGGGAAAAAGCATTTGTACAGTATAAATTAGATTTATTGAATATAGTCTTGTAATTGGTAAGAGATGAATAAATTATGATAATTGTTTTGTAATGATTATTAATTGGTAATATGAATATTCATGATTAATTTGGGATCCTCTTGGATCATCTCGGTTCAACCAGGATCATTTCAGTTCAATCTGGATCATTCATATTGCTAATTAATATTCATATTAGTAATAATTGATTAATTATTCATATTGCTAGTGAATATCCATATTGCAAATTAGTATTCATTACAAAATTATAATTTATTAATATCTCTTTACCCCGATTTTAGACTATATTCAATAACCCAATGGCCGCCCATACAACGTCGTTCATATATTCAGTGGCGTAGGCCCCCAGTCAGAAGCCATACCCCCTCCCTGATGCCCCCCCCCCCCCCCCCAATGAAATATGACAAAATACAATGTTACACATGACAGTGTACGTGCAGTACATGCCCTAATTTGCCCAGTGGCTTGACTTTTAAAGTAAAAATAGCTCTAAAATGGTCTGAAATACGGTCCTACTTTTAGATCAAAAGCTATTTTGAGGTGATTTCCCCCAGTCAGAAACCATGGCCCCCTGATGCCCCCCCCCCCCCCCCCCCCAATGAAATATGACAAAATACAATGACCCATGACAGTGGCAGTAGGCCTACATGCCCTAATTTGACCAGTGGCTTGACTTAAAGTAAAAACTCTAAAATGGTCTGAAATACCTACTTTAAACCAAATTATGCTAAATTAGGTAATTCTGATATTAAAAGGCACACATAGCGCGCATTTCCCACCACGAATGTATCGCGCCCCCCGTTTGCCCACCATTTTTTTTTGGTAATCAGGCGCCGCCACTGGATATGCTCCCAGTCAGAGGTCATGCACCTTGATTGATGCCCCCCCCAAAAAAAATAAATAATAATAATAATAATAATAATAATAATAATAAAAATGAAATAGGCCTACGTAGTTAAATAATTCAAATATCATATTTCAGAGGAAAAAAGGCATTTGTAAAGTATAAGTATAAAGTAATTTGCAATGTTCAATTCATAAAACAAAGTCAATAGAAAAAACGGCGCCAGTGAGATTGATCCCCGGGCTGCGTTCTCGCTATAGAGTACGTACGGTAGTTAGAAAAGCATCATCAGTCTGCAATGCGCCAGTCCGCTCGGCCATCAAAGGACGACACATTATATCACGTTAAAGATACCTATATATTTATTGTATCGCAACATCGTATACCCTGGTTCGAGGAACCCTACTTTCGTTCGGTCTAAAATACAAATTCACATTTCGTAAAAACTATATAACTACGCAAAAACTAAAAGGATTTCGTCAACCATGAGGGTTTTAATTAGTAAATAATGGTTAATGAGGATTATTTTGGTTCCGAGGGGGGTGTCTACAAAACTAAGACCTAAGACCTAAGACCTAAGACCTAAGACCTAAGACCTACAAAACTAAGACCTGACTAGGTACAAAACTGAGACCCGAGTACAAAACTAAGACCCAACCAGGTACAAAACTAAGACCCAAGTACAAAACTAAGACCTGACCAGGTACAAAACTAAGACCCGAGTACAAAACTAAGACCCAACCAGGTACAAAACTAAGACCCAAGTACAAAACTAAGACCTGACCAGGTACAAAACTAAGACCCGAGTACAAAACTAAGACCCAACCAGGTACAAAACTAAGACCCGAGTACAAAACTAAGACCCAACCAGGTACAAAACTAGACCAAGTACAAAACTAAGACCTGACCAGGTACAAAACTAAGACCCGAGTACAAAACTAAGACCTGACCAGGTACAAAACTAAGACCCGAGTACAAAACTAAGACCACAACCAGGTACAAAAAACTAAGACCCGAGTACAAAACTAAGACCCAACCAGGTACAAAACTAAGACCCAAGTACAAAACTAAGACCCGACCAGATACAAAACTAAGACCGAGTACAAAACTAAGACCTGACCAGGTACAAAACTAAGACCCGGAAGTGATCTAGGATTAGTCGGGGGTGGTGTGGGTGGTATGGGGGTTAACCGGAAGTGATCTTAGGATTAGTCCGGGGGTCAAGGGGGTGGTGTGGGGGTTAACTGGATGTAGTCCGGGGTCGTATGGAGGATGTGGGGGTTAACCGCAAGTGATCTAGTGATTTTTCGAGTTTTGAGATTGGAGTTTCAAATTTTCGAGTTCATTATTTGAGTTTCAATTTCGGAGTTATTTTTTAATATTAGGTTTGAGTTTCAATCATTTCAGTCAGATTTTCGAAACATAAAATGATAAAATTGGATGGATTTTTTCGCATGATACCCCAAGATATTGGTCTCGTTCTGAGTTTGAAAAATATTGTGCTCGACTACGTCTCGCACAACATTTTGCAAAACTCAGAGCTCGACCATATCTTGGAATATCATACTCAATCCATGATGTCACACTCTGTACATTCATTGGACTTAGTCTCAACAAGAAGAAAAAAACATTCCTACTGAAAATGTGTGGTTTTTAAACAAGAGATAAAACTATTCCTGAAAATGTATTTTTACTTGTCATTGGCGATTTATGTACCCTGTGTGA
Source organism: Ophiura sarsii (assembly GCA_035610835.1). Lineage (NCBI taxonomy): Eukaryota > Metazoa > Echinodermata > Ophiuroidea > Amphilepidida > Ophiuridae > Ophiura > Ophiura sarsii. The sequence goes on along the minus strand of CM069447.1, from coordinate 14,166,698 downwards.
GTGTTGGTCCACAGAATTAAAAAGGAGACACCCATACTGGCCGCCATTTTGTATAATGCATGGAGCTGCATTATACACACGTCTGAGGAAGTGCCGTTCACCTTGCGCAGTGATTTGCGTCACTAGTGTAGCTCAGCGCTTTTAGTGTGAGTTCATGAGCGCACATGACAAAGTACGGACGGTCGCATTTCCTGTTTACTACGCTTTGACGAAAATATCCAGAAACCCCAAATGTTCTAATTTTTGTATACATGCGGGTATAACCAGTCCCGGGTTCTTCCTTTTTAATTCTGTGGTTGGTTCTTAGTTTTGTACCTGGTGGGTCTTAGTTTTGTACCTGGTGGGGTCTTAGCTTTTGTACCTGGTGGGGTCTTAGTTTTGTACTAAACACTGTCCACGTATGGAATCTGTATTCATTATCGCTGATAACCGCTGTTTTTTCATCAGTAAGCGATATGTTGTGTTGCTATATTGCGTGTTGTGTGTGCAATCGCGCGCCGATTTTGACTGCGACTTATGCGTGTTTTGGCAACACAGCACTCGCACTAATCTAGGTCACTTCCGGTTAACCCCCACACCACCCCCGGACTAATCCTAGATCACTTCCGGTTAACCCCCACATGACCCCCGGACTAATCCTAGATCACTTCCGGTTAACACCCACACGACCCCCAGACAATCTTAGATCACTTGCGGTTAACCCCCACACCACCCACACGACCCCCGACCAATCCTAGATCACTTCCGGTTATCCCCCACACCACTCACATGACCCCCTGACTAATACTACTGGACTACTTCCAGTTAACCCCCACACCACCCCCATGACCCCCGGACTAATCCTAGATCACTTCCGGTTAACCCCCACATGACCCCCGGACCAATCTTGGATCACTTGCGGTTAACCCCCACACCACCCACACGACCCCCGGACAATCCTAGATCTCACTTGCGGTTAACCCCCACATCATCCACACGACCCCCAGACTAATCTCGGACTACATCCAGTTACCCCCACACCACCCCCATGACCCCGGACTAATCCTAGATCACTTCCAGTTAACCCCACACCACACACACCACCCCGGACTAATCCTAGATCACTTCCGGGTCTTAGTTTTGTACCTGGTCAGGTCTTAGTT
>CM069447.1:14072851-14165456 GCA_035610835.1 Ophiura sarsii | reverse complement strand
ATAGCCAGTGCCTAGCTAGCGGTGAAGGGGTGGGGAGAAGAGGGTGGGAGGGGATATATACTGTATACAGGGGAAGGGGAGAAAAGGGGTTAGGCCTATCTATACATGTAAACCCTGATTATCATACCATATCTTTTCTTTTTGAAATTCCATTACAGATTGGCTAACCGTGTTACAGTAGGCCTAGGCCTATCCCAGGATTTGATTTGTTTCAAAGATCTTCGTTTAAGGGTTGAGAAGCGTGTAAAGAAGAAGGGATTTGCCAGTTCTATGCAAATGAAGTGTCTCTTGCAGCCTCTGTCATGGAGTCTTACATACAGGACAGGTAACCCCCGGAATTTTTTTCTTCTTCTAATTTGAACTATTCCCATAATTTCATATACAACTAAATGTGTCACTTGCCCCCCCCCCCCCCCCCCCCCCCCCGGTTACATCTCAGTATACACAAAAAGGATATTATAGACATTCTAAATTTGTAATATGTATTCATTACTATCATTACAACTGGTCAATTCATGCTACAAAGGCATTGAAAGTTCAAGAAATAAAGACAAACTGTGTGACCAACTTTTATCGCGTGCACGTTATTTCACCATTGAAAAGCATGCTATCTTCAGTAGATAGCAAACATAATTAAAACAAACTTTGTCATACAAAAGCCTGTTAAAACTGATTTAAGTGGTTGCAATGCTATCAATGTGTTGCAGTATATTCAACCTAACAGAAAAAAATATAATTTCAAAAATATAAAGTGCATGAAGGATTCACACCACTAAATAAATAATGGAAGAGTCCACGAAAGGCTTGTTGAATTGGTTGGGATGACACTCGTCTAAGTGAAATATATAAAAATGCTTCAAAAGTGGTGTTGTTGGCCAAACTTTTGATCGGATGATTATTAAATGAAGATTATCAAACAATATCAGTGCAAATTTTCTTCTTTGACCATTTTTTTATGATTTTAAAGTCATTTTAGGGACTTCAAATAATTGATTAGAATTGCTTAGACCTAAGCTAGGCCTGGGCAATCTACAAACATGCGTATCTTCGACGGTGCATATCTCGAAAATTTTGCCTTGACCTTATATTTTTTTGTTGTTTACAGGAAACCCAAGACCATAATCTTCACACAGAATGCAAAGTTGAAGCAACCAGTTGCTTTATAAGCGAGAAAATGGCGTATAATTATCGTCCATTTTACACAGTAAGCATAGGAGATTTTATTAGTGGTGTGGACTCTACATGGAAATCCAGTTAATTTATGAAAATCGGGATTTCGTATTGCCCACGCCTATCTCACGGGCTGTCTGGTTGCTATGGTCATACGAACAGATTAAAAAAAAGTTTTCAAATTAATGATACGCTGAATTTCTGTGGCTATTTACCATTTAATGTAAGTTTTCTATTGATTTAGGAACATTTAGTGTAGAAAAAAGCAGCACAAGAAACTGCTTCATTCAGGCTATTCAGCCGCGTAAGAACGTAGGTTTAGTCAACTGTCACTGGTTTAGTAATAGTATACTACTACTTTTCAAAGTCAATTTACACTGCTTTAAAATTGTAATTAAGCTTATTAACAGATAGATCGAACAGTGACCAAGTTGTCTGTTCACACACAGGACTGATAGGGGTATGTAAGACAACTTTGAGAGGATGCAGACAACTCTCAAATAAGCTTACTTTTTTACAAATCAAGTGATATTCAAAATGTAAACATTGGATTGGAATGATACCATGTCTGTCTGCACAAAGTAATAGGTCTCCCTATTCATGTAAGTCCACCAAAGAACGATCCCATATTAGATAGAGGTCAAATATTTGTTTCCACAACAACCCCCTCCCTCCCCTTCCCCGAATACACGAAGTAAACAAAGATGAAAAAAACCCAGCTGTTTAGTCATAGCCGTGGGTTATTATCATGATCATCAGACTCACACTTGACTAGTCAAGGGTGCAGTGTAATAGCCAGTGCCTAGCTAGCGGTGAAGGGGTGGGGAGAAGAGGGTGGGAGGGGATATATACTGTATACAGGGGAAGGGGAGAAAAGGGGTTAGGCCTATCTATACATGTAAACCCTGATTATCATACCATATCTTTTCTTTTTGAAATTCCATTACAGATTGGCTAACCGTGTTACAGTAGGCCTAGGCCTATCCCAGGATTTGATTTGTTTCAAAGATCTTCGTTTAAGGGTTGAGAAGCGTGTAAAGAAGAAGGGATTTGCCAGTTCTATGCAAATGAAGTGTCTCTTGCAGCCTCTGTCATGGAGTCTTACATACAGGACAGGTAACCCCCGGAATTTTTTTCTTCTTCTAATTTGAACTATTCCCATAATTTCATATACAACTAAATGTGTCACTTGCCCCCCCCCCCCCCCCCCCCCCCCCCCGGTTACATCTCAGTATACACAAAAAGGATATTATAGACATTCTAAATTTGTAATATGTATTCATTACTATCATTACAACTGGTCAATTCATGCTACAAAGGCATTGAAAGTTCAAGAAATAAAGACAAACTGTGTGACCAACTTTTATCGCGTGCACGTTATTTCACCATTGAAAAGCATGCTATCTTCAGTAGATAGCAAACATAATTAAAACAAACTTTGTCATACAAAAGCCTGTTAAAACTGATTTAAGTGGTTGCAATGCTATCAATGTGTTGCAGTATATTCAACCTAACAGAAAAAAATATAATTTCAAAAATATAAAGTGCATGAAGGATTCACACCACTAAATAAATAATGGAAGAGTCCACGAAAGGCTTGTTGAATTGGTTGGGATGACACTCGTCTAAGTGAAATATATAAAAATGCTTCAAAAGTGGTGTTGTTGGCCAAACTTTTGATCGGATGATTATTAAATGAAGATTATCAAACAATATCAGTGCAAATTTTCTTCTTTGACCATTTTTTTATGATTTTAAAGTCATTTTAGGGACTTCAAATAATTGATTAGAATTGCTTAGACCTAAGCTAGGCCTGGGCAATCTACAAACATGCGTATCTTCGACGGTGCATATCTCGAAAATTTTGCCTTGACCTTATATTTTTTTGTTGTTTACAGGAAACCCAAGACCATAATCTTCACACAGAATGCAAAGTTGAAGCAACCAGTTGCTTTATAAGCGAGAAAATGGCGTATAATTATCGTCCATTTTACACAGTAAGCATAGGAGATTTTATTAGTGGTGTGGACTCTACATGGAAATCCAGTTAATTTATGAAAATCGGGATTTCGTATTGCCCACGCCTATCTCACGGGCTGTCTGGTTGCTATGGTCATACGAACAGATTAAAAAAAAGTTTTCAAATTAATGATACGCTGAATTTCTGTGGCTATTTACCATTTAATGTAAGTTTTCTATTGATTTAGGAACATTTAGTGTAGAAAAAAGCAGCACAAGAAACTGCTTCATTCAGGCTATTCAGCCGCGTAAGAACGTAGGTTTAGTCAACTGTCACTGGTTTAGTAATAGTATACTACTACTTTTCAAAGTCAATTTACACTGCTTTAAAATTGTAATTAAGCTTATTAACAGATAGATCGAACAGTGACCAAGTTGTCTGTTCACACACAGGACTGATAGGGGTATGTAAGACAACTTTGAGAGGATGCAGACAACTCTCAAATAAGCTTACTTTTTTACAAATCAAGTGATATTCAAAATGTAAACATTGGATTGGAATGATACCATGTCTGTCTGCACAAAGTAATAGGTCTCCCTATTCATGTAAGTCCACCAAAGAACGATCCCATATTAGATAGAGGTCAAATATTTGTTTCCACAACAACCCCCTCCCTCCCCTTCCCCGAATACACGAAGTAAACAAAGATGAAAAAAACCCAGCTGTTTAGTCATAGCCGTGGGTTATTATCATGATCATCAGACTCACACTTGACTAGTCAAGGGTGCAGTGTAATAGCCAGTGCCTAGCTAGCGGTGAAGGGGTGGGGAGAAGAGGGTGGGAGGGGATATATACTGTATACAGGGGAAGGGGAGAAAAGGGGTTAGGCCTATCTATACATGTAAACCCTGATTATCATACCATATCTTTTCTTTTTGAAATTCCATTACAGATTGGCTAACCGTGTTACAGTAGGCCTAGGCCTATCCCAGGATTTGATTTGTTTCAAAGATCTTCGTTTAAGGGTTGAGAAGCGTGTAAAGAAGAAGGGATTTGCCAGTTCTATGCAAATGAAGTGTCTCTTGCAGCCTCTGTCATGGAGTCTTACATACAGGACAGGTAACCCCCGGAATTTTTTTCTTCTTCTAATTTGAACTATTCCCATAATTTCATATACAACTAAATGTGTCACTTGCCCCCCCCCCCCCCCCCCCCCCCCCCCCGGTTACATCTCAGTATACACAAAAAGGATATTATAGACATTCTAAATTTGTAATATGTATTCATTACTATCATTACAACTGGTCAATTCATGCTACAAAGGCATTGAAAGTTCAAGAAATAAAGACAAACTGTGTGACCAACTTTTATCGCGTGCACGTTATTTCACCATTGAAAAGCATGCTATCTTCAGTAGATAGCAAACATAATTAAAACAAACTTTGTCATACAAAAGCCTGTTAAAACTGATTTAAGTGGTTGCAATGCTATCAATGTGTTGCAGTATATTCAACCTAACAGAAAAAAATATAATTTCAAAAATATAAAGTGCATGAAGGATTCACACCACTAAATAAATAATGGAAGAGTCCACGAAAGGCTTGTTGAATTGGTTGGGATGACACTCGTCTAAGTGAAATATATAAAAATGCTTCAAAAGTGGTGTTGTTGGCCAAACTTTTGATCGGATGATTATTAAATGAAGATTATCAAACAATATCAGTGCAAATTTTCTTCTTTGACCATTTTTTTATGATTTTAAAGTCATTTTAGGGACTTCAAATAATTGATTAGAATTGCTTAGACCTAAGCTAGGCCTGGGCAATCTACAAACATGCGTATCTTCGACGGTGCATATCTCGAAAATTTTGCCTTGACCTTATATTTTTTTGTTGTTTACAGGAAACCCAAGACCATAATCTTCACACAGAATGCAAAGTTGAAGCAACCAGTTGCTTTATAAGCGAGAAAATGGCGTATAATTATCGTCCATTTTACACAGTAAGCATAGGAGATTTTATTAGTGGTGTGGACTCTACATGGAAATCCAGTTAATTTATGAAAATCGGGATTTCGTATTGCCCACGCCTATCTCACGGGCTGTCTGGTTGCTATGGTCATACGAACAGATTAAAAAAAAGTTTTCAAATTAATGATACGCTGAATTTCTGTGGCTATTTACCATTTAATGTAAGTTTTCTATTGATTTAGGAACATTTAGTGTAGAAAAAAGCAGCACAAGAAACTGCTTCATTCAGGCTATTCAGCCGCGTAAGAACGTAGGTTTAGTCAACTGTCACTGGTTTAGTAATAGTATACTACTACTTTTCAAAGTCAATTTACACTGCTTTAAAATTGTAATTAAGCTTATTAACAGATAGATCGAACAGTGACCAAGTTGTCTGTTCACACACAGGACTGATAGGGGTATGTAAGACAACTTTGAGAGGATGCAGACAACTCTCAAATAAGCTTACTTTTTTACAAATCAAGTGATATTCAAAATGTAAACATTGGATTGGAATGATACCATGTCTGTCTGCACAAAGTAATAGGTCTCCCTATTCATGTAAGTCCACCAAAGAACGATCCCATATTAGATAGAGGTCAAATATTTGTTTCCACAACAACCCCCTCCCTCCCCTTCCCCGAATACACGAAGTAAACAAAGATGAAAAAAACCCAGCTGTTTAGTCATAGCCGTGGGTTATTATCATGATCATCAGACTCACACTTGACTAGTCAAGGGTGCAGTGTAATAGCCAGTGCCTAGCTAGCGGTGAAGGGGTGGGGAGAAGAGGGTGGGAGGGGATATATACTGTATACAGGGGAAGGGGAGAAAAGGGGTTAGGCCTATCTATACATGTAAACCCTGATTATCATACCATATCTTTTCTTTTTGAAATTCCATTACAGATTGGCTAACCGTGTTACAGTAGGCCTAGGCCTATCCCAGGATTTGATTTGTTTCAAAGATCTTCGTTTAAGGGTTGAGAAGCGTGTAAAGAAGAAGGGATTTGCCAGTTCTATGCAAATGAAGTGTCTCTTGCAGCCTCTGTCATGGAGTCTTACATACAGGACAGGTAACCCCCGGAATTTTTTTCTTCTTCTAATTTGAACTATTCCCATAATTTCATATACAACTAAATGTGTCACTTGCCCCCCCCCCCCCCCCCCCCCCCGGTTACATCTCAGTATACACAAAAAGGATATTATAGACATTCTAAATTTGTAATATGTATTCATTACTATCATTACAACTGGTCAATTCATGCTACAAAGGCATTGAAAGTTCAAGAAATAAAGACAAACTGTGTGACCAACTTTTATCGCGTGCACGTTATTTCACCATTGAAAAGCATGCTATCTTCAGTAGATAGCAAACATAATTAAAACAAACTTTGTCATACAAAAGCCTGTTAAAACTGATTTAAGTGGTTGCAATGCTATCAATGTGTTGCAGTATATTCAACCTAACAGAAAAAAATATAATTTCAAAAATATAAAGTGCATGAAGGATTCACACCACTAAATAAATAATGGAAGAGTCCACGAAAGGCTTGTTGAATTGGTTGGGATGACACTCGTCTAAGTGAAATATATAAAAATGCTTCAAAAGTGGTGTTGTTGGCCAAACTTTTGATCGGATGATTATTAAATGAAGATTATCAAACAATATCAGTGCAAATTTTCTTCTTTGACCATTTTTTTATGATTTTAAAGTCATTTTAGGGACTTCAAATAATTGATTAGAATTGCTTAGACCTAAGCTAGGCCTGGGCAATCTACAAACATGCGTATCTTCGACGGTGCATATCTCGAAAATTTTGCCTTGACCTTATATTTTTTTGTTGTTTACAGGAAACCCAAGACCATAATCTTCACACAGAATGCAAAGTTGAAGCAACCAGTTGCTTTATAAGCGAGAAAATGGCGTATAATTATCGTCCATTTTACACAGTAAGCATAGGAGATTTTATTAGTGGTGTGGACTCGTTTGTAGTTTTCTTTTTATTTATTTATCTATCATAAATTTATCTCTTGATTTATTTAACTTTGTATCTAAACAATTAAAATGCGTAAACAATGATATTATTGCTTGATAAATAAGTGATTTAACTTGAGTTCAGTTTGATTAACGATAGCAACACTTGTTGTAAACCATTTTACCAGTGTGCCCAACAATTTCTCCTATGCACACGTTGTTTATACATTCAGAGATGTCACTTTTAGCTTGTTATAGCTAGGCTGATAATATACAATTATAAGCAAGTTTGCGACCGGGTTTGCGACCTCTTTGATTTTAGGCTGGTAACACAATCCCACGGTGCATTTCGTTAAAACAGCGTAAATTATTTTTCAACGATACGTATCACGTGATAACCACGATCGTTTTCGCAAAATATCTCAAAATGGCGCGGTACCGCCCCCCCCCCCCCCCCCCCCCCCCCCCCACCCATAATAATACCTTTAATGCATTTAGAAACCGTACACAAAATTGAGTATTGTACTCAATGACCAATGATATTTATGAATAAGTGGCTTCATGCATGAGACACAATAGCTAAATAATAAGACAAAACAAACTTGCTCAGATATTATGTTCATACATTAAATGCAAAATAATGACAACACAATGTCATTATTTCTTGAATTCAGCAGAGCAAAGATAACATAGGCTTTTGTGATGATCGGATTAGAGTGTGCGCAATTATTCAATGATGAAATTCAAAAGAGCTTGTTAGAAAAATATCACAAATCTTGTTCGGATTTTAGAAAGTACACTGTTATCTAAATGGACATAAACAACATGTTTTCCTGAACCAATTTTAACCAACTACAAATTCTTTTGACAGCCCCTCTGCCAGAATAAATAGTTTGCGAAAATTGTGCACAGATTGTTAGAAATGAAATCCCAAAGTTGAGTACATTTTTATACTCAACCTGTATATAATGTAGCCCGACCCGGTATCAGGCTACAGACACGTTACACTTATGCCAATGCAGGCGTCAGTCTAAAGTTGCACAAAATATTTCAAAAATGTCAACATCATCGAATGTTATTCCAATAATTAGAATCACCATGAGAAATGAATTGAAATGAGTACAAACATGCCTAATATGGTTCAGTAATCCTAGAGATAGACCTTGGAAGTTGGGAATGGTTTCTGAATAATCTGTTTTAAATATATGGAAATAAATACCATGTATATAATAATAGCCGCGTGGAAAGTGTTACGATGCAGGTTCAGTGATTATGCAAAGTGATTAGTATGTGATGTGTGCTAATTAACTATCTCCTAATATTACATTCTTACCTGATTTCAGTTATTGGCTTCGCTCCTGGTGTATAATTTTGCGTAGTGAAGAATAATATATAGCCGATAATATATAATTGGTAACAAGTTGCATAAAAACAGAGACAAGTCTGCATTTGATTCACGCAATCACTTCACTGCGTTTTATATGGATATAGAGGGAAAAATTGTGTGTAATTGACCAAATCAAAAAAAAGGACAATCAAACAGTTGTAAGGCCGTCCTCGGCATTGGCCACAAATCCCTTAAATACTTTTATATAAGTACAGAAAAGTACAATTCAATCTTACAAACCATCGGCTACGACAATATTTCACAAAACACAGTTCAAGTTGACACCGCAGGGCACCACGCTACTCGTTCTTTTCCTCTTACAAAACGCGTACTTAAAATAGATGCCCTGACGGTAAAAGTACAATATGACTAGTTAAAACACAATCACGCGTGACAATTTCTCTAGCTGAACAAATTTAAGATTATTTATGTATGGACACGACACACCGTACACAGCAAAAGAAATGACCAATTTGATCAGAAATGTAATCAAAACAGTTTTAAAAAGGGAACTACTCAACTTTGGATTGATTTTTAATCAACCTTGATGATAACTTTGGTAGATTAAAGTTTTAATCAACTTCAGATTAAAATTTACTCTTTGAAAGACTCGATATTAAATACGACGTAGATTTAAAATTACTCCTTTTAAAGGATTATTTCAATTCAATTCAAGGTTTAATAAACATATCATTATCGCAGCAAAATGCTGAATTACAACAATATTTACAATATGTAATATATAGAACAATAGAAACAATATATATTCATAGATATAACTAGGCATATTGTGAGATAGGCTTTTACGACGGGTATTCATAATATAAGTTAAAAGTTTAACGGGTTCGCCGTCGGACGAGTTTTTTAATCTGTCAAGCTTTCGTCAGGATTAGCTCTGACTTCTTCAGGACCAAATTATTATAATATTGAACAAAACATAGAGATTGCCACTTCTCTTGTTATCATCATTTGGGCTGCCCCTTGCCCGATGATTTGAGAGTAGGTGCCCTTTCCTACTTGTGAAAGAATTGGTGGCTCTGAAAAGAGCCGTTCAGATGGATTGCCGCTTCCACTGAACACGTAGGTTGCCCTTTCCTACTTGTGAAAGAATTGGTGGCTCTGAAAAGGGCCGTTCAGATGGATTGCCGCTTCCACTGAACACGTAGGTTGCCACTGGCCTACTATATATAAATTTGGTTCTAATAGAACCTCCAAAGGACTGCCCCTTGACCAATGGAAATAACGTAGAGACTGCCCCTTGTCTACTACAGACTACAAAAGTCTAATGCACAGTAGTGCGGTCACTGATCTGTAAAGATCGTTTGACGCTGTAACGAACTTGAGCAGGGTATATAATGATTCATTGCGGACCTGGCTGAAAAAAATACAAGACTGTTATCGATTGACGGGATTGATTGATACTGTAGGAAATAGAGAGCGCCACATGCGGTTGATATCTTTGCAGTCATTTCTATTGATTGTAGATGATTCATTGATTCTGATCTCTAGAGCTTCACGAACAAGCCGCATACTAAGATTGGAAACCTGTGCAATGCTTTTGGATTGGTTCCAGAGTGGTTCATGACCTTCTTCACACGCATGTTCAGCTAGTGCCGAGCTATCTTTCTTGCCTTGTAATGTAGCTCTTTTGTGTTCAGACAATCTGACCTTTAAAGGCCTTTTGGTTTGACCAATATATTGTTCACCACAACTACATGGTATGCTATACACGCAAGGTGAACGACCTTTGGGCATAGGATCTTTAGGTTTGCTGACAATATCTCTGAGTTTGGTAAGTAAGTTTTAACACCGGCACGATTTAAGAATCGGCAAATTTTGTCTGAGACACCTTTGACAAATGGCATGAACGTGATACCTTTGTAGTCATCTTCCACTATCTTTTCCTGGCTTACATTAGCACTTTGTCTTCTAATAGCTTTGTGTACGAGTTTAGAGGGATAGCCATTCTTATTCAATGCTCTTTCAATGTGTTTTAACTCATTATTGCGATGTTCATTGTCGCATAGATTCAGAGCTCTGTATACCAACGTGTTGGCGACGCTATTTTTTGCCGATAGGTGATGATTGGATGTAAAATGGAGATACTGATCAGTGTGTGTGGGTTTTCTGTAGATCGAGAAGCTCAAACCAGATTCAATTCGCTGTACTTTGACATCTAGAAAAGGAATGTACCCATTTTCTTCCAATTCCATGGTAAATTGTATGCACGGCTGCTGTGCGTTTAGGTGATCTAGGAATTTGACAATTCATCTTGTCCATGTCTCCAAACTACAAACGTGTCATCCACATATCTGAACCAGTCCACCTGTTTCAAAGGATACGAGTCCAGTGCCTTTGTTTCAATATGCTCCATAAATATGTTGGCTGCTATGGGTAACAGAGGAGATCCCATAGCTTGACCTTCTTTTTGTTCATAGAATTTGCCTTGCCATTTGATAATTGATACTGTGATTTGATAAATAAGTTTTGTTTTACTCCAAATATATTGTAGCGGAACTATAAATGCTGCCCTCTCTTGCTCTCTAAGTCTAAATGTGATAACAGGTGCCGGACACCTCGTTTGTTGTGTGTAGGAGGCGCCAAACAGAGTCATTGGTTAAATGTGACGTGAAACAATAGGCTACTTGAAAATCCCGGAGGAAGCAAATGGACATAGAAACAAGTATTATCCCAACAATGTGTTGTGTAAGCTATACACAGACAATTTAGTTGGCTTTTAATATTGCATCTAAACAAAATTAAAATTGTATTTTAGGTATGAAATCCAGTATTATACTTTATCAAAAGTCTCATAAGGTAATATAAATGATTGTATTGGAATATGTGCTCTAAAACTTATTGTTTATCCATTTAAAATCATGGTGCTGGTATACTAAATCTATAACAGACAATTAAGAAAACAGCGCCCTCTTTTAGTAGACTTCAGAAACTTCCCATTCAATTATACAGGGTTTTCAGTCAACTTTGGGATGGAATTACTTTTTTTCGTACAACCTGCGAACGTGGAATAAGGTGAATTTGTCTTTAGAGTGTTAACATAAAGCAGTAGACAAATCACCAATCAGGTATCAACGAATATGATGTAAATGACTAATTAACTATAAATACATCTAGTAATGCAACTCTAGACCTTAATATATACACCATATTGGTATTGGCCTGCACATCTGCAGCATCCACACCAGCTGGCTAGGCAAGAGGGCACTAGATCAATGACAACACTACTGTAAGTGAGTCCAACAGAAATAATTTTGAAGTGCCTGAAAGGTGCAGTCAAATTCAAAAGCCACACTACAGCTCAACATCATTTATCAAATAAAATAAAATGCCTCTCTCTCCGTGGTATATCAGGTAATTAAATTACACATTCAAACTACTTTTTTGCGGGTTTTTTTCTCCATCCTTAGGCCCAACATTTCAATAGCACGACTCATGACACAAACGTGGCATGTTACATTAATTAACTTTTTCTAGTTCACTAGTCATCATGAAGCAAATCCAAAACAATATCAAGATAAAAATAATCACAATTATGCAAAACTACACACTTAAGAAAATACACTGGAAATATATGATTGTGCGCACTAATCCAATCGACATTGTATCATACTCAATGTGAGCACCACGCAGGCCCTGCAATAGTATACTTAGCAATCTAAAATATTCCACACCATGATTGCATACTACAGTACTCAAAATATATAAGTAACTGACCAGGTAAAAAATATGCTCTCAACTCTAAAACTGTAACTCCTGCGTAAAAATATTAGACAATAGTTGTAAGGAAATTTCTTGTCTTTAATTTGAGATATTACACGTGAAGATTGAATGAAGATTAACTATGTTATGTTGTTATGATATGACGTTCGTGGTTGCCGGTTGGTTTCACAGGTATAGAACAAGGTTTCCGATTGGACGATAAGAAGATTCGTCAAGGTAAATAATGGGACAGGTCAAAGGTCAGAGAAGCACAAGGCTGGCGAAAGAGGAGGTGGTAATGAAGAACTGGCGTTAAATCAAAAGTAACTGTAAATGGATTAGTTGAATAAATGATGAAAGGTTAATCAGAAGAACTAACAGGTGTTGCCCTGAAGAGGATAGATTGAAGTTAAAAGGAGATTGTGGTAAGCGAGACATGCAGTGCAGAGTCTCGACATATTGTGCCCTAAACCAAAACAAAGTCCGTTTTTCATTTTAACATTTCATGCGTCTACACGCAGCCTCGGACTAGCAACAGGCAGCTTATTGATTGACTGGTAGCGACAACTCACTGGTCGATAGTAGACGGGGATTGGGGATGCATCAATTGATCAATGCAACCCATACACATACCTGTCACACTGTCCCGAGTGTTCAAATTCCAAGTGTTAAAATGTTAACTGCACTTTGTTCTATCCATTTTAATGTCGCGTCCTTAATTATTAACCGATCTTAACCCTAACACTTTTGAAGGATTTTCCAACGATTTTTTTTTCAAGCAAAAAAAACACACACAACAAGAGGTGCCACGCCCCGGGGTTTGAACCCACGACCTCTCGGTTACAAGTCGAACGCTCTGCCAACTGAGCCACGGGGGTGCTATGCTGGGCGAGTGTATTCGCCCAGCTATGTAGCCCGGGGCCATTATTTCACCCAAAAACCTCAGCGCCGGGTGGAACCGACAGGCTGGGAAATGGGATTTCATGGGGTGCGGGGCTGTAATGGTTAATCAAGGTGAAATTAGAGAAAAAAGTGAAAATTAAAAAGAAGAAAAAAAATCGTTCCTTAATGAATAATGTATCACATTTAAGAAGATACATTTTTTTACAACTTTATTATTTAATATTTTATGTAGAAGCTATATTTTTGGAGTTACGAGTATATTTATTACCTCCTCACTTATTTTGAGGATTGTATAAGGGAAACATGCGACACAGTAAAATACAATTTGTTGTACAGTACCATAATAGTCAATTCACTGGCTTTGTTTTCCACTGTTATTGTTAGGTCCGAGATTTAAGGAATATTTCAATCTAGGGCATCGCTATTAATTAAGTAAATATTTTCCAAAATTCACTTTCGATATATATATCCTCAAACCTATGTCTAATTTAGCTCTATGCAGAGGCATGATCATATTCACGTTTCAAACATAAAGTTAGAAACAAATAGAAACAGTTGTTTCACGTACAGACACACAGTCAGAGTTGGTTCACATATGAAAACCTGAGCGCAAGAAAGACGTATAAAGAATTATATCTTTATTATATTTGGATGGTATCTGTAAAGATATTTGCAATGACGAAATACCATGATTTATGCATTTTATTTACTGTTTTTTGTGTATATTACCTATTGGGTCATCATTGTAATATTGACTTACTTCCCCTGTGACATGAAACGCTTGCTTATTTTAAAACACGACAGTTTATCATAAGTACTAAATGATAATTATATGAAGTAATTAAAATCATTAAAGATAGGGCAATATATAGAAAAATTTATGGGGTATCTCAACATTCCAACCCTGTTACCATTCAACCAGGTTCATACCGTTGTATCTAAACATTGTGCAGTCGAAAACTTCGCTTGCTTAATGAACCATTAGTATAACTGCTATTTACACGTTAACCACGAAAACTGTATAAAACATGGGTTTTATGAGACATGTATCGTTTTACACATTTAATTTAAATAACATGTAGATGTGTTTGTAAAGAAAATACTGCCTGGTTTCCCCGTTGTCATTCACTGATATCTGTCTATTCTAACCGTTGGAACATATTGGACCACTTGCCCCAATGATGGTATACTGGTAAAAAATTTAGTTAATGCTAATTGCTAACTTTTTCTTTCAATATTTTTTAAACTTGAGTTAATGTTATATGTAAACAGTAACATGGGTGATAATTTCATAAATATTTACTTACGCTTTAATCTTTTATACCATAAAATATGCTTAACTGGACTAGTTTCCCCATCCTCCCCTACCAAAATGTGTTTACCTTCACTAACCGTCTTGAATATCAAAATAGTGCTAACAATAACGTAACAGATGCCCATTTTAACCTCCTGATCTACATGGGAAGTTCTGACCACAGTTGGAGAGTTGGAGTGGTTTAATATGTAAATGATTATATGCTGCAAATGTTTTAGCCGCCTGTTACCGGGCCGCAAATGTATTAAACCGTAACAAACATTTGACCAAACACATGTATTATACTGTATAAAGTACATGTACATGTGTATACTATACACTTTATCCCGTCAAGGTATCAATTGTTTGTTACGGTAAATATTAATAATACCGGGCCGCAGTGGATGACCATAATCATGATAATCAACCCGCGCGATTGCATTATTTTGCGCTCTGCATTCACTTCTAACGCCAGCAAGTCGCAACGTACACTCGCAGTCGAACGCAGCGCAGTGCCTGATTCGTTTATTTTGCAAATCATACAAACAGGTACAATTTCTGTTTTCGTATAATTAAGAAAATATATCAATTTTGCATTAGAAATAATAATAAAAGCTGGAAATTGTAATTTAGTTGCAGGACTATGTATTTTTTCAATTTTCCA
Organism: Ophiura sarsii; assembly: GCA_035610835.1. Taxonomy (NCBI): domain Eukaryota; kingdom Metazoa; phylum Echinodermata; class Ophiuroidea; order Amphilepidida; family Ophiuridae; genus Ophiura; species Ophiura sarsii. The sequence continues at coordinate 14,150,373 of CM069447.1, read as the reverse complement.
TATTTTCATCGTATTGGACATGATGGACCTGGCCAAACTACAGTTTCTATCTCTTATTCTATCTCTAATTCTATAGTAGCAAGAAATACTTTGGTCAACAAGTATGCCTGTCTCTTGAATAAATGAATACTAGTAACTACAATCATAGAAAAAGGTGTTCGAACACTGACCCTAATTGCCATGCTTATTGGACCATAACAGACACGCTATTTGAGTGAAAATCAGGTACCCTGAAGTATCCCCTTACTCATATCCCTCCCCCTTCCCCACCGATCAATGTTGCGAGGCCATGTGTTGATGGTGGGCCATTTGTGGGATTCAACATTGATCAAGGGGAAGGGGGAACACTTTTTTCTAACATTGTAGGTGGTCGTCCGTTGTTTCATGGAACTCGGCTTACGCGGTTAATGTTGATTACAGGATGACGTAAGTGTGATTTGTATATCATCTGTCCTGCTATCACGATAGTTTTGACAAATCCCCAGATATATACTCCAAAATAACCCTGAAACGCCCAACCTACATTCCTAGCGTTGGGATAAACGAAACTGTTCTGTTTAATGTACATTTTTAACTATTTATATGTCTGTTCTGTTGGCCTATTTTAAGCAATCATTAGTATTTTCCACCACTATGCAGGTAGACAATATCGCCTGTAACGTCACAGCATCCGCCTCTATTGCCTGCCGTTCTGCATGCAAATTACCTGCCAAACAAAAGCTTGCAGCCGATATGCGCGCGCATTTGAAGGGGTTTACCTTATAAACTATACACTAATCAAACCAGTCATCTGTAACGGGATCTGTAACAACAGCAGTCAATGCAACAGTCAATGCGTGTTCTCCTATGCATGGAATGGAACTGGGCACTAACATTGTTGATCAACAAGAGTAGACATGGTCATAACACATTGTATTGATCAATCACTTTTTCCGCCATCCATTCAATAGTACAGGGCGTTTCAAAAAAGTGTCCCATTTGTAACATTATCTTTTTGGCCATGACCAATACAAAAGTTGGATGTGACGTACTGATAACCATTTTCAGCAATCTCTAATGTGTCATGAGAATTTATTTTTCTATTCATTTTGGAGCTTTTGTTATCAAGTTATGGCAAATATACTCAGGCATATCACATTCCGCCTTGGCCACTTGTCATCGCCATTCAGTGTGTAATTGAACACAATCAATCAAATGTTAATACAAATCTACCTACTAGATCATGATAAATAAAGGCAAAATTGCAAGTCCATTAAGGGTAATTTAGCACTCATTCCTCATCACTTTCCTACTATTATTATCGTTCGTACAGTAGGTTATTTTCCCCTCATATGCATTTCCTATCGGTTTTTATTGATCAATAACCATACTAACCATTTCCTGCTTACACGCCAAATAGTATCCCACGAATTCCCCTATAACATTTTAATACCGTTCTTCCTGTATCAACATGATCAATGCCAAGCATTTTTCACGTGGGCACAAACTTCACAAATATTTAATAACAACAACATGAAGATAAGTTACAGTTGAATAAAAAACATATAAGCTAAATCATCAAAACGCACAACAATAAAGTCGCAAAAAAGCTGATGAAAAGGAAACCCGAAAAAAAAAATGCAACTGTAAAAAAAAAATTGCCCACTACGTGGAAACTGCTTGGTAGATAACCTAGTATACCGAGACACAGTGTCAATGAACCACAACAACTCGCATTACATTCGATTTGCGGTGGGATGTTTCAAAAACATGTATAACATTTGACAACAGAACAAAATTCCTCAGGCACCAGCGGTAAGAAAAAGAGACTGAGTTATCCAAGCACATATTGGGGCTGAAGAAAGAAACCCATGGACCCCTCTATCACATGGGAAACATTAAGCATCTCAAACACAACTAAGCGCATATCAGGCCAATGTAAGTCATCTGTGTATAGGGGTATGGGGGAGAAGTTAGCCATCCTTTGCGAGAAAACAACCCACTCTACAGAAAAAAAGAAGCGAACTTGTTGTCATGAGTAAAATAAAAGTGTTTCCCTCCAGAAATACTTTTAACCAATGAGGACAAACCATATTGATTTTCTAATGGATCAGGCAATGATCAGTGTTATGTCACAACACAACACTGTCATTGTTGTTAGGATTAAGTGGTGCAGGATTGAGATTAGATTAGCTATTTAGATTAGCTGGACCTCTTCTGTGTGAATAGAGAGTTTCTCTGGGCAGATGAATTTAAGACCTGGTAGGATACACATGTATGAAAACAGTGTACACTCTAAATTGGTATACAAATGCTTCTACATTTTTCAACGGGTTAAAGCATTTGTATACAAAAGTAAAAAAAGTAAAGGCGGTCGATCCTGTAATACCAGGAGCGGAGTGCCCATCTCTCTTTCAAAGCGATAGGGCCAGACTCGCTCCTTTTTTATAATGTTGCTGTGTGGGGCTCGCTACACCTCCTCCACAGCGAGTATGTTACCTTCCCAGCACTGAAGAATGCCGGTACCCATTTAAATACACCTGGGTAGAGAGGAGTAAATGCGGTAAAGTGCCTTACTCAAGAGCACAACATGTTGACCACAGCGAGACTCGAACCCACAACCTATAGATCATGAATCCAGTGCTCTACCCACTGCGCCACACACGCCCATTACAAATACAAATGTATTAACCAATTGTTTCTAAAATAGTGTTTGTTAACTATCAGTAACACCGTGTTATGTGCTTGTTTACAAAATTGAATTATCCAAAACTGAAAAACCGTATAATTTATAATAGTTAATATATGACAGCAATCAGTTCAACTGATTGTTTCTAAATATGCGTTAATAAACACGCGCTTGAAGTGTTTGAATACAAACGCCTAATTGTCCATGCAACAGTGCAACGGATAAACCGTTAAAAAAATTATACCTGATTGTTGACAAATAGTTGAACCGATTGATTAAAATAACCATTTTGTCATCAAACGGTTCATGTGGTTGTTTGTAGAGCGTTAATTAACACGCGCTTCATGTGTTTAAATACAAATGCCTAGTTTTCCATGCAACACAGTTCAACGGATAAACCGTTTAAAATAGTTCTATCTGTATGTTGACAACTAGTTAAACCGATTGTGTAAAATAAATATTTTGTCATCAAACGGTTCAACTGATTGTGTGTAAATATGCGTTAATTAACACGCGCTTTATGTGTTTACATACATGCCTAATTTTCCACGCAACAGTGCAACGGATAAACCGTTTAACAAAGTTCTACCTGTATGTTGACAAATAGTTGAACCGACTGCTAAAAATAATAATTTTGTCGTCAGACGGTTCAACTAATTGTTTGTAAATATGCGTCAATTAACATACAATTATGTGTTTGAATACAGGTGCCTAATTTTCCATGCAACGATTCAACGGTTTAACCGTTTAACAAAGTTCTACAAATAGTTGAACCTACTGTAAACATTTTGTCATCAAACGGTTCGAAGGGGTGTGTATGTGTAGGCTAAATGTGAGTTAATTAACACGCGCTTTATGTGTTTGGAAATACAAATGCCTATACCTTTCCAAGAAACAGTTCAAAATTCAACCTGTAGTTGATACTTTTAGTCGAATTACCGACTGATGTTGATACTTTTAGTCGAATAACCGACTGTTTAAAATAGCCATTTTGTTTATCCTTACGGTATTACAGTGGCGTACCGGCCAGTGTGTCGTCACTAAAAGGGGATGGGCTAGGGGGTCAGGCCTACTCTCTTAAAGGAATATCAAGTGATGTGCTGGAGGCAGCGCCCTCAATCATATTATTTTATGATAACATCTTGGATTTGTACATTTTTATAATTGTATTACATGTTTGAACTTCCACCTGTAATAATTAAGAGAAATCAGCCGTCTTTGTGCAATAAACGTTGTTTCAAATATTCCATCCACGGCTCGGACGGAGCAAGTGCAGAATTCGGAAGATATGCTGTCGTTTTACTCGCGGACATTCGCGGCAAATCTCAACCCGGAAGTGCCGTTATTTGCTTATTTGAGCATGAAGGCGATTTTGGAATTGAATGAAATTTTGGATTTGGGCTATGTTGATGATTATCTTTAATATCGAAGTTAATCTGAAATCTAAAACATCTCTCAGTATTCCTTTAAATCAAAAGATTGACAGTCAATCTTTAAGATTGTACTTATAGAGAAGGATCTTAAAAGATTAAAAATGTCATTTCAATCTATTAGATTGATAATTTTCAATCTGTTAAGATCCCTCCCTAAGCACAATCTTAAAGATTGACTTTTCAATCTTTTGATTTAAGAGAGTAGTCTTTGATCAGGAGGTGGAGAGGGGTGACCGGTGGGGCGGGTATAATCGACTAATTTGGTTAAAATTCATGATTTGCCACTTCATTTAAGCCTATTACTAGCAAAACTGAACTTACACAATGTTTTCATTTCAACCTAACCTATACCCTAATTGTCCATGCAATAGTGTAACGGATAATCCGTTGAACAAAGTTCTACCTGTATGTTGACAAATAGTTGAACCGATTGTTTCAAATAACAATTGTGTCATCAAATGGTTAAACTGATTGTTGTAAATAAGCGTTAATTAATACGCGCCTTATGTGTTTAAATACAAATACATAGTTTTCTAAAATATCTAAAATAACACCACGGAAAGTAGATTCTTAGTATATCGTATTAAGGGGGCTGTGCACCTTCAGGTACAGCCTCCCTAAAACTGCCGTAACTTCTTTATTATTTATTAAATCTATATAAAAGTATACATTTTTTTGCAGAAAAGGGTTCAATGAATCCAAACATGATCATGAAATTGACCATTATGGGAGAAAATGATAAAAAACACGTTTTTTGACCCATTTTAGGTTTTGCAAAGATAACTCAAAATATATTTTGTTAAATTTTATCTAACTAGTTTTATTATATTCCTCATGCAATTCCCTAGGAATCGTTTTTTTTTATTTTTTTTAATTAATTATTTTTTGAATTATCGACCAAAAAGTGCCCAAAAATATGATTTTTTACCAAAAAACGTGATTTTTACGATTTTGGAGGTTAAAAATCATGATTTTTAGCACTTTTTGGTCTATAATTCAAAAAATAATAAAGTAAAAATTAAAAAAAAAAACACGATTCCTAGGGAATTGCATGAGGAATATAATAAAACTAGTATGACACAATTTGGCAAAATATATTTTGAGTTATCTTTGCAGAACCTAAAATGGGTCAAAAAACATGTTTTTTATAATTTTCTCCAAAATTGTCAATTTCATGATCATAGTTGGATTCATTGAACCCTTTCCTGCAAAAAAATGTATACTTTTATTAAGATTAAATGAATAATGAAGAAGTTACGGCAGTTTTACGGAGGCTATGCGAAGGTGCACATCCCCTTAAAACAACTTGACGTGTTAGTGTTTATGTGACAGTATACTAACACTTGAACGTTTAAGTGGAGATGCTTATGTGAGAGTATATTAACACTTTTAATGTGTAAGTGTTAGTGTACTAACACTTAAAATGTGCATGCGTTGTATGCGATTGTTTTTTGGGGGACAACTATGTGTTGGTGTATATGTGAGAGTATACTAACACTTTGAACGTTTAAGTGTTAGTGTTCTAACACTTAAAATGTGCATGCGTTGTATGTGATTGTTTTTTTGGGACAACTATGTGTTAGTGCTTATGTGAGAGTATACTGACACTTTTAAAGTGTAAGTGTTAATGTACTAACACTTATAATGTGCAAGCGTTGTATGTGTTTGTTTATTTAGGACAACTATGTGTTGGTGCATATGTGAGAGTATACTAACACTAATGTGTGAGTATTAGTGTACTAACACTTAGAATGTGCATGCGTTGTATATGCTTGTTTTTTTTAGTACAACTATGTATTAGTTTTTGCAGTGTAGTTCCTATCCCGCCCGTTTGTGTGGCTAATTGTATGCGCCGCCAAACGTACACTATGTCAAATAGTTTATAAAGTCAATTCTACCTACAAGCCACCCTCTTCCATGAGAGAAATACATTCCGCAGGGCGATTTTAGGAATTTTTCAGTTGAAGTCAATTCGGGACTTCTTATTTGCTGTTGTATTGGAACCGCCAAGAATGTTGTACTATGGAGATGTAAATTGTGTGCTGTAACTAAAAGAGGGAAGACAAACAGGATGACTTGAACAGCTTACGACATGGTGCAGTTTATTTTGAGTTTTCGTGTAAGTAAATATCTTTATTGTGAGTGTATAATAATGTTATGATTAGATATTAGTTTAGATAATATTTGGTGAAATTTAAGTCAATTTCAGTATCATATTATATACACCAAATTTTGTTTCTGGAAAATTATTAGTTATTAATTTTCGGCAGAGTGATGTTATTTAAAGCAAGAGATGAAACACTCTTGTATTGGTTAATTTAATGTTGTGTTGATAATGTATTTGAAACTAGTAAGATTTTGGCATCATATCCAAAACCGATTCATTTTGGAGTTCATCAACTTGATAGCATTTAGTATTATACATTATTCAATCTGATTGTGGTATTTTTCATAATTAGGTTAAGCTCTTGTGAGTTGAGAAATATTCAAGTTTGTCAATGCGTTTATAATAAAAGGCCATGTGGATATATCAAAGAAATGGTTAAATTTACATTACAATGGACAGTAAATAATGTAGATATACAGACTATTCGTCAGTGGATTATATTATGCCAATGCATATAAATGTGAACATTTATTCAAGCGAACTGGTATTTGTGAATGTTCCTGTCTTGTAATTTATACAGCCGTTTTGGAGTTTTGGAGAGCGATATATTTTCGAGTTTTGACATCGACGACGACGACAACGTATTTTCCACGACACTGAGAAGTGAGAACAACGAGAAACAACAATGGCCATATAATCAAGACATCGACGCAAGACAAGACGCAAGACAAGACGCAAGCCAAGACGCAAGACAACTACAAGTTCGTGAGCTAAACAATAAACATTTTGATATCCTGATTTCACGGGAAACACAGGTTGCCCACGACTACGATTGCCGGCTCGCGTTCATTAATTTTCTTGTACTGCAGTACTTGTTATATACAATTGTTATTTTGGTTTTTTCAGTATATGATAAATCTATGATATAATTTGATCAAAATAACATCTTGATTATTGTGACCATCTGAGTATCCATTGATTATTAATCACTGTGTGGTAGGTTCTAAGGATATATTTCTGTGAACCGTGGTATAAAGAGGATCCGAGGTCTTCCTTTGACACTTGTTTCGACATTTTCTTTATGAAAAACACAAAATCAAACCGATCAAAGAAGCGATATCATATTACTGTCATTTCCAGATTAAAGTTGCGGTTTGTACGTTATCATCTCCGTATATAACACGTATAATGTATGGCAATGCTAAACACCTGCCAGTTGTATGACGCACTATACGACCCCTCGGAATGGTGTCTTTTTACCGATGTGCGTCACTTTCTCATACCATGATGTACCCATGTGTCACAAATGTGATGCACCTTAAATATACAAATTGCACTCGTTTGAAGTTATTTTCGTAATTATTATAATTCAATTCCTTGTTCATTTCCGGCTTTTGATCATAATCAATTGTTTGAATTTATTTTGCGAAACATGACCCATTAGAGCGGCACATAATAACTAGTCCTATATACGTGAGTACCATCCCCGGGGTATTTTCGGTATGGGTATTTATAAGTCATAATGGCGATCGGGTTATGATGATAAGCACGTAATATTTGCACTAAACACGCTGTAATAAAATCGGAATAGGGATTATTGCACTTCGGGAGTTGCATATCTAAACAAATAAAGCCTGGTTGGTGGTGAGAAGGGTCTACAAGTAAACTATAATTTTCGTATGTTGTTGTACGCATGCTGACGTACCCTACATGTACGACGCACCCAGGTAAAGTGACTAAAATTGACGCACACATTCGTCAATATTGTGACGGACCAAAGGCTGCACATGACGTACCATGCGTCAATAATGTGGTGGTAAATGACGAACCCATGACGCATCTATCCCGGGGGTCGTATAGTGCATTATACAACTGACAGGTGAATGAGACAATAATTCATTTAGTTTTATACCACACTTTTTGTAAATGAAATCTGCAGGCTTTTTAATTGTTATTACTCGTAATTATTTCAAACTTGATTGATTGGGATTTATATATGTCAAAAAACCTCATATAATAGTCCGAAGTGACAGCGATACCCCTGAATGGTAATGTCCTCTACTTCTAACCAATTATAGGGATATTACCTCAAACTCCTAATGTTCATCAATGGAGGGCAGTACAATATTCAAGTTTGTTTTGTATTGATCTTTCTTGTATTACAGGCTACGTAGACATTTTAACGTAACCACATAATTGCACTTGCATTTTGGTTTCAATACTATCCAAGCGGCAGGCTTCTGCAGACAAAATTCCAAAATTGCACAAACTGTTTCAAAAATGTCAACATTATTGGATTGCATTGCCATTATCATTTGGAATCACCATTATAATTACATTGGAATAAGTACAAATATGTGTAGTATTGGTTCAGTTATCCTTGAGAAAATTGGAAAATGTTTCTGAAAATTCTGTTTTGTATAATATGGTAAAACTAATAACCGCATAGAAAGTGTTAACAAATCTCAATACCCAGCAGAAAAGTCTCGAAAGGATAAATTATTAACGGCAACATAAACATGATAAAGAACACCACATATATCATTTACATACCAAAAAAGGCTTAAATAGCGGCACATAGCACCTTTAACAGTTTGGCTAATCTAATTGCCAGCATTATTCAAACATGGAAGGTCACGGGTCGTTGTCCCAACAATGTGCATTTAAATGAGGGTATTACCAACACATATAGAGTCCATACATGTTAAGTAGGCGCCTAATTTACCCAGCATCAGTCATTATTCCATGGAAAGCCATCAGGTACATAACGCCAAGACTTTGTACGATAATTAAAAGGTTCCCCAAGTGTGCCTTTTTTCGATGGTTAATACTGACTACTTTCCGCGCAGTTTCAAAAATAACCAGCTTATAGGTTAGATGTCCGGGTAGTCATTTAGTTTTGATTAGCGTCCACATAAGTATGACTACTTAGAAGCTGCATTGCCTCTGTTTCCGCACGTCTCAAGTATTGTCTTAAACGTATTCGATGGATTTGGTACCCGTGACCAACGCCCAGTGAGTAGCATAAGAAACACCTCTTTAAAATGAGGATGTTTGAAGCCGTACAGAAATGGATTGATAACTGAACTCATCAGTAGCAGGACGCCAGAACAATGTAGTAGTAGAATAGGTAGCTCCATGCCAGTTAAGTCAGGGATGACGATAAAAAGTGAGTACGGTGTAACGCACACGGAAAAAGCAATCGTCGTGTAAAATAAATTCTTTGAAATGGAAAGTTGATCCCTACGACGTTTATTCGAGCGTTTCAGTGTACCGCTGATTGAAGCAATGCGAGACTTACTGACCCGTCGCTGTCCCGAGTCTTCTACTAATGCTGTGGATGAATGCTTATTGCGTGTCATGGTACCGCTGGATGACTTACGACGGAACTTACTGCCCGGCTGTCCCGCATCTACTGATGATCTGGAAATGGAGTTGTCGGTGTTGTCAGGGAAACTGTTTACAACAGACAAGGATCGGGTCATTTTCTTGTAGTGGCGTCGGATGTGAAAATAAATCGACGTGTAACAGAAAATGATAATGGACGTCGGTAACGGAAAACAAGTCACTGTCTGGATGATTTCTTGATTATCGATCCCCTCATCGGATGATACTCCGCCGCATAATCGATACTTTTGGTTGATTCCGAGCTGCCCTACTCCTAATAATGGTGGAAGAGTAGTCGCCGAGAATGCAGCGACCCAGGTAAAGGTAATCGATACTACTATACCCAGGTGTGAAAATATCGTATGGTAGATCTTGTATCTTTTTATAAGTAAGAACCGATTGATAGCGATCATAGTCAGTGTGAAAATACTGCACGAGGCGCTGGTGAAAGTCACACCGGCAACAATCCCGCAGAACCACTCGGGAATGGGCGTCTCGAAACTGCTGAACATAATCAGGCTATTGAATGGAATTACCAGGCTCGTAAATAAATCAGCAATGCTTAGATTGACGACGAACACATTGGTGGCAGTTTGTAATTTTGTCGATGCAGCCACGGCAAAAATGACCAGAACATTTCCCAAGAATCCTAAAATTGAGATTATGATGAATGCTGTCCCGATATAGATGAATTTCCCACGTTCAACAGCGATGGTATTTGTAATTAAGCTGTTATTTGGAGTGTTCGCATCTGCGATGTGCTCTCTTGTTACATCCATGATGATATTGAATAGGATACTTGACACATTTACACAATCATTGCTATTCACCTAGTTAAAGGGGAAGTGATACTCCTAAATCATGTATTATTCTAGGAGAGAGAAAAACACCCACTGCTGCGGTTATACTTTCGTTGAACAAACAACAAGGAAGAAATGCAATGTATAGTTTCTGGAATAAAGATTTAGGTCATGCATTGTTTACATGTTATTACATCATATAGGGTATAACAACAAAAGGCAACCCTAGCCTACACCTCGAGGTCCTAATTGCTGGATTGAAATATCATTACATATTGTTTTGCATTCATACAACATGCGAGTGTTTGGTCAGATTCAGTGTGATCGTGTTTAATTAAACAATGTTAACTAAATGCCTGTATTATCTAATTATCGGTATTTAAAATGGCTTTTTTATTGCCTAAAATCGTACACACAGCTTAATATTATTCTGCAAAAAAACGTCGTGAGTCGTTCAGATCATCTTTAAGTACCCTTAAACTTGATCAGTAAATGACCATTTCATCAGCCAAGAATCCTAAAATTGAGATTATGATAAATGCTGTCCCGATTGAAATGAATTTCTCACGCTCAACAGCGGTGGTATTGGTAATTAAGCTGTTGTTTGGAGTGTTTGCATCAGCGGTGTACTCCATTATTACATCCATGATGATATTGACTAGGATACCTAATAAATTTACACAATCATTACTATTCACCTGGTTAAAGGGGAAGTGATACTCCTAAATCATGTATTATTCTAGGTTCGGAACAACCCTCCAGAATAATGACCCCTGCAGTTATTTCGGAATAACGACCCTCCGGAATAATGACTCTTCAAAATTAGCCTGTACATGCCTAGTTTTTGAGCTGTCAAAACCGCAGCCGTTGGCCGATGTATATGGTCAAATCCAACGAAAAGTGTACACGGCTAGATTTTTAGGGTCCAGTTTCAAAATGCTTTGATCTCTTTTTCCTTTTCCCCACTCAAAGTCAACATATCAAGCTTGTATGGAAAAAAGTGCCATCACTAATCTCTCCAATTGACCACGTGGCGGAATGATGAAGTTGAAGGTACACTTCTCAATGTTACCTACAAATACAAGTACCATATTTTGATTAAGTGATGATTATTCCACCTATTTACATATTGCATTCAAATTTGTGATTGTATTGTATTCAGAAGATGTTAATGCTGATAGAAAGTGGACATATTTGTACAGGTACTCATTTTTTTTACATTTTAGATTCACACAGTTAGGTAGCATTTTCAGGCTCTCAATACTTTGAAACATGAGGTTGAGTCACTTTGTATACTGTTACCAAGATGATTTTAATGAACATTTGTTTTCATGTACCTCAAAGAGGGGGAATGACCCTTTCTGGAAAATTTAGAATTTTGAGCATGCGCCCGAAACTAGGTATAAGAGAAGTAAAACTGTAATAAATTAATGTTGTACTTAATTTATGCTGCATTTTGGGGGTGAAATGATCATGCAGGGCTGTTAACAATATTTGTTTTTAAATAAACATGTTAAAACATGTTTAAATCCTAATATTATGGACATATTCCCCAATAGTTTACTTTAAATAGATACTAGAATATTAATTTAATGTTGAAAAAATATACAATATCTAATATTGCAATAATCAAAGTATTCGTAGGTAACACAATTGTTCTCAACTTTAACTTCGTTGACTAAGAACGGTTGGATTCTTTGATTTTACATATGTTTAAGAGGCAACATTGTACTCGACGTAGTTGTTATGCCCTGAATCGCGTGTGAGGGTGAATGTCGTACAGCAAAATAAAAAGGTGTCTTGCTTGACGTTAAAAGTTGATAATATAAGAATGTGCGCTCAGCACTGCTTTTACAAAACAATCAGAATTGCGTAATATTCAACATTTGAATAAAAAGCAAGATTAACCAAATAAACATTAAAATTAAATAAAACTATGTTCCTATTTCTAAGCTATAAAAGAAAACATCCTAAACATCAATAAACTCACTAGGCCTATACTGTTAGTATTATTGATCATCTAATTTGGTTAAGGAATGTTGATTAAAATTAATTTACACATGATAATTACGGCACAAAATGTTTTATTATGCTAATGTATCTGATCATCCAATGTTGTAAGTGTCTTTCTTGCTTGACTTTCAATTATTAAGAATGTGCGTTTAACTTCTACAAAACAGTCAGAAGTGTGCAATATTTAACATCTGATACAAGGCAAGATGATGACAACATACATATCGTACTGGGTTAAAATGTCGTAAAGGTATAGTCAAACAATCAATTAACTCGCTAGTAATTCATAGTCTTGAATATCAGGTTATTTGTTTTAAGCAATAAAACAACCGGTTGTCTTCCTCAATTTGTTCTAAATGAAGGAGGCAAGTGAGTCGTCTAGCAGTTATCATTTTGAATAGCTGTTTTAAACACGAAAGCCAGATCGCTTTTTAATTCATTTAATATATACTTTGAAATAATTTCATATCAGACCTTATATTATATATAAGTTTAATATGAGCCGAACATGTTCAAAGTCTAGAATATTCAAATATCGTGCATTTCAGTCCACAGCGCGCGGAATAAATCGCATACAACTTACAGCAAGATATCCAGTTGTCAGATTAGAATTAAGATATAATTTCCTAGTTTGGAATTGTATCATTCTAAAAGTCGTACATATTAAGTTTTTATCGAGTTTCAACCGGAGGCAGATTCCGTTTGACATAGAATCACCAATATGAAATATTTTGTAAGATGTAGACAAAATAGGAATTTTATATTTAAAAATTCAATGTTGTTTGATTTAAAAACACTAATACACCTATCAGTTGTAAGACGCAATATACGACCCCCGGGAGTGGTGCGTCACTTTACCGAGGTGCGTCAACTTCTCATGTACCATGACGCAGCCTGTGTCAAAAAAACGACGGACCATTGCCATCCAAATACGCACCCTCAGTCAACTATCAGCCCATTCGCACCCATGTAAAGTGACGGACCTTTACGCACCCTCCGTCGGACTAAAGGCTGCCACTGACGTACCCTCCGTCAAGAATTATTGGTAAACGACGCACCCACAACGCACCTCTCCCGGTGGTCGTATAGTGCGTCTTACAACTGATAGGTGTATAATCTTATAGGTTTTGCCACGACAGAGATATTGTCGGCCATGTGCCTTTAATTGTGATTTTCTTTTAAATCAACCACTGCTTAGTTCAATTACACTAATTAATGAATGTCGGAAGCATTATTCATGAACAATTCTTGATTTGAAACTGAAATCAGTTAGGCATACCCTTGATTACCTCCCACCTTAAAAAAAAGGGACAATGTTTTACTAAATGTCTTGTTCCCTTAAAATACGTTTCGGTGACATTACACAACCTGCCCGAGCAAAAACGAAGCAAGATATTTTATATTTGTGACACATGAATTCCATTTTCAAATACAACTACAATAATGGCCAATATTATGTACCTCAGTAGTCACTTCTCTGCAATTCCAGAGGAAGTTGGTTAACTACGCATACATCATATCGACAAGCTGGTTTAAAACAATATTACGCACCAAACGATATTATTCCCGTCTTATACATTCCTGCTAAATATTTACATAATATTTGGTGCGAATGAAAGGGAAAAACAATACAGGAATTGTACCATGCTCATTAACTAATATATAGGTTACCTACGAATACAAAATGGAATATGAGAAAATTGATTATGAAGCCGAAATTTCATGGATATTATGACTAAATGTACCCATTTTAAGACGATCAACGTGTAATATATGGATATAAATAACATTCATTCACTCTAACTCCAACAAAAAATATGTTCTCGGCAAAACCAGTGTGATTACACCATGCATTTTATTTAAATTAACTCCTCCTATTTTCATTTAATAAGGTAATATTATTTTTTTCACTCCAAATATAAATATAATAATATATCCAGTCAGGTTGTATGATTGCGCACTGCTTGTATGTAAAATAAAATCATTTGGGGCCAATATGCACCGTGTATATTATTGAATGTTACCTACATATACATGTTACCTCCGAATACAACATGAAGTCAATACACGAGAAGCTGTAACTGATTATTTATATAAACATTAATCACCCCCATTGCGATTTAAATCAACTGTCAGAGGATGTCGTTGCGTGAATAACATAAAAAACTACACTAATAGGAGTAACAAGATTGAGACATAGGGAGGCTATATTCAATAAACTTTTAAGACAACAACAAATTATTGATGCACTTGTACGCAAACTACAGAATTTTGTGAAAAGTTACTTACAAAAGCTTCGTTGCTTGCCGAACGCAGCGCACGTTTCTACCTTATTCCAGTCGTTCGTTACAAGTATGTAACAACAGAGGGAAGTACCACGGTATCGTTATTTGTATTTGAAGGTAACAGTTCATAATTCAAATTTGCCTACGAATACAGTCTTTTATTGCAGATATTTCAAAAAATGTTGCCTTCAAAATGATAAAACTTAGCACATTGTATCATACTTTAATTATTCTATAGATATCATTCACTAATCTGTGGTAATGCATTTTTTTTTTACCAAACCGATCGTTTCCGCTTTTAAATTTTCTAACAGCTTTATCAAAAAGTCGACTTGAATGTGGACAATGCATTTAAGTATTTAACATATTTAGGTATCCTTACAGCACAAATTACACTACCTCAGGCGAATTCTTCCCCGAAAGTGAGATTTAACAAAACATGTATTGGTAGGTAACGTCAAAACTTACAACAGCCAAAAAAATCACAACAATTCAGGGGATTGATCAAAAGTAACAAAAATTGCAAGAGGCATTCTTGAGATATCCATCAAGCAAACAGGTAAAATTATTTCCGCTTAAGCTCGTTTTCATCTAAACGGTTATATGTCTAAAATAAAACCTTAACAACTATTTTGTAAAAATAGCAGGTTTATTGCTCGCATACGCCCAATTGTGCATAGAAGTTAGTCGTGTTATATATGGCGCGAAGCGTCTCATCAAGGCGGATACGTATAACACAAAAATAAAATAGTCAAGATATAGATTATTTTATTATAGGGCTGAACATCACGTGTATACTTTTCGTTGGATTCGACCATATAACACAAAATGATCAATCACTAGAATTGGAAGGCGGATATGCATGACCCCATACATGAAATACGGTAATATATAACACCTAGCACATAAAGTCCCTGACCAGGTGCTTTGAGGTTGACTAATTCAAAATATATAATAGGTACCAAAAATCTGAAATATACTTTAAATGAGCAAATTTCGTCTCCACAGTTTGATACCTCATTCAACAAAATCGAATGGATACTTTTAAAGTTATGGCGATTCCAATGACCGCGCATAACAATAGCAAAGTTGCACTAGGTATTCATTGAATTGTGTGTGATTACTGTCATCTGTCGCACAAATCAATGATTTCCTATAATACCTAGTGCAACTTTGCTGTTGTTATGCACGGTCATTGAAATCGCCAGAACTTTAAAAGTATCCATTCGATTTTGTTGAGGTATCAAACTGCGGAGAAGAAATTTGCTCATTTAAAGTATATCTCAGATTTTTGGTACCGATTATATATTTTGAATTAGCCAACCTCAAAGCACCTGACCAGGGACTTTATGTGATAGGTGTATATTACTGGTAAGTAGACATGACCTACATTCCCATTGCTCAACAGTCATCACGCGCAAGTGATTACCGGAATCAACTATAGTGATTACAACCATAGTCAAGGCAACACATTTCCGGTTAAAGATGATCATTGCCAACAACAAGTAGGGATATTAATTTATTTTCAAATGGCTCAATGCAAATTCATGTGTAAAGATGTACGAGGGTCAATCAATAAGTTCTACCTCCTCCCTCATAACATCGCTAATATTAATGTCAACCTCATGACATTTGTCATGATTATAGCTCCGAATCATAGCTACATATGTGTAGTAAATGATAATTGATACCTGTTTTACTTTCGCTATGACGCGGTCAAAGCCAGAGAGAGATTTTGGAAAACGGACACAGAAAATTACCTTAAAAATATTCACATGTTTTCGGGTGTTTTTTCGTTTTGTATGGTTAGATATTGGAGCATGATTTAAATACTAAAAATAAAAATGAATGAATGATATCTGAATATGTTACAGTATTATCATGTACAGATAAGGTTGTAAACTATATTAACTCTTGTAGGCTTGATAAATCAACTAAAATGTATTGATATGCCTTTGGCATACCAGAATATTGCCATCACTCAGATTTTCGCTGTTACAACTTAAGCCACAATGATGCCTCGAATGTTAAATTTTTACCATAATAGTCACTTCATGAGTTTTACTTATGTGCAACCTTCAGAATAGTCAATCAGGTAGTCAATGATAGAAAATTATAGCTTTGGCAGACTTTAAATCCCTCCATTTAGTTCGATATATTGAAGATCGCTCAGTCATCATTAAAGTCAAATATGACTTTTACATGGTTCTCTAGGGGAGAGGTAAACTGAATGGTTGTCCTGACTGATCTGGCTAATCAGAGGGCATATATTTTCCAAACCAATCAGTCAACTTTATTATTTGAAGTATGTTAAAGAGATAGCTGACATTTAGAACGGTTATAATAGACCGATAGGTATGTTTTGCCTCTTACAATTGGCCAATTGAAAGCGATATTTTGCTGCTTTTCATCCGTTTCCGTCACACTAAATCGAGGTTTGGTTCTCACTGCATGTCCGGAAAAGTACAACGAGTACTCAGATCGATTTACATTTGATTTGAAGCTGAGGTTCCAAGCTACAATCGTGTGTTATTTGATAAGACTGGCTCATATAATAATAAAGTTATGAGGTAGGAGGTAGAACTTAATTATTGAATGACCCTCGTATGTATAATTATGGGTATCCATAAAAGGCTCTCTCATTTTCTATCTAAACGCCGTGAACGTTTTCCTGATAATAGTTGATGATAATGCGAGTGTTATAAGCTATAATTGGCTGAAAACCGTACAAAATTGACCGAGATATGAGCAAAAGCGGAAAATTCAGGGCCTTTTCAGACTGTCTACAGGCTATGTTTGTTAATCTTTATGCGTACTGCGACCATGCAGTCGGCGCGTAACACCCCTAACGCGTTGTAGTGCGTCATGAACAATAAACGCGCACATTCACTACACCCATGCACCCCTGCCCACGCCTGCGGGCAAATATTGGGGAAATACGCTGCGCTACAGGATATGGTATATGGTAGATGACGGGGGGGGGGGGGGGGGGGGGGGGGGGGGTAGGGCGGGGGGGGGGGGGGGGGATAAAGAAGTAATTTGGTTTGGGAGTCAGGGGTTAATGAAAACATGTGATACTAAATAGGTTGAATAAAATAGTGTGGTTTCTTACAAGTATAAACCAATGGAATATGGCTTGGGTAATGACGAGAAACATTCAATATCAGGTCTGAATACTATATTACAATACAATACAATACAAATGAGCATTTATAAAGCGCCTTTTCATCAAGATCAAAGCGCGTGAGAAAAGCAAACCCAATGGAACAAAAGGATAATGAACAAACAAACATCATATAAAGTACAATATGATACAAGTTACACGACATTTGGACATTATAGGCTTGCATTGTGGACTTATATGTATGTGATATGGGGTTATGACAGGAAACATTCAATTTCAGATCAGGAAATAGGCCTATGCATTATATTTTAACTCATAATGTATTCTTACCAATTTCGTGATTAATATTCGTATACTTTAGCTACTTATGTGTTATTTCATTTTGTAGATTGAAGGTATATATCTGGTAGGCGCTACTTACTACTCGATTGCGTAACAGTGAGGGCCACGAGGTGTAATAAAATAGTATGGTTTCAACGCGACATTTCATGCCTAAATTATGCCTCAATACCTTACTGCATTATGAGGCATGAAATTGAGGCATTAATTGAGTATAAACCATGGGATATATATTGGGGCAATGAAGGGAAGCATTCAATTTCAAATCAGAATACATGTATTATACCAGGGACAATACCAGGGTAAATGACGGGAAACGTTCAATTTCAGGTCAGAACATAGGTTCATTCATTATATTTTAACTCATGAATGTATTTCTTAAACAATTTCATGATGTATTTTGCAACACTGTTGTTTCATTTATTTTGTAGGTGGAGTACATGTATATAGGCCCTACTTACTAGCGGGAGCCCGTCCGATGGACGGGCGTGCCGCTAGTATTCATACTCTTATGAATATTTATGTCTCAGATACCAACAAATATAAATTGCTCAACAAAAGAAAGTCGTACACATTGTTTAGGTCATTTAAAGTAAGTTTTGATTATGTGTTTAACAAACAAGCTAGATAGACATTTGGATGAATCTTTTATGCATATTTTGATACCAAACATAACACCTAACAACAAAGATAAACCATGATTAGCCCCATTTATATAAAAATAGTCACTTTTCAAAAGTCACATTTTCAATACACTACGCGGAAGTAAACACCAATTATTAACAAGCGCATAATGCCCTTTATGTTCGGAATCAAATATCCCGCTCACTACTAAGTGTACGCCCAGCGCAGGGTAGTGTACACGGCTACACTATGTGATCGATTGCCCGCCGGTCAATCCTGGTTAAAAACAGTGTCACACACGGGGTGAACCTCGCACACACCCATTTTCCTCCCGTGAAGTAATTGAAAATGTGACTTTTGAAAAGTGACTAATTGTCTTTAAATGGCGCTAATCATGGTTTATCCTTGTTGCTAGGTGTTATATTTGGTATCAAAATGTGCCTAAACGATTCATCCACATGTCTATCTGGCCTGTTTGGTAAAAAAAAAACAATCAAAAGTTACTTTAATTGACCTAAACAAAGTGTATTACTTTCTTTTGTTGAGCACTTTAGTTATGCATGCGTGCGCATGTTTCTGAAAGAGTATTAAAAAGACTGAACGCGAACTTTATTTGGCATACGCGTACATCAAAACACTCGCAGCAGGCATCCGAACACTAGCCCTGAACATATTTTGTTACATATATACTACAATATCTGCTTATTCAGATGTTTTAAAATGACCAAAATGTAGGCCAATAAGCATTTTTTTTAAATGTAATCAGGACCATTTTCAACTTAGATAGGCGTATAAAACGTCCATAGCAAGATTCTGACATTTTACCCTGTGGTGTCAATTAAAACATCTTTGGTGGTAAAAAATGACCGAAATGGCAACAGTTTTACCAGGTTAGGTAAATAAGAACATTATTTGTAAACATGATCCTGTTTGTTACCTTAAATAGGTTCTTGAAAACATTAATAGCAATAGGTATAAATTAGATACTCTGATGTATGGGAAAAGGTGGTCATGTGACAAACGGAGGGAAGTAAACACTACGCTGAATGAAGGGGTCGGGATGACCTCGAAAGCTACGGAGCTCAAACACCATGGTTCGAAAAAGGTATCTAATTTATTCCTAAAATCATGATCGAACCCAATATTAGTCTACATGCTTCTATTAATAGCAATATTCCGAATTTGAAATATGAAATAATTATGGTCAGAATTGTCGTAGTACATATTGACCAACAAATTGCTGACATTGTTACCATGCTTACTCTTGGGCCTCGCATTCACTTAATGTTGAGCACGATAATTATAATTTGTCGAAACCAATGGGAGAACATGGCACCATTATTCTTTTTTCAAAGAAATGTTGGGTCTACTGGTACGATGGGTTTGTTTTAATGTTAATTTAAACTTTTTGCTACACAAATCCGTAAATTTAGTTTAATTTGTCATCCGCTGGTTTACGTAGGTAGTGCACTCTACATCTCAGGGGTGGAGGATACGGCAAGTGTATCCCAGTGAACACAAATCGTTTTCAAAACTTTTAAATTGGGTTTAATTAGGTTTCGTTTATGTGAAACATTTTTAAAACGTCAATCATGTTTTGTATTGCTTATTGTTTTATAAACACGTTAAAATAACGTTGTCACAATACTCATAATCAAACACATAATTGAAACGAAATCAAAACGTTTATAGAACGTTATATTACAACCTAAATTAAACCAGATATTCTGGACCATATTAATTTTCGTTTTTAGGAAACGTTTTTAAAAACGATTCTATAACCTGGGCAATTCCACGCATGCGCACTTAGCTGGGTTATATTGTTTTCGTAACACTATGGATTGTATATGTACATGTATACGTGTTATCAAAATGATTCAATCTGCATCATGCACCATTTATACTTAAGTTGCAAGTAAGAACATAACTTCACAAAAAACAGTACACATGCACAATTTTGTTGGGGAATGTTAATAAAAAGCCAAATGATTGAATTTTTCTTTCAATTGCCAGTCAATTATCAATTACTGAATATAGGCTGCCAAAACGTTTTTAAATTGGGTTTAATTAGGTTTCATTTTTGTAAAACGTTATTGAAACATCTAGAACAATTAATCAAAAATAGTTATTTCACGTTATACAACCGTTTTTAAAACGTTACATAGAAACGTTATTTAAACCCATATAGACTCCACATATATCCGTTTTTAAAACGTAATATTGAACGTTTTTTAATCAAATTCATACGGGTTTTTTTCACGTTAAAAAACCGTTAATGGCCAGCTTGGATGGTATGTTCGTGTTTGACGACCTATACACTAAAAAGTGCATGCGTAATGTTACACAATAGACGAAATCATATATTAGTCCAACTTTCATAGATCAATGAAATTAGTCAAAGTCGAAGCGTGTTATTGTATAATGAGGTTTGCAAGGGTCTTTGACAAAGACTATGAGCTGTCTCCTGGGACGGACAGTCACGCATGGTTGATTACCGGCACTGACTACACGAACGAGAACGTATTGCTTTACTATAGTTGTAAACACTTATTCACCAAAGGTCACGTAATAATATCATTACGTTGAGTTAATACTGTACTGTTAAATTTCGTGCAAACAAGACGTGCTATAAATATTTAGTTATTTTGATATATTGGGTTATGAATTCAGTAGCCATGGAGCAGAACGGCACATTACACTACATCAACCAATATATACACGAGGCAATAGTGTTCGCCACCTGGTTTCTCCTAACACGGTATTGCATACAGCTGTGGACTTATTCACAACGTGACAAAGTAACAAATCTACCGCCAGGACCAAGGGCCTGGCCACTCATTGGAAACATACTTCAACTCGGTTCTCAACCACATGTTGCCCTAAGCAAATTGGCGTTTAGTAGCTACCGTGATGGGATCATGACGGTATACATGGGTCCAATGAGAGCCGTCATCCTCAGTGATATGAAGAAGATCAAAGATGCCATGATACGGCAGGCCGACTGTTTTTCCGATCGTCAGTTACCACCATTCCTGGTAGAAGTATTCACAATTAGAGGTACGTGTCCGGGGTAGGGGATTTGAGGGTTGGATTAGAGGTGGGGTAGGGTGGATGGGCTTTTCACCTGGGCATTGTCTCATGTGGTTCTGTGGTCTTTTAGAAATAGCGGGTTATAAAAGCCTTTTTGTATGTATGTATGTATGTATGTATGTATGTATGTTTGCTGTAAGAGTAATAACATTATAATCGTGCCTTACACATGGACACGTATGAAATAATGAGACATTATTTTTCTTTCATTCTGTATCTATAAGGTAGCGTCATTTGGGAGAACGGAGTAAATTGGCGTCAGCACCGCAGGATGATACACAGCGCTTTCCGAAAGTTAGGTTACCGCGAGAAGCGATTCCAAACCGCCATTACTTCCGAAATGGAAGCCCTCTGCGTATGTATGGAAGAAAAGATGCGGGAAAATACAACGATAAATGATCTGGGATCTTTGCTGACATCTGCGACGGCAAATGTTATTTGTACCGTCTGCTTCGGGCATCGTTATAAATACGATGAGTCAGAGTTTGTTGCTGCTGTCCGTTCAATGTTAAACATGGCCAAACGTTTGAGTGGAATTTCTTTCGCTCATATCATACCAAAGTTGTACCATACACCATTATTCAGTGGGGTTAGGAGAGATATGAATGAATTGATTGGATTTATCAAGAAAAACATTCACGAGCATAAGGAAAGTTTTGATCCCAACAATATCAGGGATGTCATTGATT
Organism: Ophiura sarsii; assembly: GCA_035610835.1. Lineage (NCBI taxonomy): Eukaryota > Metazoa > Echinodermata > Ophiuroidea > Amphilepidida > Ophiuridae > Ophiura > Ophiura sarsii. The sequence goes on along the minus strand of CM069447.1, from coordinate 14,127,814 downwards.
TTTATCTTTGTAATCAATCCAGTATTGGACCAGATGACGTCGACGATTTATGTTGGAGGGGTATTTTTGATCTATTTACGGCTGGATCGGAGACTACAGCAGATTCATTACTATGGGCGATTTTGTATATGGTGATTTACTCAAGTATTCAAGATAAGGTAATTTCAATTGATTCAGGGGTATTGTTCATTTCACTATAAAGTCATCCTATACAGTGGCTGCACTAGGGGGGGGGGGGGGGGGGGGGGGGCAAGAGGGACAAACAAATATGTGTATGCCCCTCAACCCCCACTTTGGCCCCCAACAAATCAATTTAGTTAAAATTAGAAAAAAATAGACAATTTTAGCATAAAAAGGAAATTTTTCCGCGCTGTGCGCACATTTTCTTACTAAATTAGGTTAAATTAGAACAAATATTGACAATTTTAGCATAAGACAGCTAAGTTTTGCGCGCAACTGCGCATTTTAATACCAAATTAGTTAGTATTAGACCAAGTTTTACAATTTAGAGTAAAATGGCACAATTTTTTCTTCTTCAAATGCTCAAATGCAAATTCATATAATAGAGCGAAAGTGTGAAAGTTTTTCAAAAATCTATCTTAAATCAAATTCTAACAGATGTATCTTTTGTCGGATTGTAAGCGTGTTTTATTACCGTATTGAATTATTTGCACTTTTTCCTCGAAGACGATGATGGGTCTATAGTGTCTTTCTTTCATATTCATTGGTTTTGTTTTCGCCGATGTTGTTATACCAAGGTTCAAGAAGAGTTGGATTCTGTATTTATCGAAGACGAGGAGGAGCTCCAGTACCCTGGCGTAATTAACCGCTTGCCATTTACTTACGCAACTTTACTCGAGATACACCGGCATGTGAGTGTAGCACCGTTATCCATCCCACGGGTTACCTCTAGAGACACGACACTGGCGGGCTACGACATACCAAAAGGAACTAGTGTTTGGGTGAACGAACATGCCGTGCACAATGATCCGCATTTTTGGCGTGACCCGGAAGTGTTCAGACCGTCGAGGTTTCTTGATAGTTCTGGAAAGCATATACTGCGAGAGAAGAAATGCCATCTTGTTCTGTTTGGATACGGTAAAGAAATTCAATATTTAATCAAAATCAAAATACGTAAGGCGGTGTGTGAAGGCGGTGTGTGGGCATGCTAACAGGACCATTCACTGTTGGAAAACTTGTAAATATCATTTTAGTAAAATTGGAAAATGTTTGGGTCAGTTGTAAATGTGCTGGCGGCACATCCCTACCAACATATTATCTGAGCCAGTATCATTTTATAAAACAACAATGTTGGTTTTCGAAGAAAGGAAGGAGGCGATAGGCAGTATTTAGGTACAGTCGGAAAAAAATGTGGCATTGACAGAATGTACATTTAAAAAAATCATTTAATGCATAGTTTTGTCTTTCTTACATTCCATTAAGGTCTCCGTCAGTGTTTAGGTAAGAGGTTAGCCGAAATGGAAAACTTCATGATGTTTAGCGGTTTATTACGCAAATTCACTTTTCGCACGCCACCGGAAGGTAGGACGCCCTCAACTGTAGGTACATTTGGCTTAACCTATACCCCCTCAGCATTTCCAGTTGTGGTGGAGAGACGATAACGTACAAGCCTTGGGATTTCAAACCAATACCCAACCCAAGTGAAAAGTGTGTCCATTTTATCTAGCACTGGTTTCGTGCCTATTCGCCTATTCACGAACCAGAAACTTGCACCAGCAAGCCCCGGGCGGGAGTAGGGCACGGGTAGGGTACTATGACTCGAACCATTATTACTACCACTACCACTATTACCCCCATGGGTCCTCAAATAAATATTCAGTTCCCCCACACAGGACTGGTACTCAACAATAATATATATATTTCAAGATTGGATGACCACCTGACAGTCAACCAAAGCTGATCCGGATGGAGATTGATCAGTTTTATAAACAGCTGTCACTTCACTGTCAGGTCGAAATTAATAATTATTACAGCAGATCAAGGGAAAGTGTCCACCAATGTTGATAGTTTGAATGCAAAGGATACATCACGCAAGTAAATTACTAGGGCAGCTGTGAAATTCGAAATTTCGAGTTAGCATTACTTGGACCAACATTCTCAAAGCTTTATATCTCCGGTAAAATAATTCGCACGGTAACATTTGAAAATATCTTTGGATGGAGAACACTAATGTAGAATTATGTTGATACCAAATTTGCAAATACAGCTATCTGTTTACCATAGTAGAGGAAAAAGTGTCCCGACCTGTAAAACTGCACTTTCATAATGCGTACTATAATGTTTACTATGTAATGCATTAGATGCAGCGAGGGAGGGATATGGATAAAAGGAAGTTGTTTTTTCCCATTGCGACTTTTTTTTTTAAATCTCAGATTAAAAAAATATTAGTTCATAAACTTTAGAACACTTAATCAATTGACATGAATTAAAAGTAGACTAGTAACACCTGTAAATGAACTTTAAATGTTGTTTGTTGATCTTCCAGTCTTTTTTGGCCAGCGCGAACGGCTTCTTGTGCAGATCCTGTCTGTAAGCAATTTGTCGACCAAGTTCCAAAATAGTCGACTTTGCCGGTGCGCCTTTTACATTTAAAATTGTGTCTGAACTTTCTTGAGTAAAGCTTGATTGATTTGGTTTCAGCGTAAAACCAAACAATTCGAATACGTTTATAAATGCTGTAATGCATCCTGACAATTTCGTCCGCATCTACTAAATGAAATATAATGGGTAACATTATCGCTTACTCACTCTATTAATGTTATCAAGATATCGAGGGCTCAGAAACGAAAGGCCTTATTTACATTTTGACCATTTTGAGAAAAAGACTATTGAAGATCTTTAAACACATTGGGGAGATGGAGATGAGGCCTTGGGATACTGGCTATAACTTTGTAAGGGGTTGTGTTATCGAGATAAGGCTCTGTGTTACTGGAAAGAGAATTTCTTTATGAAAACGTTGATAACAAAATCTCATTTTTGAAAAAATGGAGATGATGCCTTGTGTTTCTTGATATCTTTAACTGTTCTGATATAGCATGATTGCCGCTAATGGTCTAAATCGCTCATGCTTAACAATTTCCTCATACCATTCAAATAGTGCTTCACAAAACATCTCAAACAGTTGTTAGGCCCTGTCTATTCACTTTGTAAAAAGACACAGTACATAACCTGCATATTGAATTTGTGCCGAGAATTGTAAATAATAACAACTTGGAATCTACCAATTTTACAGAAACGTCCGATTTCTAGAGTTCAAATTTCCTACGAAAGCTTAATATATTTAGATGTTAGTATAACACTCACTGTGACCAATTACGATGGTATTCATAGCTAAATAAATGCACCTTTCCCAGTATAAATCATTATAGGATACAGGTGACGACATAATTTGGACTGGTTGCGCATCTGTTGGTTAACAGAATTTGAAATCCGCCGCATCGTTATTGCAGCTCTTGAATTCCTGATTTTGTATCAAATCGATGTGCATGTACATTGTAATCAACTAGTTTAAAATCATTGAATGTAAGATGTGACCTGGCACCACAAAATGGGAGTAAAGTCACAAAAAATAAAAAAAATGATTTATTCACATTTTTAGAAAGTAGATGTCCTCAAGTTTAAAATGACACCAAAGATGGTATAATAGGCCATTCCAAAGTGAAATTATGATAAATTGAATTTAATCACCGGTGAATTATTGAATTGGAGAAAAAGGCATTCAAAGTCAGTGATTGTTGTGCGTTTTTAACATGGGTTATCGCCCAAAAGTTGATTATATGCTGAAGGAGATTGTAATTTTGATTTCATTATAATGCATAACACTACTTTTCGAAACGATTCTAGACACCTATTTCGTTCGTACATACTGTAAATGTTACCATTACGTTTTGTCGATTGAAATTCGTCGCGGCAAATATATTGCACCATATTATTACATGGAAACACGGAGACTCAGATATGTAGGGAGTCATGTGACTTTTGTCCAGGACAAACACTTGAGAGGAACACGCCCCTTTAACAAGGGGAAACACGGAGCAAATCAGGACATAAACACTTTGAAGAATGTGTAGTTTCACAGTGTTATGTAATTTGGTAAACTTGACTTTCAAAATTATAATCTGGTCATGTTCGAATTTGTTTTCAGGTTTCAGCACGGTTATAATAACCCTCACCCTGTTAAATCCAACAAAATCCAACAGAAGCACTGCGTCTATCTTCTTCTTTTTTATGCAAAGAGGTGAACAATAGCCCAACATACAAAAACAAGTGAATGAACTGAGTGATTATAAATGAAACTGGTAATTCTCTACAAGATCCCTGAAAGGCCAATCAATTGGTTCACTGCAACTCAGAAAATATGCATAACACAAGAAGAAACACAAATGGGAAGAGGTTGAAAATGCCAATGAAAGTGACGTAAGAATAAGATAAAAGACTAAACATACAAAGGTCTATATATAATTATGTAGGCACTGTCAAATTTGGTTTTGGGAGCGCGACCCCCGTAGCGTGATCACATCTACGATTTTAAGCAAGTACCGTGGAAACCACAAAAAAAAACACCTATAAATAAATCAGTTTACCAACCTAGGGTGTTTACAATAATAATACTATAACAAAACAAAAAAGTACATGCGTTGTTATTTTAATTTGTCCATAGTTTGTGCGTTTCCTTGTTCCTTGTTTCGGGTTGTGTCGGTATTTGGCTATTGTAAACACCTTAGGTCGTTTAAACTGCTTTATATACAATTTACACACATACTAAACTAATAATTGGTTCCCTAAAATATGTTATTGTTGTGAACATAGACTATTTGTTCAAAATAATTAACTAATAATATTCTTTATTCTATATATTATATGATACTACATGTACATACAGAATGATTTATATCAAGTCCTGCAATACAAGGGTGAATACGTTTCCTATTAGTCTGTTAACATCTGTAAGATATCTTTATTACTTCCGGTATGGAATGATAAACAAGCGCGTAAGGAAGAAAATTAAGGAGGAATAGTAACGAGCATAGACAGTACAAGCGCCCCCCATAATTGTCTCGATGGGGACGATGCCCCCACCCCCCCCCCCCCCCCCCCCCCCCTCTCATAGGAAGTCATTTTTTGCGCGAATTAGTTTCAATGTTTTATTATTCAAGCTTTCAGGGACCATTTAAGCGAAAAAATAGACATTTTTTGCGCGCATCTCGCGCGAGTTAGATTCAATGTTTCTTTATTCAAGTTATACAAATATGGCTTAGGGAACGTTTTTCTAGACACCATTTTAGTTTAAAAAAACTGACATTTTGTACCCGTAAATTATTCAAGATTATTATCAAGATTAAAAGTATTCACCATTGAAAAACTGCCCGTAATAAAAACACGGAAAAAAAGTCATTGCTTGTATTTTTCACGTACATCCACGCCGCAAACAGGACATTGTGCAACCGCAGTGTTGGTACAATTTTCAATAAAAACAAGGAACTACATACATTCCCAGTAAAATAAACCTCAGACACTTTATTTTTCTACTCTATTCCTCTTAACCTTGGTCACAGGCTGATCAGGCCAACACAAAAATGTTTGTTTGTCCACGTCCGACCAAACAAACAGACAGAGAGTAGCGTATTGTAATATAGATTGTTTCAATATTCAAGCTTAACAAGAGGGCTTCAGAAACGTTTTTTCTGGACCATTTGAACTGGGTTTTTTTGCTCGATTCGCGCTCGTTTTTTCAACAGGTTTTAACATTATAATGGCCCTCAAACCATGCCAAATATTCTAAATATTATGTTGGGGACGTTAAAAACGTCATACTGGACCAATTTAAGTGTCAGAAATGTCAATTTTTGCGTAGGCTACTTCGCGTATTAGTTTCAAGGTTTCACATACAAGCTTGAGAAGATGGCTTCAGGACAGATTCCCATGACCATTTTAGTTCAAAAACTGAAATTTTTAATGTCAATTTTTGCGTACTTCGCGCATAAGTTGCATTGTGTCATTATACAAGCTTGACAAGATGGCTTCAGGACAGTTTTCCATGACCATTTTAGTTCAAAAAGTCAAAAAATGATGCGCGCTCCGCGCGAATATTAGCAGGTTTTAAAATTATATTGGCCCTCAGACCCGCAAAATGTTCTAAATATGTGGGGGACGTTAAAAACGTCATACTGAAAGTTTTAATGCAAAAACCACACCACACCTAATTTGCATAAAAATGACACGTGGGACATTTTCACATTTTTTTAACATAGCTTATCATTTTTTACGCATTTTTTCTGATATAGAGACACATTGATTAGAAGTATATCTCCGGGGGTGCAGGAAAACCCTTTCTACCTAGACTTACTAGACTATTAGTGTTAGAGATGCAATCTTTTTCGTGCTTCGCGCGCGTATTAATTTTTATACTTCATTATTTAAGCTTAACAAGGTGGCTTCAGGACAGTTTTCCATAGCCATTTTAGATAAAACTCAAAAATTTTGCGCGCTCCGCGTCCAGATTTTCTACAGGTTTTAACTTATAATGCCCCTCAAACCATACCAAATATTCTAAATATTATGTGGGGGACGTTAAAAACACCATACTGGACCATTTAAGTGTTAGAAATGACAGTTTTTGCGCGCTTCGCGCGTATTAGTTTCAATAAGTTATTATTTAAGCTTAACAAGGACTGGCTTCAGGACAGTTTTCCATGACCAATTTTAGTTTAAAAACTCAAAATGTTTGGGCGCTCCGCCCGAATACAGGTTTTAACATTATTATGACCCTCAAACCACACCAAATATTCTAAATATTATTTTGCACGCTTCGCGCGAGTATTAGTTTCAATATTTCATTATCTAAGCTTAACAAGATGGGTTCAGGACAGTTTTTCAAGACCATGTTAGTTCAAAAACTAAATTTTTTGCACGCGCGCTTCGCGCGCAGTGTTTTCTAGAGGTTTTAATATTATAATGGCCCTTAAACCACACCATACTCTAAATATTATGTGGGGGACGTTAAATATGTCATACGGTACCTTTTTAGTGTCAAAATAACCATTTTTGCGCGCTTTGCGCGTATAAGGGTTCAACGTTTCAATATTTAAGATCAATAAGATGGCTTCAGGGTTTTTTTGGGCCCCCCATCAAAACAGTCCTGGATACGCCATTGCACGTGGGCGGGCAAATATTAATGGAGAAATATACTGTGCTACGGGAGAAGGTAAATGTTAGGCCTTGGGGTTGAGATAAGCTGTGTGGGGAGGGGGCGGGGTTGGTAATGAAGTAATGTGTTTGGGAGGTAGAGGGGTTAATGAATAAATGTGAAATAACCAAGGGCCATGAGGTAATGAAATAATGTGGTTTCTGATAAGATTAAAACATGGTATGATGAATCTAAATCGCGTAACATGGTGTCACATGTGGGATTTGTCCGAAGGAAAACACACAATTTGGGCCCCCGCCCCCATCCCCTAAAAAAAGTGAGAAAAAAAGGACATAGGAAAAAATCGAGAAAAAAGGCCGCGGTTATTAGCCAAATAGAAGGCAAAATTGTACAGGTTTTTTTTGGAGTGTGCGATTTTTTTGGAGTGTTAGAAATGTTTTGACCTCAACCCCGCCCCCCCCCCCCCCCCCCCCCCCCAAACCCCCACCCCACTTACGTGAAATTCACGAGGTAAGTGACTATAATTTATTTTTTTTGGGGGGGGCAACCTTTTACGAACATTTTAGAAATCTTGCCCCCCCCCTGAAAAAAATCCTAGCTACGCCACTGAGATACCAAATAGGTATCAGTATCATCATCAAGCACTTGGCGAATTTCATGTATGTTCCTTATTTGGAAATATGTTGATTTGCACACATTTTTGATGTGATAATAATACGGTCGGCACCAAGGTACACGGTCGCGTTTACGAGAGCTACATTGTGGGGTTACTTGTAAGTTCCCAGCATACACTGTGGGCTTTTTTTTACATTGTGGGCCTATCCCCACAAGTCGTTTTGTCTGTTAAATGTTCAATGGGGTATAGGGTACCCCCCCCCCCCCCCCCCCCCCACACACACTTGTTCAATGGGTGTTTGCGTGTCTGTACATTGTGCACTTTTTTCTTGCACAATGTACAGACACCTAAAAGCCCACAATGTAGCTCTGCTAGGTATGTCTGTTTGTCTGTCTGTGTGTCTATGCGCGCTTTTTCGTCACCTTCCCGGGGTCGGGCGGCGTTCAAACTTGGTGGGTGGGTGCAGCTCGGTCCCCGACAGAGTAAGTTTGCATTCGCTAGAGCGTACGAGGTCAAAGGTCATCTAGGGGTCAACTTTTTGAAGTTGGTCGGATCGTGCTTAAACTCGGTGATCGCAATGCTCGATGCGAGGCGAGCGTGGCAAAAATAAAACGAGTTGGCGTTTGTCGGGTCTTACGGTGTCAAAGGTCGTCTAGGGGTCGAATTTTCAAAGTTTGTCCGATCGGGCTTAAACTCGGTGACGGGAAGCCCGAGTATGAGTCGAGCGTAAAAAAATAAAACGGCTTGGCTTTTCTTGGGTCGTCAGGGGTCAAAGGTCAAAGGTCATCTAGTGGTCAACTTTTTGAAGTTGGTCGGATCGTGCTTAAACTCGGTGATCACAATGCTCGATGCGAGGCGAGCGTGGCAAAAATAAAACGGGTTAGTGTTTGTCGGGTCTTCCGGGGTCAAAGGTCGTCTAGGGGTCGAATTTTCAAAGTTTGTCCGATCGGGCTTAAACTCGGTGACGGGAAGCCCGAATACGAGTAGAGCGTGGAAAAAATAAAACGGTTTTGCTTTTCTTGGGTCGTCCGGGGTCAAAGGTCGTCTAAGGGTCAAATTTTCAAAGTTTGTCCGATCGGGCTTAAACTCGAGTCGAGCGTGGAATAAAATAGAGCATACGAGGTCAAAGGTCATCTAGGGGTCAACTTTTTGAAGTTGGTCGGATCGTGCTTAAACTAGGTGATCACATTGATCGATGCGAGGCGAGCGTGGCAAAAATAAAACGGGTTAGCGTTTGTCGGGTCTTCCGGGGTCAAAGGTCGTCTAGGGGTCGCATTTTCAAAGTTTGTCCGATCGGGCTTAAACTCGGTGACGGGAAGCCCGAATACGAGTAGAGCGTGGAAAAAATAAAACGGCTTTGCTTTTCTTGGGTCGTCCGGGGTCAAAGGTCGTCTAAGGGTCGAATTTTCAAAGTTTGTCCGATCGGGCTTAAACTCAGGAGAACGGGAAGCCCGAATGCGAGTCGAGCGTGGAAAAATAGAGCATACGAGGTCAAAGGTCATCTAGGGATCAACTTTTTGAAGTTGGTCGGATCGTGCTTAAACTCGGTGATCACAATGCTCGATGCGAGGCGAGCGTGGCAACAATAAAACGGGGTTTTTTTTCTTGGGTCGTCCGGGGTCAAAGGTCGTCTAAGGGTCGAATTTTCAAAGTTTGTCCGATCGGGCTTTATGCATGCATTCTACAAACCACCAAACCCAAGAACCGACAAACCCCGGGTGACCGCCCAAGTGACCGCCCAAACCCGAGAACCGACCAACCCCGGGTGACCGCCCAAACCCGAGAACCGACAAACCCCGGGTGACCGCCTAGTTGAAATGTATACGTGCAAAATTGGCATTCTTAACACTAATACAAATTCCCTTTAAAAGGGAAAACCCAGTTTCAGGTAAAATTTCTTGCAATGAGGTGAAGTCCACTTTGGGGACATGGTGAGAGTCTCAGCCGTGGCTCGTCGGGTTCCGCTATGACAGTCTAATGTACTATAATAGTGCTACGTTTATATAGTATTTCTCAGGTAGATAAGGTTCATTAACCCTAATTTTCGAGGCATATTTCCAAGATTTATTTTGTGGCCAAATAGCGAGGGGGAAAGTGCTCCGACTCGACAAAAGCACACTGCATGACATTTTATAGAACTGATTAAAAACGGTATCATTTTTGACAGTGGACACTCTGGTTCAGGCTACAGCTTTAGACTATACGTTGATATATTTTGGATATTACATTGTAAATCTTTCCAATTTCTCTTACTGGTAATATCATTCTTTATAAATAAATGTATGCATTATGGAACTAATTTTGTCGGATTAGTGAACCAGAAAGATGTTACCTATACAATGTCGACGTTTAGGACAATTTAAGTAAGATACCTTTTGAGTGGGACTTCTCGTTTTGGTTTAGCTGAGTTGATAGTGTTATATAGAATAGTGTTGTATCGAATTTACATATCATAGAGACATTGAACTGGAGCTTTGATGTATTTCAGAGAAGTTTGGGGTATTGAAATTTCAGTTAGCACTTATGTTTTTGTAAATAATACAAAGAATACAAATGAGATACTAATTGTAATGAATTTATTTTGTTTTATAAATAATCTTTGCAAACAGTAGATAAATATAAGATCTTTTTGACAAATGTTACACTAGAATTCAATGACTCACATTTAACGTTTAGGGAATTGCATTGGCAATTCATACCGTAAAAAACAAGGCGGGGCTATAGGCGTTACATTAATGGTTGAATTCTTTGTGTATTGTTCTTTTTGCATGATACACTACTGGCCAAAGGCTGTATGCAATCTCTGAAGGTACCTATTTTGTAGAGACAGTATGGGGTTTTTCTGTATTCCTCAATGCCTGTTTTTAAATAGCTTCAAACAAGTTTGCATTATAAACACTTATATAGATAGAACAATGTTCCAAGATTGTGAGATTTTAATCATTTCATTTTTTAAAGATGAAATTGCTCTTTAGGTTGGTCAAAGTTGGAGGATAAATACCTTTGGATTAATCCAATTCCGACCCTGCTTTGGATGTTTAATTCCATGTCTACAACTGAGACAACGCTATTTAAGGTTAAAGTGTATCCCAAGCTCAAAATAATTTTTAATTGCAATCAAAACTACATAGGCCTACAGCCAGCTATTCCAAAATTGAAATGAAACAAAAACCTCTTTTTATTATGCCAAGCACACACAATTGTCATTACTGATAATTGATGTTCTTATTCCTCTTTCAAAACTTATTTCATTATGTCAATTAGTAACTTATGATTTTGCGCGAAACACATTTTGCATTGAAATTATTGAACCAAAATAATAACAATTTATACTGTGAAAGTGTACTTTCTCAATAACTTTGCTGATAATAGTGAAATAAACCAGCCTCTCCATAATTGAATCTTTAAATTCAGTTACATATTTATATTAGATTGGACTTTTCTTTTCTTTTCTGGAAAACCGACTGTCATGTTCAATGTGGAGAAACAGAAATCTTTCTCGCAATTGATGCTCATTTTGGTTTGTTATGAGCCAAGATAGTATACCTATCGTTCAAGTTTGACCAGATAACCATCTAAATATTAATCTTCGGATATTTTCAATAAAATTACTTATTTGGTGAAGAACACTGACAGCCAAAAAGGAGTCCAAGTAACTCCTTAGTCGGAGTCAAAATGACTCCATGACTCCATGTCAAAAAACAACTCCACCTTTGGCGTCAAATGACTCCCTAAAGGAGTCAAGCAGCAGTGACTCCTTTAGGGAGTCACTGATTTATGACTCTATGTTAGGAGTCACTGTGACTCCTCAGATGACTCCAATGGAGTCACACCTAGGCTTGATTCCCTTTCGAGGGTAATAATGACTCAAACTGGCTAAATATAGTCACCATGGCTCCAGGTAGGAATAAGACACTGATAACTGGGGGAGGGGCGGGATGTATTTGCATTTACATCCCTTTTACTTAATACCAGTGAGAAATATGCATACATATCAATATACATTCAACGGTGTTAAATGGTGTTAAATTAATGCATCGACTTAACTCAAATGAATGAATAGGTTTAAATGAATAAAAGGTGCAAATGAGTTCATTAGCATAATTGAAATGGTACACACGAGCACCGGGGCTAATTTTTGTACCATTGCAATTATGCTAATGAGCGATTTGCGCATTTTACTCGGCTAATATAAGACCACGTAAAATATGCAAATTAGCTCCAGAGAGTCAGGATGAATCCTTTGGAGAGTCAATGCGGCATGTTTTAAGTGACTCCTAAGATAGAGTCAAGGGGCAGTTACTCTACTTAAGGAGACCTTAGGGGTCAGAGTGACTTTTTAGGGGAGTCAATGCATGTTTTAGGTGACTCCTAAGGTAGAGTCAATGGGTCTTTACTCTACTTAAGGAGTCAGATGACTCCTTTTTGGCTGTCAGTGAAGGTAGGCCATCTATTTAGCAAGTATCAGGGTTAACAATCTCTTTTGGGGAGCAATGCCACATTGCTTTTCAAGTGTCGCTTACAAATTATTTCCTATACCCGACTCTTGCTTGACTAGTGGTTATCTACTATTTAGAATACCCTACCATTTGTATTCCTCACTGTGTAAGTGTATGGGTCGTACTTTAAAAATTCCCCATTGAAGACATGCAGTGGTAGGGTATATAATAAAGGAACTCCTAACAATATAATGAAAACTTTAAGACATTATTGTGGCAAAGGCCTAAGCTACAGGGACCCGTTCAATGATGCGCCTTACAATATGCCACTATGCCAAAACACTCTTCCAAAGAATTTGCGTGGCATTTCTTGTAATCTCAATGATAAAACCATATAATGGACTCCCGTAAATTATATTACTATAAGCAATTTACTATATATTACTATAAACAATTTAATCAAAGATCGACCGAAAAGAGACGAATATGAACTTACAATACACTAATTTACCAGAGCAGTGATTCACATTTCCATTCTAAACAAAGTGTCTCTAGAGCTGAAATCATAACCTTGAACGTACAAGTGTAGTGGTCTATTACCCCAGGCAAGTTACATTATCTTTTATTAGAAGTGAGAATATGTTATTTTTTCACTAAAAATCATAACTTTGGTAATATTGAATGGAATTCTTCCATTCAAACATGAAACTAAACCAACTTTGGCACTTTCTTTTCATATTTTGCACTTAAATTGCTGATATCAACAAAAGGTGTGTCATTTCATACACAAATATGTTTTCACTCACATGAGAGAATTGAATTGAAGTCACATCAATTGTATTACTTGCAGAAGGATTTTCCTAAAGACCCTCGTTTGACCATATTATTATATGCCTTTCATTGTACTGTAATGTCAATGAACCAGTAGACACTAGTGGCAGAAATCAGTGGGTCATGTGATCCTGGTGTTGATCAAGAAATCTTTATTTGCCCTTATCTTCCTTATCAGACCACCCCTGAGTGAAAGCCAAACTAATACCCCATGCTTGAAAGCCTTGGAAGCATGGGGGAAAACAGAAACCAATCTATCACCACGCTGGAATAGCATGAATAGCTACAGATAGTTTGAATATCTGTGGAATAGCCCTAACTTTATTATTTTATTTTCGATATCTTCGGAAATACAAGAGCGTTTTCCCTCGTTCGACCAAAATTCTGATGTAACATGGGCATGTTTTTGCCATTTTTGCCACTAAATTCATGTTTAGCCACAAAAATGGGTACATTTATACACACAGAAAAAAAAATACGTAAGTTATGTAAAAAAAATACATAACGTTAGGTGCAATACGAACTCTCGAACAAATAGGTATATTCTACCGAATTTGTAATTATGTAAAATATACCTAGCAGTTAGGTAAGTAAAATACATAAATATTAGGTAAAATAATAACATAATTTTTTATGTAGTTCTTTTACCTCACCAGTTAGGTAAGTTAAATACATGATTATTAGGTATAATTTAAAAGTTAAATACATGATTATTAGGTATAATTTAAAAATTAAATACATGAATATTAGGTATAATTTAAAAGTTAAATACATGATTATTAGGTATAATTTAAAAGTTAAATACGTGATTATTAGGTATAATTTAAAAATTAAATACATGAATATTAGGTATACATGAATATTAGGTATAATTTAAAAGTTAAATACATGATTATTAGGTATAATTTAAAAGTTAAATACGTGATTATTAGGTATAATTTAAAAATTAAATACATGAATATTAGGTATACATGAATATTAGGTATAATTTAAAAGTTAAATACATGATTATTAGGTATAATTTAAAAGTTAAATACGTGATTATTAGGTATAATTTAAAAATTAAATACATGAATATTAGGTATACATGAATATTAGGTATAATTTAAAAGTTAAATACATGATTATTAGGTATAATTTAAAAGTTAAATACGTGATTATTAGGTATAATTTAAAAATTAAATACATGAATATTAGGTATCGACGCCCCTGACCATAGTACATTGATATGCTGAATGGCTGAATGCAGTGCCGCAATCACGCAATGAGTCCCGGGAGTGCAGTGCAGTATACATGCACGGATAGCGTAACCATAGAAGCTTCCCCAGGTCCGAGCCGTATTACATTACATCATACATGTGCACTTCCTTACAAATAGCCAAATATAAACAAAAAATCAAGTAATAAGACGTAGAACTCCGGTACTCACCTTTGAATGCTTCAACAAAAGACTGGAGGCCCCAAGCCTTCATTAATTCTATCCACTTGGGCTTCAGCTTTCTGCCTCCGCCATGTCCGCCATTTTGCTCAAGTGTGATCGATCTTGCGCGCAAAATTACATCGCAAAGTGGTATTTTTGAAAGATTTGTACATTATAAGAATGTAATTCGACACTTTTACCTTTTTAATATGTAAAAAAATACACAAACTATGTAACATTTCCGCTTTGCGTTTAATTGTGTATTTTTAATATCTACATGCCAACTGGTAAACTGGTTGGACAACAATTCTACCGAAGTTGTGTAGAAACTCGTCGAAAATATACACAACATCGTTATACATATTATTTTTTTACATATCGAGGTCGCGATTTTTCTGTGTGTACCACCAGAGTCAACCAAAATCGGCACTATGCTGGGTGAAAGCCAAACTATATGCCCAGATTAACTGGGCGAAAAGATATAGCATAAGGTTTTAAACGTCCCTCACATTTGCATATGTTCCTACCCTTCCTCCTCCCTACTTCATTCTCTTCCTCCTTCTTCTCCTCTTCCTCCTTCTTCTCCTCTTCTTCCTTTTTTTTAAACTCTTTTTTCAATGGGGGGGGGGGGGGGGGCATGGCCTGCTGCCCCCTGGATACGCCACTGCCCGCGTGTAACATGGAGTATGAGTGGCACTCCAGGCAACTGGAAATGTTTTACTAAATAGCTGCCCTTTGTTTTTGTATTATTCATCTTTTCTACGTATCCTGTGCACCTCTCTGGCGTAAAAAAACTGGAGAAAAAGTTTGTTTGGAAAATGTAGCAGCTATTTGCTCTATAGTAGGTTAACCGCTGGAAACGTATACTAGTGCAGCATTCATAATGGGCAAATATCAGAGAGGGATCAAAATAAAAGAAAGGGAGAGGATCTGCATGAACAGGAAAAGTGTCACACTGGTATAGAATGAAAACTGTTGAAAAGCCTGTCTAAACTCAATCAATCCTGTTATAAATCACAATCTGGTCCGCCACATTTACATATATATATCAGTCAGCCATGCAGGGACACACATGTGGACTCGGTCTAATTTTCGCCAGCATAAAATGTTCATGTTTTGCGAAGTTCAAATATTTTTTTGTTTTTTTTGTTGTTTAGGAATGGAAAACTTTAATTTGAAGAAAAAAATGACTAACCGATTGACCGACTGACACCACCAACTCTACTTAAAATGTAAAATGTTAGGAATCATGTAAGGTTTGAAAGAGAGAAATAAAGTTTAAAAAAGAGAGGAGAGAGGGGAGGGGAGGGTGGGAAGGTCAGGAGGGAGAGGAGGAAGGGTGGGGGAGGAGGAGGAGGAGGAGGAGGGGAGGAGGAGGGGAGGGAAAGGGAGAGGCCGGGAATTGTTTTATTAGTGTCTCTCACTTTATCTCTACACTCTCAGAACAGGTATTAAAACCATGTAGGCCTATGTTGATTAAAAAGTATACTACATTGGTTAAAAATTAAGCGTTGGTTAAATATTACTTTTAATACTGCGCTGGTTAAAGAGTAAAAATATAATTCATTTTTGGTTTTTTCAACGTTGGTTAAGGCATCAACATTTGAACCAACAATAGGTCAAAACAAGTTTCCCGCCAAAGAATTTCAATGGCGGGAAAATATTTTGTGCAAATTATCAAATTGTTGTTTAATTTTTAATCAACATTGATTATATTTGAATACATGTGTTGGTGAAAAATCTCTATTGCACAACGTTGGTTAAAAATGTGGTGTGTTGCTGCGACATTAAAACGAGGCTGGCCATTCTCTCTCTTTTCGACAAAATGGCAGATAACCAAGTGGTTACAACGCTTATATAGACGATTTTCTACGTACAGGATTTATTTCTTATCACTGCAATTTAACAATAACTGTCAGTGCTAATCTGTACGATATTATTGCATTTGTCTATCAAGAAAGACAGATTTAGGAAACTATTTTACCTTCAGGCTAAATATACAACACTTTGCATGTACATGTATGGTTAAGCTTAGCTACGGAGCCTACCATAGACCTCCTACATCGTATTTTCACTGTCGCGTCTATAGGGCAAACAAATTTCAAGTCATGTTTTCTTGAATATAGAAGGCGCCTCAACCATTTCATCACTGCTACATGTTAATTGATTGTTATAGATAATATATGAACCATCATATGATGACATGTATGTCAATATGTTGAAAAATAGTGATGAACATTTACGATGCCCCTGGTCAATACAATTATATAGTAGATCAAAAGCTCAGACTGTTACATGATCATTAAATTACAGTATTAAGAAATCAAACCTGGACCATTTCAACAACTCCGTCGTTTGCCATGATGTCGCAGCAACACTTCATAGCCATACAATAATAACCAACAAATGGTTAAGTTTTAACCAACCCCTTGTTAAATATGAAGCAGATTTAACCAACAAATGGTTAGGTTTTAACCAACTCCATGTTATATGAAGCAGGTTTAACAAATAATTAAAAGTTTTAACCAACCTAATCTTAAAGTTTAGCAAGAAAAATAAAAGTGTACCCAACATTTTTTAACCAACCAGTGTTGGTTAAAACATATTAACCAAGAAATGATTAAACATTGTAACCAACCACAGGTTAAAGTTTAACCAACAGCTGTTGGTTACGATTTTAACCAACCAATTGTGTGGTTCACCTGGTAACCTCCCGTAAGTAAAAATGTTAACCAACATGGTTAAAGATTCGTAACCTTTGTTTTGAGAGTGTGCGTCTCTGAACCATGTGAGAGTATTATAACAAAAGTAAATATTGATAGCAAGGAGAGTTTTATGTCATCCAGGCAAGTCTATCGGCCCTCTGAATCCCCGCCTACGGCATTCCCACACAACCATTGGCGTAACCAGGGGAGACAGAATAAAAAGGAAGAAAATTAAGGAGTAATAGTAACGAGCATAGATAGTGCAAGCGGCAAGGGGGAACGCCCCCATAATTGTCACGATGGGGACGATGCCACCCCCCTCAAAAGAAGTGATTTTTTGCGCGAATTAGTTTCAATGTTTAATTATTCAAGCTTAGGGAGCACATAAAAACTCGACCGCGCGGCAACCGCCGGTTCCGCCCGGTTGGACCGCACATCATTGTTTAGAACAATATAAACCGCACGGAACCCCACGGAACAGGCGGTTGCCGTGCGGTTGAGTTTTGATGTGCTCCCTTAACAACATGGTTTCAGGGACTTTGTTCTGGACTATTTTAGTGAGAAAAAAACCTAGACATTTGTGAGCGCTTCGCGCGAGTTTGATTCAATGTTTCTTTATTCAAGTTATGAAAGATGGCTTAAGGAACGTTTTTCTGGACCATTTTAGTTTAAAAGACTGACAGTTTGTACGCGTAAATTATTCAAAATTAAAACCTAATGGTTCAGGAACGTTTTTTCTGGAGCTTTTTTAGTGTTAAAATAGCCATCTTTTGTGCGCTTCGCGCGAATTGGTTTCAATGATTATTCAAGCTTTCTAACAACATGTTTTCTGGACCATTTTTTTAACCAAATTGGTTATTTCTGCTAGAATCATGCTTATAGGCCATCGTCAATTGTTAATATTTACTTCTAATATTAGTTAATCAACCTTATAATCAGCTACGATAAAGGTTAGCATATGCGACATACTATCAATTATTATTTATATCAGGCTTATTAACGGTACAATAAAACTGTGTATTTAATTTTGTTCAACCAGGATGCGACCAGTATCTATATTATAATACGCTACTCTCTGTCTGTTTTTCTGTCTGTTTGTCTGTCTGTCTGTCTGTCTGTGCGCGCTTTTCCGTTGCCTTCTCGGGGTCCGGCGGCGTTTAAACTCGGTGGGTGGGTACAGCTTGTTCCCCGCAAGAGCAAGTTCGCATTCGCTAGAGCGTACGAGGTCAAATGTCATCTAGGGGTCAACTTTTTGCGAGGCGAGCGTGGCAAAAATAAAACGGGTTAGCGTTTGTCGGGTCTTCCGGGGTCAAAGGTCGTCTAGGGTCGAATTTTCAAAGTTTGTCCGATCGGGCTTAAACTCGATGACGGGAAGCCCGAATACGAGTCGAGCGTGGAAAGATAAAACGGCTTTGCTTTTCTTGGGTCGTCCGGGGTCAAAGGTCGTCTAAGGGTCAAATTTTCAAAGTTTGTCCGATCGGGCTTTATGCATGCATTCTAAAAACCACCAAACCCGAGAACCGGCAAACCCGGGTGACCGCCAAACCCGAGAACCGCCAAACCCCGGGTGACCGCCTAGTCTATATAATAATACGCTACTCTATGTCTGTTTGTCTGTCTGTTTGTCTGTCTGTGCGCGCTTTTTCGTCGCCTTCCCGAGGTCGGGCGGCGTTCAAACTCGGGGGGTGGGTGCAGCTTGGTCCCCGCAAGAGCAAGTTTGCATTCGCTAGAGCGTACGAGGTCAAAGGTCATCTAGGGGTCAACTTTTTGCGAGGCGAGCGTGGCAAAAATAAAACGGGTTAGCGTTTGTCGGGTCTTCCGGGGTCAAAGGTCGTCTAGGGGTCGAATTTTCCAAGTTTGTCCGATCGGGCTTAAACTCGGTGACGGGAAGCCCGGATACGAGTTGAGCGTGGAAAAAATAAAACGGCTTTGCTTTTCTTGGGTCGTCCGGGGTCAAAGGGCGTCTAAGGGTCGAATTTTCAAAGTTTGTCCGATCGGGCTTAAACTAGGTGACGGGAAGCCCGGATACGAGTCGAGCGTGGAAAAAAATAAAACGCCATTGCCTTTCTTGGGTCGTCCGGGTCAAAGGTCATCTAGGGGTCGACTTTTTAAAGTTTGTCCGATCGGGCTTAAACTCGGTGATGAGCAAGAAACTTTTTGAAGTTGGTCGGATCGGGCTTAAACTCGGTGATCGCAATGCTCGATGCGAGGCGAGCGTGGCGAAAATAGAACGGGTTGGCGTTTGTCGGGTCTTCCGAGGTCTTTCAAAGTTTGTCCGATCGGGCTTAAACTCGTTGACGGGAAGCCCGGATACGACGAGTTGAGCGTGGAAAAAATAAAACGGCTTTGCTTTTCTTGGGTCGTCCGGGGTCAAAGGTCGTCTAAGGGTCGAATTTTCAAAGTTTGTCCGATCGGGCTTTATGCATGCATTCTACAAACCACCAAACCCGAGAACCGCCAAACCCGGGTGACCGCCTAGTTCTTAAATATTGTCGTCATGTATTTGTTTGCGCGGCGCAGAAGAAGTGCGCGTTAGTATGCACAGATGATATGCGTATTGGTACATTTTTGAGATAGTATGTTATATAAATAATAATAACAATATTGAAAGTCTTATTTTCGGGTGATACAAGAATATATTGTTCTCGATATAAACAAATTATTTCACTCGTCTCCGACTCTCGCAATGTGTATAGCTTGTGCAATATATTTGTGTATCACTCTCAAAGCCATCCACTATTATATAAATATGTGTATCCCCTTCCGAATACACTTCAAAACAATACGTTCGCCATTAGTTGTGTTTATAGCTGTTTTGACTAACAATTTAACCGTTTGATTTGTTTGTATGAATGAGGTTTTTATTAAGCATTCGGTTGTTGAGCATGCTGAGAAAAGTTAAAGCGCCATATTTCGCCAATATGAACTCTAGGACAAACGCCTTTTTAAAGTCTGAGTTTGGGAGTCTGCTACGCATAGAAAGGGCAAATTCTCCCTGTTTAACCGATCATTTAGTATTAAAATATACTAATATCCCGACACTGCATCATCATCATCAACATACAGTGCCTATAATACCAAACATTGTAGTTTTACTTTTATTTAACGGCATATTACTACATAAAACTGATTGCGTCCCATCCCGTCACAAATCTATTAAAGCAGTTGAATATCACCAATATATTCATTATTTTAACACAAATAACCATGTCGCTCAACCAAGGCCTAGTTATCATTGAATAACTATTACTACTACAATGTACATGTAGTATTACAAAATGGGCCTACATAAATATGTCTGGTTATATAGTGTTGCACTGTAGGTTTTAAACAACTATCTTCCAATGGTTCTACATGTATCGCATATCATCCAAATGCGATTTGAATTCAAATGATATCAAGCTCGAATATCACGCGGCTATTTGTGATTCGATCTGAGAAAACCCGTCGGATGTCGCAAAATGTGAACTAGGGATTATGGGTAAAATAGAAAAAATAAAAAAACTTTTTTCTTTTTTTTAGATTTTTTTAAAGAAAATTAGTTTGCAGTACTTTGTGTCATCATCTTTCATGAAATTTCACCTTGACAATCTTACTTAAGTCACTTTTATTATTAACCTTATAATGTTATTATATTGAATTATGTATATTTTTGGCCTGTTTTCATGATTTATTGTTTTGTAGCTTTTGGTGACATCACAATCATCATTCACTCATAACTTTTTTTTTAGTGATCGTAGAAAAATGATTGAAACAGTTCTGTAATCAGCACAATTTGAGCTTTCTTATGATATAGATATCTCCAATATGAAAAATGCCACCATGTGGCGGGTTTTCACAGATCGCATCACATTTAAGACTTTGTTGTTTTGTATTATTTCCAAATACGAATATCGCTTAATGCGTCATTTTATTCACAACGGCTTTCAACTAAAATGATAATTTGATCTGCTGTCTTCCAGACCTAATATCTATTGGTCCGCCATTTTATGGTGTCAAAAGACGGAAATGACAAACAATCATTAGTGAGCCCGAATTACACTTCAACGGGGGTAGTATGGTGCGTCTTACAACTGATAGGTGTATAATACTTTTCATGGCAGAATAATACAAAAGTAGTGTCGCAGGCACTTAATAATATGACTATTATGAAGAAAAAAACATGTTTCTGTTCTAAAATTACCGTAAGTGAGTCAATAAGACGGAGTGTGTACAATTAGTGCATTACCAGAGCCCTCCCCTACTATATAACACATTTTCTTGAAGGAAGGGGTTCAATAA
Source organism: Ophiura sarsii (assembly GCA_035610835.1). Classification (NCBI taxonomy): domain Eukaryota; kingdom Metazoa; phylum Echinodermata; class Ophiuroidea; order Amphilepidida; family Ophiuridae; genus Ophiura; species Ophiura sarsii. The sequence continues at coordinate 14,106,354 of CM069447.1, read as the reverse complement.
ATCCAACCATGAACATGAAATTGACCATTTTGAAGAAAAAAATATTTAAAAATGTATTTTGTCAAATGTTGTCGTTCTAGATTAATTATAATCTAAATAACATTCTCTAGGAGGGTTTTTTGTTTGTTTGAATATCTGATTTATATTTTGAATTATTGAACAAAATGTACCAAAAAATGTGATTTTCATGATTTTGGAGGTAACACTTTTTGGTCAATAAAAAAAAATCACACCCCCTTAATTAGTATTTCAAAAGAGGCGCGTCTAGACGAACAATTATATTGTATGCACCGTAGTCTAGTATAAACGAAATTGGGGGTGCAATAAAGCAGGGATATTGATATTGTAAGTAATCTTTTTAGTACGATAGAGTCACTGCACATCTCATATTAATTGATAGTAGGAACAGGTTAGACCGTTGATGCTGTTTATTTTCTTCACAAGTGGGTCAAGAACACGGACTTTGATAAGCCTATTTTACAAATGCACAGAAAACATACATTGCTAAACTAGAATTTCCAAACAGAAACGTGCCTGCAAACATGTGTTTAGCCTACGAAATTATTGATGAATAGTAACTGTTCCCGTTCGTGAAGATCCACTCATTCACATAGCACCTCTTTTATTAACACTCATTCACATGCCGTTAAATTTGATTTAAATCTATATTTATTGGCATTGTATAATGCTGACATTTTGCCATATGAATTGCACGAGATTGACATTCTCTTTACATGAAAAAAAAATCACGTTTTCAATAATAGACTCATTCAACGTTGGCAGCTGACAGACCTACGGCTCTCGTTTTACGCCAAGCGGAGTGTGACGAGGTAGTCATTTTAGGGCCATTTATACCCCTTTAAGCAAACAAAACAAAAGTTAGGGTTTTCTGTTTTTTAATAAACCGATGTTTCTTTATGTCGAGATGTTAAGTCGAGAGTAATGTTGAGTAATGTTAAGTCGAGAGTAATTTGGAAGTGTCTATTTTTATAAGCCATTCGCTCCAATTCAAGGAAATATTGCGTTTGTAATTCACGGGAGATTTTGTAAAGAAAAAAAAAGTAACATGTTCTTGTGTTTTCAATGGGAAATGATGCTTGCAAAGTTTTGTTGGAGCAGATGACGTATCTCTTTAATCCAGGGATGTCGCAACCATTACGAAAACAGTAAATTCTTCAGTGTTGAAGAATTTACTGAAACTTGTTGAGACACCATGTTCTTTCTTGCTATTATTGTCGTGCCGTTTCACATACTTTCATGCACGACTTGAAGAACGTTCATTCTATCGTCGTTGGGCAACCGGCCGACGTCGGCGTGTATCGGTGTGCGAGTTGCAATGAAGCAATGTGAACTTTTATCCAACGTCGGCTGATGCGGGAACGACTGGAGTACGAACGCGCCTTAGAATGGCAGTCATATGAATAATTTGCGCGCATTATTAGCGCTACTGTTAAATCAGTATCTTTATTGATAGCTAGGTTTCTTAAAAGAAATGAAAACGTAGTAAGAAGTTCTGTAAAGTATGCTGATTGTCGATATTATTTTTAAATTTTATTTGCGATATTGGCTGACCTGTGGACGAACTTTTTGGAATACATCAAGGATTTAAATGTAGACCGTAAACGCGTTAGACTTCCTTCCTTGTTGCACTCATCAGCGTTAGAGCATAAAAGAAAACATATGACAATTCATTTGTAGTAGTATAAACTTAGTTGTTGAATGAAGTAGTTCCGTCTAGAATGTGAAGGTGAATATGCCGTGGAGTACGGATACTTTCAATATGTCTGGATACTTTCTGACCGGATTGGTGATATTACACGCTCTTTCAGGTAGGTTTCAGGACAACTTGTACATTCTACAACGCTCAATGAGTATCAATGTTGAAAATGTCGACACTGAGGATTATTTTAATTAACACTAAATGGAGAAATGAACTGATCATGCACAATGGGAAGACATTATTGGATTGATACTACACACATACTTGACAAGCTTAAAAACTTTTTTTTATAAATCAATTGCAAAGAATTGTTTTGCTTTAGCCAACAGTATGCCTATTGAAATAAGTACAAGTTTGAGAACCTATGTAAATAAATAATAATGTAAATAAAAAACCTGCACACATCATGTATTGGAAATCAAGATATGTTCAAGTTGTTCAAAAGTTTTTAGTCGTGCCAATAATTTAGAACAGATGGACAAAATAATTGGCCATGTCAAAAAAATGGGACGAAATTTGGAATATGAAAAAGAGAGAAAATTGACTGAGTTCAAATACAATTTATTATATAGAATCATCGCTTCCAATTCAAACTTATATAAATGGAATAAGGCGAACTCACCAAATTGTTTTGAGTGCAAAAAGTCAGATGATTATCTACAATTATTTATTGCATGTCTTTTGTCAAAAAAAAAGCTTTTGGAAATGTCATAACCCTAACCCCACTACACCATATAAAATCTTACAAAATCTCCACGCGCGTGCTGCTGCCTTGGCTCGATTACGTCACCTACCGCAGGCACATGCGGGCACGAAATTGTGCTCGCATTATGGGCTGGGGAGTAAGCTCAGTTGATAGGGGCACAGACTGGGGTGTGGATGGTCCCGGGATCGAATCCCGGAGGCGGGTGCTCGGTGAACTTTCGGGTTACAAAATATACCTTTTTCCCCTCCCCCGATACATGCAAAAACATAGCCGTAGGAGGTGGGTTAAATGATTCATTATTTCTAACAACATCCCATGTCCAGAAATATCTTTAAAAATCATTGTACTTGGTTATAAACCGAGATAATCAAAATATATTGAATATAACGCTTCATTGAAGATTAGTCTGGCTTCGTTTACTTTGAGACTTTTGAGATATAGCGAACATGTATGGCATAAGATTGACAATAGCCTACATGTACATTAAAGCTTCTCCTTTTTTTGTCAACTCAACTGCGAACGTCGTGTACCTTTGATGATTGTGAGCCATCTACATGTATCTGCACGCTGTTCGCTGGTAGAGAGTCATCATGTTCATGTGTGATTTGTTGATGCTCGTATTAATATATTGCATAGATGATTGAAGACAACATAGCTCATTACAAATAATTAATTCCAAATATGTTGGTAAAAAACCCCTCCAAATGTTGTATTTATACCAAGCTGGTGTAGTATTACTATTAGCATTATGGTTTCACCATATGTTAAAAAAAAGTATTAATACTACTTAAAAATGAAATTCAAAGACATGAGTGGTATGCTACAGGTTAGATTGAGGCATTTTAAAGGTTTTTGGGCGCGACCTACCCATCATTTCCGAAATGAGATTTTCGTGTGTAACTTTTAAAAAAGAAATTGACTTTCATTAATACAAATACTTTTTTAAACGGGTAAATTTTGAACAATTTTGAATTACCAAAATGATCAAGGATAAACAATGCTCACTCTTTAGACTCTCCTTGAGTGGTACGTCCGCCCGTAGAACATTTGTTGGCACCAAATAAGAGAGATATCGTGACGTGTAATGATCCCGTTGGGTGGGTGGCCTATGAACCCGAATGAGAACTATTTTCCCATGTTAGAATTATTTCCCATTTAAATTAACCGAACACCTGTTATGTAGGAGTCCATATTATGTGATATTTTTCAAATTTGAACACACATTTTTCTCTCTCTTATAATACAATTTTAATATCAGGGAAGATATTCATGGACTCATGAATCTACTTTGACTGTATTTTCTGTTAAAAACTCATCACAGATCTTAATATATAAATCATAATGGATATCTGCTTCCAATCTAAGGAATTGTTCAACATATTTGTTTTTGAGGTTCATCAAGAAGCATTAATAATAATAATAATAATAATGGCATTTATAATGCGCCGTCAATCTAGGTAAAACTATTCCGAGGCGCAAACATATAAAACAAAAATACAAATTAACATGAAAAATACATAAACAAGGATGATGTGCATATACATATGTATAATACAAAGAAATCAATTATAAACTGAGTCAAATAATCTTGTTTTTAACAAGTTCTTAAAAGAGTCAAGTGAATCACAGCATCTTAAATTATAAGGTAGTGAGTTCCAGAGAGTTGGTGCAGCAACCGAAAATGCGCGATCTCCAAATGAAGAAGTAGTCCGTGGAACAACAAGTAAAAGTTTATCAGTGGACCGGAGAGTACGTTTTGGATGATATGGTACAAGAAGATTAGCAATATATGTTGGTGAAGTGCCATGCAAAGCTTTCCAAGTTAAAAGAAGAAGTTTAAAATGAATTATTTCGCGAACAGGAAGCCAGTGGAGATCTTTCAATATTGGAGTACATCCGTAGGGATGTGTAAGAATAAGTGTGTACACTGAGTTGCAGCGGTCAAACGGGTGTTTCCATAACTTAACCACCAATATATGACCACTTGTGTTGACCACCTCTTCTGACCACCTTTTCTGACCAATTAATGTCACAAATATTTGTCCACTCCTTTTTATAATTCGATATTCTCTCCATAAATATCGAATAAGCGTGTAAATAAGTTTTTGTATTCCATCGTCTCTGTATGGGACTACTTTAATGGGACACCAAATTACAGGAGCGCTAATGCCCTGTGTAAAAATGCGGTGCTATCATCACTGATCGTTGTTAGTCATGGGCGGTTTTCAAGCATTTTAATTGTTCTAAAATATCGTCAGCCTGCTTCGATAATTGCCTAACTCACTTTTCAGCAAAATTGAGTTTTTTGCATAAATCATGACTTCATTACATTATGCACATGCTGTTATAATACCTAAGTCATTGACCAATCAAAAGTGTTGATAAATGAAGAGCTTTGTTGCAAAAGGGCCACCAAACCACTCCAACATGTTACTCATTTTGCATTATTGAATTTGCATTGACAAATCCATGGAATTAATCAAATTATTGTATGGCTGTGTTCATCTGTTTCTATATGACTTGGATTAGTGCATCCATGCACGCCAATTGAGGCATCAACAATACAAGCCTCATTCCACATAATGAATATCTATCCATCAATAATGAAAAATGAGTAACAGGTCCACAGGTAACAGGTTTCATACTTTTGTTGTTTTCTAAGAACTAGAAAAAATGAGTTAGGCAATTATCGAAGCAGGCTGACGATATACAACTTGTACTAACGTCGCAACTTGTCCGACTGCAAGCGAAGACTTCCAAGAAAGAACAAAAACGCGAAACTGAGTGGTCATCAGTAGCCATAAACGCCTCTAACTCTACAATGCCGCCCAAAGGTATTTGCTCCTAGGAAAGCTTGCAAGTTATCACTGTGTTGTCAACAAAGTATTAAGCCATCCGAACCCATCACAATTTCTTTGTGTTCATTGTACATTTTATACCAATAAATTCATGTATCTTATCAATATTCACGATTTAAAAGCATTACAATTCATGATTTTATCGAGCAATTCAGAATTCCCATGTCAAATCGCCGGTAGTAAATCATCCTTCATGAACATCAATAAGTTCATTATCGGCAGGTTAACGCTATGGGAATTTTCAACTTGGATCAACTGGTGTTGGGAAACCCCATGTGCAGAAAGGTGTAAAAAGGTGTAAAAAGGCACAAGTTCGTTTCCTTAAATTCTTACCAACGTTGAAGATCCACAAGTATCTCCTAATTATTCCTAAAGTGATAATCATGTCGTTTTACTTTATATGGTTATGTATTCTATGGGGAAGGATTCAAAAGATGTGCAACAACAATTTTTTCAAAATCCAATAATAAATTGGTTTACGTCATAACTGTCATACAGATGCCTAAAAGCGATGATATGAACTTTTAGTAGTATAACGTAATAACGTTTTCTGTTAATAACCCGACAACAAAACCGATAGGTACCCCTCTTAATATACGTATACTATGAAAGTACAGGGTGTACTAAAAGTATCGATACCTTTTAAAGCTTATCTCAAGTAAAATATTTCGCAGTATATAACTGAAATATGTGGATACTGAAAACGTGTAAACTAATGTTAATTCCACTCTTACAATAACGTCTGTTTGTGTTATGAAACAAAATTCAGATTGATTGATATCAAAGTAACAGAAGATTCATGAACTGTACTACACTTTCATGTAAACGCAGAGCTTGTGTAGTGCATTGATGGGAGCGAGAGAGGGTCAGAGGAAGTAAAATGTTTTTCATGGTGATTTTATGAATTTCAGATTGAAATTATCCTTATCGTGTACAAAAGTTTGGCACAAATGTAATAAGTGAAAGCCTTTTTGTGAAAAAGCCATATGATTCCATAAGTACTTATGCATGTTGAAGAGGTGTTACAAAAACGTCGATTTGAATATGCGGTATCTACAGCACATGATTATAGCTACAGCACACTTTGCGTACAATAATCATGATAATTTGAGGTATAAATACACGCCGAAGCGTGTGGTCACATATATATTGTATGTAATGCGTCTCCAAAAGACGGACACGTTTGGTTTCGAAAATACTTTAAGTATAAAGTATTCTTTATCCACATATTATGTTGTCCGTTTAATACTGATAATTATTTAACAGAGATTCAAAGGTTCAAAAGGGTATTGAAACTGTTTGGAGCGATACGATTCCTAATTACCTCAAAATCATGGTTTTAGTGTGAATTTAGAGTGAAAATATAAACTCTAAAACCATGATTTTGAAGTAATTAGGAATCGTATCGCCCTGTAACTTGGAATGTATGTACGATTTATAATCAAAAATGTAAATCTGGAAGAAAATCTGCTTTCAATTTCTTTTGGAAAGATCACATAATATATCTTTAATGGTTTGCGATATCAGCCGACCAAAAAAGAAACCGAAATAGGAGAGATTCCATTGCTTATGTTTTCGGATCCTTCGTTAAAAATCCCCCGTTAAAACTTCATGTTGCTTTTGGTATGACCTACATGTAGTTTGTGCCATTTCAGAATAAGTATCATTTTTTCTATGGTACACAGAGAATAGATGATAGTGCCTCGCCCCATACGTAACTTGATTAGACAAAATACAATGCAATAGATACTTCCGGGTAAAATGTCAGAAAGGGTCAACATTTTGTTTCTGTTTCTGGATTATGCCAGCTTTCGATTGGTAGGATTATAAAAGAGGCGTTTATACATTGAGTCAAGTTGAAGTTTTCCTTGGTAATTTAAGGTTCCCAGTCAGTTGATTATTTAAAGACTCAAAATCTCAATTATTTCTGACTGACATTATATGAATAGTAAACCGTTGTTTCCCTGTATTAGTTATAATATATATTTCTTAACAATCAGGTATTCAAGGTATGCTGGACATCACCTGTGTCATATGGTATGCAAGGATAGACATTAACGGGGACAATAATTTGAGTATCGGGGGATACATGAGTAGAGACGATGCTGGGGCTAATGTGACATTTGGACGTGAGGCTGATACAGGAACTGGTAATGGGCTACCAAGTGGTTCAAGTCAAAGAAATCACTTGGAGAGAGCACGGTATCTTGATATGCCACAAACCGGCGGTGTACAACGAATCGGTGCATTTTACTGTGAAGCTCAGAAAGGCAGCATAGAGACGAGGACACCGGCAATAGTTATGGCTTCTAATAGTAAGTTAGATCACTTGTGAATAATGAGCTTAGATATTACTTCATCGTGCGAGTGCAACAATGTCGTAAGTTACATTTTGGCGAAATTTACTTTGAAAGAGTAGGTAATTGCGCTCATTTTAAGATAATTTTCTAAAGTTCTAAAACAAAATTAATTATGTTTTAATTAATAAAAAAAAATGTCATAAGTGCACTTCAATTTTATTTTATATTAATCTGAGTGCAACAGCAACGTATCTGCCACTTACGTTAGCATTGCACCCTGCTTTCATAGTATGCTGAGTGCAATGTTATCGTATCTACCACTTACGATGTTCTTGCACTCTGTTTCCTGTCTATTTTCAAGTTTTCTTAGTGCAATATTAACGTATCTGCCACATACGTTGTTGTTGCACTCTGATTTCTCGTATTTTCTCAAGTGTTCTCAGTGCAATAATAACGTATCTGCCACATACGTTGTTGTTGCACTCTCATTTCTCATATTTTCTCAAGTTATCTCAGTGCAATAATAACGTATCTGCCATATACGTTGTTGTTGCACTCACTAAATTTGTTAGTGCAGATACATTATCTAAAAATATCAATATATTTTCAAATATTTATGTTTATGACACGTTGTTCAATTTATATTATCAAAGAAAACAATCTTTATACTTCTATAACATTATATTTTTACTCAAAAACACAATAAGTATGAAAAACATAAAAAAGCTTCTCCTGCAAATACAGCAAAATGCAGATACGTTATTGTTGCACTCGCACGACGACTAATGAAAACGGTTATGGGAAATGTGTAAGTGTACACTTTGTTGGAACAAGCAAGGATGATTGGGTATTTAGAAAACCAATTTGTTTTAGTGAGCTGTCATTTTCTCGTAAAAAAGAGCGATACTGGTACGATGTTACTGTTCCAATATCGGTCGCAACTGGAACACCAAATTGTGTTGTCGGTCGGTCGGTCTCAGTTAGTTAGTTAGTTAGTTAGTTAGTTAGTTAGTTAGTTAGTTAGATAGTTAGTTAGTTAGTTAGTTAGTTAGTTAGTTAGTTAGTTAGTTAGTTAGTTAGTTAATTAGTTAGTTTTATTTCAAAAGTGACGCAATTTAATTATCTAATTATATATCGATCTATTACTTAAGGTGTGGTAACTCCTCAAAGGATTTCACGAACCGTTAACGTTGGTGATGATGTGACGTTGTCTGTGATAACAGACACAGTGAATACCAGATGGAGACTTAATGGGAGTAGTGAGATTGGAGAATGGAATGACCTGAAGAGTGTGCAGCGTTCTAACGTTCAAGCTAGCCACGGTGGCATATATGAATGTTACAAGGCCGGCAATCGTGCGGAAGGGCGACATGCTATATTTCTTCTAGTGGTTAGAGGTAGATGTACATATAATACTTTACCATGTTCACTGTAATATAGTTATCATGCAGATTGTGAAAAGTGTATTGATCAAGCCGAAAAGTGAAGAAAGTTATAGAAATTGAAATTCCTAATTGCATGGGTTGTCTTCGCCTATTAAATTAAAAACACACCTAATGATTGTATTTATTCTTTCTTCCAAATTCAGCATGTACATCCAGAAAATGGGGATTACCTGCATGTGACAATGACTGTCCATTATGTTTCAATGGCGGGATTTGTGATGAGCGGTCTGGTATCTGTGTATGTGCACCTGGATTTAGTGGGATCAACTGTGAAACAGGTAAACATGAACAAGAATTCCAACTAATGATAACATTAATTGTTTTACGACGGGTATTTATTATATAGGTTAAGAGTTTTGACTTGTCCGACGGCGAACCCGTTAAACTCGTTACACAAGTAAAACTATAAAGGAAGTATTTGTGCTCCCTGATATACCCATTCGACAAGACAAATTTGAATCATGTGTTTCTGTAAGACAGTACAACATTATTTTAATCAATTATCTTAGGTTATGTATTTATTTATCTATTTTCATTTTTCTTCTTTCTGGGTTTTAGTTCATGGACATAGCAGATATGGTCAAGACGCATCATGGCGGTGTAGTACTAATACAGATCCTCATAGTACAGCATGTCGTAGGGGTCTATTCTGTCTTCCACACCCGTACGGATGTTCCTGTTTTGCCGGATTTCATGGGATAGACTGCGATCAAGGTGAGTATGGTCCTGTGTTGGTATAAAATTTTACACATACAAAATATATTATTGACATCCATGCATCGATGCTCACAGGCATCTTAATACCATAGGATAGGCCGCGATCAGGGTAAGTAAATAAATACATGTATACACTTTAATGACTATAAATCGTTAATCTGAGTTTCATGACCATACGGCAATATTCAAACGTGTAATCATGGATCTAGAAGTATCGGTATACTCTGGCGATAACGTTATGATCTTCCCTCTTCTATTATTTTTACTCCCTACAATACGCTTATCTTACCAAGCCTAACTTATTGCAACATTGAATGTGCAATCACTTTATCTAAACACGAATCCCTGAGCCCATGGTTGATCACGCATAAGCCCAATATCGACAAACTAAATGTATCTAGTAAAGGAAGGCCCAACGTATCTGCGCTGGACCGTTTCACAGCCTCTCATTTTCGACATCAATACTCTTTTAAGAGTATCGAAAATATAAACATATTTTCGATATCAACAAACTTCAAACTGCCTTATCTATGTTTCGTTTCAACAACAACTCGCTCCCTATTACTTCTCTAAAGATCAAGATATTCACAGTTACAATACTAGCAACGCAAATAACTTTATTGTTGATAATATTAAAATCCAAATTCGTCTGCCATTCTATAATCTATAATGGACCTCAAATCTGGAACTCCCTTGACTCTGCTCTAACTAGTTGTACTACATTTAACCGCTTTAAAATCAGCTATAAACAGAAATTGATCTCAAAGTATATCTTTGCTTTTTGTTGAAGTTCTATTCTTCTTATTATGTCGTTAGTTTTTAATTACCGGTCTACAGGTACTGCCATCTTCCTGATTTACACAGAGTAAACCATCTCCCTAGTCATCATATAACTAACCTGTCGTAGAAGTTCGCCTTGTAATCCTGATATTTCACAGCGGTGGAGCCAAATTAACCTAACGTTTTTCCAGGCTTAATGGCTTCTCCGCGTACTTTACAACCCAATAACTATTGTATAATTTATACTTAAAGGTAGATGACCCGATTTTCAACTTTATGTTTTCTATTTTACATGAAAGGTCATCCTTAAAATTGTTGCATTCCAAAGTTTGAGTTGCATAACTCCAATGGTTCTATTTTTAGAAGCGCAAGGTCAAAAGACATGTGCCCATTGAGTAGTACACAGACTGGCTGGTGGTTAACCACCTTTGGCAGTAATTCACCACATTTTAGCCTATAATTTCCAAATGAAACATTACTGGCACCTAATATTTTACAGACATAATGAAAAAAATATGGGGATTCTTCTGATACCAAAAAAAAATAAAATCATAGCCCCAAAAAAGTGATAGGGTCATATACCTTTAATATCGTATCATTTTATTTATTTCATATGACTTTTCTTGATTCTTGTATGTTCTCTTGTTTCATATTGTTATATATCTTCTAGCTGGGTGCTCATATACAATGCAGAGCGAATATAGAAGTCAGGCCTTTTGGAACTGGGCAGTAGTTGCTAGTTTCACGCTTGTGCGAAGCAGACAACTGGTTGCTATTCTGTGGATACCGGTGAACCTGGATATTTCGGACGTTGGTATTGATACCGGTTATTGCGAACGAGATGATAATTAGGTGATGTCTCTGGAATAATTAGTAAGGTAGAACTTGTTTTGGTGTTTTTCCTTTCTTAAGGACTGCATGTGGTTGTAGTATCTCAGCTTGAAGGGAAGTTACATGAGTCCGATGTATTCCGTGGTGACATTGTTTTTGGAGGATGTGACCTCGGCGCTGTAGATGATGCGAGAGACTAGGCAATTTCTAAGAGTCTTTTTTTATTGGTGTTGCTCCGGACGCTGTTTCATTATTGTTGTTCGGTGAGACTTTCTTATTATGTGACATGATGGTGGTTGCTAAGTTGGGCATACAGCTGTAGCTAACCTTGACGGTGTTTCTTTAATATCTTGTGGAGCTTGGATTCCTTTGAATATCTTGTGGAGCTTGAATTCCGTTGGGGTTTTTTTGTCGATGAGTTTCAAGAAGGAATGACCGATGTTGGTAGATACGCTTTTGCTGCATAGGGGTTAAAGCAGATGATATGGCGCTGCTGGTATCGTGTATTCGTAGGTGTTTTTTTCTCGTTTACAGTAGGCCCTGAGTGAATCCGTTCGATCTCAAGGCGTTGTCGTATACTGGCGCGGCGTCATCGAATGCTCCTCTACATATGAAATTGCGGATATTCTGCTGCTTAAAGATGCCCTGGTTGTGACGGACTTGTTGCATCTCATTGTTTTGAGACCTAAAAACCAAGGTGTAAATGGCTTCAACCAGAGCGATATCTATTTTTGTAAGGATTTGTTAGATCTGGAGATTTATTTCTAAAACCATACCTAGGGTAAATATTTTTCTGCCAAGTTGAAAAGTAAGACAAACGGGAAATCTAATTAACTACAGTATTAACTTTCTCGATTTATAATTCATATACTAGATTGCCAGCAAGGTACTTATGGGGCCAACTGCGAATCAGAGTGTCACTGCGCTGAAGGTGTGTCGTGTTTTCCAGACACAGGAGAATGTAATGATGGGCAATGTAAGCGAGATTGGTTTGGAGTCAATTGCCAATATCGATGTCATTGTGCTGAGGGTGTGTCTTGTCTCCCTGACACTGGATGTAGAGATGGGCGATGTCATAAGGACTGGTACGGCTTCAAATGTCAAGGTAAGTGCCGCATCTGCGGGCTGCTTACTGACGGACAGCTGTAAGACCTAAACCGTCATTTGTTTAAAATGATTGTTAGAATGTCAAGTGACCCGATTACATTGATGAGAGTCTGTCTGGAGGGAAATATTAACTAGAGGTAATTGTGCTTCAAGAAGCACGAACATTGGCTTTATTAGTTAAAAATCAGAGCATTTTAAAAAACATTTTATAGGTCAAATTATAAATATTTTAAACAGGTTTAAACGACGGGTATGTTAATACCCGTCGTATATGCCTATTATTTCTATGTATTTTATAGGTCGTTGATCGAAAGTAACCCCAATCAAAATCCGAGCATGTGTTGCATTTTAGTCCTATACCGGGTGGTTCAAAAAAAAGTTGACCCAAGTTCAAAGTAATTTTTCAACCACATTTAAAGTTTCAGAGAATTTGTGTTTACTTAGTCTTAATCAGCAGTAAGTTTTGAAATTATCCTGAAAAGATGGCACGGTTAGCTTGTTTGGTTCTTCAGATATGGTTCATTACAGAAAACATGTACAAAACTGACTTGTCCACGGGAGCGTCATTTAGTCTTTTTCTTCAACAAAACAGCATGCTCTAGTTTCAGAACTGAAAAGCCCGCCCTGACAAAGTATCCCAATCTCTATGATTGTGTGTCATTCACATTCAACAAAGAAACATTAGGTACGTAGGTAGGTAGGTAATGTAAAGCACCAGACAGATGTTTCAGATGTCTCCTTATTTATTCTCCTTTTTTACAATTTGTGACCAATATATCGTGAGTCAGTCCACTTTGTGCATTCCATCTCTACTAACATGACTAAAGGTCGCTCCCGTGGACAAGGCAGTTTTGTGCATGCTTTCTGTCATGAACCATATCTGAAGAACCATCAAAGATAAACGCGCCATCTTTTCAGGATAATTTCAAAACTTACTGCTGATCAAAACTAAGTAAACACAAATTATCTGCAACTTTAAATGTGGTTGACAAATTACCTTGAACTTGGGTCAACTTTTTTTTGAACCCGGTATAGCTCAATTATTACATAGGATGCAACAACTCCCATCAAAATCGGAGCATGCTTTGCATTTTACCCCTGTATGAGTCAATGACCTCTAGTGACCCCTAATAACATGTCACTTTTAATCCCTGACAATTTTATGGACAAAGGTATCTTTTGACCGTGTGACAATCATCTGTCAATTCCACTGAGACAAATAGCATTTTCATTAAATGGGCAAACATTCACAATTTGACCCATAGTGACCCCTCATTGACCTTTGATCTTTTGTAATATTGACTTATCTTCTTGGCTCATCAAACTTAACAAGTCTTTTCCAAATCGGAGCATATAGGTCAATGACCCATGATGACCCATAATGACCTGTCACTTGTAATCACTGTAGTACAAGTAAAGACTCGCGCCGAGCAAAGCTTGCGCGCGGAGTGTCCATTCTCTTTCCTTATCGTTTGGGCAGACCCCCCCCCCCCCCCCATGTAATTTTGGCTGTGGGTGGTTCGCCTCTCCTCCCTCACAGCGAATCTGTTAATACCGGTACCCAATTATACACTTGGGTGAAGAGTGGCAAGTGACACAACACGCTGCCGCGACGGGGCTCGAACCCACAAACTTGGTATTGTGGAGCGAGAGTGTATCCGTGGGACCACGCGGGCCCGTCAAAATCACTGTAGACCCTATAGGAACATGGACCCAATGAATCTTTTGACCAATTGTGATGGTCATCAGTCAGTTCCTCCTCTCAGACAAGTAGCATTTAAAGTAAAATGGGCAAAATTTAAAAAAAATATCATAATTTGACCTCTAGTGACCCCTCATTGACCTTTGACCTTGTTGTAATGATTGACCCTTTTTCTTGGTTTATCCAACCAAACAAGATGAAACAAGTCCGGTCCTAATTGGAGCATATCTTAACATTTCCTAATCAGGAAAAGATATCTACCCATAGCAATGATTGTCAAGGAAGTGACAAGGACTTTTCTTCTTTGTGCTCATTTTAAGCTTTTTTATTGGGATCATAGTGATTGTCAATTTAAGCTACCCGTAGCGCAGATTCATATTGGTAAAATAGACACTCTTATTCTAATAAATTGGGTCCCTTATTCCGTGTTTTCATTCACACGGATGCTTACAACTTTGTATCTGAGTCCCCCCACCCCGTGTCCTCACCCCTCTGGTTTCAACCTAAATTTGTGAACATATCCATACATGAAAAATCAACTAAAGTTCAATGATCCCTCGTGAACCCATATGACATGCCACTTGTGTTCGCTGTGTGGCTTGTGGCTAGAGAGAAAGGAGAAACATGGCAAGTTGAACACTAAGACATTTAGAATTCCTATTGTTCCCGATTGCTCAGTTAAGAGAGCATCTGTCTGAAGATCAGAAGATTCCGGGTTCAAATCCATGTCGAGAAATCAAAAATTTCCGAGATGCAATTGAGCAAATTTTATTTTACCGCCCGCCCTGGCAACGTTGTTTGCCCGGCCTGTTTCCGGTTGGCCTTTTGTTACGCGTTTCACGCATGCATGGTTGGTTCGTCGCGGACCACTTATTCCCTTTCATACCTCGCGGGCTTTCTCGTGGCGTCCCTTTGGTATCATTACGTTCATGCTAGCGCATGCGAGAGGTCGTGTCTGATAGTTCAGTTAAATCAGAAATTTTCTTCCAGCTAATTTCAACACATATTGGTTTAAGTGCTCGCAGTTTTCTGACTTTCTAACTCTATTGTCGAGGTATCGTAAACTATAGTTGCTGCGATAAGTGCTTAGCAAAATGGGCATAATTTACGGCCGCGTTGTCGGCGGAGTTGTCTGCAAACGGCGGCATTATCGGACGGTTAATCTTTGACCTAGTTAATAGCTATGGCGAGCGGTTCGACAACAGGTGGTAACTCAATGACAGGGTGACAGTCTAATAAGAGTAGGTATTAGGTGGGAATGTGGCGGAATTATTACAGCTGGTCAATTTCAGTTAACGGTGAGAACATAATGTTTATGTATTATTTATATTATATTGGTGCTTGGGGCCGGCATAATAATTGCCGGTTCGGGTATCCGTTTGTATTAATATTGTGTAATATTGATTGATATGGATCACGCGAGAATACCATCCCTGGTGTTACTATTTATACATGCATACTAGGATTTTGGTTTTGAATGCGGGTCATACTATATTCTACTGGATAACAATTTTATGTCCATCTCGTGGTATATTAAATTATTGATATCAGTTGGTTAGTGTCACCATGGACTTAAAAATATAAGTCCATGGTGTTACGCTACGTGTACGTGCATAAACACAAGACACCGCAAATACTCGGTGTTAATGATAAGTTCAATTGATAAGAGGGTGTCGATTTGGTAAATATTGATCTTGATTCAGCGTAGATCATTGAGGTTTGTCAGTCTGTACACGCACAGTGATTGGGGGATTTGTTTGTGGTTTAAGTAGTTTTGGTAATTATCGATTGACTACCCCGGGCTACACACCTTCAGCTTAATCTCTATCTAGTTTATTATGAATAGTTGATGGTCTGGTGGGATCAGTCGAGTGCACGGTTCGGTTAGTTGGGGTTTTCGTAATACGGTAGGTTATCGATCTCCCACTTGGTAGGGTTATCAACTTTTACTATTCGTCAACACTATTTAGTAAAATGGGTGCTGTTACAGTTTCTTTTACTAATGGGTTCTAGTATTTGGGCGCAAAGGCTCAAAATTGGGCGGTATTATTTGTTGGTATGGTATATTAAAGGTTGGCGACGCGACGTCAATAAATGTTTTTTCATTCATGTTATCACCAATGGCTTTTGTATTTGTAGCGCAAAGGCTCAATATTGGGTGGTATTTGGATGGTATACTTCAATGGTATATTATTACAGGTTGGCGACGTCAATAAATGGTTTCATTCATGTTTGGTTTTTTATTTGGTCCCGCGGGGCCAATCGACCATGGGTCTATGTGGGTTGCAATTGGGGGTGTCTGTTACTTCATGCATGGCACTATTTAGGTTACTCACAGTCACATTTCTGTCACTTTTGGTAATAAAATAGATAAATGGTCATTTCGTTGCTATAATTATGGTTCTTTAATACATTTTGGTTAAAATGTTGGTTTTGGGGCTCATTAATTGGGTAGTATATTATATATTTGGATATAATAATTATAGGTCATGCTATTAATTTACTCATCCTCGAGTGATATCCTCATTTGGCTACCAGTTGTTACATGTATATATATATATTATACAAGGCATTAATGTATGGGAATACGTACTGTTAAGGATATAAATGTTCCCGATTTGCTTCTGCTGGTTTTTCTTCTTTTCATCTTTCAGGACATGCGATTTGGCCTAACAGCATAGACCCCATAACGTTCTGAATGTGATGACGTGGTATGCGTGGACTTTTCGGTGTGTTTCTCCTCCAGTATGGCCGTGTGGGGAGACCTTTCAACCGCACCGAGCTTGCTCCATGCTTGATGCCCAAATATAATTTGGTGAAGTAAAGACGACGCTTCCCTGAGCCACCACTTACGGGGGAATTTATTATTGCATCATTCGCTTCATGTGAGGCATGATTTTACACAATGGTATCACCGGTTTGGTCTACTGTTACACGGATTTAGCTGTTGGATCATAATGTTGGTTTAGTAATATACCGCACCAGTTGCAGAGGCCTGAAAGATACAATTATACGCCATCTATGATGCGGTGATAAATGATTCACTTTAATAGCCTTAGCTACTACGCGTCGTTGCGGTGGATTAATGCAAGTGTTCACAATGAGGCCTATTCTCGAGGTTCCTTTTACTGACTCGTATACGGTATCGACCAGATGATTCCGGCTAGCCATATCATTGTTTACTAATTGTGGCATACAGCGGCGGTCACTTTAATTCAAATTTGGAACGGAGATTGTTGGGTACATCCTTCCAACTTTTGTACAAATACATTTATGCCAATGGGTTTTGTCTGCACCAGCCTGAACACTTCAACACTTGTGCGAGGGGGCTAAACAGAGGTTTCGGCACAGTGGAGGAAGATGATGATGATATATAAACAGTTATAACAGGGTGTACCCCCTTCCCCGGGGCTGTGTACGGTGTACGCCCCGGTGTACGCAGATGATATTCGTCTCATTTCAATGTATGATATTCTAATCATCAGTGTCGTTGCGTCACTTACTGCTACTGCAACGAAGGTATCCTTTTATCATTGAGAGCGTTATTACACCCCGCATTACACAACTCTTGATCTGTATACAATTGGGCGATTACAATTTGAGCCTTAACAGAATGTGATGTTTGGCGGATTGTGTTATGTGGTCACCGACCGGTATGGTATCTCTTGTTTGCTTTGATAATAAATAACCATTCTTACGAAATAGTTTCATGGAAACAGGATGATAAGTGTTTCCCAAATGTGGGGTAAGAAACCTCCAATGATGGGCACTGCAACTTCAATATTATTTCATAACTTTTACAAGCTGTTAATGCTACGGGACTTGGTCATCTGACTATTCTAGAATTGAGTATGATAATAATGAAGAAGAAAAATACTAGATATGAGTTTTTTGATGGTCTAACACATAAAATGTTAGATAATAATAATTGATGTTAAATCGATATTTGATCATACATGTTGGTTAATATACGCGTTGAGTGTCTAGGTGTTTAATACATAAATGACTGCGTTATTTACATCCATCAGGATCTAAAATTCATCATATGTTTAGTTCATGCTTTTTGTTGGCATTTTGGCGGCCATTGGGTAATTGCTGAAAACTCATGATGCTTACTATAGGCAGTGGTTGATCTGTGCTGTTAGTCATACAACATTGAATTTCTAAACTCGATATTCGACCATATTTTGTCTATGTCTTATATTAATGATCATTCTAAGAGGAATGCGCCCGATTGATAGTCGATAAATGCTGGCCCCATATTCGACATTTAAATTTATAAATATCCAGGCTGGAAAGTATATCTTATCTGATCTTATTAAAATGTGTCAACTAATTGTCTGCCGAAAGTTGTGTAGGCCATATAATATGTGCTTCATGCCGTTTTGGATTAAAAATTGATTGTTCTTTGAACTTTGACTTTGAACATGTATATTAAATTTATGGGAGATTTGATGTGTAGAAAACATGCAGTAAATTAAGAATTATTTATACAGGTAACTGGCAGTTCCATGCAGACCAACCACATCGCCCGGTCTTAATTATTCCTTTGTACCTTGCCACGCGGCTCAACCAGGGGGGACCAATTGCCATATCGCCCGGTCTTAATTATCCCGTTATATCTTGCCCACGCGGCTCAACCATGGGGGACCAATTGCCATATCGCCCGGTCTTAATTATTCCTTTGTATCTTGCCCACGCGGCTCAACCAGGGGGGACCAATTGCCATATCGCCCGGTCTTAATTATCCCTTTGTATCTTGCCCACGCGGCTCAACCAGGGGGGACCAATTGCCATATCGCCCGGTCTTAATTATTCCTTTGTATCTTGCCCACGCGGCTCAACTAAGGGGGACCAATTGCCATATCGCCCGGTCTTAATTATTCCTTTGTATCTTGCCCACGAGGCTCAACCAGGGGGGACCAATTGCCATATCGCCCGGTCTTAATTATCCCTTTGTATCTTGCCCACGCGGCTCAACCAGGGGGGACCAATTGCCATATCGCCCGGTCTTAATTATTCCTTTGTATCTTGCCCACGCGGCTCAACCAAGGGGGACCAATTGCCATATCGCCCGGTCTTAATTATCCTTTATTTTATATTAATTGAAGTTACCAATTGTTCTACTGCATGATGTAGTGGATGGCATATATTGTAATTTTAAGGAGAAATTTTTAAAAAAAGTCAGGGATTTAAATCCCAATTATTCTCTTTAATATAAGAAATATTTATAAATGGTAAAAGAAAGTTATTCAATTTATTATGAAGTCAAAAGAAATGTATTACTGCTTCATCCTATAATTGGTATTATATTAATTAGGCCAACTCATTTAGAGTTCAACTAGTTAATTACCGTGCAAAAATCAATTTTCTGAAACTATCACTTGATAAGATTTCTGTTACAAGATTGGGCCAACGCAATCCCCACATGTTCCCAGTGTTTAGGGTGATTTACATGGGAACCCCCCCCCCCCCCCAACCCCGCAAAAAAAACAAAAAAAAAAAAAGGGGGGGGGGGGGGGGTCATACAAGTTTATCCTTTCGTCGGCGCCTTAAAACGAAAGTATAAATCTTGGTTGGCAGTGTTTTGTTTTCCAAAGGTTAAAAGTCGTTAAATAATTGATTACGATAAATAATTATAATGATAATATTGATTAAGGTCATTACCTGAGGAAATTATACAAATAGTCCTAACAGTTTGAATTTAATTAATGGTTAGGTAGCTTTTCTCCGGGGCTTCTTTCGTCTGCGCGATGAAGCTCAGGGTGGTGGTTTGCGCCCCATGCCGTGATCGGGATGAAACTCTTAAAAAGTTGATAATTGGATAATATGATACATGACATATCCATGGCAACTTGTTTGATTAAAAATTGGCCTAAATGAAATAATTAGTTATGCATTGGCATATCTATCTGGCCAAATTGACCCTGATGTGCATTGGCACATCGATGGCACTAATCATTCGTGATTGATTGACAAATAGTATTTTGAATAATTTGATAATAATATACATGACATCTATGGCAACATGGTTGGACTTTGCATTGGCAAAATGGTATAATGTAGATTAAATGCCTTGGCATATCTATCTGGCATAATTGACCCTGAGGTGCATTGGCACATGTGCATTGGCACATTTGGCAATTCATTTCGGCCTCTTTTTGTTTGCGCAATGGAGATAGGGGGTAGTTTGCGCTCTCCTGTCGATTTGGTTGATAACTCATATAATGGTCTTTTGATTCCGTGCATTGTTGTGTAGATTATGTTTTGTATGACATGTGATACATGTAGGCTTTATAAATAAAAGCAACCTCTTGCATGGCATGGCGATGTCCGCAAATTACCTTTTGTGTCCTGCCTATTGTTTCCAGGGTCTGACGGTAATCAAAAATTTCCGAGATGCAATTGAGCAAATTTTATTTTACCGCCCGCCCTGGCAACGTTGTTTGCCCGGCCTGTTTCCGGTTGGCCTTTTGTTACGCGTTTCACGCATGCATGGTTGGTTCGTCGCGGACCACTTATTCCCTTTCATACCTCGCGGGCTTTCTCGTGGCGTCCCTTTGGTATCATTACGTTCATGCTAGCGCATGCGAGAGGTCGTGTCTGATAGTTCAGTTAAATCAGAAATTTTCCCACCCACCCACCCGCTAGAAGTAAGTGGGGGTGTGATCCATGGTAGGCCCACAGTCAATGTTATGACATAGGGCAGTGTTTTGTTTTCCAAAGGTTAAAAGTCGTTAAATAATTGATTACGATAAATAATTATAATGATAATATTGATTAAGGTCATTACCTGAGGAAATTATACAAATAGTCCTAACAGTTTGAATTTAATTAATGGTTAGGTAGCTTTTCTCCGGGGCTTCTTTCGTCTGCGCGATGAAGCTCAGGGTGGTGGTTTGCGCCCCATGCCGTGATCGGGATGAAACTCTTAAAAAGTTGATAATTGGATAATATGATACATGACATATCCATGGCAACTTGTTTGATTAAAAATTGGCCTAAATGAAATAATTAGTTATGCATTGGCATATCTATCTGGCCAAATTGACCCTGATGTGCATTGGCACATCGATGGCACTAATCATTCGTGATTGATTGACAAATAGTATTTTGAATAATTTGATAATAATATACATGACATCTATGGCAACATGGTTGGACTTTGCATTGGCAAAATGGTATAATGTAGATTAAATGCCTTGGCATATCTATCTGGCATAATTGACCCTGAGGTGCATTGGCACATGTGCATTGGCACATTTGGCAATTCATTTCGGCCTCTTTTTGTTTGCGCAATGGAGATAGGGGGTAGTTTGCGCTCTCCTGTCGATTTGGTTGATAACTCATATAATGGTCTTTTGATTCCGTGCATTGTTGTGTAGATTATGTTTTGTATGACATGTGATACATGTAGGCTTTATAAATAAAAGCAACCTCTTGCATGGCATGGCGATGTCCGCAAATTACCTTTTGTGTCCTGCCTATTGTTTCCAGGGTCTGACGGTAATGGGTTTTTTTAGACCCCCACGAGGGAAAGATTAATTATTATCAATGATTATTAAAGTATTAAACTTTAATTTCACCTTTAACTATGTTTACACAATTTTATTGACTTTTCGTATATCATTAAAACGAAATGTAGCTCAGGAATCGTCGCCATTCATAATGTGAAATTGCAAATCATGCTAATTCTAATGCGTACTTCGTGTTATTTATCTTTTCTTATTTCAACACATTGTTTACACCTCACCTCTGCTTTGACCGTCTTGTTGGCACCATAGAGAGATGCCCAGGTAAGTATAGGTTCTTAAATGTTAATCATTTAAATTCATCATCATCATCATCATCATCATCATCGTCATCGTCGTTGTCTTGGTCGTTGTCTTGGTCGTCGTCTTCGTCTTGGTCGTCGTCTTGGTCTTCGTCTCCGTCTCCGTCGCCATCGTCATCGTCATTGTCATCGTCATCGTCATCGTCATCATCATCGTCGTCGTCATCGTCATTTTCATCGTCAAGTAAAAGATGGGAATATTAAAAAGGGAGTTACAGCCCACCAATAAATATTCGCCGACGTTTGCACAACGACGGGAGTTTGGACGCTCCTTTACCACTCTGAGTTTATAGCCATCTCAATTTATCTTGGGAATTTGACATGGTTATTTAACTCTGTATCTGTCATCACGACGTGAACAAGTGTATATCTGTCATCAAGTGAACAGGTCATAATGACCAGTTCGTCTGTGGCGAACGCATCTAGTGGGTTCTCTGGTTCAAGTCGTCGTCGATATCGTCATCATCTGCTGGCCTAAGGATTATACATACTATTTGATAACATATTATAAATCATTTGATTTGCCTCATATAACAGCATTCCAGACGACTACAGGTTTAAGAGGCGAAAAATTCCCATCAATGATGGCGATTTCTGTTCAATGGGATCAAGGACCATGTTCTACTGCCATTCTGAGCTATCAAGTGTTCAATAATCTGCAGCATTGTCCGGATAGGCAGGAGCATACTACACCAGAATTGACATCAAATCGATATGAAATCAGAAACTTGCAAATGTTTTCTACTTATACCATAAATTTGGAGATCATACATAATGGTGAAACCGAGAGTAATGTTCATGGCACTGTTTCGGTAACGACGGATGCGACAGGTTAGTTGCGTCATATAGAAACTCATCGATATGCTAATGATGTCATCCATGTTATACATGGTGGGAAGGAATTCCATCGAACTTAATTTTCCCCTCAACGCGTCTATTAACAACATAAATAGAAATTGATAGATAATTAAAGCGCAATCTGTGATAGTGCCATACCCCTCAGTCATTTGACGATTTTTTTTTTATTGTTTTAGCATAACAGAACAAAATATTAGTTGGTTTGGTTAGAAAGAAGTGATGGTAAGACAACACAGATTAAATGATCTCTAAATGTGATATATAATTTTAAAAAATACATGTATAATATGGAAGTTGAGACCTCGCCATCTTGTCGATATCCTTTTTGAAGGTGGATGGGAGCTTAGGATATCCTATAGTAGTGTTAATTTGTTAAGCTGTAGAATAATATTGTGACGGAATCAGGCTGATCAGTTCGTTTATGAAGATAACCACGATATCTGACAAAGTGGATTATTTTATGCAAATGTGTCTCATAAAAAGGCGGATTCAATTGGTGTCCGTTTAATCATTCATAAAACGTGTGAAAGGTAACCCTTTTAGGGCCAATTATGCATTTCGAACGATACTACATGTAGGAGTTCCCGTACTGGACGATACTAGTACACGCTATATAGTATCTGTGACCTATAAATTAAAATGGTTCCGTCGTATTTAATCATTTTGTATTTTTTTTAAACGCGTAGTTCGAAAAAGTCCCTCCTTTGGTATCCATTTCTCAACCAGTCCTAATACTTGATAACAACGCACTAATCAGCCATAATATGCTGTGTACTCGGTAATACATGTATAATGATGTAGTTGTTATTCTTTCGAAATAATCGTCATCGTTTAATAAATGTAATCAATTCTTTATCATTTTAATATTGCAGTACCTCAGATCGCACCTACTTTCACTCCGGACCCCATCTCAACATCAAACTCTCTGTCTTTCTCTTGGGATGCCATTCCCTGTGTATCTCAAGGTGGTCCTGGATTGCGGTATGCATTTAATCTTAGCAGGAACGATGGCATTATAGTGACGGATACGACTTATGATACAACGGCATCGTTCTCCGATCTAGACCCATGTACGATGTATACATTTGAAGTGCGCGCTGTAAATCAGAATGGAGATGGCGAATCATCCGTTTCTCTTGCGGTTACAAGTAAGAATAACATTAATTACTTCGAATCAATCGACCAATGAAAATGTACTGTATAGGAAGGTAATACTTAAGATTTGCACAATATTGGCACAACATTGGCAATATTGGCATTGGCATTATCTTGTTGACCAACATTGGGCCAATATTGGGTTCCCATTAGGAATATTGGCATTGGCACTCTCTTGGTCACCAATATTGGACCAATATTGGTTTTACATTGGCACTTTTCAATTGGCATCACGTTGGCAACCGATATCGGACTAATATTGGTTTTACATTGACGCTCTTCATGGCAAACAATATTGGACCAATATTGGTGACCAAGTGAGTGCCAATGGCATTGTCACGGTTGGCACTCTCTTGGTCACCAATATTGGACCAATATTGGTCCAATATTGGCGCTCTTCAATTGGAATCATGTTGGCAACCAATATTGGTCCAATAATTGGCACAATATATTAGGGGCGGGAAATTACACCATTGATTTGATATACAAATTATGACGTGGTCTAAAAGATGCCGCCGCTGTTAAGAGTTATCGCTTCCCGGCCTTTTGGCTAGGATATTGTGCCTTGTCCTGTCCCTTGAAGATTTGTTCCCTTGTACTAGGCTTGCCCTTGGCCAAAGTTGGTCCTGGCCACGGGTTGGCCCGGGGTCCGCTCACTCCTCTTTGGGCGAAATACAACAATATAAAGATCATTTTTATTTTGGCCCAGTATTAGCCCAAGCTTGGCCCACATTGACGAGTGCCAAAATTGAGCCAAGCTTGGGCCCATGATCAAATAATATTGCGCCAATATAACATAAATCATAAATATTGGGCCTATATTGGGCCAATATTGTAATGATGTCTGGGAGGCGTCTGCAGACCACATTCCAAAATGTCACAAAGTGTTTCAAAACATTTCAAAGTTATAGAATGTTATTACCATATTTGGAATCATCATGAGAAATGCATTGAAATGAGTACAGTCATGCCTAGTATTGCATACCTGGTATTGGTACAGTTATCCTTGAGATAGACCTTGAAAGTTTCGAAGGGTTTCTGAAAAATCTGTTTTGTATATGGTAAAAATATTAGCCGCGTGGAAAGTGTTATGTCTCGGAACAAATAAAAGAATACAACAGCTAGTTCTGGTTTCCTGTTACAGACTATCAAGTTGGCAGACCAACAAAAGTTATTACATTTGCTAGCGAGATATGTTAACAGAGCAACATCCTTAAAGTGGGGAACTATCATAATCAAGTTCAAGGACAAGAGCAAGCAATGCGGCATTTTGTGATTCCAAGTATCAGTGGTGTTCGCAGTCTTATATTAGATTTCTCAAAAAAGATGCGGACACGCAAAAATGTGTGTCCTATTTTCAAAACAGTGATTATATAAAGTAACTTTGACTTTAGTATAGATAGTTCATAAGTGTGATTATAGGGTTTTTCCGCAGACCTCAGGGCTTTATTATTAGAGTGTTGGAATACAAAGACTTATTGCAACATTATTACGTCATTTTTTTCTATTCCCTATGAATTGATTTGTTCTGTTTTTTTAATGTGGGTGTTCTGTTGTGGAAACTGTACGCCCCCCCCCCCCCCCCCCCCCCCCCCCATATGAGCCGTATACGTCTATGTTCTGCCCACACGAAAGACTCGATTTAGTCCTAGATAAGGGACAGTGAACCAAGATTAACATGATCCCCTCTTCGGATACTGCCAGTCTTCATGGTCTGCTACAACCTGTCTACTTCTGTACACATTTATTATTGTTCCATCATATAATTGGGCAGGATTTGTCCCCATTCACATGGGTCGAAAACAGTAGTTATTAAGTAATCAAATACATCTCTCTTAATATTCATTAACTTATAGAACCTGGACCAGTAAATGAGTTTTTGGTGTCACAAATGTCTTCGCCATATGACCTAACAGTATCTTTGGAAATGATAGAGGGTCAATGCATAGCTGACGGATACATCATTCGATACACTCTTATCAACCAAGATCAATGCAAAGAGGAGATTGAAGAGACGATTCAGATTGAAACCAGTGACCTGATGGTGGTTTTGAATAATCTGTACCCTTACTCTACATACCGGGTATCTATCTCAGCCGTGAACTCTGCAGGTGAAGGAATGGAGACATTCATGATGCAAACTACATATATAGCAGGTAAGCATGGACAGCTGTATATCAATCATATTAATACTTGTTCATCATGTAAATAAGCAACCATTGACTGTCGGTAATATCATTTTCTTTTCTTCAGAGCCCTCATTGGCACCATCAAATATAAGTGAAAGTGAGGTCGGGTCAACTATGCTGATTATGCAATGGATGGAACCACCGTGTGGTTCGAGACACGGGGCATTGTCTTACCTATATCGACTGAAGAATAAAGCTGACGCAGATGTGATGACGGGTGTAACCCAATCGACGAACGTAACGATGACAGATTTGGAATCACTTACACATTACACTTTCCAAGTAGCGGCCGTTACTGGTGCAGGTAGTGGTCCATGGTCAGCAGTCTATGACACCACAACAAAAGGTAATTTTACTGAAATATAGGCTGGACTGTAAAACCAGTACGTATGGCTCATACGTAATAAGTTAGTTATACGTAAGACTTTTACAATAGGCGTTAGAGTAATAGTTTGTATCACCATACGCACAAGCGTGCACCCAAGAAAATAGGTCTAGAAAAACGATGCAAATAATGTGTTTAATATTATAGCAATGTTTGCGGGTTTCAGTTCAATGTTCGTGCGTGATTGTATTTACCCTGACATGTTAACAACTACCTGGGTCCAGTAAATACTTGAACAAGTACTTGTCACTGGCAGTGATTAATCTTGACAACCTTGGAATTTAATACAGGTTGCAATGGAAAACGTGTTTAAGCAATTCCATGCACAGCTTTATATTACAACACAGACAGTTCGTAAGATCGAATAAAAAAATACGAATTTTTAAATTCGTGCGGCGAATTCATGGAGGCCGCCATTTTTAAAATTACGTCATTATAGTTGCTGCTAATAACGCCTGTTTTTTACCTTTTCTTGAATGGAGTGCCCAGTTTATCATTAAATAAACTAAATTTGACTTAAACTCAATTCCAGATGATTTTTTGTGCGTTCAATTGATCCCGAAAAACAAATGACGTCATTTTTAATGACAAAACCACCTCTTACACGAACGAATTTGTTCCATTTTTTTGGTTTAAAATCACTTTTTACTCCTTTTTCCTTCGATAGATTTTTCTTGTCGTCGGTGAAAAGTTAGTAAATACATTTAACAATCGGATTCACAAGTTTTAACATACCCCCGAATTAATAGAATTTCCGCGCAACCAAAAAACATTAATTACTATATACTTAACTATGTACATTCCGGGACACTAAAATAATTTTCAAACAAAATGGCGGCCCCACATAGTCGGACACGAATTTAAAAAATCGCATATTTAATTCGATCTTACTGACTGCAAGAGGAGCCAGAATAACTAGGCTTACCGTTTGTACCGCGTGCAAAATGTTGGCATCATCCGGTATTGTTACCTAGCTTTAGGATTTGAAACTGGATCGTTGTATACATTATTCAATAATCAGTCAAAAGTGGCGAAGCCTCCTTATAGTAGCGAATGAATACAGAGGGACGCGAGTGCCCATTACAGGGGGATTAAGAGATGTGGTGGAGGCAACGCCCTAAACTACAAAAATATATGATAACAACTAGGATTTGTATATTTTTACACTTGTATTACATGTATGAACTTACACCTATAATTATTTGTATTAGTCCCATCTAATCAAAAGCGACTTTGTCCTCAAGAGGTGCCCTTGTTTCGGTTCTTTGCGTTTTGCTTTTGGTTGGAATATTTCAGAGGGGGGAAGGCCACCAAATTGCCCTGCCTCGGCCCCATACGGCATATGACCTAAAAGTGGCATTAAGCTGTGTGCCTTGGTGTTCTATCTTACATTTTGTGATTGGCCATATTAATATTCATGCCCGATATTCGTCCAATTGGGTAGCGCAATTGGGTGGTGCTTTGACTACTCCAGCTCATCCCACATATCAATAAAATTATTTGAAGTAAATGTTGAAATTGACTGTGTGTTGTAGTTTCGTGTCTACAGTACGTAGTTCAACCTTCTGAG
Organism: Ophiura sarsii; assembly: GCA_035610835.1. Taxonomy (NCBI): domain Eukaryota; kingdom Metazoa; phylum Echinodermata; class Ophiuroidea; order Amphilepidida; family Ophiuridae; genus Ophiura; species Ophiura sarsii. The sequence goes on along the minus strand of CM069447.1, from coordinate 14,078,197 downwards.
GACAATGATTAAGACAAATCAGCCCTCTTTGGACAACAAAACGTCGATTCAAAAATGCTGGTAGAGCCGCAACCAGCATTTTATATGGTTAAGGGTGGTATTCCAACTTATTTAAAACATTGTTTTAATCACGTTTTGCTGGGTTTTTTAGTAGAAACAACAATAATGGCAAGTTTTAATGTTCATCTTGAATAAGTAAATTAATTAAAATTTAAAAAAACATGACATTGTGTCCCTTTAAGGCAACAACCTTACTGTGCATCATAATCAATATACGGGACGCGTGCGTGTGGCCGAAATCGCGCGCTTAGGCTTGGATTACTTACGCGGGTGGAGAGATAAAATCAAATTATTCTCGCCAATATGGAACTGATTACTCTATAGTAGTTTATAGACAGTAGTTTGATATTCCTCTAAGACTTACATCGCCAGTTTTCATATATTATAAATACACGGGCAGGCTTGTTAAATAGCCTGTAACTGCACTATTGTCAAACTTTTTCTGTATACAATTTGTCATGAATTGTGAGTTATGTGTCCAAGAATTCATAAAGATTCCAAGAACTATACAGTTTGCTCAGTGTTATGGCAAATTCAGCGTCAAAACGTGACAGAAAAAATCAACAACAAACGAACGAATTAACAAACAAAAAAATGACATTAGATAATTTCAACATTCTACGGGTAAATTCCAGACATCTCGTAATTCGTCACTCCTATTATAATGTATTGTATAGTTCTCAAGATATAGATAATTGTCAACGTGTTAACATTTCTGTGTCTCCTCGCAGAAATAAAGGCACCGGCAAAACTTCCAGACATCGAAGACGCTCATATAACATCTACAGTGTTTGCTACGGTCAAGATCATAATACCACAAAGCACTGAGGAACTCGTAACGTAAGTTATTTCTTGAAATTGTTTGATTTGATCCATTTCAGGGGTTGATGACTATTTTTAGGACAGTCTTCTCACCATCTGCTTTATGAGGAGCCGTAGAAAAACAAACATTTTGTATAGAAACACTTTTATGAAAAACAAATTCTGACCCGACAGTTGATGGTCTCCCATAATTGCGAGTTCTGTATATCTCCCATAGACTTATGAGACGTAAATGTGTAGACAAAGCTAAGGAACTTGCGCATTATCAGTCATGGGTGCAATCCATATCAAATACAATTTCTGGCTTATGGCTCTCAATTAAGGAACTCGCTATGAAATCATAACACCAGTTTTTAACTGGGATTGTGGCAAAAACCTTGTTTTTCTTCAGACATGTAAATGTCGTAAACAGCACTTACATGCAAGGGTGGGAGTATGAATAGAACGGAATCAAATGTAATTCATATCATCTTGAAATGACATTATCCGCTCACTTGTAATATATCGGCTTGGTGATGGCTATGTTCGTCTCATGGGTTCCAACATCAGTAGTTTTCACGCCTCCAAACGCTTTAAAACTGGGCTGCAACACCCATCTTCCTTGCAAATAAAAGTGACCATGCCTCTCCGATACTTCATCAGCTCCATTGGTTACCTGTGAAGGACATATTTACCTACAAAGCCACGCTTTATGTTTTTAAATGTCCTACTAGAATTTGACCAATGTACTAGTCATCTAACCTAGAGTTATACTATCCTACTCAAAAAAGCCTTCGATCAGCTTCCGATTCCACAAGAATGACTGTTCCAATCATCCGTAGCCGATCATACAACTCTACGTGAGCATTGCCTTACACAATCGAGAAACTACCTTCTGAAAGAGCCACATCGTGGGGCATTCACGGTATTGCATCAACCGTTTATTGTCTTAGTTGGCAAAGTAATCAAAGAGCAAAATAGGTTTTACAAATACACTAACAATCTTAATGCACACTTCACATTACATTATTTTCACAATTGTCCGTGTCGATTCCCAATACTTCATTCCTATATTAATATTTGTTTCTCCAAATGTATAGAGATTATCAAGTCGGTGTTCAGATAAAGGAGATGAAACCAAAAATGCAGATGAATGATTTCGGTCATTATTTCGATTCCAAAGAGGCGTACGTGACGGCAGAGTTATCGAAGAATGACGTTCTTCAGAGCCCGGTGTTTCTAGTAGGTGATGGTCAAATGTACGGAAAGTACTACAACGCTCCACTGAAGGCAAACCAAACGTACACGTTGCACGTTGCATATGTCGTCCGAATAAACACCACTGTAAGTCGATCGAGTTCTGTAGAGAGCAACTTTCTGTAATCAGAGTATCAATATCACCACATTTAAGGCCCAGTGTTATGAACATGTAATACACAGCAGATCGGTTATATTCACCAGGAAATATTTATATAATCCTGTAGACAGATTGAACAATGGGTGTAATAAGTTTAAGAGTACCCGTACCCGTATTTAGTACTTTTTCACAAGATCGCAGAGGAAATTATTATTTTCTGTAGAAGTCCGCCATGTTGATATAAGACAAACACGACGTGGGTATAATATCTAAAGAAAACCTTCATCGTCAATAAGAAACATTAACTCAGACCAAGTATGAATTGTTTAATGCATCTCAAATGTGTAACGCTCTAAGAAAAGTAGTATTTCCTATCCAACAGTAGTTTACGTACATGTGTGCAGTGCGACTATTACTACGGTGGCATTTGCACTTGCTCAGGAGAACAGAGTGCAGATTCTTAATACGATTTTGTTTTTTATTGTTAATGTTTTCATGCCACAGGTCTTTGAAGCGTATTGGTCCGAGGGAACAGATGCCACTACGCCGTCCTCTACATTCACTTGTGATAGCAGCAAACACAGTAAAATCAAAATATCAAAAAGTGTCCCAATCTATAGCAATAAATAGGGATTAATTATCATAATTTTAAAATGGTCTGATCATGGTCCGTTTATGCATTTTAGGCTACCCTTATTTTCGGTTATATTAAATTTAACTAGGAAATATTGTGTTGATCCTGTCTTTCACCAATCACAGTTTACCCTCGTTTTACATATTTTGTGTTACCCATAGGTTATGCAGGATCATCGTCGATATCAGCTGTAGCTACCACGATAATAGCTGTCCTTGTCACTGTAATCGTGATATTGATGATAATTAGTGGGATTCTGTCGTTCATATTAGTGAGGTGAGACATTAGCACTAGTTAACGAAACCTGGCCATTTCGTAGTATGTATTAAGATATTTTATGAGAGATCTAAATTAAAGTTTACGATAGTACGCTGTTCATCGCATCGTTGTAACAAAACATAATTTGAATCAATTGTTTTAATACTATAATGTATTAAAAAAAAGTGAATGCAAATACAACCATTTACACGAGATGCATCGCAAAGGTTCGCCAGTTTAAAATTGTCCACGCGGCTATTAGGTTTACCATATGAGTAGCTGTGTTGCAAAAGGGCCTACATCCACTTCTACCTGTTACTCATTTTGAATTATTGAATAAATGGCTATTCATTATGTGAAATGTGGCTTGTATTGTGGGTGCTTCAATTGGCTTGCATGGATGCACTAATTGAATTCATGAAGACAGCCATTCAATAATTTGATTAATTCCATAGAAATGTCAATGAAAATTTAATAATGCAAAATTAGTAACCTGTTAAGTGGTTTGTAAGCCCTTTTGCAAACAAAGCTCTTCATATTATACAAACCAGATTTTTTTTCTCTTCAGAAACCTGTCCCAATTTTGAAAGTCTATCACAATAATTACTGAACCAATACTAAACATGTTTGTACGTATTTCAACCCATTTCTCATGGTGATTCCAAATATGGTGATGATATTGAGTAGTTTTAATATTTTTGAAAACATTTGTTCAATTTTGGAACTGTCGTCTGCAGACGCTTGCCGCGTGGAAAGTGTTAATGCCATATCGTTAATTTGGTTAATGCAGGGCCAAGAACAAGCAGGTAAAGCAACAGCGACGAGACAAGACTAAGTCCACGCCATTGAGGGCATTAGCAAGCAATACCGGTGCACCTAGTCAGCAGATTGAAATGTCACTAGATGGCCACGTGGAATACAAACCTAACAGCTCAGAGAATACGTCGTGTCAAGGCAATAGTGAGGTTGATCGGCCAATGGGTCAGGAGGATACTTACGAGGAGATACCGGCTTCTACGTATGCTACCACTATAATTGTATGCGCTGATGATGGAGAACAGGAAGAGGACGATGTTTACACCAACGACACTGTAATAGAACGCAGGGCGCCAAAACTGCAGCCGCAATACCAGCCTGGAGAGTAGTTTTGATTATCAGAAATAATTGTTGTCGCTAGTGAATCTATATGATTAACACAGCACACAGCAGTTTACCAACCCACGGTGTTTACAATAGACAACATAACAATAAATAGTATTAACAAACACCGGCGAATGTCCCAACGAGAAAAAAAGGGGCCTCACAGCATTTAGTCATAAATTATTTAGTAGTGTACACTTAATGTATTACTTTAACTGTAAATGTAATTTTATTAATTTTCCAGTGCAACAGAAGCAATCCTTTTTTTTCCAATTTTGAAACAAGTTTTCTTCCATATATAATATCATGAATTTAAATTGTAAAAGGGAACAGACTTGTAAATATCTCACTTTGCTTGTATATTTTGCAATATATCCAGTGTAATCAGAAAGAACGGTCTTGATGTGTGTATTAAAACATATTGTAATTTTGGAGGGTTGATATTGTATACTGAAATAAGTAATAACAATATAATGCAGCCATCTACGCAAACATAATACTGCCGAACGCCGTTTATGTGTGACGTGTCACGTTAAAATGTTGGAGACCAGAATCAAATCAGAGTCATATTAGTATGGCATGAAAGAGCACGTTTAAAACTCTGAATTGATAACATGTTGTAGGTAATTGCGGTCTTTGTAATCGCAATTTAAAATATGATTTGAAGACGCCTCCTTTTCTATTGTTTGATATTGCCATTAATATTAAAGGCACAGTATGTATTCTTTTCCAAGTAGCGCCCTCTATCATTGATTTTTACTATGAAAGCAGATTTTCTTACAGATTTGCCTTGTTGATCATAAATCATAAAGATCTTCTAAGTTACAGAACGATAGGATTCCTAATTACTTCAAAATCATGGTTTGAAAATAGATTGAACCAAGCAGTACAATCTATTTTTTCAAATTTTACTCTAAATTCACTCTAAAACTATGATTTTGAGGTTATTAGGAATCGTATCGCTCTGTAACTTGGAATATATTTATGATTTATGATCAGAAAAGTAAATCTGCAAGAAAATCTGCTTCCAATTTATTTTTCGAGGATTGAGGGCGTACCCTGGAAAAGATCATATAATATACCTTCAAGAAAATAT
>CM069447.1:13812556-14072751 GCA_035610835.1 Ophiura sarsii | reverse complement strand
CAATATCGTCATTTTTTCTAGTTTTTAGAAAACAACGAAAATATGAAAAGTGAGTTAGGCAATTATCGAAGCAGGCTTATAATAATATGTTGAATAGCACGATGAATAGTGCAGGTGAATTCCAACAGGAGCAGTAACTGTTGGATATAATTAGGTTGGGGATATACCTTTAAGTGAAATGTGGCTTGTTGTAGTAGGCCTAATACGAGTTAATATGACCCATTTTAAACATTATTTTTATATCATTATTTCAATCTGCCTATCTCACAATGCTAACAATAGGTGATGCGACCTGATTCTGATGATTCACCAGCAGCAAAATTACAGCGCTTTGAGCCATTTGGGAAAGGCGCTATATAAATACTGATTATTATTATTATTATTATTATTATTATTATTATTATTATTATTATTATTATTATTATTATTATTATTATTTGTTTCAGTATTGAACGATACTGGCTCATGATTGTGTTCCAGAATCGTCCGATACTGGGACATTTTATATGTGCCAGTATCGCTCGATACGGCCACGATCTCCGACAAAGTGAAATACTTCATGTACATGTGCTTTATAAAAACGCGGATTTAAATTCAAATGGATTTTGTTCAATCATTCATAAATGGGATGTAAGGCGACCTGTTTTGGATTCAAATATGAATTTAAGTGAACAGTACTGGAACGATTTTCCAGTATCGGTCGATACTGGTATGTGATAATAAGGTAGAATCGTAAAAAAGAACACGATTCTATTTTACTATCGCTGAGTAACATAAATCCGGTGGTACGCCTTTTAATCTTATTTAACCAGACCAGCTGTTTTGATGGATGAGGTTTCGGATTCCTCTGTCAGCTCCCGTCAATCAAAGTTGTATTAAGGCTACGACTTATATAATCGTCGTTCCTTAGTATTTTTTTTTCTTCTTTTTTTCTTCTTTTTTTTCTTTTTTTTCTTCTTTCTTTTGAGCGTGCTCTGAATTTCATTTATTTTTATTTTTATTAATTCTTTATTCTATGATACACAATAAATGTATACAATAACATCAATATTTACAAAATAATATAATATAATAATAGCAAGTATGTACAAAGTGGCAATCGATTTAAAAAAAACCCCGACATATGTGATATACATGATGACATAGTAATTACAGAGAAATCAGTCTACGAAGACAGAGTTCTTTTTCAAATAGGAATAACAGATTTGGGTGGTTGCCGTATCTAAACTTGCTTATGCATAGTTTCCCAACGGCGATGGTGAGGTTAATCAATTTTAAATCGTGATGGTCATAAGTATTATTGTTGTAGTTCACTATAACAAATTCAGTGGTCAATACAAAGCATGTTGATAATTTACGCGAGATAACTTGACTAGCGTAAGACCATAGCTGTTTAACTAGATTATGAAAAAGAAATGGTCGATATAGTCAATCACGTTGCATGTGTGACAAATATTATTCTCTACCTTACCCATCTTACATAGAAGTACTTTGGTGGGATAAACATTGTGGAGGATTTTCCAATTTAATGAGATCAACTTCGCTTCATCGGTGCACTGTGGAGTGGCGAGCCAAATGTCGGTCCAATTGAATGAGTAATTGGGGAATCTAAGTGGCCAGAAATTTGTACACAGAGGAGGAACATACAAATTGTGAATCATGGCTTTCCTAAAACCTTTGTTTGTACAGGTATCAATAGGGACTGAATTAAAATAAACATTTTCTCCGTTGTTGTCGGGAGTTGTGGCATTGTCACAAGGAGTCTTTGTTAATTTCCAATCAATTTCCTTAGTATTTTTGGTTATTGACCAATCACGAGGCGTGTGAGATATTTTGTTTACGTATAGTATTTTTATGAATGATATTTGAAAAATCGGTTCGTCATCAAACTCCTTGTAGATCGCATATAAACTGACTCTGACGAAAATCAAGATTCAACATTATTTGTTGCAGTACTTTGTACGAATTATAGACAATTTAAATATAAGGATATGTCCCCTGTTGCTTCACTTCCACCCTCCACGAGGCATGCGTCTGTAGACGACATTCCGAAATGTCACCAACAAATAAAATCAAAAAATTCAAAATAATTAAATGTCTTTACCATAATATTTGGAATCACCATGAACAATGCATTACAATAAGTTCAAATATGCCTAGTATTGATCCAGTAAACCTTGAGATAGACCTTGAAAATTAGGGCACGTTTCTGAACAATTATGTTTTGTATGCGGTTAAACCAAAAGCCGCGTGAAAAGTGTTAGATACCATCTCAACTAGATTAACTAGTTATTATTGGTTAGTAAGTACTTACCTAGTAAGGACACCAGTAAGATAAACTGAAGAATATGTAACATCATAATGATTCCTTAATATAGCTCCTTTAACAAAACCGATGTTGCTCTAAAGCTACGCGATCTTCTTTTTCAAAGCTAGCGCTTAATTGCCATAACATTTGTCACGGACGAAGGGCAGCAGAGAAATCATGTAAAAGTAATAAAATAGAACGACACACATCAAATGGGCATTAAAATAACATTGTAACTATACATATAAACTACAATAAATCCCGGCCAATTTTAAAGATTAGTCTTCCAGAATTCAAATTACTATACATGTACACTTATATTTCAGGTTCTATATAAATATCATCATTCATTTTCATGTTAGTGAATTATATTTACTTTTTACATACAGCAACTACATATTCTAGTAGGCCTATGTAGATTCATTCGGACGCATGCTATTGACATATTGAAACATCACATAAATGAAAAAGGCAAGCAGTAAGTTATTACATTGTCGTTGCTGTCAGTTTCATACCGACCGGTCCACACATGGTGGTGGCAATCAGACTGATATGTAAAGGCACAAATGTGGAAACATCATATATATTTCAAATTAAAATTTGTGAGATAAATAAACCAATAAATAAATACTCAAATTATATTCAACTATGTTTCATGATCGACATCATTTAAATATTAAGCATATACATACACTCTAGATGTGGTGAACAATATTTATAAACAAAAAAAACAATATCGCGTTAAAAATATGTGACAAAAACTTACATATTTGATCGGTTACATCTGCTGAAAATATCTTCAGCAGACGATCAGAATGAGAATTGTTTCCTGACCGGTAGCTGATTATAAAATGACTTGAAATATAGTACGTTTGGTGTTTGGTAGGAGACAAGCACTCGTTGTCGTAGCAACGCGTACAACAACAACAACACAATTATCTTGATACAGTGCAAATTACCATCAATGCTCGTTTTACCAAATTCACTCAATGACAATAACAACAACACTTTTCCTCCAATAAAGTCAAGTTTGTTGACATATGATAATATTGAAGCCTTACGGTACAATTCATCATGTTTATAAGAACAATTTTGTAAAATAAAATTTGCGTATTATTTGCATATTTTTAAATATGCAAATAATACGCAAATTTTATTGCGTATTGTATAGGGTTGATGATAATTAAAATGATCATCAACCCTATACAAACCATCTTAAAAATATTAAATTTAAAAATACTTAATAATACGGACGAAACGCAGAGTAATCAGTAGACTACGATCAAAACAATAATCATAAAAGCGTAGAGCAAATTGCTCATACAAGCGTATATTTCAAGCAATATTAATGGGTTAATTGTTTTCTTGATTGTTTTCCTTCTTGGTCTAGGCCTTGTTGTTGTCGTACTTTTCATAAGTACTTTGTATCCCTATGGGAAGGGGCGCGGTATAAATGTAATGTATTACATTTATTATAGGGCCTTAAAGCTGGCCTACCACTTTAGTAGTTCACCACAGACGAACTGGTTATACACCTGTTCACTTGATGACAGACTGTACTGAGTTAACATGGAGAAATTGTAACCTTGTACAATTCCCTAGAGAACTGGATGTGGCTAGTAACCCAGAGTGGTAGCTAGCCTTTCCACGCGGCTATTAGTTTTACCATATACAAAACAGATTGTTCAGAAACCTTTCCCAACTTTCAAGGTCTATCTCCTGGATTACTGAACCAATACTAAGCATGTTTGTACTTATTTCAGTGCATTCCTCATGGTGATTCCAAATATGGTGATGTAATTAAATAATTTTGACATTTTTGAAAAAAATTGTGACATTTTGGATTGACCTCTGCAGGCGCCTGCCACATGGAAAGAGTTAAGAAATAGAATTCACTTAAAAGGATCGTCAATTATTATCTCGAGTTGCCATGGCAATTAGCGACAAACAAAGATATAAGTAATTTGGATAATTATTTGGAATTGCATGACCTTGGTCAATTCATGGTTGTAGTTCCATAGCATCGTGAACCTTTACTTGGTTGTTATCAAGATGAGATGTATTTTTCTATACAGATACAAGTCGTAATTAAAATTTTTGTTGTCATTTATGATGAAGAGTTGATATCATGTTCATGTATGAACTATGCGTATTTTCTAGGGTGATTTACATGTGTAACTTTTACATCATACAACATAATTAAGGAATATAAAGCTAACGGCTTATTTTTGTTGCTGAAAACTATATTGCATTACTATGGATTGTGTAATTGGTTGCTTGACTGGAAATTAGACACATAATTCGAGCTAATTTTCATGTAAAACACAATTTTGATCCCACCATAAATTATGACAGCTAAACACACACAATACTACAGGAATCTAAACATGCTAATGCATTGTAAGTGTCTTGTGCAAAATAGCTTTGCGGTTACAAGATTAAAACTAAACTTTCCCGTTTCTGAATGTAGGCTTAAACTGCCCAAATTGGCAAATGTAAGATTTCTTTGATCAAGAAACACCGGGACTTTATAGAAGACAGTAAAACAATTAATACAACATGGTTTGAGGGAGAGTAGTGCAATCGGAGCGAAGTGAGGTAGTCACCAGTCACCCAACACCAACATGACCAAGGGACCAGTAGTTTGCAGTAGTTTCCCGAAATGAACCATTTTTTTCTATATATTTGCGGACGCAATTTCCTGGCAGAAGAACGATATAATCGAAATCCGTTTCCTGTCAATTGCGACAAACCTTCACGGATTTTTGTATTATCACATACTTGGTATTGGTAGATGAGTCTTAATTATCATGATTATCAAAAATAAGCCTCAACTCTGCACGAATCTCGACGCCATGCGTGTTGTTGTCAACCTCGTACTTTGCGTCCCCGTTTACTATTTACGTGTTCATTAGAGGAACGTAGTCGAAGCTTCCGCATGTTGGTAGTAGTATAAAAACAAACAAGCATACTGCAGGCGTTTTAATGTATCCGACTTTTGTTAGAAATGAACCAATCAAAAAGAGGATACCCTTATAGATATGTACAGGCTGTCCAAAAATGATTATTACCAATCGATGCCCAAAGTTCAATACATTTATTCATCATCAAAATGAATGAAATTAGATCCGTTGTTTTTCTATCGTATTATTTTCTATACTGTACCCTTTCATTAGAATTTTGGATCATGAATATCGGACTTATTTTTTAACTTCATTAAAATGAAGTTACACTCCATTATGTAAGACATGGTGATTTCACCTTTTTGGCAAAGTGCAAAAAAAGGTGTTTTTAAATAGCTTGTTTGAAAGAAACTAATACATTCTCTCTTGTCTGCTAATATCTGTGGTTCCTTTCTATTTTAAACTGCTGTTGTATCATATTGTTGTTCAAACCATTAATACTTCTTCATTTTGATTCAATTTTAAAAAATAAAAATGAATCTTCACGCATGAGCGACCCCAATCATTGTTTCTATAATGAGCTAGTTTTGAGGCTAAACTTGAGGGACATTTAAACAGGTAAAGACGTGGTCATGGGTAATTAGCAGTGGCTTATACTTTTTCCATATTGGGGATGCATTTTCCTACAAACTTGGTACAAATGATATAGTCCCTTAGTGTTTAACCTCACGAAATCCATTCTCCAATGTGAAAACTGATAATCGAAGCCACTGGTGATTCACCAAATACCACTTCATTTATAAGTCTCCAAACACTTGTCAAATAAAACAATGCATGGGGTCACTCAGGTGTGACAAACTTCTTTTACCCGTTAAATTGAATTAAGGAGAAGAATTATTAATGATTTGAACACCCATAACTAATAACAGTTACAACAGAAAGACACCCAATATTATATTGAGTAGACAAGAGATTATGAGAATAAGTTTCTTTCAAACAAGCTGTAATAGCACACACATTTTTAGCACTTTGTCAAAAAAGTGAAATCACCATGTTTTACATAATGGAGTGTATCTTGAGTTTGATAAATCCGATATTCATGATCTAAAATTCTAATAAAATAGTACAGTATGACAGAGATGATGTTACAACAACGGACCTTATCTCATCGATTTTGATGATGACAAAAATGATTGAACTTTGGGCATCGATGGGTACAAATAAATTTGGGACAGCCTGTATGAGGTGTAATAATTAATCTGATGTATCATGGAGCAAATATGACATTTCTCCAACCTTCATCCCTTAGGTGTGACTAGTTTTAAGAAAATACAGTCTAAATATCAGAAATACATGTATGTGCTATTGAAGGGTTTTCAAAAAAAAGGGGAAATAAAATAATTTCTGAAAAGTGTGTAACTTTAGGATACCAGCATCGCACGATACTAGCACAAGAAATTTGCCCGACACAGGAACATTTTATATGTGCCAGTATCGGAAGATACTGAAAAGAGAAACGGATCAAATTAAGCAGTCAAGACAAATTTCCCAATTTGGAAACTGACTAATTAATTGTCAAGTACCCCAAAGATGGTCTTTTAAATTTTTATTTTTATTTTTAATTTAAAGATGACTTAGACATCAATGTTATTTTTAATATTAGTCCATTTATGACTAATGTTTACTATATTTGGAATCACCATGAGAAATGCATTGAAATAAGTACAAACATGACTAGTATTGGTTCAGTAATTCTCGAGATAATACTTTGAAAGTTGTGAACTGTTTTTAAAAAATCTGTTTTCTATTTGGTAAAACTAAGGAAGAAAAAAAATCCCACTTGTTGGATTTCTTTAGGGTTCTAAGAGTTCTTTAGGGTTCTTAGGGTTCCTCGAAAAAAGTGGATACTTTCTGTTTGTGCAGAGTTTACAATTAATAACCCTCCCTTTTGAAGACATTGGTATCCCCTATATCCCCTACGCGCAATTGTACAATGACAGAATGTTGTATTTTTTAGATATAATACAGTTGCACTAGTTGTTCCATATTCATCAATAAACACTATGCTAATGATTTCGTTACATCGGCATATAATACATGTACGTAATTGTACATGGAAGTACAATTTGTTAAGTTGATACTTCTGTGGTTTGTATACCGTATTTGTTTGTTTGTTTGTCGGGGTGTTTGGTGTTGGGGTCGATGTGGGTTGTATGTTTGTTTGTTGGGGTATTTGTTTGTTTGCTTAACACCGTCAGTCCTTACAGACAGAAAGTCAGGTCCTGAAGTGACCTGCCAGAATGTTCCGGCCAGGTTGTGAAAGCCTATTAACACTATTAGTTCTACATATAAAAACAGATTTGTCAGAAACCTCAAGGATTATTAAACAAAAAATAGGCATGTTTGTACTTATTGCAATGCATTTCTCATGGTGAATCCAACTATTATGGTAATGATATTTAATAATTTTGACATTTTGAAATATTTTGTGACATAATATGTCACATATGTTGAAATTCTAATATTATTAAAATTTCGTTCGTGCGGAAAGTGTTAATGTTTACAAGCATGCTAGGTTAATTCTTCAAAATATTAGTGTTCTGAATTTGCTATTCGAATTCACGTTTTACTTTCCATTATATTAAATGGATTGCTACTTAATGCCTAGATGCATCTCGTATATTATTGAATTGGCTCTAAAATAGAAATAAAATAAGTGGAGACAAAGGTTGATGGCTTTGCCTCACTTAGATTGATTAATATAGCCAGTATCAGAACAAAATAATTAAGTAAGGAAAATTAAAAAATATATTTTTCTCAAGTGCTGTGCAATTTTTATTAATAATAATATAAATGGAGAAAAAGGTTGATGGCTTCGCTTCACTTAGATTGATTAATATAGCCAATCAGAACAAAATAATTAAGTTGGGAAAATTAAAAATATTTTTATTTTTATTTTTAGAGAATTCGCTGTGAGGTATGCTCATTTGATTTTTTTATCGGCTATGAAAATGTTGATGACTGTTACCTCATTTAGATTGATTAATATAGCCAGTATCAGAACAAGTTAGGAAAATTAAAAACATGTTTATTTTATTTTTAGAGAATTTGCTATGAGGTATGCTCATTTAATTTTTGTATCGGCTATGAAAATGATTTCGGTTGAACAAAAAGCGATTCAGTATAAAAAAAACATCACTGAATTTCACGGTGGCAATTTATAATACGTCCAATATGTAGGCACTGTGTGCAAGTGAAAGGGTCGCCCGTTAACTCAAAAGGAAACGGTGTTAACAGTCTCTGCCTCTAAGAGTGTACCATGTGGGAGTCATGGGTCCTGAGATCAACTTGTAAAAAAACAATGATACATTCGTCGTTGTCGTATGAATCATAGCTGATTCTTTGTGACCATTGATGATGGAGCGCCATTGTTGTCTATTTTGTGACATGCGATGTGCAGAGATAAGAGATAAACCTGGTGCTTCCTTAATGCCATCAGTCCATCGGAGTTTTTCACAAATTCCGACAGCACCTTGAGTTATATCCTTTTTCTAGGTTGTCACCTTCTTGTCCAAAGAATTGCAGTTTGTTGCGCATGCTCTTATTACACAGATCAGTTCGGTCTCCAATCTGGCTTCTGACAAATTAATTGGTCTTATACTCTTTCCATGATATTCCTAACATCTTTCGCCAACACCACATTTCGAAAGCTGATATTTTCTTTGAATCCGCAATTCCCAATGACCAGGTTTCAGCTCCATGTTTTAGCCATGGCCACTCGTCTTTTAATCTCCCCGAGCTTCCACATTGCAACCTTCAGTCTTACATTTAAAAAATGTGACCATCCACGACCAGATTGAGCGACCCATCTTGCATAAACAACATCAGTGCTCAGAATACAAGGAAAAACATTAGTGAAAGATTCGATTTTTTTATGTACATATGTATTGTGTAATGTGCATTGAGCTACGATATTTTTTTTTCTTCTGAAAGTAATCATCAAAAACATATCTTTCCTTTTATAAAAAAAAAAAAAAAAAATTGCTCTGAATAGGAAAACATATCATTTTGGATTCAAACAGCGAACACGCGGCAGACGTCTGCAACAGACGATAGTTCCAAAATTTCACAAAAGGTTTCAAAAATGTTACAATTATTGAATTACAAAGTTTGGAATCACCATGAGAAATGCATTGCGACAAGTACAAACGTGCCTAGTATTGGTTCAGTAATCCTTGAAATAGACCTTAAAAGTTGGGAAAGTTTCCTGAAGAATATGTATTGTATATTGACGGTGAAACTAATAGCCGCGTGGTGATAATGGCGAACAAGCATAGCACTAGTTCAACTAACCTATTTCAAAAATACTAATTGAACTAAAGTATAACATAACACAATTACATTGTTCATTTGCCCCTGAATTTATACAAGCTGACGCATTCAGCGGCTCCAAAATATTATGATAAATAGTTAGGATACAGTATGTACTTAGTATTAAAGTATAGCGCCATCTATGACGCAAATATTGTTTAATGAACGGGTAATAGCTATAATATCATGACTATAGAGGGCATTTTGACGAATGCTGTGTTTTATTCAGACGATGGCGGTCACGAACGGCCGTACATTTTGAATTTCCGTTGGTTTCAATGTGAAATTGGATTTCGATTATATGACCCCATACAATTCATCACACGTTGGAACTAAATTATGTCACTCCTAAAACCGCTGGAGTTGGATGACCAACTCCAGAGTCAGTATTAGTTTTTGAATTTAATCAGTTGTTAAGCGTTCGTCCCATTCACTTGATCACGTAACCTCGTTCGCATAATTGAACCTGAATATTCGTGATTATGCGTGGGTCCGGCATCGTCTGGTTTTATTCGAATACATTCAGCTTCTTGATAACTTAATCAGAGAGACTTAACATTAAACTTGGTTCAGGAATTGCTTGACATTCTACAATGTTCACTAATTTAACATTCGGGAAACCACAACCCCTAGCCCTATTGGCTTAGTTTGTAAGCCCATCCTACAATACAAAATCTTGTGGAAATGTTGAGAATTAGGAGGAGAGCTATAATTTGTCCCAATCATCTTGTTCGTATTACATCTTTAAAACACTTTCCACGCGGCTAGTTTTTCCATATACAAAACAAATATTAGGCATGTTTGTACTTATTGTAATAACGTCAAATAATGTGACATCATCTATTAGTTGTGCAATGATAAAATGTCAAACAAATGAGCATAACTTTTGAACAAAAGCAATTATAAACCCCTACTAATTTGCTTTAGGTAACCAATATGTGATGCGATCTGTGAAAACCCGCCACATGATGGGATTGTTCATATTGAAGCATTAAAAAGCTGGAACTGTGCTGATTACAGAACTGTTTCGATCATTTTTTCTACGATCATTGATCACTACAAAAAAGTTATGGGTGAAAATGCTACAAAACAAGAAATCATGAAAACAGGCCAAAAAGAATACATAGATCGATCGAATAGCATTATATAGTTAATTAGAAAAGTGACTTAAGGGGGATGTGCACCTTCGCATAGCCTCCGTAAAACTGCCGTAACTTCTTCATTATTCATTTAATCTTAATAAAAGTATACATTTTTTTGCAGGAAAGGGTTCAATGAATCCAACAATGATCATGAAATTGACCATTTTGGAGAAAATTATAAAACACATGTTTTTTGACCCATTTTAGGTTCTGCAAAGATAACTCAAAATATATTTTGCCAAATTGTGTCATACTAGTTTTATTATATTCCTCATGCAATTCCCTAGGACTTTTTTTTAAATTTTAATTTATCATTTTTTGAATTATAGACCAAAAAGTGCTAAAAAACGTGATTTTTAACCTCCAAAATCGTGAAAATCACGTTTTTTTTGGAAAAAAATCATATTTTTTGGCACTTTTTAGTCGATAATTCAAAAAATAATGAAGTAAAATTTAAAAAAAATTCGATTCCTAGGGAATTGCATGAGGAATATAATAACACTAGTATGATAAAATGTAACAAAATATATTTTGAGTTATCTTTGCAGAACCTAAAATGGATCAAAAAACGTGTTTTTTATCATTTTCTCCCAAAATGGTCAATTTCATGATCATGTTTGGATTCATTGAACCCTTTTATGCAAAAAAATGTATACTTTTATATAGATTTAATAGATAATGAAGAAGTTACGGCAGTTTTAGGGAGGCTGTACCTGAAGGTGCACAGCCCCCTTAAGTAAGTTTTCGAAGGTGAAATTTCATGAAGATGATGACACAAAGTATTGGAAATGAACTTTCTAAAAAAAATCTAAAAAAAAAAAAAAATTATCCATAATCCATAGTTCACATCCGACGGGTTTTCACAGATCACATTATTATTATTTATTTCGCACTAGGAAATATAATATGTCATTTCTTGGAGAGATAGATGCAACTGTATATTGTTTAACAGTGTGTACCTTAATGCTAATAATATTTTCGTTCAATAAAATATGAAAATGTTCTACTCCACTGAATGAGGCGGAGCAGAGTTGATCAAATGGAACTTTTCATCGTTTTACTGATTATCATATTTTGTCACTACACCAAAAAACACACCATTGACATTATCTGTTCTTTGTTACTCTACACATAGGCCTACATAGTACAGTTGTTTATATTTGTGACCCATCACATCAACACCTACCTGTCGGTAGATATGAAGTAAATTATCTTGAAAATATAAAGAAATTAAAAGGAAATGCTAAGTTTCTATTCATCATATTTCCTGATTCTTAAGGCTACATTTCAATTATGAGGTATCAATTTAAATCTTGATTTGTGCATGTTTTGGTGACGTTAAAATCAGACATTAGATAAAAGACCACATGAGGTATTTTTTGATGTGACGTCTCGTCATTTTTATCATTGTTGTGTACATATTTATATTCAATTAAAAGTTCGCACTTGCGTATTGTGAACATTCACATGAGTTTTTTGAAGTCTCATTTTATCACTGAAATTCATTTTAACATTTCGCCGGTGACCAGGGTATACCCGGGTATCAGCATGGCGAAAAATGGCACGGGAGCGAAAATTGAGCGAGAAAATCGGGAAAGCAAAGAGAAGGAAAAGGGAAAAACGAAAAACGAGAAACGAGAAAAAAAAGGAAAACAAGAGAATAAGGAAAAAGAAAATATACAATAAGAGGGAAAAAAGCAGACACGGTAATCATGCCATTAATCCATTTCATGCTGTCCGCAGACATGCCGTGTCCGATGGGCAACATATTTAGTTATTTTACCCGCTTTGCGCTTGTACCGTAGTTTTAGCCCTTCACCCCTAATCGATGCGATATTGTGGGTTTACCGGACTATTTTAGCCAAGCATGATTACCAGTCTGGTACGATTACCTCTTCTGGAAGCATTCCTTTTCGGGAAGTATTACCCACAATCTCTTGCAAAAGTATAATACTCGTAGTAATCATGGTAATCATACAAAAAATACCAATTTATTTATTTAAACCAAAGATGATGATGGATCTATATGAAACATTGACGATCAGAAACTGAGTCCAAATAGTAAATAAACAGTTTAGTCATAATAAATAGCCATTATTTGGGGGATTTTCCTATTTCATTGTAATTAAAAAGTTATTTAGTTAAGCTAATTAGCTCATTAAATATTCAAACTCTTTTTTTTAACAAGTAGGCCTAATATATTTTTTCTTCGACAGAATTGTTTATAATTGTATGATCTTCCATGTTACCAAGTTAGAGCAAGTCGCCAATTAAAACAAAGAATCGATATCCATTCATCGTTTGTAGTCCACTTCGTAAACCCTCAAATCAATACAATGAATCTATAGTCTAACTTATATCTGTTCTCTTGTGTTATGAAATGAGGGTTCCTATTATTGCCAAATTTATCGCATTGCATTATGGATAATAAATGAAAGCTTCCAGAAGTTTGTGATGGGTTCAATCATTGAGCAAAAAAAATAAAAATCTATAATTAGAAATACCTTAACGAGCGTTACGGACATTACATAAATCGTTACGGACGTTACAGCTTTTACTCAAGGCTTTGAAGTGCTTCTAAATGACACACCTTTGTGAGCGGAAACACTTAAAATAATAATTCGTCAAAAATGTGGTCTAATTTGACAAATTAGACCACATTTTCTTCAACAATGGTTTAGACTTGTGCACTGCTACATAGTCAGTGTATGGTAGTAGCCGGCCCTTCTTTGCTAATAAAGATGTAATCATCTGGAAGAGCAGTCCAATTACAGTTTGTTCGATTTACTACCAGCTACATGTACACCCCTTTCTTACTATTAACAGATATCTAATCTGTTAGCTGTTCACCTTATATTTTTATATCAATTGGTTGATTTTGTCCATTTTCTAGGAGTGATAATATCACTTTTACCATCTCCAACTATTATTACGGAATAAACCAAACTTTCACAAATCACCCGAGAGCCGAAGCACATGATACATACCGTTTATTCTTATATATACGAAATAAAACCACATTACATAATATAACCCCACCTATACCCGTCCTTTATGTCCCTTACTCAAACCCAACATGACACGATATATATTTAATACTATTATAACTGAACAAATGTTCATAGTTGTAAAAGTTACTCCCGTAAAAAAAGTACATTTATATCTTTCAACAACTAATTGTTGTGAAATATCTCTTTCTTATCCCATGATGAATTACTGATATTAGATCTCAGGTTGAATATCATCTCCGTCAACCCCCCCCCCCCCCCCCCCCCCCTTATAATTCCGATACGGAATAAACCAAACTTTCACAAATCACGAGCACATGGTACATACCGTTTATTCTATAATACGGAATAAACCACATTACACGCGTAACAAACCACATCACACGCGATACAAACACTTTATCCCCCCCCCCCCCCCCCCCCCACACCCATACTCATCCTTATAGTCCCTCACTCTAACATATGCAGCATGACATACTTCTACAACTGATATCTTTCAACAACGGATTGTTGTGTTAGTAATATCTCTTAGTGTCTCATGAATTCTGGATATACAATTTCAGGCTAGGTCTCATTCCCGTCACCCCACTTTTTAAATATATCCCGTTTGTTCTATAAAACGGAATAAACCAATATTTGCCTTGTTTACAATATATCTTCTCCTTATCTTTTATAATGAAAATATTGATTATGAAACCGAAATTTTATGGATGTTATGTCTAAATGTATCCATTTAAGAGGATCAACGTGTAATCTATGGATATAAATATCATTCATTCACTCTAACACCAACAACAAATATGTTCTCGGCAAAAACAGTGTGATTACACCATGCATTTTATTTAAATCAACACCTCCCATTTTCGTTTAATGAGGAATATTATTTTTTACCCCTCCAAATATAAATATAATAATATATCCAGTCAGATTGTATGATTGCGTAATGCTTTTATGTAAAATAAAATAATTTAGGGCCAATATGCACTGTGTATATTATTGAATGTTGCCTACATATACATGTTACCTCCGAATACAGCATGAATTCATGCACGAGATGCTGTCACTGAATATTTATATGAACATTAATCACCCCCATTGCGATTTAAATCAACTGTCAGATGATGTATTTGCGTGAATAGCATACAAAACTACACTAATAGAAGTAATAAGATTGAGACCGAGGGAGGCTATATAATCAACTTTTAAGACAACAACATCATTATTGATGCACTTGTGTGAAAGGTTACTAATACAAAAGCTGAAAGTTTGATGCAAAACTTCTCCGTTGCTTGTCGACCGAACGCAGCGCACATTTCTACTTTATTCCAGTCGCTACAAGTATGTAACAACAGAGGGAAGTACCACGGTATCGTTATTTGTATTTGAAGGTAACAGTTCATATTTCAAATTTGCCTACGAATACAGCCTTTTATTGCTGATATTTCAAAGAATGTTGCCTTCAAAATGATAACACTTGTCGCACATGTACATTGTATCATACTTCGCTTATTCTATAGATATCAGTCACTAATCTTTGTTTATATTAAAATGGCAGTGTTTTAGATAGGTATTCGGAGGTAATGCATTTTTTTTTACCAAGCCGATGGTTTCCGCTTTTAAAATTTCTAACAGCTTTATCAAAAAATCGACTTGAATGGGAACAATGCATTTAAGTATTTAATTTATTTAGGCTTCCTTACAGCACAAATTACTCTACCTCAGGCGAATTCTTCCCCGAAAGTGAGATTTAACAAAACATGTATTTGTAGGTAACGTCAAAACTTACCACAGCAAAAAGCAAAAAAAAAATCACGACAATTCAGGGGTTGATTGAAAGTAACCACAAATTAATTAAAAGAGGCATTCTTGAGATATCCAGCAATCAAACAGGCAAAATTATTTCCGCTTAAGCTCGTTTTCATCTAAACGGTTGTATGTCTAACAAAAAACCTTAACAACTATTTTGTAAAAAGGGTAAAAAATAGCTGGTTTATTGCTCGTATACGCCCAATTGTGCATTTAAGTTGGTCATATTATATATGGCGCGAACCGTCTTATCGAGGCGGATACGTATAATACAAACATAAAATTGTCAAGATATAGAGTATTTTATTAGAGGCCTGCACATCACGTGTACACTTTTCGTTGGATTCGACCACACTACGTTAACATTCATAAACACATAATAAATGTTGAATCACTATGAACAGGGTGCAATTATATTTATCAAATGATGAAAAGTTTATTACGTTATCCATTATAAGGTGGTTTCAGTCCTGACATAGAAAAGTCCACATATGAAAATTATAACATTGGATACAATGTATGATACTCAAATACATCAATCATGAAAGTTACTGAATTGACGCCAACATTGACATGAGAATAGACAATGAGGTTGTTTACGTTATCCTGTGTATTACGTTATTGACGACAGCAACAGTGCCTAATGCTAGCTTATAACATTTATACAAAGCAATCAATGTAGACGTTAGCGATACCTACTGCATTTCTTCAAATTATGAACCCCATTCTGATATCATAGGTCCATTTTCAATGTTCTAAAGAGATCTATATGACTTCAACTTTCATTCAGCTTAATTTTCATATTACTTACCAGAAAAAAATAAGGAATTCTTACCATTCGTCGTGTTTTTTTCGCACTGTACTTTCAACAAGTATTCCCCATGTATGCCTGATAAAAGGGCCTGCCACATGTCTTTGCTTAATACAGTCGTAGAGTGTGGCTGTCTCTTTATCGATTTATTCGATAGCGTAATAAACGATAACGTAGTAAACGTTTTTCGTACACATTGTACCATGTAGATGATCTGGAAAGAGCTAGCGAGTGCTCCAAGTAACCACAGAGTCTATGTATATGTATCAAATAGGTTTTTAATACAAAATTGTGTTTTGATACATAGTTCGGGAGAAATCTGAATAACGTAATAAACATCCTTAACAAGGTCGCATGCTTTGCAGCATTTTGATTTTTTCTCAAGGTCAGACATGCTGCTAAAGAATTTTGAAAAATATTATTTTCAAATACTAATGTTCTTTTAGATTGAATATGTACATTTAAATGTTTAAATGGTAATTTTGAACAACTTTGATATTCTATATATCGCAGATAACGTAAAAACATCAATATCTCGGACAGAATATATTAAATTGAAACAGGTTAACATCGTAAAAAATGTGCATTTTTTTCCTAACCATGGAATATCGCTATATGTTCCCTACAAATTAGGACACGTTTTGTACTTTTCGTATTGTATTTAATAAAGGCAAAATTTACTATTACGCCGCGGACATGGAAATGTCGCTAATTTGGGGTATGAGCGCAAAATTTGTAGTGAAAACACGATCAGAAGTATAGCAAAGTATATATATATGTCCAAATAGAAAACATCGAGATCTATCCAGAAAATAAGTTTTTCAAGCAAGAAAACATTGTACAGGGTGTCCCAAAAGTCTATGCACGTTTTTGAAGAGTCATATCTCATAAAATATAAATCATATGGTATCAATTTAACCATATTTTGATAGACGAGATTTGGGAAATTAATTTGATACCAAACACAACCCTATTGGTGAACCCACAACATTATAAAACTGGTTGAAAGTCATTGGCCGTGTGCCAGACCAACCCATACCAAGTACCACACATTGTTGCTAAAGGTGCGCATAAACTAACGGTATGAAAGCAACGTTGCGCATTAGTCACAGTTCACTGCTTACCTTGCAACATTAATGTTATTTGATACCAAACTCGGTCACTCACAACATAAATAAGCGTAGTAGACAACATTGCACAGCAACAGTCTACATTCAAGATGGTTTACAGCATAGATAAGCGAATACATATTGTATGGTTCTACGCTGAAACACATTCAGTTCAACTTACTCAACAAAAGTTCAGAAAACATTTCAAAGTGAAACGCGCACCAGGAAGAATATCCATTCTGAAGTTGGTGGATACATTTTTGAACACAGGAACATATTCTGAATGGGTAAAACAACCTTCGATGACGCCTTCAAGCAGCATTAAAATAATCCGCTAAGTTTAAATGTTAACATGTTTGACAGCTCTGTGATGTGTGTGTTCACTCTTCTGTTACGTTATTCAATTGTTTAGGTCTGTGTTTTTGCATTAGCACACGTCTCTGTATACATGGAAAACATTTAAAATTATATTTCACTATAGAAACGAAAATTATGTGTGATATTATGATGATATCACTGTAATGTAAAATTTTAAATATTACAATTGACGGATCACTTCTGTGTAACCAACTCTACCCGTATTTTTGTTAATCTCAATAGGTATGGATTTTGTGAAATACAAAGCTTCAAAGTCGTGCATAGACTTTTGGGACACCCTGTATAAAACGGTATTGGACCAAAGACATGTTTTCATGAGAGTTAACCGTAATCATTCAAGGCATACATTTCGTGTATTTGTTTAGTTAAACGCGCCTTAAACTCGGAACTACCCCCATACCCATGTTTAAAGTTAGACATTTTTTCAGTGAGTTAGACGCGTGTTTAAGTAAAACAAATGTACGAGAATCGCGTTTAGTTAAACGATGTGTACAGTCAAAGTTAGACGCGTGTTTAGCTTAAAACCGTGTTTAACTACGTACGAGAATACGGGCCAATTTGTTTGAATTTATTTGAAATGTTTTGAAATGTTTTGAACATTTTGTTGACATTCACCATGTTTGCACAAACATTTTGAACAATTCCGTTAGCCAAGTTTGGAACAGTGTTTTCTTCGTTGCCTAAGTATTAATTGTTTTCAGTTTCAATTTTTTCTCTCTTTTCAACACGGCGATGGGGACATGAAAGCGTGTGTGCCGTATTGATCAACCGTAACAATGCGGCCGGCCGACTATCCAATTACCTGGGCATCGACCGAAGAATTAGCACTACCATTACCAGTAATCAATTGGTAATATTTTATAGGTCAAATCAGACCATTATACGTGCAGCATGTGCAGGGTATTCAAAATGTGTTATAACCTTTTTGAAACAATTTTATTTTTCCGGATAAATAATTCGCAGTATACAAATAAAAACATATTTGGATAGAGAAAACTTGTATAATTCTTTTGGTTTCAAACTTGAAATAACAGTTATCTGTGTTGCCAGAATACAGACGAAAGACAACTGCACTTTCATATAAAAGCGTAGTACAGGGTGTCTCAATTTTTTTTGCAACGCTCCATTAGGTGATCGTAAATTCCTAACTAAAAGTTACAATAGAACAATTGAAACTACAAAATTAATGCAAATTACTTGGCTATAATTTGATGAAAATCGCGTTAGATTCAGTTCAGTAATTACGAAGAAATGATCGATTACGTAAAAGTAGTCGAAGAACACTTCCATCCAAGTTTGCTTATATTGAGTGATTCAGACCAAACAATAACATCAATACTTCTCTCTCAAAGATAATATTCATTACAGTTGTTCTTGTTCATTTTTTTCTTTTGATTCTTAATAATAATGCCAATTTGTTGAGGTGCAATCAAAACCAATTGCCGTTGCCACCGGCACTAAAGTTGCCAGATGGTTAATTCCTGGTCCGCGCGGTTTTCACACTCTGCTTCCCCATAACAATTGATTGGCTGTTACAATTTTCGGAATACTCCCCGGGTGGCCGCGGTCTGTTTCCGCAGGCGCTTTTCCTGACTCACTTTCCTCCGGGACATTGTCGATGTAGGTAGATTCTTCTGTTCCTGATCCAAATTTCACACCCACCACGCCCATTTGGTGGCCTTCTCGTTTGCACGATCAGGTAAGCATTACTTTTTTGGCATTGTTCTTTTTCGTTCTAAAATATTTACACCAAATTATGAGCTGATTAAAGTCAATAATGCGGTAGGGAAAGAGGTAGGGAAGAAAACTATATAGGTTCTCTGCAATGATTCTTTTGAATTTCAGATTATTTGGTCATTGTACAAGTTTTCCCTTTCCAAATATATTTTCAGTTTGTATACTACTTATTTTAAGAGAGATACAAATCTTTAGAATGGTTTCGAAACTATTGGGACACCCTGTACTAGTAGCATTATACTTCTATAATCGTCGCGGTCACGTCCTGGGTTGGAAATCATAACATAACAAGATAGTTACGTTCTCCTCATGCTCACTAAAGAAGATTGCTTTGCCAGGTGGAGATTACTCCACCTTTATTAATATGATTTACTTATAATTATAATGTGATCTTGTCCAGGGGTCGTCCTCTAATTATGATAATTTTTAGATTTAAATTTCTGATCATAAATCATAAATATATTATGAGTTACAGAGCGATACGATTCCTAATTACTTCAAAATACTCGTTTTAGAGTGAATTTAGAGTGAAAAATAAGTTGTCGCGCAGACCTGACAGTTTATTTTCACTCTTTAAACTATGATCTTGAAGTAATTAGGAATCAAATCGCTCTGTAACTCCGAATATATTCTTGATTTATGATCAGATATGTACATCTGCAAGAAACTCTACTTTCTAAAAAAAATCAAGACTAGAGGGCGCTCCCTGGAATAGATCACATAATACGCCTTTGAGAATTGAAGATGGACATTAATAATGGTCATTTTTGCTGTTGGCACTCGTGAATTCACGAAAGCAGCCTTTATGCCCAGCATATTTATATTGTGACTGTTTAAGAACTTTATAGCTAGGGAGCATACATTATGTTGAAACACTTTGAAACACATGTGACTTCTACCCTAAATCAAGGATACACTTAACAATAAAATTAAGGTTATTGACGCAATATAGCGGTACGCTGTACGCATACACAATTCAATTACGCCCACATGGTGTTTTGTGGCTCTGTTAACGGTGCAGATGTGTGGCGCCACTATTTTAGCTTATTTTGCATGTGTATGACATTTCGACAATATCAAATTATAAATAGCAACAATAAAACTTAGGTTATATAGTGTAAATATAGCGGTAAGTAGCACAATTCAATTACGCCCACATGGTGTTTTAATATGCATCAACAGTGATATACTGTTACTCAGACATAATACTCAGACACGTTTAGTGTTTGAGAATATACAGTCATCAAAAAAGTAACTATACAGGTAATAAATGGGCTTCTAACTCTAAAAATGTATATCGTACCTAAAAATATTAAATTATAAAGTTGTTGAGAAATGTATCCTCTTGTGACATTCCAAAATGTAAGGTAAAGTCCGATTTTCATTTTCACATTTTTTCTTTTCTACACGCAGACCCAGCTACGGGTATATTATCGATGACCGGTAGTGCAATTGGGGACGCATGCGCAGCTTGGATAGTCGGCCGTATTGTTGCGATGGATCAATACGCCACACACACGTTACTTATCATACTCTCCCCTGTGTTAAAAAGGAAAATGAAATTGTGACTTTACCTAACATTTTGGATTGTCACTTTTTTAATACTCAATCGATCGATCCTTGCGTGCAATATCTCATATTAAAGGAGATACATTTCTTAACAACTTTATAAATTAATATTTTTAGGTAGGATATATATGTTGAGAGTTAAAAGCCCATTTATTATCTGTATAGTTATTTTGTTTGATGACTGTAGTCTATGTTTCTACGAGGGGCATTGAAAAAGTTCTACCTCCTACCCAACAACTTTGTTATAAGATGACTACGAGTAGTCTCGAATACTGTTTTCGTCAGCAAGATTTTGATAGGTCCATTTTTCGTGAGTTTTGTTCGTATGGGTCGTGTAATGACGAATCAGTTACTGCTTTATAGCGTGGTTTTATTGTGTAGCCCATATTTTGAATGTATAAGGATTTTGTTTAGGCGAAAGTGGGATATGTTGTATATTAGATTCAGACCTACCGCATGGGCATATTTTTTTGGTCAAAAATATTTAAAAAGTAGGCGTTGCTAATGTGTTTTGGGGCTCGTAACCACGGCACGTTTCTGATTCACATTAAGTCTCCCGCTAAGCCATAGGATCGGCATGTTTTATTTTTTGCCACGGTTGTATTTTTCCCCCTCATAGGCAAGTAAAACGTTGTCGTCATTATGTTGGTATTTTCAGGCAAAACCGCTTTTATTAATATTACACAAATACATATATAATAGTTATACAGTAGTAATAGATAGCTACGGAAAAGATAGGCCTATATCATATTTTGTTCGCTTAAAATCCAATCCAAGGTCAGTCGAGCATAAACCATCGTAATTCAGATGGGTAATTGTTGCTGGTGACAGAGCGACAGAGCGACTCTGGCGTTTAGTTATGTTATAACTTGTTAGATTGTGTTCTGCATCCGGGGTGGGGGCCACTCAATGTTACTTTGTTTTTCAAATTTGATTAGTAAGAAAGAAAAAAGAGAGATTTAGAACGCATATTGTTCACAAAATTTGGACTTTGGTATGAACAGTTTGGTGATATTTAAACTTTCAATAAAATGGGGGTCCTTTAAGAGCTGATACCGGCTCTCAAAAGGAGTCTTTAGAGCTAGCAGAAGAGGGTGAAAAAAGGAGGGTCTTCAGGGAAGCACATACCTATACCCCTTTCCATTGTTTATGCCCCCTGGGTTCTGCATGACTGATAGCAGGTTTCTCTATTACTGCTATACGGTATGTTACATACATGTATATACATTATACAGTTCTAGAATTGTTCAAATTTTAAATGCTCACATATAGTAGTGTCATTCTGAAAATGGTATTTATTTATTACATGACTTATGGGCGGTTAGCATGGTTAGGCAAAACAAAATGTTTGTTTGTCCACGTCCGACCGACCGTGTACCTTGGTGCCGACCGTATTATTTTTTATTTTCTATTATTTTTTTAAAACAACTTTTTGAGCAATTTAAATGGCCAAACGGACCGTTTTATTCCTGATTTCGTACACTATAATGAATCTGGTCTTTAAAAACACCATCCCCAATGCGCAGAACCTGCTTAATTGGAGTATAATGATCCAGATCCAGATCCAGAAGTATCAAAATAATACATACTGAATAACAACGCCATCGGGAATGCCAGTCGTATATTGGTATTTATGAAGAAAAAAAAACATGATTTTCAGAGAGCGCAGTTGGTCAATCCACATCTGTGGAACTATGGGGAACTCTGCCTTTCGAGATGAGTTCCGAGCACATGTTATTGGCATTACGTCACTCGTACCGTTCCGGAAAATTGAAGTAAAATTTGTGATTGGACAAATTGTCACACGCATGCGTAAGGATATTTTTCGTAGCAATACGTCATTCGTATCAGGATTTCGGAAGAGGCCGAAGGGGAAATCGAAATAAAGCCGAAGCACGATGTGTCACACGCATGCGTAAAGGACGATTTTCATCAATTAAAATGGCGACCGTATCGGCCAGCTAAATCGGAATTTGTTCAATTTAGTCTTCATTTAACGTTTTTAAATGACTTTTTCGGCCAATTATCCGAGTTATTTATTATTGGTGGGGTACATCATTGATATGAATATTTCCCCCGTTCCCGATCTGATGATCGACTTTTTGATTGGCGACGAAAGTCGCAGAATTCGGAAACCAATTATATTTCATCGATAAAATAAATAATCGACATGTCGAAGTTTTCTTTTACGACATATCGATACAAAATTTCGTATCTATAACAGCACTACTTTCACGCATATATTTCTAACATAACTTCAACACTAAGTTGTTTCACTTTCTGCACATTTTCAATCATAATAAATGGCGGCGACCGACATGAAAACATGTTCATTTGGTTAGTTTACCAGTTGTATTGTAGGCCTAGGCCTACTATTAAAGTACAATTCTAACAAACTCATGAAAGAGAGTTCAATAGTATCAAAGTGATGTGTTTTGTGTTTGGACGACTTCAATTCACAATATTCATGCCGAATTTATATTTCCAAACACAATTTAAAAAAATAAAAATAAAAAATCCGACCTACCGACCCTACCTTTTTCGGACCCTCTATGGACAAACAAACAATTTTTAGCCTTAGGGGCGGCAGATCTTAACACTTTTCATGCGGCATGCGTCCGCGGACGACAGTGCAACATTTCACAAAATGTTTCAAACATGTCAAAATTATTGAATGTAATTTACCATTATTTTGAATCACCATGACAAATGCATTGAAAGTACAAACATGCCTTGTATTGGTTTAGTAATCCATGAGATAGACCTTGAAAGTTCAGAATGGTTTCTGGAAAATCTGTTTTGTAGGCTATAATGTGGTAAAACCAACAGCCGCTTGGAAAGTGTGAACATAATAAGAATATGATGACACTTATTACGACAACAATAAAATATCAGAAATTATTCTATGCTTAAACTACGAGATGAAACAGACAGTGGTAGTTATAACCAGTATTTAACGTACTAAAATAATAATGTTACATACAGGGTGAGTAAAAAAAACCCTGCAATAGTGAAAAGAAGCCATCTTGTTTTCAAAACCAAGTTGACGTTTGAAACTTTTTAAACGTTGGAAGAATTATATATTTGTTCCTAACGTTATGTGTAAAAAATGAAGTCGATCACAATTTGTGTTTGTCTTTGGTGAACCTTTTTTTTGCTGCACAACCAAATGTACTTGTTTGTCCACGAGAATAGTGATTTTCAATTGAAATTGCACACATTTCATGTTCTCATTTGAATGTCCCGCCAACAAATATTGGGAATAATTTCATACTTATTCAAATTTAGAACGTTATAAGCAATTCATAGAATGGGTTATGTAAATTGATTCTTTTACCTCAAATGTAAACAAGAAAGGATGCATTAAATTCCTATTACGTCACAAATTTACCAGAATTTTCAAATGTTAATGTGAGTCATTTTTTGCAACCTTATGCATGTTTTTGGTGTTTCGTCTGAAATGGGTGCATGGGTATTAAGGTTCACCAAAGCCAAACGAAAAATGCGATTGACTCCATTTTTTCACATGAATTTAGTAACGAATATGTTATTCTTATAACGTTAAAGAAAATTCAAACATCAACTAGGTTTTGAATACAAGCTGGCTTCTGTCCACTATTGCAGTTCTTTTTACTAATCCTGTAGATTCAAAATGACGTAGTTTATTATGAATCAGCTTCCCGAGCATGCGCATAATTGCTTGTACATCACCACACATCAAACATACATACAGTATACGAAATCTAAACTGAGAGGTCTGCAGTTAGTATCAGAAACTATCTATGACCACTTTAAGGATTTACAAACTCATTCACTAGTTGTGCCAGCTTTTGTCTGAGTGGATTGATATTATTTGAATACGTATTTAGATCTTCAAGTATGCGCATGGTTGTGGACTAGAACAAGTTCATCGATATCATTAGAAGGCAGGTATGTGGATATACTAAAGTTTATACCTTTTTTGTGTGTGTGTGTGTGTGTGTGGGGGGGGGGGGGGGGTGTTTGCTTGTTGTAAACGGTTTTTCACTATGATTTGCAATGAAAGAATACATTACTGAAATGCTGTTGTGTGTAAAAGAAATTCAATTTGCTTCCTTGGTGAATTATAAGCGTTGCATTCAGAGCCTCGGCTTCAACCATCAGAAAGAACTGTACCGTGTTTGGGAAAGACATACACAATACAAAATGATTATTGTTTTAAATTTAAGCACCTGCAATATAAAGGTGATTATGTTTCCTACATTTTATGTTAATTTCATTAATATGTCTCTTTTTGTTCTCGTGTGGCAAGACGTAATCAAAAATCGATAAAAAACGTGTTTTCAAATTTGTTAGCTCAAAAGCCATAGGCAAATCTGATTAACGCATGGTTTGAGTTAGGGTTAGGGTTAGGTTTATGCTAGGTTAGGGTTATGAAAGGGTTAGGTTAGTGTTAGGGTTAGGGTAAGGTTAGGGTTAGGTTAAGCTAGGTTAGGTTAGGGTTATGGTTAGGTTAGGTTAACCCTTACCCAAACTCTTTTAGGGTTAGGGTTAGTGTTAGGTTAACCCTAACACTAACCTAACCTAACCCTAACACTAACACTAACCCTAACTCTTACCTAAACTAACCCTAACTCAACTCTAACCCTAACCTAACCCTAAACCTTACTTAACCCTAACCGTAATATAACCCTAACCTAACCCTAACCTAATCCTAACCCTAACTTAAGCCATGCGTTAATCAGATTTGCCGATGGCTTTGAGCTAACAAATTGAATACACGTTTTTCATCGATTTTCGAAGTCTTGCCACACAAGAACAAAAAGAGATATCTCAATGAAATTAACATATAATGCAGGAAACATGTTCACCTTTATATTGCAGGTGTTTAAATTTAAAACACTAATCATTTTGTATTTTGTATGTACTTTAGAAACACGGTACAGTTCTTTCTGATACACGCTGTACACCAACAACCAAAAGTCATAGGACACCTTGTATACTACAAATGTATAGAACCCATTTAACAACAGGGTTAGATTTTTGGTATTCTAGATTTGCAAACTGGTGAAAAGTTCTTATACATTTGTTTAAACAAAATTGAGATATTTTTGAGACATTATTAGTTTATAGGGAAAACACCAATATTTAGTGAATTACAACGTTCTCTTGATATTATATAGTTAGTATAAGAGTTAAATTAGCATTAAAATTAATACTAAATAATGATAAAATGTATAACTTTGTAGTATGCCCAGTTCATGTGGGTGCAATGAGAAGGTATAGGAAAATTGGATGGTTTCTATTATAATGTGAAAGTCATGGTGTTAACATAAAGTGACCAATTCTCAATATCTGAGAAAGATTAAATATTAGGGACAATTGTGGGGTTAATTTCACTTGAGTGGATCCATTGACAAACAATTGCGACGTTTATTTTGAAATTTTCAAAAATTGACACACTGCCTGCCATTGGATTGTAGAGTCATGATGCATGATGAAATTATTCAAAAGTGTATTTTGATCCCTCCCCCTAAAAAATTAGAATTGAATCTAGTAAACAACACAACCAACAATTCTTAATTCAATGTACAGGAGGCCTCACTTGAAGATGAAATGAAGTTTGGTACATGTCCTATTACAACAGCATTGACAAAAACTAGGATGTTAAAAATAACACAATTTGGAGTTAATACGGGTCCAATCCAATCAGTGTTATTTCAACACCTACCAGTGTTAAAACAATAATAGTTGTGTTAAAAATAACACCAACTGGTTTTGAAATAACACCAAGAATCTTAACACCGGTGCAAATTTAACACCGGTGTTTGGATTGGACCCGTATTAACTCCAACTGGTATTAAAGTAACACCCTAGTTTTTGCAGTGTAGAACTCAACAAGAACAATGTTAGCAGACAAGCTTGGCATGGGAATTCCTTCTGTGGTAATCATGTCCAGCAATGCCATTGGTGACAAAAATATTAGATTAGGTTTAAAAACAACAACAAAAAAACCGTCCCTAAGTTAGTGTATTTACATCATAATCTAGCAATTTTGGAATTGTTCACTCAAAATTATTTGATAGCTTTGTTAAACTTTTTAGGGTCAAAAGAGTGATTTTTTTTTAATTTCTTAAAAAAAATCAACATTTTTGGTCAAAATTGACGCAAAATATAGATTCTCTTTCCTTTCGACATATGTATACTTTATATGCATTTGATTAATAATTCAAAAAATACAGCACTCACAAAATTCCAAAAATCAAGTCAAAAACTTCCTTAAGTCCCTCCTTAACGCATTGCCCTTGTAGTATGCATCGGTGGGTGTGATGATTTCCAGGGGTTAATCTCACAATCCAAACACTTAACCAGTACTTTAGTGTTACAAATCACTCTATATTGCTATTATTGTAATTGTTACTAATTCCCGCTACATGTCCACGGTAGTTCGTGTTTGAAGTACAAATATTAAGGATTGTCAAGCTCATATAGTATATCAGAAAGGCGTTAGCACTTGATTTAAACTTGCATTTATTTATTTATTCAAAATAAAAATATTCTAGTGCTCCAGTGGAGGGGGAAACTTATGGTTGTCCTGATCTGGTACTGGTTAATCAGAGGGCAAAATCTTTCCAAAGAAAACAGTTACTTTCAATGTTTATGGTCGGTTAAAGAGATATCTGACATTTAGAATGGTTATAATTGATCAATATGTATAGTTTGCCTCTTACAACAGACCAAATGAATAGCACTTCGGAGATATTATGCTGTTTTCATCCGTTTCCGTCACACTAAATGTACGTTTGGTTTTCACTGCATCTTCAGAAAAGTACAGCCAGTACTCAGATCAATTTACAATGAATTTGTAGCTGAGGTTCCAAGCTACAATTGTGTGATATTTCATAATAATAATAATAATAATAATAATAATAATAATAATAATAATAATAAAGTTATCAGGTAGAACTGACCCTTGTAGTATATGAGTCTGCTCTTTCCCAGAACATTTGATTGTGATCTGACCGATGCTCTGAACAAAATCGACAGCAATGGTAACATGATGAGAGTTACTCACGACTCTCATCTATTCATGACATCCTAGTGCAAATTTGTCAGCAAAAGGTGCCACACCGATATATTGTTGTGAAGTTCACGGTTTCTTCCCGACAATGATCATCGTTCAAACAATTCACATGCAAATTACCGTTTCATTTCTGTCAATTCAAGTAATTCCCAGCAACACATTGGTATCGTATTCTATAGCAGACGAGAGGAAAACGTAGGGGACACACACACACACGGAGTTCTGGTTTTCCTCGGATCCCATATCCTATCCAATTGCCCCTACATACAAAATAGGTGATAATCTATTAGGTACTTTTGGGAGTATAGAGTAATAAGCTAAACAGCAAAATGTTGGGCTCTAGACACTTGATTGATGTCGCAAATAACGATATGTTACAATCCTCAACAATCAGCTATTCGATTTGTCAGAAAGATGGATACATCATTTATTGCACCAAATGAGAGACATTGTTAGAATAATTGTATCCCTGATAAAGATGGGAGTGAAACATTTTACAAGCTGCATTTGAATTGGCTATTCATATGAGTACATCTTGTAATAAACCAATCAGAACCACTGTTAAATAGACAGGTAGAATGCTTACAATGAATTCCTCTGGATATAACCTACCTACGCTGTTTTTAGACAAAGCTATGCATAGAATAAAATGCATCAATGACCAGATTAATACTTCAAACTACTGCCTTCCACCCAATTGGAAGACTATTATATTCCTGAAACGGTATTACTGACAAAGTTTACGCATCTACTATATTACCACACACCACTGCCAGATAAAGATTCCTGTTCTTTTTATATTTATTTCTTGTAACTTTAAAATGAAATGAAATGAAATGAACATTATCCAATTAGTTTTTTTAATAAAGAATAGAAACACTCCGATCTTAAAAACATTCCAATATTTCACAATTGTTTTCAAAAATATCAACATTATTGAATTTCATCACCATTTTTGGAATAACCATAAGAAATACATTAAAATAAGTACAAACATCCATAGTATTGGTTTAGTAATTCTTGCAATAGACTTTGAATGTTGGGATAGGTTTCTGAAAAATCTGTACTCTATACGGTAGAACCAAAAGCCGCGTGGAAAGTGTTAATGTCTTTGAATTATTTGGCACCTTCGTAGTAATACTCTAAGCCTCGACCACTATCAACATAATGTTTAAGAAGAGCAAACTGCAATCTGAAGAGATTGGTGTTAAATTAGAGCCCGTGGAAATAGCACACACGTACTCGGGCCAATCAAATCCATTTTGTAGAACATAAAACAAAATATAAAATAAATCTGAACATCCACTTGATCTACGGAATCCTTTAAGCTTCTACTAATGTCGTTGTAACCTATATGCAACATCATACTTTAAGACAAGTAATAAATCCAATCCGAAGAGATGTACGTTTTAATGGAGTTCCGGAATTAGTATATCTTTCAATTTGAACTTAACTAAGTCAACGGTGTCAATGATAGATCCAATCCAAAGAGATGTACATTTTAATGGAGTTCCGAAACTAGTATGATATGTTTCAATTTGAACTTAAATAAGTCAACGGTGCCAATGAACAGTTATCAACGCTGGATTAGATTCGAGAATATCGTTACCATGGTTACGGTGAGGATGAATATTGAATGAGCTAAAACGAGCTAACAATCAGTCCATTTTGCTAGGTCATCATCTCGCGGGAGAATACGTACAGTATTGTAATGCTTTCGACGTGACAGGCGTCTGAAGACGACAGTTCCAAAATTTCACAAAATGATTTAAGAATTTCAAAATTACTGAATTCCATCACCATTATTTGAAAGACCTAACAGTTGGGAAAGTTTTCTCAGGGTGTCCAATAATGATATATACCGAGGTAATACGATTCTTTTCGGTATGAACATTAATGATATTGTCCAAACCGTGTTCAAATATATCTTGCGCAAACGCCAGCTTTCTTAGGAATTTTAGAGTTTGAATATCGGATATTTCTGATGGAAAATACAGATTTTTTTGTAACGATAGTAGAGTTGAATTTATTTGTCGAAATTATCCATTATGAAAATCTATGAAGTCACTAACCCTTACATTATTTCTGAAATGTTATTCGCATTATGATTGCACCCTCTACTTATTGATAACAATCGATTATTGTGTGCTTAGAAAACAAAGCTTTGATTGAATAGGGCAGGATTTGTTAGCTTGAGTGGTTTTAACCTTCCCTTCTTTGGCGGGAGTTTTGAATGTAATTTATGAGGTGTGGGGCTCATTGTTTGAAAAGATATAGTGCTAGAGAGAATAGATGTAAAGATCGGAACAAAAATAGATATTTCAATGAAATTAACGGTATAAGTAGGAAACATTTTGAACATCATATCGCAAGTGTTTAACTCTGAAACACTATGTGTGTTATGTTTTTTTATATATTTTTGAAACCCGGTATAGATCATTCTGGGACACCCTGTATCATAGAGGTGAGACGTAGTTATGCATTCATTATATGCCACCAACATTCGATAAGCAAAAGGAAGGTTTCAATTGAAGACGTCACAAGGGAATCTCAAAGTAGACAACAATATATTGTTAAATACATAAGATGTCATTACAAATTTAATACATATTATGTGATCTTTTCTAAGTGACGTCCTCTATCCTTGATTTTGATCTGGAAGCATATTTTCTTGCAGATTTGCATTTTTGATCATACATCGTAAATATCTTGACCTGGCACCACAAAATGAGAGTAAAGTAGCAAAAAAACTTTTCAGAAAGTAGATATCCTCAGGTTACATATGACACCAAAATGGTCATACGCCATTCCAAAGTGATTATGATAAATTGAAGTTAACCACCGCTGAATATAAACTGGAGAAAAAGGCCTTCAAAGTCAGTGAAGCTTGGCTATTCAAAATATTCTGTCAAAACTTAATCGAAAGATTGTTTATGCCAAATACCTCTTATTAAACGGCCTGTCATTGGTCCATTTGGAAATTTACAGGGTTCAAACTACTATTAATAGCTTTGGAAAGCCCTGACCTTTATGACCATATCAAATTTGCCATAGGGGATACTATTTTAAACCCGTGGAAATGACGATGTAAACAAGGTAATTTCAAGATATTTCGAGACATTGTCCCTCTCTTTGCGTTCATTTCTTGAGATGTAAGAATAAAATGCTCTTTCTAAAATTACTTAAAAAACATATTTAGACCCAAAATATTTTCTTTATACTTCGGAATGTGATACATAAATAGTTAATCTTTCCGAAAAAGAAAAGATCTCATTTTCGACCTCCCCTTGTCAAATCGACTATTACATGCCATAACTCAAAATTAACCCCAGCGACTTTACGCTCATTTTGTCGTGCCAGGTCACATATGTTGAAAATTCGTTAAATAATTGGAAGCAGATTATCATATTGTGATTTTAAAAAAAGGTTTGATAAAGATCACATAATATTCCTTTAAACATTTTCAAAAGCCATAGATCCCTGAACATCAAGTGTAATTTGAATAGTCAGATTGCGCGTCCTGACGCATTTCTTTGTTGCAGCCACCGGCCAGGGAAAGACGAGATTATACTACACACTATGCTATAAATATGTGTATTACACGCGTATCACTATGTTAATAGGGTTAAAATGTGTGTATTTCGTTGAACAGGTTGGCCCAGATTTCATGACGTATGGCTATAGCGTTCAGAATAATACAGGTTGCAACGTGGTTAACAAAAGTTAGCCCACATCTGACAGCCATTTTCTTCTTTTAACTATTAATATAATCAACAAAAAAAATTGTCGAATAGAGCGTTGTGATCCGAGCGCTCGCGTTCATCCAAATGTTTAACGCAGTCTTGCGATGCACCGCATTCCAAACTAAAGGCGCACAACGATTAAACGTCATGTCGTCGTAGAAGAACAACATTGAATATTGTGGCTTTGAATACATAATATCACGATCGATAAGGATATGAAGAGATCGGGAAGGGTTTCGTAATATGCGTTGAATAGTGTGCACCAAGTTCCAGTATGTGCGTCCAATATTCAAACAATATTGCCGTCCCATATTGTTTGTGCTGCGCAGAAGATGTGCTGGTGAGTATAATATGCACAGAGAAGGTCCGTTCGGCCTAACTTATTTAGTTTTTGTCAAAACACTATTTTATATATAATAATACTAATACTATTGAATGTCTTATTTTCGGGGTATACAAGGATATATTGCACTCGCTATAAAAATATATTCTTATATCACCCTCAAAGCCATTCAATATTATATGAAATACTACTAATTGAATGTCTTATTTTCGGGTGATACAATTATATATTGCATTCGCTATACAAATATTGCACTCGTCTCCGACTCGTACAATATTTGTATACCTCGTGCAATATATTCTGGTATCACCCTCAA
The DNA here is from genome assembly GCA_035610835.1 of Ophiura sarsii. Taxonomy (NCBI): domain Eukaryota; kingdom Metazoa; phylum Echinodermata; class Ophiuroidea; order Amphilepidida; family Ophiuridae; genus Ophiura; species Ophiura sarsii. Next base: position 14,040,144 of record CM069447.1, on the reverse strand, counting down.
AGCCGTTCAATATTATATAAATATCATGACTGTAATCAAAACATTAATTGTTCTTTTTTCATTTCTGTATTGTATTTTTTTACAGAATGACGTAGACGACGCAGTTCTCCTTGAGTCCTTTAAAAGTCACCTTTATCATGGCAAACTATACCCTGACAACACCTAGCGAATTACTCTTTCAAAATGGCAATGAGACATCAAGCACTAACTCAACGGATTGGTTGGACGATTTCGATCAAGTTATTTCGTTTCGGGACATGACGCGAAGTATATGCAAGATATCGCTAATCAATTTGCATCACGTGATTATATTTTCGATTTTCGCGCTCTTTGGCTTCGTTGGTAATTTTATGCTTCTCTCCGTTATATTGCGAACGGCGGGACTGCAAAACGCACCGAACATGCTGTTGATAAATATCACTATTGCAGATATTCTGTACATGATGATAGCGGCACCATTCGGTATTCGCCACGAAGTGTTTCCATGTTGGCTCCATGGATCATTGGCGTGCAAGTTCAAGCATTACTTGCCATTGGTGGCTCAAGCTGCTTGTATTTTCTCTTTAGCAGCATTGAGCCGAGAAAGATATAATGCTATTGTGCGAGGATTAGAGACTAGGATAAGTCGAAGCACACGACGTACTATGATTGTTGTAGTAGCCACATGGGTGTTAGGATTCATAGTAGCCTCGCCTGTATTCTGGATCACCAAAACGAACGCCTACGGCCTTCTCTGCCAGTATGTGCCGATGAATGACACTGTGTCACAGATATACATTCTCTCACAATTTGTACTGCTGTATATCATACCTCTTGCTTACATCAGCGTAAACTATATCTTATTGGCAAGATCTCTGTGCACGTCTACAATGATGAACCTAGCGCAGAACCAAACGGCCATCAACCCGATTCATGCGCGAAAACGACTGGCGCAGATCGTTTTAGTGATTACGTTTTTGTTTGGCATACTCTGGCTCCCGTATTATGTGTACTTTTTGTGGTTTGTTTTCAACAAGGAAGGATTTAGCGACAATAATGACTTCAGCAAGATCCGTTTCTTTCGTCACCTGTACTATTACATGTCGTTGGCAAACTCGTGCCTGAACCCATGGGTCGTTTTTGTCATGAGTTCGGCGCACAGGCGATCTTTGAATCTCTGCTTTACTCGTAGCGAAGCGAAAAGTGTAAAGTTAAGGAAAATAACGTGTAGAAGGATTGGTTCAACAAAAAGCGCCAGTGGTACAGCAATGACTACGATTTAAGTATTTATATCTAGAAGAAAGAAAACACATGTCAATTCTCTAAAAGGTACTGGACACTTAGTCCGTGAATCATGGTATAATCAATTTCATATTTGAGGTTGTCTCTTATTGAAACACCTATTTTACATTGCGCGTCAAAATGTCCCTTATAAGGACTTCCGTGCTGTCAATAATAGCGTTGTCAATATAGCGCCCTCATTCTAAGAGTTCATCGCGAGTACTCACGCCCACATATATAGGAGGCTTAGGTTTTGCGTTTTATAAAAAAAATTCTTGATCGATGACTGCCATTTTTATATAGTCTTGATATATAACGAGAAGTGGAATTATGTGAGGAGAGGGGTGTTATTCTTACAAACGGACGCATGTCGTCAACGGTACCATGGTTTCATATAAAAAATGCTAATACATATGGCGTATACGTATAAGTGACTTGTACGTAAGACTTATACATGGTGTGTATCATGTGAACGTGAAGGGATCCGCAGAATGTCACCCTCTAATATGCATAGCGCCCACTGAAAACCTAAATTGTTCAGCCTAACTAACTTAAAGCTAGTCCAGACGGTGCTCATCTTGACTAGCTTTAGTCTAGTCCAGCATTGCTGGACTAGCTTTAAGTTAGTCGCTCTACTATCTTGATGTTAGTCCGTCCTAAGCTGGACAAGTTTAGGCCAGTCGCTGGACTAGATTAGGCTAGTCGCTCGACTAGCTTTAAGTTAGTCCAGATAGTGTCCATCTTGACTAACGTATGGTAAGTCAAGCTAGCTTGACTAACTTAAGGTTAGTCCGGCTCTGCTCGAATAACGTTAGTCCAGCTCAAACCATATAATAGATCCCACCTGACTCAAATTGTTCACGTTGCGTAGCAGTACTTGGTTTCGCCACGGGTGATTGCTCTGCTGTCTGTTCAATAGCACTCGTATTGACCATGTTGTTTGCGGGGCTGTAGTGGACTGACACGTTAGCGTTCGAAATGCCCGCGCGACCGTCGTTCTTTACGGTTAGTTTTTTCCTACTCCGAGTCGTCATTCCAAACAAAATGTAGCATAAAATAGTCTACAGATGTTGGCAAACACTATGATGTAGACAATATGGCCACACAATGAAATAACTACGGCAAATTACGTCTGGATTGGCTAGCAAAACCGGACCGGCGATGACGTACGTCTTATCTGCATGCCGCCATTGATATTTTTTCTCAGTACCTTGACTAACCTAAAGCTAGTCCAGCCAGCTTGACTAACCTAAAGCTAGTCAAGCCAGCTTGACTAATACACCTATCAGCTGTAAGACGCACTATACGACCCCCGGGAGAGGTGCGTCGTGGGTGCGTCGTTTACCAATACATTTTGACGGAGGGTACGTCAGTGGCAGCCTTTGGTCCGTAAAAAAAATGACGGAGGGTGCGTCAAGGTCCGTCACTTTACATGGGTGCGTCACAGTGTACATCTATTTACGAACAACAAAATACGACCTTTAAATATACGCTATAGGCCTACTATACCACATAACTCCTTGATACCGCCAACCATATTTGACTATTTGTTTTAGTATACAAAGGTTTACATCGAGTTTAGTGTAATTTCATTTGGGGGGCATCAGGGGTGGGGGGGGGGGGGGGGGGGGCGGGGACTTATCACAATAGCGGTCGGTATACGTGTATGTGCAGCCTTTTGGCATGCCTTTTCTCGAAGTATATGGGTGGTATTGATTAAATCAGAAATGTTTTTGGTATTTTAAATGCCCCCTTAAATTCTTTGATGGTTTATAGAAGGTGTAATTACCCCAATCCGAAGTTCAAATGTTTAAATACACTTTCGAGAACCCAATTTTGGTTAAAATACACTTTCGAGAACCCAATTTTCTACTTACCTCCCGTTTATTGTAAATAGGCGCAAGCCTACATGCATAACAAGGGATGTAGGATTCCCCCTTCCCCTCTCCCACCCCCACCTCCTGGTTACGCCACTGAACGGGTCGAAGCAGAATGGGAAATGTTCTCGAAATTGTTTCATCCTCATCCTGAGTTAAGTATTTTATGAATTTTAGACCAGTCAGTCATAATTGCACATATACAAGTTCTCCTCTTGGTTCCGTCCATCCCGGTCCCGGTCCGGGGTCTATATATTCGAGGGCCAGGGTGACAACATCGAATACGGGCAGATCCCCGTGAATCAATAAGTAGTTTCATTTTCAGTATACACTGAAAAATAAATTGGTGTCACAGCGACGCCTTCTTGGAGTCAACTGTAAATGACACTTACAAAGGCGTTATTTTGACTCCAAAATTGGTGTAATCGTCAATGATATGGGTTTGCACATAATTTACGGTGACACCGTTAAGTGTCCGACGGACACCTTTCAGTGATCATTTAGTGATTTACACCAAAACTGGTGTCAGATTAATTGAAATAACTCCAAGGGCGTCAATAGTTGGCGGGAAAGCTCACGGTGTTTAGAGGTGTCGAAGCAGCATGACACCAATTGGTGCAATTCTGACACCAATTGGTATAATTCTGACACCAATTGGTGTAATTCTGACACCAATTGGTGTAATTCTGACACCAACTGGTGTAATTCTGACACCAATTGGTGTAATTCTGACACCAAATTGGTGTAATTCTGACACCAATTGGTGTAATTCTGACACCAAATTGGGCGTCTATCAACATATCAACGCATGCGTTTTCTCGTCGCCATTTTGTTTGCATGTTACGAGCCGGTAAGACTGGTAAGTACCGATCTGCTCCATTTCCAGACATTTTTGATAATAATTACGATACAATTAGCGTAATGTAAGCCTTGTTCATGTTGTTTAATATTGCGCCAACTAACTGATGAAATGAATTACAATTTCATAGTCAGAGACTAGCATTTTGTTGGACTGTGTGTCAGTGCATGGACTACTAGTACTATGTGTGTGTTCGTCATGCATGCATACGATGATATGTGCAACATTACATACATGTAGCCCGATCTGGCTCAGTGGTCATCTTTTTCATACGGACGTCTTACATTACGCTAATTGTATCATAATTATTATCAAAAATGTCTGGAAATGGAGCAGATCGGTACTTACCAGTCTTACCGGCTATCTCAATATGACTCTTAAAGGCCTGCCTAAAAATCTGGAACATATCAACTTGAGTGGTGCAGCATGTAGGATTGGTGGTTAGGTTTTAAGTGGCTGGTGACACTTTTATGGTTTTATAATTGGCTAAGTTGGCTAACAGAAATATTTGAGGACAAAATAAGGTCAACACTTGTAAACAGACACTTGCTCCCTGCCTGCACGCTGACTATGCAGACAACATGGTAAAGCAAAGAAACTTTAGAGTTGGATTGTGGGCTCTTGGAACATTGATGAGCATATTAACACAACTGTAACTTTTACGAACAGTGGCAATTCAAACATTTTATTGTACATAATAATTCTATATTCATACTCTACATTGTCAAATGTTTCAAAAAAAGTAATTGAGAGATTAAGATTGTTATTGAAATTATCAAATGAAACTTCAAAAGGATCAGCCCTCATTTTAAAAATGAAAATAAATATTAAAATGGGGTTCTTTATGAAGTCAACTCCAAACAATTCAGTTTTATTTATTTTTCTTCATCATTGCATCTATTTCATTTCACCCTAAAATGTTAGAACACTGTATTGTCATTCATGATTTATTTTGACCAAAGGAATAAAAGCACATCCAAAACAAACCCTTCCACTATCTATGGGCTAACATTTAGGCAGAACAGCAACAAAATAATGCTAACAGGTACACAATCGTTTCATTTTCTCTATTAAAAAAAGGCATATATGGCATAATATAATGTTATTCAATTGCAGCCAGGTCAGAACATCATCAACATACATGACATATCTTGCAAGAAAAACAATTAGCAACGAGCAGTTAAAATAGGGAAACAGAGACCCATTCGGCATTCATTCTTCCACTACAAATGGCTATCAAATGAAAAGTGTATGCATCCATTCTCAATAGAATAGTCCTAATTGCATGTAATGATAGCAAAATTTCTTTGGAATGTATTTTGAATGGTGAATTAAATTATTGCAATTCATGATGAGCTAGAATAAGAATCAGAGTAAAGGAAAATAAGTCCGATGTGGCTCATAATCAATATATTTCAGAAGAATAAACAAAGACTTTTACTTGCAATGTCATTTTTGCTCTGTTTGCCAGTTATCGAACAGTTTTTCTACAAAGTTATAAGTCTTATTAATATGTCTCTTTTTGCCACAATCCTGGCGTTCCCTTTGAGCACACATTGTTGTACTTCTAGAAGTATAAGGTCTATCTACATGTTCGTTCCAGTCTAGAACCCACACATTTTGTCTCATTTCATAAGTTGATTTCTTTTTATAGTGGATCCGTTTGTCTAGAAACATGAGACCACTGTTGTTACAACTTTCAACATATCCAGTGTCTTTGGCAAAAATGTAGTCGTTGGCATTTTTGTAGACAACATGAGAATGAATGAAGTCTGTGAGAAGTTTCACTGCTATTGCACTTTTTAAAATTATGAAGCTAGGTACATATGATATTTCTTGGCAGTTGGAACTGTGGTGGCAATTCGAATGATTGTTTTGAAAATGTGTTATGCAGCTGTCCAGGTTCTTCTGTAATTTATCTACATCATTGTCACAATTGTCCATTGACCAGTAGATGTGATTCTTCACCAGTGCACCTTTATCACTTAGCTCTACGTGCCAAGTCTTGCCTTCATTTTTTTTCGCCCCAGTGCTGATTTTGCGAAATGCTGCTGTGACTCCTTTGGTAGCGTGCCAACGGTCATTTGAGTTGTTTGTATCTTGCCTGGTGATCTTTAGTTTCTTGTTTATTGTTGCGTTTCTGTCGTGTGCATGATCAATTACTTTTACCCCAGCTTCATCAAAACTTTTGTACATCCAATCGCATCCAAGGGACTCATGGCGTTGGGAACATGTATCATCCTCTTTTGTGATGTGTTGTATGTCTACAATTTTGTGCCCTGACTGGCCAAGTGCAAGATGGTCAGTGTGAAATGAGTTCTTTCGACAGCTATGCCTTGCATCAGTCATGATGGAAATGCCGTCATGTCCTTCTTCTTTGGAAAGGTCCTTCTCTTCATCTCTTGCCTTTGATATTGACTGCTTAGACAAATCAACTATAACTGGTTGCAATGTCTTCATCATTTTAGCTTTTTCGTAGTCTGATATATTGCCAATTTTGCTGAACGAACAAAATTTACTAAATTGGACATCAAGCATACCTCTGCAGGCAAATCCTAAGATAAAACGCTTATTTGCAGAGTAAATTTCTCCAGCTGTACTTGATGATTCAAACAATATGGTATGTCCAATGCAACACTTCATGAGAAATTTGCAAACACATCCACAGCGCTGTTCATCAGCAACTGCCAGTGTGTGTTTACATGTCTTAGCATGTGTATGCACTCTGGCAAGTATATCTTGGACAGGGGCGTAACAGAGGTTGGTTGTCAGGGGGGGCACAGCCAAAAAAAATCCTGGTTAGAATAATTCCCTCCCGGAATTTTTCGTAAAAGGTTGCCCCAAATTTTTTCCCAGTCAGTCACCTCGTGAATTTCACGTAAGTGTGTGTGTGTGTGGGGGTGTGTGTGGGGGAGGTAGGGTAGATTTACTTATATAAATGATAACACAAGGGGGGGGGGGGGGGGGGGGGGGGGGGGTGGTAGGGTCAAAAAAATTCGCACGGTAACAAAATTTCGCAGGGTCACAAAATTTGACTGTTGTGCTTTTTGTAATGCGAAATTTTCTTTCTTTCTTTGTTTCCCTTTCTTCTTTTCTTTTTTTCTCCTTTTCCTTTTTCTTTTTCCTCCCTTTTTCCTTTCTCTCTCTCTTTTCTTTCCCTTTCCCGCTTCTTTTCCTCTTTTCCCTTCCCCCTATTTTTCCTGGTGGGTAGGTTTAAATTTCCTGCTGAGCACCTTCAGGGGGGGGGGGGGGGGGGGCACTGTGCCCCCCCTGCCCCCCGGCTGTTACGCCACTGATCTTGGACCTTCTTCGGCTCACAGGCAAACATGGTGTCTTCTGATATTATGAAATCATCAGTATGTTTGTCACATTTACAGTTTAGATCCGACACGTCATCTTCTTGTTGCAAGTGTCCATTTGCCGTCATCAAGTATGAATCAAGTAATTTATTTACTAATTCAATGTTTGATGACTTCGACTTCTTGAAAATTAGCTTTGAAGCCTTCTGCCATTTCTCATCAAACAACAGCTTTTCCGCTTCACAACTGAAGGTGAACTGAAGAGTTTTTCGCAAGCCGCGACTGTAAGAATATTGCTTCACAGAACCATCAATTAGCCTTTTCTTTACAACACGTTGTGGAGAATTGGTGATATCTAGTAATGCAGCCATTTGTGACGGATGATGGCAAAATACTATCAGTAGAAATAGGCCTATATATTTGAAAGATCACTGCTATATTAGCTGTTACAAGTCTTGTGATTGAATGTCCAACTGAAAATTTGAAATTGGTGACTATATGTTGGACCAAACCATGCTCAAGGCTAAAGGGGTGAGGCATATTTAGCTGACAACATTCACAATGAAGTCTCACTTTTGACAAAAATTAAATCAACCTGTGACTCTTCAAATAAATGTATTTACCACAACAACAACAATGCCACTGATAAGTTTTTGTCTGGTTTGACTTTTTGAAATACATTTGTTATATAATTTGTGTTCAAAATTATGAAGAAACTCCTACAGAAAATGGTATAATTCTAACCCACAAACAGTGCTCCCATTGTTTTATTGGCAATAAAGTAGAGCAGTTGTAAACATTTCATTCTTCAAAGTCACTTCATGTTGACCACATACAGTGCGACACCACCCACCTCTATTCCAGCTGTACATTGTGTAAACTGTTAGAACCTTCACTGAAAAAATACTATTATAACATTCAACTGTGAGATCAAATATAAATTTACCTGTACATTTTCTTCAAATTTTACTGGCTGATCATGTCTTCATCAAAGCAAAAAATAATTCTCGAAGTGACTGAAGATCAGCGAGATATGCTTGAAGGATTTTACACTGCCTGTGGATGGAATTTCAGCCCACAACCGATTACCAGGAATCAAAATGGTAGGTTTGACAACTATTAATTCCACGTGTAGTTTCATAATTTATTATTTATTCTATTCTATTCTATTCTATTCTATTCTATTCTATTCTATTTCTATTTCTATTTCTATTTCTATTTCTATTTCTATTTCTATTCATTTTTTATTTTTTTTATTTTTTTATTTTTTTAAAATTATTTTTATTATTCTATTCTATTCTATTCTATTCTATTCTATTCTATTCTATTCTATTCTATTCTATTCTATCTATTCTATTCTATTCTATTCTATTCCATTCCATTCCATTCCATTCCATTCCATTCCATTCCATTCCATTCCATTCCATTCCATTCCATTCCATTCCATTCCATTCCATTCCATTCCATTCCATTCCATTCCATTTTATTTTATTTTATTTTATTTTATTTTATTTTATTTTATTTTATTTTATTTTATTTTATTTTATTTTATTTTATTTTATTTTATTTTATTTTATTTTATTTTATTTTATTTTATTTTATCTCATGAAGCGAAATGAGTGAATACAATTTTCATAGACTTTGACATGGAAACAGAATATTTACCAGTGAAAGAAAGATTAGAATAATTCATATTATAGTTTATTTTGTTTGGATTGTGGAGTAAGATGGTTCAACATTAATTATGTAATTATGGCTTATATATATAGCGTATTTCATCAGCATGTTATAACAGTCTGCAAATAATTGTAGAGAAGCTATATCCAACCAGTTCCTAGTATAATCTGCATTACATAAATAGTAATTATCACAACAAATCCTTAGTAACTAAATCCAACCCTTTTTGTATTTCTTTTCTTATTTGCAGAAGCTCCAAGTGCAGAAAATGAAGAGGAAACAGAAGATGCTGCCACTAATAATGAATCAGATGATGACGATACTAACAATCTGGAATCTTCTGAAGACAACTTATGCAGCTTCTGCTTTTTGACTCCGTGTTGCACCTCATACCAAAATGAATTCATTGGACCGGGACAACCTGCATGTAATGAGAATCCGGGCATTCGAAGAAACCGCTACAAGAAATATTGGAGTGTAATTACTAATTTGGGTGGTTGGAAGAAGCGCAGATATCTTCAAAGGAAACAGAGACTGTCAGCAGAGGCAGGCATTGGTGTGTGGCACAGGAGAGAAGTAATGCCAAAGTGTGTGCTGGAACAATTACGAGGATTGTATCCCAACCCAAGTGGGAAACCATATATGGGACATAAATGGGAATCATTGTGAACTTGACCGAAAAGACTGCACCTCAAAGTTTTATTGGAAAGTTTTAAATAAACATGACAAATAAAATAGTATTCATATTGAATCCAAATAGTGCAGTAGTTGTTTCACTCACAGTTTATACAAAGTGTGTCATGAAAATAATAATATTGATAATTTGAGCAGGAAAGTTGAGAAAATGGTTTCAGTAGGTATCATAAAAATCATGATAGTTTGAGAATTTGTAGGCCTACTTCACAAGACATTGGAAAATGTGATGAGTACTTTTTACCTGTCATTATCAAGTATTTTTTGTAAGACTCTTGCAAAAGAGAAGCCTATTTGAGACCATCTACTTGAAACAAAAATAACCAAGCAAAGTGCAATGCATGTAGTTAGGTTTATGAACAATTTAAAAGGGAAGTTTTCACTCAGTAAACAACAGTGAAAGATGGTTTGTCATAAATAGTTTGCAAAATTATCAACAACAATTTGCTTCAAACTACACACTGATTCTCAGCAAAGATCCAAATACTAGCACAAAATGCTGTCTGTGTGTGATATGTGATTTGTAAACCCAGTAACCTTGTGGTTTGTTAGTATGGTTAATACTATGTCAACACCCATCAATGCACTAGTCCCTGACACTTGCAGCAACTAGCCTGAAGCATAGTTGGCCTGGCCTACCAAACGGGCCTTTAAGAGAGTCAATATTACACCCCATTTGGGGTGTAATGACATTTTTCGAAAATGGGTCCTCAGGTAACCACCCAAAGGTGTCAAAATGAATATGACACCCAAAGGTGTCATATTTGACACCCATACTGGTGTCAATTTGACACCCATTTTGGTGTCAATTTGACACCTTTAGGGTGTCAAACTCAATATGACACTTAAGAGAGTCAATATTACACCCCATTTGGGGTGTAATGGCATTTTCGAAAATGGGTCCTCAGGTAACCACCCAAAGGTGTCAAAATGAATATGACACCTTATGAATATGACACCCAAAGGTGTCATATTTTACACCCATAATGGTGTCAATTTGACACCTTTAGGTGGCCAACTGAAGACCCATTTGTTGACGCTTGTTTTAGTGTCAAAATGACACCAACTTATTTTTCAGTGTAGTCATCGTGTTTTATCCAGTTTAGTCAACGATATCTGACGACAGGGTGCGTCGTCATGGTCCGTCAGAATCCACCAATGGTGCGTCCAAAAATTGATTGAGGGTGCGTATTTGGATGGCAATGGTCCGTCGTTTTTTTGACACAGAGTGCGTCATGGTACATAAGAAGTTGACGCACCTCGGTAAAGTGACGCACCACTCCCGGGGTCGTATACTGCATCTTACAACTGATAAGTGTATACCATAGCTAGTCCAGCCACAGACTAGTCCAGCAGAACAAATCAAGCTAGCCAGGCTGAGCCGGACTAAACCTTAAGCTATTCAAGTCGGCCATAACCTTATCCAGCATGCTTAACTAACCTGCTCGACTAGTTCAAGCTAGTCCAGCAGGCTTGACTAATTTGCTCGACTAGTTTAAAGTTAGTCCAGCCTGTGTCTGACTAGTTTCAGTTTTCAGTGCACATTTTGCTCAGTGGTAAAGCAATGGCTTATGAAACCAAAGGTCATGTGTTCGAATCCTACCACGGCTTGACTTTCCTTTTAATCGTTTATACATTTGAGACGTGATCAAGCGAAATGAGTCACATGTCGGCAGTTTTCAATGTTGATATTTGTCCATCATTTAAAAGCAGGTGAATAATGCTACAGTATGGTCCAAACCCCATTAAAATTGAACTTCTAGTCTTGAAGTTACAAACAATTAATAAACCAACTGAGAAAACAATGTAAAACTAATTTGTCACCTTGACAATTTGTCAATATTCCCGACATACGACTCATTCCAATTGATCGCGTCACATTTATTTAGTAGTTGTCGAGATTGTTTAATGTTCCTTATAATTACATATTAATGTTCCATCGTAGTTTTTTCTTTTTCTTTTGGTAAATGAAATTATTTACGATTTCACTGAGTTCCAATTTGACTGTTGTGTAATATACCACCGTATATTCCAACATAAGATAATGGTAGCTTCCCAGAAACCATTGTGTCCGATCACATTACCCTTTTTATTAACTTACACTTCTATTACCTTTGTAAAGTGCTCATCAAAAGAAAGTCATACACTGTGTTTATGTCCCATAGGGTGACTTCCGATTATTAAGATGCTATTTAAGAATTCTATTTTTTTTTAAATTTAAAACTTTTTGTCTTTCAAACTGACGTTTTCATATATTATTATTAGCTATTATCTTAACAGCCAAAATATCCGATAATGACGATATTATGCTATTTGGACTTGAAATTCAGAACTTTTTGTGTTTCAAACTGGCGCTATTAATATATTAGCAGCTAATTAGCTATTTTCTGAATAGCCACAATATCCGATGTTGACGATATTATGCTATTTTGGACTTCTTCTTTTGGTTGAAATATAACTTGTTTTGTTTCAAACTGGCGCTATTAAGATATTAGCGGGTAATTAGCTATTATCATAATAGCCAAAATATCCGATATTATGTTATTTTGGACTTCGATTTGAAATAATTATAACTTTTAACTGGCGCTATTAAGATATTAGCGGCTAATTAGATATTATCCTTATAGCCAAAATATCCGATATTGACGATATTATGCTATTTTGGACTTTTATGGATGTCTATCAGGGCACAGCGCATTACGTACACTGACAAATAATTTGGTGTTATTTTGACACTAAAACAAGCGTCAAAAATGGGTCCTCAGTTGGCCACCTAAAGGTGTCAAATTGACACCATTATGGGTGTAAAATATGACACCTTTGGGTGTCATATTCATTTTGACACCTTTGGGTGGTTAATAATAATAATAATAATAAAACCATACTTATTGAGCGCATAACACAATTAAGTCCCTATGCGCTATCACAAACAAACAAACAAAAACACACAGTAACATGAGTAACAAAAGACAAAACAAAAATAAATTAAACATTAACATTAAATAGCAATGATTTGAACTGTTCAAGAGTTTTGGCGGATTTAACATGATATGGTAAATTGTTCCAAAGTTCAGCAGAAGCATCTTGAAAAGAACGGCGACCATATGAAGTAGAAGGTGAAGACACATGCGCAAGAAGATATTTTGAGCCAGAACGAAGATTGCGAGTGGGCTCGTATTGTTGAATAAGATCTTGCAGATACATAGGAGCAAGAGCTCGAGTACATTTAAATGTTATCAGAAGAATCTTGTAGATAATGCGAGATTTGATCGGTAACCAATGTAAGTCACGAAGGACAGGGGAAATGTGACAGCGAATCTTAGACAGAGTAACAAGTCGAGCAGCAGAGTTTTGAATCCGTTGAAGTTTTGAGATTTGCGTATCAGGGAGAGCATAAAGTAAACTATTGCAGTTATCGAGTCGGCAAGTCACAAAAGCATGAATAAGTCTTTCAGTTGTTGGCTGATCGAGATAACGCCGGATTACCTGAGGACCCATTTTCGAAAATGCCATTACACCCCAAATGGGGTGTAATATTGACTCTCTTAAGTGTCATATTGAGTTTGACACCTAAAGGTGTCAAATTGACACCATTATGGGTGTCAAATTGACACAATTATGGGTGTCAAATAGGACACCTTTGGGTGTCATATTCTTTTTGACACCTTTGGGTGGTTACCTGAGGACCCATTTTCGAAAAATGTCATTACACCCCAGGGTGTAATATTGACTCTCTTAAGAGTCATATTGAGATAGCACATGTTTAGGAGCCGTTTTTTCGTCGCCATTTTGTTTGCATGTTACGAGCCGGTAAGACTGGTAAGTACCGATCTGCTCCATTTCCAGACATTTTTGATAATAATTATGATACAATTAGCGTAATGTAAGACGTCCGTATGAAAAAGATGACCACTGAGCCAGATAAATCGTGCTACATGTATGTAATGTTGCACATATCATCGTATGCATGAACACACACATAGTACTAGTAGGTTCATGCACTGACACACAGTCCAACAAAATGCTAGTCTCTGACTATGAAATTGTAATTCATTTCATCAGTTAGTTGGCGCAATATTAAACAACATGAACAAGGCTTACATTACGCTAATTGTATCATAATTATTATCAAAAATGTCTGGAAATGGAGCAGATCGGTACTTACCAGTCTTACCGGCTCGTAACATGCAAACAAAATGGCGACGAGAAAACGCATGCGTTGATATGTTGATAGACGCCCAATTTGGTGTCAGAATTACACCAATTGGTGTCAGAATTACACCAATTTGGTGTCAGAATTACACCAATTGGTGTCAGAATTACACCAACAATGACACCAATTGGTGTCAGAATTACACCAATTGGTGTCATGCTGCTTCGACGCCTCTAAAAACCGTGAGCTTTCCCGCCAACTATTGACGCCCTTGGAGTTATTTCAATTAATCTGACACCAGTTTTGGTGTAAATCACTAAATGATCACTGAAAGGTGTCCGTCGGACACTTAACGGTGTCACCGTAAATTATGTGCAAACCCATATCATTGACGATTACACCAATTTTGGAGTCAAAATAACGCCTTTGTAAGTGTCATTTACAGTTGACTCCAAGAAGGCGTCGCTGTGACACCAATTTTATTTTTCAGTGTAGTCAAGAATTGTGACGAAGATGAAGGGTGCCCAACGAGCCCAACATACCTTAGCAACGCCTTCTTTTTTAATTTAAAAAAAAAATGCTCATGCAGTAGGTTGGAATCTAATACACATAATATCCCACTTTAGCCTTACCAACACCATTTTCCAAATATGCGACGCACAATGAAACCACGCTATAAAGCAGTAACTGGTTCGTTATTGCACAACACATACGGAAAAACCCACCAACAATGAGCCGCTCAGAATCATGCCGACGAAAACAATATTCGAGTCTACTAGTATAATAGTCATCTCATAAACATCTCAACCTTGAGATATTTATAAAAGGATATGGCTGGTAGGGGTGAACCTAAGGGTTTAATGTAAGAGCCTGACAGAAGGTATGGAAGAACGACTAACAAGCAGAGTTAGCAGACTGGGTAAATGCGTATATATGTGATGAAATGCTATGAGCAAGATAGAGACAACCGGTATGTTTGAGGTTCATGAGATACAGGATGAAAAAAGAATGACAATTAAACGTATTTTCAGGAAACAGTAAATCCTTTCTAAACACGAAGCTTGACTTGACGAAGGATTAGATGGCTTACAAAGGTATCCTGTATACTGCTCGAAGAAAGGTGTTTACTCGCTATCACTGTTTGTATCTGATGCTAGAATAAACTACTCGGTTGTCGCAAACTCTCCATACATCACATCCGCAAGCGTCAGTACAGGGTAGCTCTTTCCTCTTACATCCACACATCATTGTCTTGTACGTACATTTTTCCAACGTCGGCACGGCTTCTGACGCGGGTTGTAAAAGCATCATTTGTGGAACGAGATGTGCGTTGTGGTCTAACATCATCCGTTAACAGGAGATACGGTAAATGTCTGGTCGTTCCTTCTGCAAAAGTCCAGCTTCTGCGACAATGACACAGCCCCATCTTGCATAATCCACATGGACACACTAGAAGTCAAGAGGGATCATCTCTGCAAACGTTTTTTTGGATTTCGCGTCTTTTCGTAAATATGTTCTAAATCTGGCGTGAAGTATGACATTGTCGTGAAAACATCACCAAGTATGAAGAAGTGTGTCTACTCTTAAAAACAATGAAAACATTTACCAATTTTGTACAAGAAGTATTTTTCCTATTTTTTTTGAAAACGGGACCTGACTATTTTGACTCACCCTGTATATACAGTTTAGGGAATCAATTGTGTTATTTAATTAAAAGTAACTTCAATATGATGGAGAAGTTTGCACCTCACACAGGAGATGACAGCGAGTTCCAAGCGCAAGCGCGAGAGAGTAGTCAAATAAGTTTTGATTGCTGTCCATGGGTTTGAATACGGTTGACATCACATCAAAACTATACGAAATAAATAAAGAATAATTGCAATGAGAATGCAATATATTTCGTTTTATATTTAGAAATAAAGCAACAAAATATCGATAATACAATAATAAAATTAAGATAATAAAGACAAAATCAGGAAGACATTTGTTTTGTATTCGGGCCCAAAAAAAAGTTGACTTGCCCTTTCAGAGCCAGAGACTGGGTCGGACGGTCGGAATTTGTTTTGGATTTTTTTTGTGTGAACATTTATACTACACGTATACTACATGTTTTAACGAATTTTTTTGAATTTTTTTTGTTTTGATTTTGTTTTGTTTTTTGAACAAGCAGATACTACTTAAAACACGTTTTCATCTTTCTTTATTGTTATGTGTTTCTTTAATTTTTTTAAAAATTTAAAAAAAAAATAGCGACCCTAGATTTTCGGGTCGGTCGGAAAGAGCAAGTCAACACCTTTTTTTTTGCCTCATAGAAATACAGTATATAACTTTAAAATAATAACTAAATGTTTCTGAACAAATCTGTTTTGTATATGGTAAAACTAACAGATTATACTGGCATTAAATGTGTTTCTACAAATATGTAAATGAATTTACACGAGAGAGTGCCATACAATGTACATACAGTTTAGGGAATCAATTGGATTATTTAAAAGTAACTTAAATATTAGAGAGAATTATGCACCTCACGCAGGAGATGACAGCGAGTTCCAAGCAGACGAGTAGTCACTAGTCAGATCAGTTTTGAGAGAAGAGTTCAATTGCTGTCCATGGGTTTGAATACGGTTAAAAGTTGAGAATTTGCAATTTGCATACGTACATCGCGAACGTCATATAATGCATTTTAAGATATGGATGTATCATTTGGGGAATAGTACTTAAGTAGCTATAATCTTTGTTGCATCTTGAATTTCATTGATAAGCATCAGTAAGAAACAATATACATAATAGAAACAGCATGATACGTTGTTGGAGTTCTTCATATTGTGTAAAATACAGAGTATTTTTAAATACAATTTAAAAATTGTAATCTAATCCGTGTTGTCAGGTAACCGATATAATTCTACCTTTCACCAAGGCATTGCTCTGACAGCAGGCTGACTATTGACATTTCAGAACAGACGCCTAGCAAGCCTAGCAAGGTGAATTAATCGTCCTTTACCTTATAGCGAATTCGATATTCATCTCTTACTGTTTCACTTGAACCTTGCGTTTTCGCTTAACACTTTCCACGCGGCTATTAGTGTTACCATATTATACAAAACAGACTTTTCAAAAACCTTTCCCAATTTTCAAAGTTTATCTCAAGGATTACTGAACCAATACTAGGCATGTTTGTACTTATTTCAATGCATTTCTCATAGTGATTCGAAATATGGTGATGAAATTCAATAATGTTGACATTTTTGAAACATTTTGTGAAATTTTGGAATGTCGTCTGCAGCCGCCTGCCGCGTGGAAAGTGTTAAGATTAGATAAGATTAGACTATCGTTAAATTAGATATGTCGCCTATCAACTCAACATCAAAAACTAAAGGCCTGTATATTTATTAACAGAGTGGTCCAAAAGGGTAAGGGAGCACATCAAAACTCGACAGCGCGGCAACCGCCGGTTCCGCCCGATTGGACCGCATATCATTGTTTAGAACAATAGAAACCGGCTGCAACCGCACGGAACCCCACGAAACCGGCGGTTGCCGGGCGGTCGAGTTTTGATGTGCTCCCTAACGCTTTTTTAGACGCAGAGTTCTTTAAATTGTTGACACATCATAAGATTATATTGACGTATTTTAACACTTTCTACGCGGCTATTAGTTTTATCATATACAAAATAGATTTTCAGAAACCATTCCCAACTTTCATGGCATAATCTCAAGGATTACATAACCAATGCTAGACATGTTTGTACTCATTTAAATGCATTTCTCATAGTGAGTCCCAATATGGTAATGCAATTATGAAGTTTTTGAAATATTTTGTGAAGATTTGGAATGTCGTGTGCAGATGCCTGCCGCATGGAAAGTGTTAAAACTGCAATGCCTATGGGTATATGGTGACATTAAAGCACTAATTACAAAAAGTCACCAGTTGAAGGAAAATGGTTAAACGTCTCTTTGCAGTTAAACATGTAAGCTTCAATTTCAGCGGCATTTTTGCCACATATGCCCAAACTATTGCAGTTTAAGAATATGTAAAACAGATCTTGTGATGTATCTAACATCTTGAAATATCTGTATCTTAAAACGTGTACGATATTTTGGACGTCGTAAATACCATGATGCAATTGTTTTAAGCAGCCGAGTACCAAACCCTGGCCGCGTGCGAACAAGTGTGAGACTCCACTAACTGAGCCATACGGGTGAGGTTAAAAACACGTAACCCCCTTCCCCAATTGAACATCTGGCGGAGCGTGGTACGAGATTGACCGGGCGATCGCGCGGTACAAGATTGTAGCAGCGCCTGGTTTTGTAGTGTGTAGGAGGGTTAGAGTTAAAACCATATCATGTGATCTGTTTTCATGGAACGTCCTCTATCTGGGATTGTCCCCTTTTTAAAATGCAGTTTGTTTGTTGAATTAGATTTATAAACAGGAAATAAAAATCGAACAAATTTGTTGAACATTTCTTATCTTAAATAATTGGAAGCAGATTTTCAGTGATTTAGTGAAGTTATGAGAATTTATGAGTCCGGGAAGGATTTTCCTGGACAATTATCAGATAAGATAATGAACAGGTTTAGGTCGTCTAGCTTTTTATACAATCATTATTCATTTTTGTGATACCTTCACAAACCTGACAAATGTGATGGCCTTTAACATATCAAACATGTTGCCTGCTGCAGTGTTTCCAGAATGTACCACTTGGTAAATATAATTTGTATTACCACATGTATATTTGAATTTTTTTATACCTCACTATCCACAGGCACTTTTCCTACGGCAATTAAGGATGCCATTGTCACACCACTCGTAAAGAAACGATCACTAGACAAGAACATGCTTAAGAACTACCGTCCAGTATCCAACACAGCATTTTTAAGCAAAATTATTGAAAAGGCTGCTTTGTCACGTGTAAATAAACATGTTAGTAAGAATGATCTACGCCAGAAGATGCAGTCAGCGTATAGGCCCAAGCACAGCACGGAGACAGCATTATTAAAAGTCAAAAGTGATATTGTGTGCGAAATTGACAACCAGCGTGCTATTGTTCTCGTATTGTTAGACCTATCAGCAGCTTTGGACACAATTGATCATGGTATCCTAACTAACAGATTGTCAAATGATTTTGGATTAAGAGGAAATGTTGTCAGCTGGTTTCGTTCGTATCTCTATCGACGCACATGCAAGGTTAAAATTGCCAATGAGTTTTCTGACTCGCATGTTCTCAACTTCGGTTTGCCTCAAGGATCTTGTGTTGGCCCTCAAATGTTCTCTTTCTACACACATCCGATTGCTGATATAATCAAACGTTACAAACACATAGAGTTCCATTTTTACGCTGATGATACACAACTTTACATCTCATTTGACCCAAATAAGTCAGGGATGCTGACCATGCTCCTGTTATGATATCTGCGTGCATTGAGGATATCAAATCTTGGATGTCGCAAAATATGCTTTGCTTGAATTGTTCATTGCAGCCAACCAAAGAGCCTTAAAGTCACTATGGAACATCTCACTTCGTGTTGGTGATATTGAGATCAGACCGCCCCCCCCCCCCATGCACGCAATCTTGGTGTTGAATTTGACTCCCATTTAAACATGTCTCATCATGTAACTAACATTTGTCGCAGTTTGAATTTTCACCTTAGGAATCTTCCTCGTATTCGGATGTTTATTGATGAAACAACATGTCATCACGCCATACACGCACTTATTACATCGCGGCTCGACTATTCCAACTCTCTCTTACAGGGAACTTCTGCGAAAGATATTAAACGGCTACAACGCACTTATCAAACTGCGTGATACATTTCACGGACATAAATTATGATAATGAGCTAATTTGTGAAGGGCGCCGCTCATTAAATGACGTCACTCGCATCATCGGGATTTTCCCGATGTCAGCGGAAAATTCCAAATCGATTCACTGGTAAATTGACTTCGTACATTGCACTGCTGCGCAGAATACTTTGCTAGCCAATGATTGCCCTCGTATCAGTTTTTCTGTATTGTATCGATATATCAACATACTTTTTACCGGATCAAAATTGGTCAAGCCAGTCGAGAGTAACATAATTTTCAAAAAATCTTCTTCCGATATTTCGGAACGCCAAATTTGTAAGTTTGAAATTCTAGGTCGAGTAAAATGATGTGCTTATTTGTTGTCTGTGAGCTTTTGTGATTTTTTCCCGAATTGGAGTATTTTTTTATTGAAAATAGACAGTTCAAATTAAACCTGGTTCCAAATTCAACAGACAGCACATGTATTTAGGTACACAGCAACAATATTCAGGCACCATTTGAGAACAAAACGGTGCCCGGCTATGAAAGGGAGTGTACGGAGAAGTGTAGGGGCGTGTAGCGGGGATGAATATGTACACACAAATCGCACCTGCGCATGCTTCTGTCGCGATCGAAATCCAACACACAAGCAATGGGCGAGTTTTATAAGTGCAACGTCTCCAAAATCGAGCAGCCAAACGAGTCATTTATAATGCTAAAAGAAGTGATCATGCAACTCCTCTTCTCCACAAGTTACATTGGCTGCCTGTTATAACGCGCATTGCGTTCAAGATCCTGACTATTGTATATAAATGTTTCAAAGATGGCGCGCCTTCTTATCTTATGGACCTTACTAGTACGTATGTACCTAAAAGAAGTGGTCTTCGTTTTGCCTCTGACACTCGGATTTGTACCTAAAACTCGTCTCACTACCGCCAAGAAACGAGTTTACGCCTCCGGTCCATTTTTGTGGAATAATTTACCGCGTCACATTAGGCATGCCTCATCACTGACTCAATTTAAGAAGATGTTAAAAACTCACTTATTCCACCGTCAAAGTGCGAGTGATGTTTAACTCTGTTAATTTTATGTTTTAATTTTGTTAAGCGCTGCGGTACCATTGTATAATGTGTAAGAGCGCTATATAAATGCTCATTGTTATGTTATGTTTATGTTATGATGTATGTGATCTTTTCAGCGAAAGAAATGATAATAAAAAACTATAAATGAGAGAAGAAAAGAAATCACGAGGTGACTGACTGGGACAAAATTGGGGCAACCTTTTACGAAAATTTTAGAAATCTTGCCCCCCCCCCCCCTGAAAATAATCCTAGCTACGCCACTGGACCAAAGCGCCCAATTGGCATACATTGGGTGTATTTTGAGGCATTATTTGTAAAAGCACCCAATTTGTGCAAAATTGGGTGCTTTTCTTACAAAATTGGTATATTGATGTGTGGGAAGTTGGGAAAAAAATAGGTATAGAGAAAGTCACATTTTCGATGTCCGGCAAGCACATCCACTTACGATTTTGGCGAAAGTACCCCCCCCCCCCGGGACAATATGGTGGTGTATGTTTATTAAAATAGTTTACACATGTAACTTATGCTTAGCTGTTAAGTGCAGTAAAATAGAAACTTGTATTGAACATACCCGGGGAACATACTTTAATTAATAGATTGTAAACACAATATTCAAAATGTTTCAATCATCGTTGTCTTCCTCTCCATAGACCTACTGATGGAACAATCATTTATAGTTGTCCTGGTGCCAGTTTCAATTAAAATTTCAAAATTAATACTCTTTGCTCTTCACTTTAATACTTTGTAGAAGACGGATCAGTGGCGTACCCAGCTTTTGGAAACAGGGGGGGGGGGGGGGGGGGGGGGGGGGGGGGGGGCGACCAAAGTTGTACCGACGAAAGGCATGATTTACCGACAATTTTTTTTTACAGACTCCCCCCCCCAAAAAACATGCCTAATTGTTTTCCCGTCAGAAGCTGAAATATTGATAAGTGGGGGTGGGGGGGGGGGGGGGGGGGGGGGTAGCGATAAAAAACGCATGGCCAAAAAAAACGCATGGTCAAATAAGCAAATCTACCGACGGAGGCTCGAATTTACCGACGGGCTTATTCCAGGGGGGCCCTGCCCCCCCCCCCCCCCCCCCCCCCCTCTGGGTATGCCACTGAGACGGATTGTATTTTGTATTATGTTTGAGTGATGTGCAGTCATAAAGGAAGGAACTGACCATGCAGGTAATAACTGGGCTGATAACTCTAAAATTAAAACTCCTAGTACGATTTTCATTTTTCACAGCACGACAGGCCAATAATGAACTAAAACAATAACAAACACACAAGTAGTCAGTTAATCACGGCATATCGAAACATGACCAGGGTTGCATAAATGAGCAAGTCTTTTTTGTTGTTGCCAAGTTGACTTAACGCTTTCCATGGGGCAGGAGGCTGCAGACGGCATTCCAAATGTTCATAAAATGTGTCAAAAATGTCAACATTATTGAATTGCAAATTACCATATTTGGAATCACCATGAGAAGTGCATTGAAAGTACAAACATGAATAGTACTGGTTCAGTAATTCTTGAGATAGACCTTGAATGTTGGGAAAGCTTTCTAAAAATCTGTTTTGTATGGTAAAACCAATAGCCGCGTTGAAATTGTTAAGAATGTTTGGTTTTTAATTTGAAGTTTGTTCCTTTGAAGTTTGTTCCCCCCATTATGCAGCCGGTCAATTTATATTTTCCCCTAACCTGGTTGGTTGCAAGTCAATTGTATGCCTCCTTTTAGTGTTGCTGTGCCTCCTTTCAGTGAAGTGATTGTATGCCTTCCTTTTAGTAAAGTGATTGTAAACCTCCTTTTAGTTAAGTAATTGTATGCCTCCTTTTAGTTAAGTAATTGTATGCCTCCTTTTAGTTAAGTGATGTTATGCCTGCCTCCTTTTAGTGAAGTGATTGTATGCCTACTCTTAGTGTAGTGATGTTATGCCTCCTTGTGGTTAAGTTATTGTATGCCTCCTTTTAGTGAAGTGATTGTATGCCTCCTTTTAGTGAAGTAATTGTATGCCTCCTTTTACTGAAGTGATTGTATGCCACCTTTTAGTGAAGTGATTGTATACCTCCTTTTAGTGAAATGAGTGTATGCCTCTTTTTAGTGAAGTGATTGTATGCCTACTTTTAGTGAAATTCTACTAATTTAGAGGTGTTTCAAATAACATTTTCCTTATTGTATACCGTGTGTGAGAAACACTAGCACAATCAATCCAAGCGCAAGAGATTGAACCAATTGTTGTTGCAACATTGAGGTTTTCTTTTATTCCCTTCAAGCAAGAGACTTTATTTAATTCCGCACATTTCAACAAAGCATAATACATGTACATAATTACATATAAATAATTGCACAATATAAGTGTTACAGATTACATAATGAAATTCATGAACAAAAAATACAAAACATTGAGGTTTTCTACCGTGTGCCAGCAAAAAGGAAATAACACAATTTGTAGTCGTTTTGCAAATAAAAATGTATTTGTTAATACAAATCTAGCCTGACTTGTATTATTGCGCAATGCATGTAACCTTACAAATCGTTTCTATAGTTTAATCAGTTCCAAATTGGCAAGGATTGTGAGGAATCCATATCATTGCGCATGCGTATTGGTATACAGTGTGCGTTTGCCCATCATAAACAGGTTTCCGCGAGCGGTGGGCAAGAAGGTACGGTATTGTATTTAGGCCTGCGGACAAATATTAGCCTCACAATTTTCGCCATTTGGAACTGAATAAACTATAGGTTATTTTCTCTTCGGCAGGAGGACTATTCGATAGCCGTCCAAATGTATCGATTATAGCCTACTTTATGCAAGCTTATGCATGTCAATTAAGTCAATCTTTTGGGAATTTTCTGGATTTTGAAATTCACGGAAATGTGTTTTATAGAATCTTCTCAAATGCAGGTGTTTATCTCCCTACAACTCTTGGAGTAAACGAGTCAGAAATTGGTAGTTTCTTATTTCTATTGTTTTGAAGGAAATCTTACACAAAATCTGGAAACAAAATGTTTCTTTTGAAATCACTGAGTGTTAGTACCTGTATAGGCACTTCTGTTGAGCTATAGTACATTCACAGCTTTTGGCAGGATATCATTCATCGTCCCATTGACAACATTGAGGAGCAAGCAATGATGTGAAATCTTAATCTGATCATTGACACATTTTAAATGGTTCTATGCTTTCCTGTAACTCGGTCTAAATTGAATTTCTTTCTAGTTTAATTATCATTAGGCCAAACAAAAGAAAGATATCGGATTACCCTTTCCCGACCGACCGTAAAAATCGGGTAAACTCCAGACGAAAAAGTTTTAAACAAAGTTTTGTTTAACTTTTTTTCAATTGACCCCTTTATCATCCATGTCACCATAATTTGTCTTTTGAATATGTCTTTTGAATATATGAACCTCAGAGTATTCCAGTGTGATTAAAAATATATATATTTAAAAAAAAGACCTACAAACCCAAAAATCATTTGAGGTTAAAAAACAATCAAACTTTTTTTATTATTTGTTTAGGCCTTATACAAGGATCAAAAATGTAAGAAAAAATGATTATCAATATTGTTGACTATTTTAAAATGGCACGTTTGAAAAGCGCGCTATTTTATTGGGTAGTTTAAATTAATGGATGGACGCGTATTATTGTATAGGGATATTATGCTGATTCGACACTTTGAAGTCCCTTATAACTCAGCGAAACCAATAGCATCTATGCGATGACGATATCGTCGTGATTGGTATATTTTGGTTCTTCTAATGTTAGGTCCATATCAATGACCGATCGGCCAATTTTATGAATCTATTATAGTAGGAATTGAAAGAGAAACAAGAGGAACAGGAAACTGAACTGATAGTAAATATAGGGGAAACAAGATGAAACACTTTGTGACCAGTGTAGATTAAAGTTGTAACCTTTTCTAGACTTTGTTAGACATTTCTGATTCAATAACTTGTTTAGTACGTCCTTCTCAGATGTGTGGGGGCGACACTACTAATTGCCAACTGGTGTAAACAAAATAAGAAATGTATTTATTTATATGTTGATGTTATCCTTTTTTTTTATTTCCCCCTCCAAGCAAGAGGCTGTATTCAATTCCTTACATTTCAAACAAATCATACATCTACATTAATAGTTACATACTCACGATTGCATACAATTAGTAGTTATTACATAATGAAAAAAAGACACCAGCAAAACATAACATTTATAGATTTACATATCGCATTTCTTTTCATAGTGTTAAGGGGTTCTCATTTTCTTCAATAGGGGGCGGGGGTGTCCCATATATTCCGGGGGTCATAGTTGTTAGAAAATATGGGGTGGTCTTTAAATAATACCATTGTTATAGGGGTGGGGTTAAAACAACATTTTAGTTACAAAAATAAATTTCCACCGTTTTACGCGTATTTGGTCTACATGTCCACCCTCATCTAGTTTCCTTCCGCATCTGTTAGACCCAATATTCAACAATCATAGCTATATAGATATTTATATGCGGGTGTGTTGGTGGGAGGGGGCATAGGAATAATCAACATCTGAGTATTTGGGGTGGGGGGGGGGGGGGGCATAATCGTGTTCGTTACGGGGAGGGGGTGGTTACAACAATGACGACGATAAAATACATTTTGGGAATCTCCCCTACCAAAGAAAATGATCACCCTTACAATGTATTATTGCTTATAACATAGCTAATTTGTCAGCATTTACATGGAAAATATTCAGATCTAAAATCACAAACATTTGACCGTGTATTTGATTATAGCTAACTTCTTATTATACCATTGAAAGTTCATATCACGAGATGAATTGTCCTGTGATGTTAAAGTGATGTTATGACTACAGAATAATGAAAACAGTTTTAATTCCGTTTGAACTTTAACACAGGTGATTACGATCACGATGTTCAAAACTATAGGTTTCAATTTCACTATCTTGTTTAAGTGTGTGCACTGATATCCGTTTTTGTTCCGCACTGATATCCGTTTTTGTTCCTACATATTGTTTGTAACTTATCAGGGAAAACTACTTTCATAAATCAATGCATTATTCATTACATTTTCAAAGAAATGATTTTTACTTAAAGGTAGATGACCCGATCACATTTTCGTAACACAGAATTATTTCAAACATACAGAGATTTTCATATCATATGAAAGCTCGTATTTTTCTCATCATCATACTGAAATTTGACGGCCTAAATCGGTATAATTACGGAGAAATCGATTAAATAACGGCGAATTACCGCGAATGGTGGTATACCACCGATATAGTTTGTGTACAACTCAATGGGTACAGTTCACAGCATCTTGTGCGTCTAAAATAAGAACCATTGGAGCTATGCAACTCAAACTTTGGAACACAACTTTTTTAAGGATGACCTTTCATGTAGAATAGAAAACTTCAAGTTGAAAATCGGAATGTGATCGGGTCATCTACCTTTAAATGATGAAACAGTATTAAATACCATAAAGCAGATGGATACCAATATATTGTTACTTGAGAATGAAACGCGTAGCACATGATACTGTGTCTCGCAGATTTGTTTTAGGAGACTTTGTATACAAAGTTCAGAAACCAGGTCGAGGTCAACCTAGTTCAGGAAGCTTTCCTTCTCGGTAGTATTGGCCTGGATTGCTGCAATTGCTCAATACTTGAATTATGTGATAACATACATCGTTTCGTTGGATAGATTTCCCTTTGGTTTAGTGTTTTATAAATTGCATACAATATTTCACTTAATCAATTATATATTTGATTCTAAATGTGACTGTACCATGAATTAATGCATTAATTTCAAAATAGGAAATAATAATATAAATCTAATTTACATCTTAGTTTATACACATATATAATATATTACAAAACATGGCAATTAAATGTAGGCCTATTACAACAACAAAATCCTGAAACAAAATAATACCTTCAAATAATATTATAACCAAAATGTTATCGCCCTATGATAAAGATTTAAACAACACTTTTTCTCTTCCTAGTTATAATTACAACACGTGTTGGTGGTTGTAATTTTTAAAATATTGAGTAATGGTTGCAGAAAATCCTGTGTGTTCATAATAATTGAATCGAATCAACCCAAAATTGGCCTTTGACGTATACACATTAACAATAAATGCGTTTTTATTCGGGAATTAGGGCCTAGGAAAGTAGCACTGCTTCTTTATTGACAAACCTGTACATTCAACATTCTTAATCATTACGTAAGTTTAAACAATTTTATATACAAATCGGAGACAATCATTATGTAGGTGGAGCTCAGATTTAGTAACGCGTCATTCCTCGTGTGGTGCGTAGTAACTATATTGCACCTACTGCGTTGTGGGTTAAACCAAAGATTTTCTAGTGCAGGATGATAATGCCTATAGAAATGTCGTTAAGAACAGATACTATGTGTGTTTTATAGCAACTAAAACGACTGTATTATTTGATTTTGAATGGTAGTCTCTTGCGACAATAGCATGGCCCGTGGCTGTTGTGACACAAAACTAACGTTAACATATTGTACACGGTGAAAGTGTAAAACTTCTAACAATGTCAACATACATTCACCGTATTCGATTGATGTAACTATGGTCATGTGTTTTAAGCTCGCCTCCTTTCGCGTTACACACGGATTTTGGCTTTCGCGACATGAATTTAACTTTACACATTTATATTTGCTTGTATACCCCCCTGAGGTACTAAAAGTATACATTTTCTGAAGGGAAATTGCATGAGGAAACAAAATATGTCATTAAAATTATAGTACGACCAAGAACTTAAATGGTATGATCGGAAATGTTCGGAAAATATCAGAGTTTTTTAATTTTTAATTTGAGATCCATATATTTTGTATACCTATCCCTATCATTATTTTGTTTACATATTTGAATTCCTCATGAAATTACCCATTAGATGATATATATTTGTCAAAGTTACTACGTCGGTATGGTAATTATACCGGCTAGTGAATATCTCAAATTTTTATTTTATATATTTTTAGAATTTTCAGAAATATTTGTTTAAGGATGAACCCTTCCCTGATATAAACTGCATTTCTGAATTCCTCTAGTTACAAGCTTTCAAAAAATGTATACTTTTGCTATCATAGGTTAAAAAACTTTTTCTGTTATAGTCATTTTTATAAATCCGGTAAATTGATGCTGATTATTCATGTTGACTGTGTAGCGAATAGGAAGAAAGCTGATGATCATTGTCTTATCCTTAATTAATTAGTTATTAATAATAGTTGACAAGTCTGTTGAACCACATACTTAATGACTACTAAGTATCCTTTGAAATGGGACCAAAATTGTGTTTTTAACATTAGGGGATGACTAGTTATTGTAAAAAGAACAAAGCATGGGATTATCCCCATTGAGTTTGTACAGGCGGCACCCCTTCCAGAAACACCCCTTCCAGCACCACCCCTGGTCCCCAAACATCAAACAGCTGTATCTCCCTTTCTGTATTAGCTATACCAATGCCATTTTGCAGGCAGATAGCTTGTTATTAGGGCTTTAAAATGATACCAAATTTGTTGAGATAGCTTTTGTGGTTTTAAAAATATTTGAGGAAAATGACAGCATGAAGCTAAAAAATGTAACGGCACCACCCTATTGGGAGGCGAGTTCATAACGCGTGACCCTATATGTGTGATAATTGAACATAACTTCCCCACCCAGTGTTTTTATAGAATTAAACTCGAACCCACGCGCACAGGATAATGTGCGCATAATGTTCAGATCGATACTAATATATGCAATCGTTCGGAGAACGAGAGTGGAAATGTATTGATGACTTAGTGTTGAGTTATTTAATGACAGGGCTACACGGTCTTTATCTTGGTCCGAAACACACATAGCCTCAAACGACTTGGCGCACAGTATCCCTGTACTAGAAATCCAATGGTTAAACGGATTGAGCTATATCTTTCAAAGTCATATTTACATAATACAGTTAGGGCTGATATCCAAACTCTCAGCGGTGTTACATCGGTATTACACCGATGTTATACCGGTATTACACCGATATTCTATACAAATATCGGTGTAATACCGGTATAACATCGGTGTAATACCGGTATAACATCGGTGTAATACCGGTGTAACACCGCTGAGAGTTTGGATATCAGCCCTTATAGCTAATAATATTACATGTAGCCTAGTACCTTTTAATATTACTAATTACTAAAATTTTCAAATTTTTCACTCAGTTTGTATCACATAAATCATTCGATAGCGCACTGCATCTCACATCCGCAAGAGAAGCCCATGACACCATTACATTGCAAGCGCGTATTACGCGACGAAACAAAACGAATAGTTACCCAGCACTGCGCGAAAGTAGTGCTGGTATTAAACGTAAGCACCGCCCACCCGGTTGATATTTTCTTGAAGGTATATTATATGATCTTTTCCAGGGTACGCCCTCAATCCACGAAAAAGAAATTGGAAGCAGATTTTCTTGCAGATTTACTTTTCTGATCATAAATCATAAATATATATTCCAAGTTACAGAGCGATACGATTCCCAATAACCTCAAAATCATAGTTTTAGAGTGAATTTAGAGTAAAATTTAAAAAAATAAATTGTACTGCTTGGTTCAATCTATTTTCAAATCATGATTTTGAAGTAATTAGGAATCGTATCGTTTTGTAACTTAGAAGATCTTTATGATTTATGATCAACAATGCAAATCTGTAAGAAAATCTGCTTTCATAGTAAAAAATCAATGATAGAGGGCGCTACTTGGAAAAGAATACATACTATGCCTTTAATATTAATGTTATAGAGGCCAATATCAAACAATAGAAAAGGATTCGTCTTCAAATCATATTTTAAATTGCGATTGCAAAGACCGCAATTACCTACAACATGTTATCAATTCAGAGTTTTAAACGTGCTCTTTCATGCCATACTAATATGACTCTGATTTGATTCTGGTCTCCAACATTTTAACGTGACACGTCACACATAAACGGCGTTAGGTAGTATTATGTTTGCGTAGATGGCTGCATTATATTGTTATTACTTATTTTAGTATACAATATGAACCCTCCAAAATTACACTATGTTTTAATACACACATCAAGACCGTTCTTTCTGATTACACTGGATATATTGCAAAATATACAAGCAAAGTGAGATATTTACAAGTCTGTTCCCTTTTACAATTTAAATTCATGATATCATATATGGAAGAAAACTTGTTTCAAAATTGGAAAAAAAAAGGATTGCTTCTGTTGCACTGGAAAATTAATAAAATTACATTTACAGTTAAAGTAATACATTAAGTGTACACTACTAAATAATTTATGAATAAATGTAGTGAGGCCCCTTTTTTCTCGTTGGGACATTCGCCGGTGTTTGTTAATACTATTTATTGTTATGTTGTCTATTGTAAACACCGTGGGTTGGTAAACTGCTGTGTGCTGTGTTAATCATTATAGATTCACTAGCGACAACATTTATTTCTGATAATCAAAACTACTACTCAGGCTGGTATTGCGGCTGCAGTTTTGGCGCCCTGCGTTTTATTACAGTGTCGTTGGTGTAAACATCGTCCTCTTCCTGTTCCCCATCATCAGCGCATACAACAGCGGTAGCATACTTAGTAGCCGGTATCTCCTCGTAAGTATTCTCCTCCTGACCCATTGGCCGATCAACCTCACTATTGCCTTGACACGACGTACTCTCTGAGCTGTTAGGATGGTATAACACGTGGCCATCTAGTGACATTTCAATCTGCTGACTAGGTGCACGGTATTGCGTGCTAACGCCCTCAATGGCGTGGACTTAGTCTTGTCTCGTCGCTGTTGCTTTACCTGCTTGTTCTTGGCCCTGCATTAACCAAATTAACGATATGGCATTAACACTTTCCACGCGGCAAGCGTCTGCAAACGACAGTTCCAAAATTGAACAAATGTTTTAAAAAATGTTAAAACTACTCAATATCATCACCATATTTGGAATCACCATGAGAAATGCGTTGAAATACGTACAAACATGTTTAGTATTGGTTCAGTAATTATTGTGATAGACTTTCAAAATTGGGACAGGTTTCTGAAAAAAAAAAATCTGGTTTGTATAACATAAAGAGCTTTTTTTTGCAAAAGGGCTTACAAACCACTTCACAGGTTACTAATTTTGCATTAGTGAATTGTAAGCACCCACAATACAAGCCATATTTCACATAATGAATAGCCATTTATTCAATAATTCAAAATGAGTAACAGGTAGAAGTGGATGTAGGCCCTTTTGCAACACAGCTACTCATATGGTAAACCTAATAGCCGCGTGGAAAATGTTAAACTGGCGAACCTTTGCGATGCATCTCGTGTAAATGGTCGTATTTGCATTTACTGTATTTAGTACATTATTTCAAGGGCTGTTTTGTTACAACGATGGACAACGTACTATCGTACACTTTAAATTAGCGCTCTCATACAATATCTTTATACAAACTACGAAATGGCCAGGTTTTGTTTACTAGTACCAATGTCTCACCTCAATATGAAAGACATAATCCCAATAATTAGCGTCAATATCACGATTACAGTGACAAGGACAGCTATCATCGTGGTAGCTATAGCTGATGTCGACGATGATCCTGTATAACCTATGGATAACGAAAAATATGTAAAACGAGGGTAAACTGTGATTGGTGAAAGACATGATCAATACAATATTTCCTAGTTAAATTTAATATGACCGAAAATAAGGGTAGCCTAGAATGCATAAACGGACCATGATCAGACAATTTTAAAATTATGATAATTAATCCCTATTTATTGCTATAGATTGGGACAATTTTTGATATTTTGATCTTACTGTGTTTGCTGCTATTACAAGTATATGTAGAGGGCGGCGTAGTGGCATCTGTTCCCTCGGACCAATACGCTTCAAAAACCTGTGGCATGAAAACATTAACAATAAAAAATAAAATTACATTCAGAATCTGCACTCTGTTCTCCAGAGCAAGTGCAAATGCCACCGAAGTAATAGTCGCACTGCACACATGTAAACTACTATTGGATAGGAAACACTTTTCTTAGAGCGTTACACATTTGAGATGCATTAAATAACTCAAACTCGGCACGGGTAATGTTTCTTATTGACAATGAACTTTTTTTTATAGATCCGATCTTACTCATCTGTCTACAGGATTATATAAATATTTTCGAGTGAATATAACCGATCTGCTGTGTATTCCCTTTTCATAACACTCTGGGCCTTAAATGTGGTGATAATACTCTGATAACAGAAAGTTGCTCTCTACAGAACTCAATCGACTTACAGTGGTGTTTATTCGGACGATATATGCAACGTGCAACGTGTACGTTTGGTTTGCCTTAAGTGGAGCGTTGTAGTACTTTCCGTAAACTTGACCATCACCTACTAGAAACACTGGGCTCTTAAGGACGTCATTCTTCGATAACTCTGCCGTCACGTACGCCTCTTTGGAATCGAAATAATGGCCGAATACACTCATCTGCCTTTTGGGCTCAATCTCCTTTATCTGAACACCGACCTGATAATCTCTATACATTTAGAGAAAGAAATAGTATAGGAATGAAGTATTGGGAATCGACACGGACAATTGTGAACATAATTTAATGTGAAGTGTGCATTAATATTGTTAGTGTCTTTTTAAAACATATTTTGCTCTTCGACTACTTTTCCAACTAAGAACATAAACGGTTGATGCAATACCATGAATGATCCACGAGTTGGCTTTTTCAGAAGGTAAGTCTCTCGATTTATGAAGGCAATGATAATATTGGGACATCTTGTTGCCATTAATCAATACATATCGGCAGCCTGCTTCGATAATTGCCTAGCTCATTTTTTCTAGTTCTGAGAAAATAACACAAAATAGGAAAAGTGGGTTAGGCAGTTATCAGTCCAGGCAAATGACCAAATCTGGAAATTGGGATTGATTTCCAAATCTGGAAATGTAGTGATCAACTTATTTTGCAGGTAGTTATTTTTGTAAACTACCAAAATGCTTTAATTTTGTGGATACTTAATTTTGCGAGTCGAAACCGAACAAACATACCATTATAAATACACTGCCATTTTTGTAAGGTTATTATTTTAGCGGATTTGAGCAAGAGCTATTTTTGCGAAATTAAATTGTTAACGAAATTAACAGTTTTCTGCACGGGGACGACCTTATTTTAAAGTTTGGCGACAAACTTTTTTTTGTTGGTAAATCATGCTACGATAATAACCTAAATTATCACCGTGGCGTTTTAATTTTGATCGGGGCATTTTAAAAATAAAGGAATTAATTGATTAATTAACTAAATTAATTAAGCATTAATTAGTGGAGAAATGGTCATCGGGTAATAATTTTTGCTTTTCATTAATTGGTAGGTATGTCTAATTAACTTTTAAATTTAAAAGTAAAAATAATTGCTGAAATCTATGTTTTAATCAATCGTGTAGTTTTTGAATCTAATCACAAAGTGTACAGCATTGTTTTCCAGATCAGGCAATCGATTTTCAGATATAGTACATTACCAGATTTGGTCATTTGCCTGGACTGGTTATCGAAGCAGGCTGGCGATATGTTGAAAAGCACCATGAATAATACAGGTGAATTCTAACAGGAGCAGTACCTGTTGGTTAGAATTAGGTTGGGGATATACCTTTAAGTGAAATGTGGCTTGTTATAGGCCGAATACGATTTAATATGACCCATTTTAAACATTTTACATAATTATTACAATCTGCCTAACTCACAATGCTGACATAGGCAGAATTGCAATTTTGCATTTATCATCACTTTTGATTTGTCAATGACTTAAATATTTTAACAGCATGTGTATATTGGAATGAAGTCATGATGTATGCAAAAAACTCAATATCGCTGAAAAATGAGTTAGGCACTTGAATCGAATGCAGGCTGACGATATATACATATACCGGGTGTCCCTAAACAATTGTGCACGTGTTTGCGCAACGTGTTGACCATGAAGTCCTACAGTTTGGTGTAATATGTTTATACACACGGAAAGGGAAAACACTCAGCTTTCAGATGCCGTATATTTTATCTGATTTGGATTTGTCAATCCTGAGATATGCCCAGTATATCAAAGCTACTCAAAATCGACGTTGTGCCACTTTACAGAAAGAATGATTATGAGCGTCAGCAGAATAGAGGTCACCTGTGGTTTTACCTGTTAATCCTATGAAAAAATATTTAGTGGTTTGTTTACACACCACTACAGACCTGGTGGGTTTTTTATGGGTATGAACCCGCCACTAACCACCCGTCCCTTTTTTTAGGCGTTTGAAAGCCTACGGGGTCTTTTAAAGTATGCGGAGATGTTGGTTTTAGTCACTAGCGTACTGAGGGGTACTTTTAGAGCGGTGGTGTATGTTAGGAGGGGGTAATGAAGCGGTACAAAGCATCGTGCGTTATCCAATGGGGGAAAAAATACCGGTGGTGGTTATGAAATTAACCGGTTGTGACGTAACGAGATAAGAAACGTCGTGGTTATAAATAACGCGGTGAGTTTGGTATTTAAACGGAGCCGAAGGCTTGCAAAGTAAAACCGAATTAAAAAATGGAAGGCGTGGAAGTTGTGAATGATGGTGTTACAGAGTATGAATTAACGGAGGATGAAATGGGTGATGTTATGTTTCGAATTGCAAAGTATATAACTACTTTTGTGATCTATAAGGAACTACCGGTTTTACAAATGCGGTACGGTAAAAAAATTCTAGAAGGAGGGCGTGCAACTGACTTGGTGTGTGACCCATGGTACAAGCACCCGGTGTCCGGAAGATGCCTTACGCTTTTAGAATTTGTACACGGCGTTCACCGCCGGCTGATATCAAACCTTGGATTTCGCGCATTGAATGCCCCTGTGGATCATTTGAGTATATTTAGGGTGTTATTCCCTTTGTTTAATAAGAAGCCCTTTGAAACTATAAAAGAGAACTGTATGGCGTTATCGTTTGAGCTTAGAATGGATGTGGGGAAAGCCTACGCCGACTTTATCGGAAAACCATACAGGGGACCTTTGCTCGATGACGTAGGAATGGGTCTACGACAAGTCCTGACGGTCAAGATTTAGGATTAACAGATAAGGGGTTTGCGCGTGACTATTTATAGACGTCATTATATGAGGCTATTAATATCTAAGGATCGCTGAATGAATGTAGAGACGGTACATTTTACCATTTTATTAAGGATACCGCACCGAGTTAAACCTAATACCTCAGGATGACGACGCCAATTGAAGACCTGATAGTTGATGAATTAGACCTGGAAGTAGTCGAAAACGAACACGCGGCTCTTACCAAACTAGCCATAGTCATCTACGCTCAATCGTTGCAGGAAGAATTTAAACGGCTGCTTCACGAACGGTGTTACGGTTGCGAGACTGACCACCCCAGTCAAACCCAGCACATCTGTTTAGAACCTAACCCCGCCGAAGACGGCTATATCCTGTGTATATACCTGGAGGCTATTGAAAACGTGGATGCTTACCACGTAGCCAAACTGTTTCAAGCCGCCCGTCGTCGCCTAAACCTTGGATCGGGAGGAGGCAGCCCTATTCTTGATTTCTTGACCGTCATTAGTCAGTGTACCAAAACGTGGATAGACGAAAACTTTACCAAGTTGGACGAGTGTCTGGACGCGGGACCCAGCTTAACCGCCGCGGTCGAGATTGCCAGAGTAGAGGTTGCTGTTGTGGATCGCCCCTTTGAGAAATGGATCATGTCTCAAATCATAGCCAAGACTATAGACGGTTAATAATAACGGCAATTTTTAAAGACCAGGTTCGTCGCTCTCAAATTATAGACCCCGACATAGTCAAAGCTGTTGATTTTGCTAGACGCGTCGGTGATCAAATTAGGCGGCGAAACGACTACAGGACATTGATAGATGATCTAGATTTAAACACTCTGTGGTATAGCGCCGAGGGTATTGATGAAATGGTCCAGTCACTATTTCTGCACGCGGACAGTAGCAGTGACAGAGTGGTGCGTACGTGCGTATTTTTGACATTTGCCGTTGATGTTTACAGAAAGCTAGAAAACCGAGACCATCGAGCGACTCTGAAGGAAAGCTGTCGGAGATTTATGGTGTCGAGGCTCTGTCCAGAAGACTGGCGGGAAACGATCGAACAATATGACGACGACCGACGCAGGAAATTATACCGTGTACCCGCCGTGATTTTGGCTGGGGTGGTGTGCGTGGCTGTGGTTGTTAAACTTTGGTCAAAATGATTGCGTGACGGAATAAAATAAAAAGAATATATAATTGTTACCAAAAAATTATGTCGTATTGTTATTTGTTTTATATAAAGGTGTGAATGTGATAGTATATAGTTAGTTTACTAGATTACCGTCATAATGACGAGCCTCGCTGATTTTCTAAGTACCGTGTATTACGACCCGTCTCACCCGGCCGCTTACGGTAGCGTGCAGAGTCTGTATAAGGCCGCCAAACTCGCGGGGCGTGATGACGTCACCTTAGCGACCGTGCGCAGGTAGGTGGTTAGCGAGACAAGATACATACACGTTACATAGATCGGCTAGGCGTAAATTTAAACGAAACAGGGTTTACGTGAGTGCCATAGATGAACTATGGCAGATAGATCTCGCCGACCTGGCCGCCTTGAGTCGCCATAACGGCGGTAATAGATTTATCTTAACTTGTATAGACGTGTTATCAAAGTACGCGTGGTCGGTGCCTGTAAAAGACAAAACCGGTGCATCACTGGTGAAAGCCTTTACGCGTATACTTAAAGATGGCCGTACTCCTATTAATGTACAGGCAGACAGGGGTACTGAATTTACAAACAAGTTATTTCAAAAACTACTGAAGGATAGAGACATTTTCTTTTATTCAACCAGCACCGAGATGAAAGCCAGTATAGTTGAACGGTTTAATAGAACGCTCAAAACAAAGATGTACAAGTATTTTACGCATAAAAGTACATTGAGGTACGTCGATGTATTGCCGCAGTTAATGCGGGCTTATAATGATGCGGTGCACCGTAGTATAAAAATGGCGCCCTCAACAGTCACTCCCGATAATGCTCACGAGGCTAGAGCTAATTTATACGCGGGTGATGAAAAGAGAAATTACAACTTTAAGTTTAACATCGGGGATCAAGTTAGAGTCTCCAAATTAAAGGGCATTTTTGAAAAAGGCTATATACCCAATTTCTCGAGAGAGATATTTACGGTTTCTAGACGGTATCCTCGGAATCCGCCGGTGTACGCTTTAAAGGATTACGGGGATGAAGAAATAACCGGCACCTTTTACGAAGCGGAGATGCAGAAGGTTGTAAAGGGCGAAGGGGATGTTTACAGGGTCGAAAAGATTATACGTAAGAGAAAACGACGGGGTAAAATGGAATACCTCGTTAAATGGTTAGGCTACGGACCTCAATTCAACTCGTGGGTTGATACATTGGTGCCCCCTGCTTAAATATAAGACCTCGCTAAAGCGGCGGTCGTCTTATTTGAAAAGTAATTGTCAAGATGGCGAGTCATTTTTTTGTAACCCTGCCGAGTGACAGTTCGTTCGACATTTACCCGAAAAACACACCGAGCTCATTTACGACGCATTTGACAAAACCCCTCGACCTTAAAGGGCAGTGGGAGGTCGGTCTTTGTGAAATTTTATTTAGTCATTCATTTTATAACGTCACGCATGAAAAAGCCGTTGTTCTCTACGATGAAGGGGAACCGACTCATTACACCAGAGGGTTCCGGATTCAACCGGGTTACTACGAGTC
Organism: Ophiura sarsii; assembly: GCA_035610835.1. Taxonomy (NCBI): domain Eukaryota; kingdom Metazoa; phylum Echinodermata; class Ophiuroidea; order Amphilepidida; family Ophiuridae; genus Ophiura; species Ophiura sarsii. Next base: position 14,002,715 of record CM069447.1, on the reverse strand, counting down.
GGGTAAAGATCTGCTTAAAGAAATAAAAAATGGAATGACGGACGTGGGCAGAGAGAGAATACAGATGAATATCGAAAACTACTCACGCCGGTGTGAAATTGATTTTTCCCAGGGGGCTGATTTAAGCCCTCACCCCCGTATTAATGCCTTACTCGGGTTGTACCAAACCCGTCAGACAGATGGAAAAATAAAGGGTAAAGTACCCGTCGATGTTAACCGGGACATGCATGCATTTTACGTCTATACAGATATAGTTCAACCTCTGGTTGTCGGTCGTGTACAGGCCCCTTTGCTAAGAACCGTGGATGTTCCGCACAGGAAAATTGGTGAAATTGTTACCCGTCAGTACACAGCCCCGCATTTCATTCCCCTACGGAGCAATCATATTGACAATATAACTATTAATATAAACTGGAGTTCCGGCGAACCCGTTCATTTTGAAGCAGGTACCGTTATCGTAAGGCTACATTTTAAAAAGACCTCTCCGATCGTGTTTACTTGAGAAAAATGGCCACGAGTGCAAAAATGTACGATGACTATTACCTGAAACAGGTTGGTACAGGGATGCCTGTCTATCATCGGACGCACGTACAAAATGGTTACGGTATAGGTAACGTACTGGGTGGTTTGTTTAGAAGAGCTATACCTTTTTTGAAGAAAGGCGTCGCAACCATCGGAAAACAGGTGTTAAGAACCGGAGCCGATATATTGCAAGATACTATGGGTGGAGTCCCGATTAAGAAAGCCGCCAAAGCACGGGTAAAACAGGCCGGCCGGAGTTTAGGGGCGAGCGCCGTAAAGGCAGCTTCCTCACGGTTAACGCAAAGAGGCGGTGGTGGTGGTGGTGGTTGCGGTAGAGGGCGTCGTCGGTCACGAGGTCGTGCAAAAGGGCGCCCTCGTTCTAAAAGAGCAGGTGGGAAAAGAAAACTGGTGAGAAGAAACGGTATAAAAAGAAAGGCATCGCCCGGAACGAGAACCATTCAAAGAAAGCAGACGTCAAAGAAGGTCAAGTGGGGTCCGGATATATTCAATTAGGTAAATCATGGCGCGTGTTCATAACTTATCGACCGAATGCACGACGAGTCAGTTAGACCTTTTTTCCGTACCGGCTACCCAGCTCAGCGTAGTTCAAGGTATATGGGTGCAGCATCACCCCATTGCATCAATCACTGACCAGTCCCCCATAGAATTTAACATCAGCGGCGGTGAAGAGTATCTCGACCTGAACGACTCCTTTATTGAAATTAAAGCTAAAATAGTGAACGCCGACGGTAGCAATATAGCCGCCGATGCCGAGGCTGGACCCGTGAATTTGTTTATTCATAGCTTATTTAGTCAAATCGATGTGTCCCTAAATGGCCGATTGGTTTCCCAGGCTAGCAGCACCTACCCTTACAGAGCGTACCTGGAGACTCTATTGAACTATGGCCACGATGCTTTGACCACCCAGCTAAGTTCTAGTCTATTTTACCGCGATGACGGGGGCAAAATGGACAATGCTAATCCTAGAGACAATGCGGCCAATGTTAATAAAGGGCTGAAGGCTAGAGCATTTTTCACGCAAGGAAGCAAAACCGTAGACATGATAGGTCGCTTACACAGCGACATATTTTTACAAGACCGGTACCTTTTAAACGGTGTTGATGTTAAAATCAAGTTGCACCGTAGCAAAGATGGTTTTTGTATTATGTCATCCTCTGAAGACGCGGCCTTTAAAGTACAGATTGTCGACGCCGTGCTGCATGTGCGCAAGGCAAAGTTAAACCCATCCGTGGCCCTGGCCCACGCAAAAGCTCTGGAAAAGGGGCCTGCCAAATATCCCATCACGAGAGTACTCGTAAAATCATTTACGATCCCCGCCGGTGACTTGTCTATAACGAAGGAAAACCTCTTTTTAGGGCAGATGCCAAAGAAATTACTACTCGCGTGCTGCGACAATACCGCCTTCAACGGTGACTATGGGAGAAACCCATTTAATTTTAAACATATCATATCGACAAGATCGGTGTCTTTGTGGATGGGCAGCAGATCCCTTCTACACGACCCCTCACGCCTAAATTTAGTACAGACGGAGGGGGCGCGCAGTATATCATGGCGTATCATTCGTTGTTTACGGGTATGAACAAGCACAATAAAGATACGGGTGGGGTGGTTAACCGACAAGATTATGCAGGGGGTTACTCCATTTTTGCCTTTGACCTCACCCCTGACCTGTGTGAAGGAGGTCACTTTAACCTACAAAAATCGGGCAACCTGAGATTGGAGTTGCAGTTTTCTAGAGCGTTGGAAACTACCGCCAACGTTGTCTGCTACGCGGAATTTGAAAATATATTAATGATTGACAAAAGCAGAAACGTGTTATTTGATTTTTAGATTTTCTTAAAGAATGAACACTCTCGAATTACGCTGGGCGATGGGTCTTAACCGCGCCACGAGAGACCAGTTTACAGACGTCGTTGCCGTGGATAGGCTACCGAGACGATTACAATCATACCCAACCTCGTTCATAGTGAACTGTGACACCAGCGATTTAGGCGGTAGCCATTGGGTCGCGCTGTATTTTGATAGCGAGAGATACGGTGAATATTTTGACAGCTACGGCTTATCACCGGAGAAAAACAAAAGACTCTTTCACAGATTTTTAAATTACAATTGTATAAGTTGGAAGCACAATTCTACGCGGCTACAAGGTGATTTTTCTACAGTGTGCGGACAATATTGTTTGTTGTATTTATCTTTTAGATGCAGAGGCGTGCCTATGGCGGATATTGTAGATTTGTTTACCGCAAATTTTGCGAATAATGATGAAATGGTAAATGAATTTGTAAAAGATAACTTCCCCATTGACACGGTGGTTTTTAATCATGACGTCATCGGCCAACAAATTGTTACGTCGATGAAACCTTATCTTTAATTACATACGCGAGTCCGCATACCTTATCGACTCGGTGATGCGATAGGGGGCGCTACCGTTTTTTGATTATATACCGTAGCTAAAACGGCGTACGCTTAATAGGGTCTAAAGGTCAACTCGGTTATTAATTTAAATCGCGTTGTTATCTATCTTTTGAATATTTACCTATTGATTATTTACCTATTGATTATTTACCTATTGATTATATACCTATTGATTATTTACCTATTGATTATTCGTCATGACTAAAATGACGCGGAGTGTATGTTTGTACCGTTTATTAATTCTGAGCTTAATATTTTTATACCGATATGATTTCTTTTTTGTAATAATGATATAATAATAATATTAGTGAGAAATAATGCATATCTTGTATTTACGAAACGGTAAACTCAGAATAAAGTTTAAACGGTACTCTTATTATATAGTATTATAATTGATGTTGTTGGTGACTTTATGTATAATAAAATACACGAAATCACGAAAATAAATTTTCGTTTGACTTATTTGTTTGTACTAGAAAAGAGACGAAAGGAAAAACACCGACACACGTATTTACATTTCATTTTTTTTAATTACAAGAACAGAAACACACGCACTTACGAAACTCACTTATACACACACTCGCATACTCATTTTCTACGAACTTTTTTTTGTTTGTTCGAGAATTATATCACCGCTGTCTTAATAAAGCGTGGTTACTTTAAACACAATTTTTAAAACATTCTTTTTAATCACTTGAACGGATACATACTTATACACACACTCGCATACTCATTTTCTACGAACTTTTTTTTGTTTGTTCGAGAATTATAATACCACGATATTAATAAAGCGTGGTTACTTTAAACGTAGTTTTTAAAATACTCAAATAGTATTTTTTTTAAATAAAACGGTATTTTATTTACCGTAATAAAATAATTAAATCGTAAATTTAAAACAAGCCCATTATTGGGGATCCGGTGGTCGGGTGATTGCTGAATATAAAGTCAACGTTAGATAAAATTTAACGCCACGGGTGGGAGAGATTATTTACTTTACGGTATGGATAGCCACTTTGATGATGGTGATGCCATAGATTTTCTTTTGATTGATTTCGGACGCCTCGTTTTAGAGCGCCCTCTAGTTCTTACTAAGGGTGAAGGTATGTCTGAACGCGGGTTTTGTTTTAATTCTCTAATAAGTTCTCGTCTGTTTTTGTTTGAAATTAAATACTCCGGAGTATTTAAAAGAGCCAACCCTCTACCGAATGATTTATACCCCGTGGGGTCTCCCGTTTTTGTTTCATATGGCCTCAAGACATCGATAAGTAAATCACTTACGTTGCTATTTGGTATCACAGACCCTTGGTAAATAACCTCTCCCCTTTCATTCCAACCAAGAATTTCGGGGTTTGATTGCAAAATACTTAAAAGCTGCTTTCCCTTATTCTTCATATTTTTTGGTAACACTGATATTATACTATTTACATTATCCTGAGCTATGACGTCGGCATTGTTAACTTCCGTCATCGCTGCTGACCCGTCGTCGCCCACAGCTCCCTTTGTATCGCCGGGTATAATCTGCATGGGTATAGGTTTATGTTTTTGTTTGTAAAAGTGAAGGTACTTTTGCAATGCTTGATAATACACCGTCGCCTTTTCATAATCGGGAAGTTCTCGTTGTTCAAGAACGTCCTGCATGTCTTTGTCAAGCTGGATCAGGTTCGAAGTAACGGGATTGTCATGCGCAGATGGGGTGGCTGTATTCCGCTGCAGAGATTCCAATACGTCGGGATGAACCAGCGCCATTTTCTTTGCGTGATTCATTATTGTCACTTTTTATTCAAAAGTAAGGTGGCGATGGCTGGTAATATAGTTTTTAGTAATATACCGACAAACCCGCCCTGTTGCACCAATAGCTTCTTCTTGCTCGACAACGGTGTGTTCGGCTTAGCGAGGCGTCTCAAGGTTCTCTTATGCGATGAAAGTTTTTTCTTCTGGTTGATAGTAAGAGGCACGTTACCGCGTACGACGTTCAATGAACACTCACACAAGGCGCTGATCAATCCGCTGTCCCCTGTTTTTAATAAGGCTTTTCGCTGATTCGGTTTACAGCGTGCCAAAAGTCTCAGCGCATCGATATTGTGTTGCACCTTCTTTGACATGATGTTAAATGAAAGTGAACGACAGTCAAACAACTATTAAGTACCGCTGGAAACGTACACATACGGAGTTTCACCCGGAAATATATTACTACGCAGTCTCACGTTCTCGTCGGTGTCGGGCTTAAGATCTAGAAGTAGATAAGTGAAAGGCTTTCTGGTTGCGTCGTTGTAAGCTTCGATGAGAAACTTTGGGTTGTTGGGGAAAATCTGTCTTCCCATACTGCAAATCTGGCTGGCATCACGGACGTTCTTGAACAGAGTAAGATAATTTGCGTTTAAACTGATTGTTCTAGCGTTCTTACCCTGGTTGAAAAGATTCTGGACGAGATAGACTACGGAAATGTTTTTGTGATGAGACCCCTTGGTAAACAGGTTGACGAGACGTGGATCATTTCCCACTTCGTTCATCAGGTCATCGATAATGATGAAATTACCTTTTTCATAATTCAAGTGTTCGTCGAAACTAGGCGCCAACCCTTCTATAAACTTTATAGAAGGAATTTTCTGCGAGAGTTCGGTGTACGCATGTTGAAATTGCGCGTAGCAAAAAATAATGTTCTGAGGCGCCGGTGTAATCAAGTCGTCCTTATGCAGCAGCAACTTTGAAGTGAAAACTGTTTTCCCGCTACCTGATGGTCCGCTCACCAACATGGCGAACGGATGTTTTAATCTTACGTCAGTCATAGCTTGAGGATAATGTAAATTGATATAACGTATTATTACAACACACAATAATCATTAAATACACAACATATTCATTAAAAACACTCTTATCAGCAATCACCCGGCATCTGCTTCGCCTCTGTAGTGGTAACGGGTTTGATGCAATGACGTCTTTTGACGGTTTTAATAGTTTTGTTGATAGTTTTGAGACCTTTTACTAATCTTCGCCACTGAATCAATTTAAGTTTAACCCCATCAAAAGTTGGTACTAAAGTATCGTTAGATACATTATCGTAAAACTGTCTTAAATCAACAATGACGCTTCCGCTTTTAGTCACGCATGTACTCGCAAAAATATGACCGCCTAGATTTAACGCGTCTTTCAACAAGCAAATATTCCCGTCAGTAAGCTTAAAATCACACGTGATCCCGTTTTTATCTTCAACATCACTAAAGTAACCTAACTGACATTTAGTCGCCTTAGCCGATTTAGCTATTGGTACCGTCGTTGAGGGTTCAAAGGTTGTTTGTACTTTATCACCGGTCATAAGCAACGAAGTGAGGAAGATGATTACAACGATGATAACGCCTAATGTAAATATCATCCCGCATAAAAAATACCATTTTATTGAAGTTTTAGAAGGCTCGCTTTTTTCGGGACTATTATTATCACGAGCCCTCGGTGTTTCATAATGATTCATAATGGTGCCTCGGTATCAAAGGGTTAACGAGAAATGAAACTTTTGACTTTCAGTCGTCTAATTTATACCCAAATGGTAGGGTTTTATAATTGTCCACAACCATGCGCTTGTCATATACCATACGGTATCTTTTGGTTAATACTTTATTGACTATTTTTAATTTTTTAACATCGCGCGTTATGGCGCAGTCATCGGTTAAAAGAATTTCTCGCGGGCCATCAGCGCCCTTGACTAGCGCAGCCATGGAATCAAAATTGATTTTCTTGGCGTTTTCCCAGTTTAATGTAAACCCTTTCACTTTACATACAGACTTCTTGCGGTCTTTATCTCCCACTACGGTAAAAGAATATGATTTTGGGCCGGATGACACAAATTCGTCGATTTCATCGCCCGGTATTTCGTCCGACAAATCGCCTAAATATGAACCCTGCTGAGGAATATAGTGGTCAGGGTCGAGTCTGTTGGTATAGAAGATAACGCTGTCTGTGTCTGTGTAAATAGCTCGTTCTTGAAGTCGTTCTAATTCGTCGTAAAGTCGCAGTCTTGCATGCGCAGTTGTCATTACCGCGTGGCATATATTTACTCGCGGGTTAGGTAAAAGGAATTTTTCGTTTGTTTTGTAAACAAGTTGTAACATGTTATCATTGACTATGTTCAGATCTGTAATTTTCATTTGAGGATCGTGTAGTAGTCGGAAAAATTGGGTCGGTGAGTTAATGTACATTTTGTTAGTTCTTTCTACTCTTTCCCCCAGTTTGCCCCAAAAATTGTTGCAAAGCGATTTAGCCACCTGCCGCATCCCGGGGTTCTTTTTTATTTTGGCAGGGTCTAAATGCACCCCTTCCCTGACAAAAAATTCGTGTCTATATTTCGCACGCTGCTCGTCCGTATCGCAGTCTTTAGGATACCCGGATGCTTCCTGTTTTAATTTTAAAAAAGTAGAAATGTACTCTTTAAATAAACCCGTTTCTGTGTCTGCCCAGTGCCAAACGCGGTGAATTTTTAGGATTTTGTAGCCTAATTCTATGGCTTTTTGGAGTTCGACGGAGGCCCACGTACCGGTAAGCGCTCTTTCATCATCCGTGTGTTGACACGGCATTGTTTGTCTTTCATCGGCGCATGTTCTACACAGAGGAAACATTAACTTATCGGAGCGATAAGGAAGTACAGGGTGATACAAGTTTTGACAAGGCAATATAGTGCACTTGATAATGCCAAAGTATTTAGAGATATCGACATCGTCAAATGACGTCAAAATTTCAGGGTGATATAAACCGTACGGACGGTACGAATTAATAAAAGGATACAGGCTTACTATATCGAGGTAGCTCACTTTATACCCGGGTTTTGATTTGTAATACAACGTGTAAGCATTGGTGCGCCCTCCGTAAAAACCATCGCGGGGGTGCAAAGGCTGATAATCATCATCGTTAATTTCAGACACTATTTCCTTTACTCGAGGGTCGGAAGCAATAGCATTTTGGAATTGACACTCCCACATTTGTCTATAAGTATACCCCGCATCGGTAATTTTCTTTTTTCTCGCTAATACCTCCATGTGTAATTGGCCGTATGTTTTATGTACCAGCGGATTTTGCAACGTACCGTTTTCGTAGCATTTAGGGTGGCCGTGAAAAAAGCATCCTAAATATTCATATACCGTATTTGTCTCTTTACAGAACCCGTCCACCTTAAGTCCAGCAATGACGGTTTCAGACCCCTTCCCATAGTGTTGTATTTTGATGTTTTCTGTTTTCTCAAGGAAATGAAAGTATTTCAAAGCCTGTAATGACTGATTGGTATTTTTGAGGTACCCGTTTTCTGAAATGACGGCTACTGTACGTTCCCTTAAAAAGTTTCTTCGCCACACTACATTGCAAGCGCTCGAAATTGTCATTGAACTATAAAAGGGGTCGATGCCATCTATCCCATCAAGGCTTGTAGCCTCCATGAAGATTTTGCGGAATTTTGTACAGCCCTCCCTCAAAATGTCAACGTCCGATATACAATACTCTAACATTTCTTTTTGAAAGTCATAATTGGTAATATGTCGTTGCGTCTCGTACCATTCTACAAATTCCTGCCTCTTCCCTACTTTCATCGCGTCTGGTCTGAAATAACGCATGTCGGGGAACCGGCCCGTGTATGTCTGATTTTCAATAGTGTTAAATGTATAGGGAAAATAACCCTTTTTTAATTCTCGCAGGTCGAATGATGGCGGGAATTGCGCCAATGGCATGGAAATAAAATTGTATGAGTCTATCATTCTGATACCGTGGTCTTTCAATTCCAATTGCATGATTTTGCCACCCTGAAAAACTTAGTCGGGGGTGACGCATTTTTCATTAATCAAATAGTTCAAAACAAAATACAAGTCGTAAGCTTTACAATTGTGACCCAAAACAATAGCATCTACCTGTTTCGTTAGAAATTCCGTAAAGTCAGCCCTGCATGTTTCACCCTTGAATTCAAATTGTTTGTTCGGTCCACATCGGCAATGGTCAACCGGGTAATCCCACAATGGTAAAGAAGGGTCCAAAGGTCTGCCCGGTTTATCAGATTGAGGGCTGTCGATACACCTTTGACACCTTATTTGCACAATACAAAGATTAGGTTGATGCGTACCGTCTTGCAAGATCATAGATTCAAAATCAAAAAAGATGTATTTCATATTTTCGGAATTTTCAGCCGCGCTCAAGTTTGAAACTTGAGCATATTGGGCCCGGTCAACCGGGTTTTGATTTTTTCTTTTCTTGTTCTTGTTTTTCTTTGCTTTTTTCAGCTGTTTAGTCCGGCATGACTTTCGGTCTATCGCCACCTCGACCGGTTTGACGTAGCATCTATGATTAGCCGGGTAAATACCGTCGCACGACCGACACCTAATTTCGGTACAACGATGTTCTCTTAAATGTTCATTAATTAAATATTGGTTTTTGAGTTTACCGCATATTTGCTTGCTTAAATATTCTCTGGGGTTATAGGTTGAACAACATACCTCGCACGCGACTAATTTTTGACAGGTCGTATGTTTACTCTTTCTAGTTTTGGTTATGTGATAATTAAAACACTTTTTGTTCATAAAATATCTATGACAATCGTTACATAAAATGTACTTATCTAAAGATGAGACGTGCTTATCTCCCGCGCAGGATCTATTCATACAGGAGAGGCACTGAGACCGCGTACACTTGTGCTGGTTTTTGTCGGAATAACCCGTAAAACATGACTGGCAAAAGTAACATTTCCCCAAAAACCCCGTAATTGATTAAGCCAAACCGTAATGTTCTTTGTAATAGAACACGTGGATATCAGAGGGCGCATCTCGCGCACTACGATAAATACACGTACTATTCGGGTTTGATGAGAATTCCCAAACGTGTAAAGCGTAATCAGCCGGTAATACAGTTTCAATTTTTGGAAAATCTTCGTAACCGCAGGCTTGGTTTTCATCCAGACCCGCGGCTCTATAAAGGGCCTCAGCACCGGCAGGTTGAGATTTTGAATTTTCTTGGTAACAAGTCCGCCATACATGTCTCGTAATGGTTTCAGATTCAACTTCGCGCCACTTTATCCCCAACCAGACAGCTCTAGCGAAGCATTTATTATCGTTGTTTTTTACGATCGTACAACTTCTCTTTTCTAGTAGTTTTACATACATTTTCATAAAATAAAAGGACCATCCCGGAATAACCAAGATGGTCACTAAATATTATCAAAAGATTAGCTAGCTACAATTCTCGGACGGTAGCCATATATCAAAGTCTGAAAAGCACACGCGGTATGTTCGGCGCTAACTGTATCGCGTTTCTTATCTCGTTACGTCACAACCGGTTAATTTCATAACCACCACCGGTATTTTTTCCCCCATTGGATAACGCACGATGCTTTGTACCGCTTCATTACCCCCTCCTAACATACACCACCGCTCTAAAAGTACCCCTCAGTACGCTAGTGACTAAAACCAACATCTCCGCATACTTTAAAAGACCCCGTAGGCTTTCAAACGCCTAAAAAAAGGGACGGGTGGTTAGTGGCGGGTTCATACCCATAAAAAAACCCACCAGGTCTGTAGTGGTGTGTAAACAAACCACTAAATATTTTTTCATAGGATTAACAGGTAAAACCACAGGTGACCTCTATTCTGCTAGCGTCAACACGATACTAACATTGGTCTATCCATGGGCATCAACCGTCTAGAAACATTGGGGTGGGAATTTGACCAGAATTGTTTAAAAGAGGCTGAGGAACAAAAATGATGTCCTTGGAATATGTGGTAAGGGATGTCTACGAGCAGTTATTCTGGGATCCCTCTGAAGTGCACGCCGCACGTTATCAATGTGTTACTGTGTCCTGCCACTTTTCATATCTTAGTCTTCCAGAATGTTCTTTATTCATATTGGTGCTTGTACCATTTACCAAGTATTTCCAATACTCCTTGGTAGGTGTATTCCTAGATGGTACGTTAGTGTTTAGGACATGAATGGCAAACTCTCTGATGACTTCTGCTGGACTTCTCGTTTCATGATATTTAAGACCATGAACACCCTCTTCTAATGAAAATCGAGGCCGCACCCAGCCATATGGACGTCACGTCAGTCTTGTTTTGAAAATGTAGGCCCAATAAACATTTTGTGAAACCTTGTCAAAAGGACTTCGAATCATGTAACAAACATCTTTATATTCAATTCTGCTTGGATACACAGGCACTTATTCTATTATTTAAACCAATTTAATCTCAATACAAAAATGTTACTTTGCATAACACCGGTAAAGGGCAATCGCACAAGTGGAAGTTGTATCTTCATGATCTTAGGAGTAAACCTTTGAAACTGTAAAGTGGCACAATATCGATCATGGGTAGCTCTAGATAATTGTCCATATCTCAGGATTGACAGATCTGAATCAGATGAAATAAGCAGCATCTAAAAGCCAGGTGTTTAGTCTTTCAATATGGGTAAAAATCTTACACTAAATATTAAAACTTCATGGTCAACAAATTGGGTAAACACGTGCACAATTTTTTTAGGGACACCCTGTACATACATACATACATCTAGAAGGGTTAGTTAACGTGCCATTTCAAAAGATCACAGCACGGTATAAATAATTTTTAAAAAACATACATAATAGGCCTTCATACTGAATGCAATTGATAACAAAAATATATCACAGGCAGACATTATATGTTGGGAAAACAAATTAGATTTTAGTTCCTTTTTGAATATGGAAGTGATTGAGCACTACGCACAATAGACAGTAGATTATTCCAAACGTTGGAAGCTGTGTGAGAAAGTGCTTCGTCAGCGGCGAATGTGTATGACCGGGTACGGATGGTCGGAACAGTCGTTCTTGTGGAATTGGAAGCTGATCGTAGGCCTTGTCGAATAGGATGGTATAATTCTAGGCTAGATTACAAGTACATTGTTCCAATCCCAGTAAGACATTTAACAAGATAAAGCATGGCTTTGTAGGTAAATCTGCCCTTCACATGTTAGCTATTGGAGCTGATGAAGTACCGGAGAGGCATGGTCCCTTTTATTTGCAAGGAAGATGAGTTTTACAGCCCAGTTTTAAAGCGTTTGGGGCGTGAAAACTACTGATGTTGGAACCCATAAGAAGAACATTGCCATAATCAAATCGATATTACAAGCGAGCGGATAATGTCATTACAAGAGGATATGAATGATATGTTATTCCGTTCTATTCATACTCCCTCTCATGTAAGTGCTGTTTATGTATCTGAAGAATCATACAGAATAACAAGGTTTATTTGATACAATCGCAGTTAAAACTGGTGATATGATTTGATAGGGATTACACGTATGACTGATAATGCGCAAGTTTCTGAGCTTTGTTTACAAGTTTCCGTCTCGTTAGTCTCTGGGAGCTAGGACTCGTAGTTATGGGAGACCATCAACTTTCTCACATCGGGTCAGAATTTGTTTTAATTGAAGTGTTGCTGTACAAAATGTTCCTTTTTTCACGGCTCCTCATAAAGCATGCTATGGGAAAGCTTTCCTCAAAATACTCATCAACCCCTACAATGGATCAAAACAAACAAAATCAGAAAATAACTTACGTTACAAGTTCCTCAGTGCTTTGTGGAATTATGATCCTGACCGTAGCAAAAACATGAGCGTCTTCAATGTCTGGAAGTTTTGCCGGTGCCATTATTCCTATGAGGAGACACAGACATTTATGTTGAAATTACCTAATGTCATTTTCTTTGTGTTAAATTGTTTGTTTGTTGTTGTTTACTCTGTCAAGTTTTGATGTTGAATTTGTCATAACACTGAGCAAACTGTATAGTTCTTGGAATCTTTATGAATTCTTGGAACATAACTCGCAATTCATGACAATTGTATGCAATACTTACATCAAGAACAGTCAGGACAAATTTACTCCAAGTTGTAAAAATGAATACCACACATTTTGCAATTAATAAGTGGTTATGATTTTGACTTGATTAAATTAAGTAACCACCTTACTGAACATGCACAAGTAGTTTTTCAATTCAACCGATTGGCAAAAAACCCCACAATATTACCTGATTTGGTAATGTTTCCAGATTCGGAAACATTTCCTAGGTTGCCGTTTTTGCACTAAGTTTGCCCTGACTGAACACAGGTTTTAAAAGTGCAGTTGCAGGCTGCATACAAGCCTTCCCGTGTATTTATTAAAACTGTCGATGTAAATATTAGAACAATATTAAACAACTGTATATTATTAACTACTATTGATTAATTAGTTCCATATTGGCAAGATGTGTGTGTTGTCATATAATATTGTTCATGGAATTGATTAAACACGTTTTCCATTGCAACCTATATTATATTCCACGGTTGCAAGACTAATCACTGATATTAACTTATCTTGTGATAAGTTATTGTTCAAGTATTTACTGGACTCAATTAGTTAAATGTTAACGTGTCAGGGTAAATACAAACACCCATCATGCCCATGAACATTGCACTGAAATTGCTATAATAACAAACATACTATTTGCATCGTTTTTAGTCTATTTTCATGGGTGCACGCTTGTGCGTATGGTGATGCAAACTATTGCGCTGACGCCTTTTGTATAAGTCTTACGTTTATGTAACTTAAAGTGCTCAACAAAAGAAAGTATCTTCCGATTCTTTGTTGACCAAACAGACTAGATAGACATTTGGATGAATCTTCCCGGCACAATTTGATATCAAAGTTGCCACCTAACAACAAAGATGAACCATGATTAGCACCATTTAAAGAGAAAATTAGTCACTTTTTAAAAGTCACATTTTCAATACACTACGCGGGAAGAAAATACCACAATGTTACCTGCTCATAATCAAATAGCCCGCTCGCTCAGGCACGACCCAACACAGTTGCACTTTGTGATCAATATCCATTTCATTCCCGGCCATTCAAGTGCCGCGCACTACATTTTCTCGCGGCTTGCGTGCGTTGAAAATGTGACTTTTGTAAAGCGACTAATTTTCTTTAAATGGTGCTAATCATGGTTTATCTTTGTTGTCGGGTGTCTGGTGTCAACTTTGGTATTAAATTGTGCCGGAAAGATTCATTCAAATGTCTATCTAGTCTGTTTGGTAAGCAAATTAGAGGAAGTTACTCTAATGGACCTAAACAAAGTGTATGACTTTTTTTTTGTTGAGCACTTTATTACGTACGTATGAGCCATATGTACTGGTCTTGCAGTCCTTTCAGTAAAGTTACCTTTTGTTGTGGTGTTATAGACTCCTGACCATGGGCCACTACCTGCATCAGTAACGGCCGCTACTTGGAAAGTGTAATGTGTAAGTGGTTCCAAATCTGTCATCGTTATGTTCGTCGATTGGGTTACATCCGTCATCACAACTGCGTCCGCTTTGTTCTTCAGATGGTATAGGTAAGACAATGCCCCGTGTCTCGAACCACAAGGTGGTTCCATCCATTGCATACTCAGCATAGTTAACCCGACCTCACTTTCACTTATATTGGATGGTGCCAATGAGGGCTCTGAAGAAAAGAAAATGATATTACTGCCGACGGTCAATGGTTGCTCGTTTACATGATGAACAAGTATTATTATGATTGATATACTGTCCACATGCTTACCTGCTATATATGTTGTTTGAATCATAAATGTCTCCATTCCTTCCCCAGCAGAGTTCACGGCTGAGCTAGATACCCGGTATGTAGAGAAAGGGTACAGATTATTCAAAATCACCATCCTGTCACTGGTTTCCATTTGAATCGTCTCTTCAATTTCTTCGTTGCACTGATCTTGGTTGATAAGAGTGTATCGAATGATGTATCCGTCAGCTATGCATTGACCCTCTATCATTTCCAAAGACACCGTTAGTTCATATGGTGAGGACGTCTGTGACACCAAGAACTCATTTACTGGTGCAGGTTCTATAAGTTAATGAATATTAAGAGAGATGTATTTGATTACTTAATATCTACTGTTTTCGACCCATGTGATTGAGGACAAATCCTGCCAAATTATATGATTCATCAGTATCCGATCAAAGAGGGGATTATGTTAACCTTGATTCACTGTCCCTTATAATGATGATGATGATGATGATGATGATGATGATGATGATGATGATGATGATGATGATGATGATGATGATGATGATGATGATGATGATGATGATGATGATGATGATGATGATGATGATGATGATGATGATGATGATGATGATGATTGATGATGATTGATGATGATTGATGATGATTGATGATGATTGATGATGATTGATGATGATTGATGATGATTAATGATGATTGATGATGGTTGATGATGATGATTGATGATGATTGATGATGATTGATGATGATTGATGATGATTGATGATGATTGATGATGATGATGATGATGATTGATGATGATTGATGATGGTGGTGGTGGTGATGGAGATGGTGGTGGTGGTGGTGGTGGTGGTGGTGGTGGTGGTGGTGGTGGTGGTGATGGTGATGATGATGATGATGATGATGATGATGATGATGATGATGATGATGATGATGATGATGATGATGATGATGATGATGATGATGATGATGATGATGATGATGATGATGATGATGATGATGACGACGATGACGATGACGATGACGATGACGATGACGTTGACGTTGACGTTGACGATGACGATGACGATGACGATGACGATGACGATGACGATGACGATGACGATGAATTTAAATTATTAAAGTGTAAGACCTATCATGCTTACCTTGGCATCTCTCTATGGTGCCAACAAGACGAGCAAGGTAGAGGTGGGGTGTAAACAATATGTTGAAATAAGAAACAATAAATAACACGAGGTTCGCATTAGAATTATAATGATTTGTAATTTCAAATTATGAAAGACGCCGATTCCTGAATTAATCTTCGTTTTAAAGATAAACGAAAAGTCAATACAATTGTGTAAACAAAGTTAAGGATGAAATTAAAGTTTAATACTTTAATAAATGATAATGATTAATCTTTCCCTTGTGGGGGTCTAACAATCATTTCTCGACCTGGGTTTGGACCCGGAAGCACCTGAACTTCAGTCAGATGCTCTCCCAACTGAGCTATCGAGAACAATTGGAATGCAAGTACAAGCAACACATCTAAAGGTTTAGAGGTCAACTGCCCATATTTCTCCTCTCTCTCTAGCCACAAACATGTTGGCGAAAAATATTAATTCTACCAGATTTAACATGAAATAAAAGTTACTTACTTCACGAGGTGGAAATGATGATAATAATTAATGTTTCTCTTGTGGTGGTTGAGAAAAGAAAAAGTCATATCTCGACCGTGATCTCCTGAACTCCAGACAGACTCTCATCGATATAATTTGGTCACTTAATTGTCTTCTAACAATCATTTTTAATAAATTACTGTTTAGGTCTTACATCAGTAAGCAGCCCACAGATGCGGCACTTACCTTGACATTTGAAGCCGTACCAGGCTTTATGACATCGCCCATCGCTACACCCTGTGTCTGGGAGACAAGCCACACCCTCAGCACAATGACATCGATACTGGCAATTGACTCCAAACCAATCTGAATGACATTGCCCATCACGACATTCTCCAGTGTCTGGAAGACACGAGACACCCTCAGCGCAGTGACACACTGATTCACAGTTGGCCCCATAAGTACCTAGTTGGCAATCTATAGTTATATGAATTATAAATCGAGACATTTAATACTGTAGTACATCATTTCCATGGTATGATAATGAATTACATTTACTGTTTGTTTTACTTTTCAACTTTGCATATTATGAGACATCGCAGAGAATTAGTTACTCTAACCAACTAGGTAAGGTTTCGGAAATAAAACGCCAAGGGAATCTAACAAATCTTTAAAGAAACTAGATATCGCTCTGGTCGATGCCAAAGACACCTTGGGGTTTTCCCACAATCAGGGCATCTATAAGCCGAAGAATATCCGATAGTTTATATATAGAGGAGCATTCGATAACTCGCGCCAGCATAGGACAACGCCTTACGATCGAGCGGATTCACCCAGGGCATATCGTACACAGAAATGCCACCTACGACATGTACGAAGTAGTAAAACTAGCAGCGTGAGCAACTGTGAATATCTTTATATTTAGACAAAAAAAACACAAAAATTAGGGAGCGAGTTGTTGTTAAAACGGAACATAAATAAGGCAGTTTGAAGTTTGTTGATATCGAGAGTATTGAAAAATAGAGGCGGTGGATGCGAGTCATAGGATGCGCAAGCGCAGATACGTAGTAAGGCCTTAAATAATCTATCGTGCTCAACCATCGGCGGCTGAAGGATTCGTCTTTCGATAAAGTGATTGCCAATGCAATGTCGCAATAAGTTAAGTGTGGTAAGACAAGCGTATTTTAGAGAGTAGAATAGAAGAAGAAACATGAATACATGCTTTTGTAAAGTTTTCAGTTGAGATATTTATCAATAATAACCCCGAGGAACTTGGTATGGTTGACAGATGAAACAGGAGTCTAATCGATATGAATGGTAGAAGAAAGTGTGGAGATATGACGTTTGACGTTTAGAGCCTAAACGAATATAATTAGTTTTGCTGACGTTAAGAGAAAATCTATTAGCCTTGAACCAATTCGACACACATTGTAGCTCTTTATCAAATATAGAAACAAGTGTATTAAAGTCAGGGTGCGATTACAAAATATTGGTGTCTTCAGCAAAGAGAACATAAGATAATTTCTTAGAAGCATTTTGTCATTTACATGTTTGTTTGTTTGTTTGTTCATTCATTCAATCATTCATTCATTCATTCATTCATTTATCCATACAATATTATGTTTTTTAGACTATCTTTTGAAATAGTGTGCTGAATGCCAAACCGGCAAAGCGTATGCAACTTAAAGATATACCTTCCGGAATAGAAGTCGTTACTCTGCGTGTTATAGCCATAAGGCATTCGTCATCCTGCCGTTTGACGATTGCCGTATGGTCATGAGACTCAGATTAACGATTTGTATTTACGAAAGTTAATACATTTATTTATTTACTTATCCTGATCACAGCCTATCCTTTTAAGCTGCCCGTGAGCATCGATGCATGGATGTCAATAATATATTGTTTTAACATGTTTTTCAGGTGTACAATATTATACCAACACAGGACCATACTCACCTTGATCGCAGTCTATCCCATGCAATCCGGCTGCACAGGAACATCCGTACGGGTGTGGAAGACAGAATAGATGTCCACGACATGCTGTACTATGAGGATCAGTATCACTACTATTTCCACACTGCCATGATTCATCTTGACCAAATATGTTACTTCCATGAACTGAAATCCAGAAAGAAGAAAAAATGAAATAGATAAATAAATACATAGCCTACGGTAATTGATTGAAATAATGTTGTACTGTCTTACAGAAACACATGATTCAAATTTGTCTTATCGAATGGGTATATCAGTTCATATATATATATATATATAACATTTCAGCAGCTGGAATCCAGGCTTTCAAGTGCTGTATGCACGGTCATCTTCTCTCAAACTCTTAACGTGTCATAGCCTTCACACTCTTTCATGACACCCTTCATTCAAGTCCTTTCAACATCCAACTGATACATAATAGCATGGTGGTCATGGGTTAAGTGTAGGTTAATGCCTGGTTGGGGAGATGGTGGTCCTGTAAAGCATGTAGCCAGCTGGGCTGGTGATACGGTCATGCCCCAACAGGTGACAACAGGCAGCTCCTGGTAGATTTAGTTCCCAAGTTTGTTGTATAGGTTCTCTTGATGCCCATCAGACCTCCAGATATTATTATTTTTCTATAATTTATATTTTGATGTTGTTCTCTATGTTTGGGCTTTTATCTTATTAGTATGTCACTTTCATTGGCATTTTTAACCTCTGCCCATTTGTGTGTCTTGTTTTATGCATATTTTCTGAGTTGCAGTGAACCAATTGATTGGCCTTTCAAGGCTCTCTTTCGAGAGTTACCAGTTTGATTTTTAATCACTCTGGTCATTATCCTTGTTAATGTCTGTTGGGCTATTGTTCACATTTGCGCTTTATATACAAAAAAAATCAAATAGTTCCTTTTTTTGTATTACTTTTGTTACGAGTTTAACGGGTTCGCCGTCGGACAAGTTAAAACTCTTAACCTATATCATGAATACCCGTTGTAAAACAATTAATGTTATCATTATTTGGACTTATTGTTCATGTTTACCTGTTTCACAATTGATCCCAGTAAATCCAGGTGCACATACACAGATACCAGACCGTTCATCACAAATCCCGCCATTGAAACATAAAGGACAGTCATTGTCACATGCAGGTAATCCCCATTTTCTGGATGTACATGCTGAATTTGGAAGAAAGAATAAATACAATCATTAGGTTTTTTTTTAATTTAATAGGCGAAGACAACCCAGGCAATTAGGATTTTCAATTTCTATAACTTTCTTCACTTTTCGGCTTGATCAATAACTTTTTCACACTCTGCATGGTAACTATATTACAGTAAACAAGGTAAAGTATTATAAGTACATGTACCTCTAACCACTAGAAGAAATATAGCATGTCGCCCATCCGCACGATTGCCGGCCTGGTGACATTCATATATGCCGCCGTGGTTAACTTGAATATTAGAACGCTGCACACTCTTCAGGTCATTCCATTCTCCAATCTCACTCCCATTAAGTCTCCATCTAGTATTCACTATGTCTGTTATCACAGACAATGTAACATCATCTCCAACGCTAACGGTTTGTGAAATTCTTTGAGGAGTAACAACACCTTAAGTAAAGGATCGATACATAAATATATAAATGAATTGTATCACTTTAAAATAAACAATAACTAATTATTAAACTGACTGACTGACTGACTGACTGACTGACTGACTAACTGACTAACTGACTGACTGACTGACTGACTGACCGACCGACCGACCGACCGACCGACCGACCGACCGACCGACCGACCGACCGACCGACCGACCGACCGACCGACCGACCGACCGACCGACCGACCGACCGACCGACCGACCTACAACACAATTTGGTGTTCCAGTTGCGACCGATATTGGAACAGAAAATGACAGCTCACTAAAACAGATTGGTTTTCTAAATACCCAACCATCCTTGCTTGTCTCCAACAAAGTGTACACTTACACATTTCCCATAACCGTTTTCATAAGTCGTCGTGCGAGTGCAACAATAACGTATCTGCATTTTGCTGTATTTGCAGGAGAAGCTTTTTTATGTTTTTCATACTTATTGTGTTTTTGAGTAAAAATATAATGTTATAGAAGTATAAAGATTGTTTTCTTTGATAATATAAATTGAACAACGTGTCATAAACATAAATATTTGAAAATATATTGATATTTTTAGATAACGTATTTGCACTAAGAAATTTAGTGAGTGCAACAACAACGTATATAGCAGATATGTTATTATGCACTGGGAAAACATGAGAAAATATGAGAAATCAGAGTGCAACAACAACGTATGTGGCAGATACGTTATTATTGCACTGAGAAAACTTGAGAAAATACGAGAAATCAGAGTGCAACAACAACGTATGTGGCAGATACGTTAATATTGCACTAAGAAAACTTGAAAATAGACAGGAAACAGAGTGCAAGAACATCGTAAGTGGTAGATACGATAACATTGCACTCAGCATACTATGAAAGCAGGGTGCAATGCTAACGTAAGTGGCAGATACGTTGTTGTTGCACTCAGATTAATATAAAATAAAAATGAAGTGCACTTATGACATTGTTTTTTATTAATTAAAACATAATTAATTTTGTTTTAGAGCTTTAGAAAATTATCTTAAAATGAGCGCAATTACCTACTCTTTCAAAGTAAATTTCGCCAAAATGTAACTTACGACATTGTTGCACTCGCACGATGAAGTAATATCTAAGCTCATTATTTACAAGTGATCCAACTTACTATTAGAAGCCATAACTATTGCCGGTATCCTCGTCTCTATGCTGTCTTTCTGAGCTTCACAGTAAAATGCACCGATTCGTTGTACACCGCCGGTTGTTGGCATATCAAGTATCCGTGCTCTCTCCAAGGGATTTCTTTGACTTGAACCACTTGGTAGCCCATTACCAGTTCCTGTATCAGCCTCACGTCCAAATGTCACATTAGCCCCAGCATCGTCTCTACTCATGTATCCACCGATCGAACCATTGTCCCCGTTAATGTCTATCCTTGCATACCATATGACACAGGTGATGTCCAGCATACCTTGAATACCTGATTGTTAAGAAATATATATTATAACTAATACAGGGAAACAACGGTTTACTATTCATATAATGTCAGTCAGAAATAATCGAGATTTTGAGTCTTTAAATAATCAACTGACTGGGAACCTTAAATGACCAAGGAAAACTTTTATACTCCTACCAATCGAAAGCTGGCATAATCCAGAAACAGAAACAAAATGTTGACCCTTTCTGACATTTTACCCGGAAGTAACTATTGCGTTGTATTTTGTCTAATCAAGTTACGTATGGGGCGGGGCACTATCATCTAGTCTCTGTGAACCATAGTAAACATGATAATTATTCTGAAATGGCACAAACTAGGTCATACCAAAAGCATCATGAAGTTTTAACGGTGGATTTTTAACGAAGGACCCGAAAACATAATCAATTGAATCTCTCCTATTTCGGTTTCTTTTTGGTCGGCTGATGTCGCAAACCATTAAGGCGTTTATTTGTAATGTTTAGAGTATTGAATATTTACACCTGCCTATAAATTCAGTTAAATGTATAGATTGGCTAAAAAAGTCTATATATTTCGATCCTGTAAAGGCTGTAACGCTGTACTCTATTTGACAAATTATCACTGTGAGTTTTAATCTATACGCATCAACAATTGAAAATATAAGTAAACACAGGAGTCAATATAGACTGTAGATTGTCCCACTTGTCATATAATTTCATGTATACGTAGTTTATGGGGACAATATAATGCCTACGTTACACCAACTTGGAATAGATATTGGAAAACGTTATTTGGAAGATATTGTTAAATTATGCAAATGGAAGACCGTGCGAAGAGCGAATACTCATAAGTTGTCCTAAAACCAGATAATGTTTGGCCATTTTGAAATCAAATCTCTATTTCATTATAAACAAACTAGACGGAAATTACTTACTTAAATAACTAACTTTATACCACTAAAAGAGAGCTTTTTCCCCTCGTATCATTATGAATGTATATCACCATGATACCTATTAGTATAAAGTGTATATATGCATTTGTATAACTCTGTATTTGTGTATTTTTTATAACAATAAAAATGAATGTGAAGTTTTCTAGTATGCTTTAAAACGGGTGCAACAAGGAAGTTCAGCGCGTTTAAGGTAAGTATACGTGTCTGCATTGAAATCCCTGTTTTTTTTTCAAAACGTTCGTGTGCATGTCTGTTAACAGGTCAAAATCGTGAAAATTATATCAATAATCGACATTACTTGACTTCATTACGTTTTCTATCCATTATTTTGGATAAACTTTCAATAAAGCAAACAATGATGCAATAATGTTATTGATACAGGCAACGTAAACCACGTCTGACTGTCCCTATGACAGCAACTTTAGTCGTGTATGATAATGTGAAATAAACCGGAAATAATAGCAAGAATGTACAGGGTGTCCACAAAGTTTCAATACCCGTGTACTCCCATTTCTGTTAAAATCATTCTCAGTATAAAACGGACAACATAATATGTGGATAAAGAATACTTTATACTTATAGAAGTATTTTCGAAACCAAACGTGTCCCTCTTTTGGAGACGCCTTACATACAATATGTGACCACACGCTTCGGCGTGTATTTATAACTCAAATAGTATCATGATTATTGTACCATTGTTCAGCTTGCAGGATGCAAGGTGTGCTGTAGCTATAATCACGTGCTGTAGATACCGCATATTCAATTCATATGATTATATGCCACTAAATGATTGTAGTCCTTGCCGATGACAATCAGATTTTCTCTCTATTTAGAAGCATACTCATAAGTAATCAAAGTTGGAAACTTATCCTGATTTTTGGACCAATATCTATTACCATATTGTTTAGGTTTTTGGTGATGTTGATAGTACATGTTCTGTCAACACGTTCAATTGTTTGATGATAAATGAGAGCGACACACAAACTGTCCAAAATCGGGGGCTTATATCTCGGAATCCCATACACATTTCGTACTTCAATGTCCACAAATACCATGAACTTGAAGACAAATGTAATGTTTAAAAAATCCAGTCGCTTTATAAGCGAGAAAATTGACGTTTTGTAAAACCCATTCAACATGCATAAGTACTTAGTGGCGTGGAATCACATGGCTTTTGCATAAAAAGGCTTTCACTAATTACATTTGTGCGAAACTTTTGTACATGATAAGGATAATTTCAATCTGAAATTTATAAAATCACCATGAAAAACAGTTTACTTCCTCTGTCCCTCTCTCGCTCCCATCAATGCACTACACAAGCTCTGCGTTTCAATAAAAGTGTAGTACAGTTCAGACATATTCTGTTACTTTGATATCAATCAATCTGAATTTTGTTTCATAACACAAACAGACGTTATTGTAAGTTTGGAATTAAAATGATTTTACAAGTGTTCAGTATTCAAATATATTTCAGTTATATACTGCGAAATATTTTACTTGAGATAAGCTTTAAACGGTATCGATACTTTTGGTACACCCTGTACTTTCATACTGTACGTGTATAAGGGGTGGGGTACCTATTGGTTTGGTCACTTCACAGAAAACGTTATTACTTTATAATACTACTGACAGTTCATATCATAGGTCAAGTAATGATGTAAACCAATTTATGATTGAATTGTTGAAAATGTTGTCGTCCATCTTTTGAATGAAACGATGAAATCCTTCCCCATAGAATACACAACCACCTAAAGTAAAACGTCATGATTAACACTTTTGTCCTAATTGTTGTATTAAAATACAACAATTAGGAGGTACATGTACTTGTGGTTCTTCAACGTTCGTGAGAAATTATTGAAACGAACTTGTGCCCTTTTAACAACAGCGCTTTTGCCCCCCCCCCCAAAAAAAAAACCCAACAACAACAAAACAACAACAACACACACACAAAAAACAAAAAAAACCACAGATTTAAAAAGTTATTTCATTTTTATTTCATTAAAAATGTTAAAGGCATATTATGCGATATCCTTCATGGAACGCCCTCTATCTGTAATTAGTTCCAGAACATGCATTTTGTTGTCAAATTACATTTATAACCATGAATCTAAAATGTTATAAATGTGTTTTTTCGTTCGTAAATAGAATTCCATGGGCATTTCCATAATCTGTTGGTTCTGACCACCATTATCTATCTGACCACTTGCTTTGACAACCTCTTCTGACCACTTTAACATAATCATATAGTGCTGGGCGACAGCAACATATGCCGTGTTAGTTCTGTTTGTGTATTTGATAATTTACCGCTTACATTTCTCTTTTCTTTTTTCCTCCGTTTTCTTTGTTTTCCTTTTCCTATAATTCCTTATTTAAAAAAAAAAAATCTGTCTTTGTATCTCAATTCAAGTATACCAGGGGGGGGGGGGGGGGGGGGGGGGTACTCACATTTGGGAGATGACGTGACAAATGGCACCTCTTGCAGTATAAGTGCATTTTACTCTGTTTAATACTTTGATATAAGTATCTGGTATATGCCATATGCCGTGATATATTAATAAGCTTATTATGATAATAAAAACGCACGTACGATCATGACGACAACGTAACGCTGGGTGACTCTGTTTTTTCTTTCTTGGTAGTCTTCATTTGCAGTCGTTCAAGTTGCGACGTTAGTACAAGTTGTATATTTTAGAACAATTAATATGCTTGAAAAACCGACAAACGATGATAGCACGGCATTTGTACACAGGGCATTAGCGCTCCTAAAATTTGGTGTCCCATAAGTAGTCCCATGCAGAGACGATGGAATAACAAACTTATTTACACACGTATTTCAATCTTTATGGAGCGAATATAGTTCGGTATATAAAAAGTGTGGACAATCATTTGTGAAATGAATTGGTCAGAAACGTAGTCAGAAGAGGTGGTCAAAACAAATGGTCAGATAATGGTGGTCAGGTTATGGAAACACCCGTCGTGTTAAAGCCGTTCATAGTGTTACCGGTAACGACCGCAACTCACTGTAAACACGTGAACTTACACATCCCTACGGAATGCTTTATGATGAAAATCGAAACAAATGTGTTGAACAATTCCTTAGATTTGAAGCAGATTTCCATTATGATTTATAGTAAGTGCTGTGATGGGTTTTTAACAGAAAATACAGTCAAAGTAGATTCATGAGTCCAGGAAAGTCTTCCCTGATATTCAAATTTCATTTTAAGAGAGAGAAAAGTGTGTGTAAAAAATTGAAAAAGATCACATAATATGGACTCCTACATAACAGGTGTTCGGTTAATTTGGAAAATAATTCTAACATGGGAAAATAGTTCTCATTCGGGTTCATAGGCCACCCACCCAACGGGATCGTCACGATAGCTCTGTTATTTGGCGCCAAAAATGTTCTATGGGCGGACGTACCACTCAAGGAGAGTCTAAAGAGTGAGCATTGTTTATCCTTGATCATTTTGGTAATTCAAAATTGTTCAAAATATACCCGTTTAAAAATGTATTTGTATTAATGAAAGTCAATTTCTTTTTAAAAAGTTACACACGAAAATCTCATTTCGGAAATGATGGGTAGGTCGCGCCCGAAAACCTTTAAAATGCTTCAATCTAACCTGTAGCATACCACTCATGTCATTGAATTTCATTTTTAAGTACATGTAGTATTAATACTTTTTTAACATATGGTGAAACCATAATGCCTAATACTACACCAACTTGGTATAAATACAACATTTGGAGGTGTTTTTTTTACAAAAATATTTGGAATTAATTATTTGTAATGAGCTATGTTTTCTTCAATCATCTATACAATATATTAATACGAGCATCAACAAATCACACATGAACATGATGACTCTCTACCAGCGAACAGCGTGCAGATAGATGGCTCACAATAATCAACGGTACACGACGTTCGCATGTGAGTTGACAGAAAAAAAGGAGGTTTAATGTACATGTAGGCTATTGCCAATCTTATGCCATACATGTTGGCTATATCTCAAAAGTCTCAAAGTAAACGAAGCCAGACTAATCTTCTATGAAGCGTTATATTCAATATATTTTGATTATCTGGTTTATAACCAAGTACAATGATTTTTAAAGATATTTCTGGACATGGGATGTTGTTAGAAATAATGAATCCTTTAACCCACCTCCCACGGCTATGTTTTTGCATGTATCGGGGGGAGGGGGAAAGGTATATTTTGTAACCCGAAAAATCACCGAGCATGTATCGGGAGGAGGGGGAAAATGTATATTTTGTAACCCGAAAAATCACCAAGCACCCCTCCCCAGTCTGTGCCCCTATCAACTTAGCTTACTCCCCAGCGCATATGCGAGCACAATTTCGTGCCCACATGTGCCTGCGGTAGGTGACGTAATCGATCCAAGGCAGCAGCACGCGCGTGGAGATTTTGTAAGATTTTATATGGTGTAGTGGGGTTAGGGTTATGACATTTCCAAAAGCTTTTTTGACAAAAGACATGCAATAAATAATTGTAGATAATCATCTGACTTTTTGCACTCGAAACAATTTGGTGAGTTCGCCTTATTCCATTTATATAAGTTTGAATTGGAAGCGATGATTCTATATAATAACTTGTATTTGAACTCAGCCAATTTTCTCTCTTTTTCATATTCCAAATTTCGTCCCATTTTTTTGACATGGCCAATTATTTTGTCCATCTATTCTAAATTATTGGCACGACTGAAAACTTTTGAACAACTTGAACATATCTTGATTTCCAATACATGATGTGTGCAGGTTTTTTTTATTTACATTTATTATTTATTTACATAGGTTCTCCAACTTGTACTTATTTCAATAGGCATACTGTTGGCTTATAATAAAGCAAAACAATTCTTTTCTTTGCAATTAAAAAAAATATCTCTGCACCAATCAAGTGTAGTGTAGTATCAATCCAATATTTGAAATACAAAATCTTCCCATTGTGCATGATCAGTTCATTACTCCATTTAGTGTTAATTAAAATAATCCTCAGTGTCGAAATGTTCAACATTGATACTCATTGAGCGTTGTGGAATGTACAAGTTGTCCTGAAACCTACCTGAAAGAGCTTGTAATATCACCAATCCGGTCAGAAAGTATCCAGACATATTGAAAGTATCCGTACTCCACGGCATATTCACCTTCACATTCTAGACGGAACTACTTCATTCAACAACTAAGTTTATACTACTACAAATTAATTGTCATATGTTTTCTTTTATGCTCTAACGCTGATGAGTGCAACAAGGAAGGAAGTCTAACGCGTTTACATCAAGGATTTAAATGTAGACCGCGTCCACAGGTCAGCCAATATCGCAAATAAAATTTAAAAATAATATCGACAATCAGCATACTTTACAGAACTTCTTACTACGTTTTCATTTCCTTTAAGAAAGCTAGCTATCAATAAAGATACTGATTTAACAGTAACGATAATAATGCGCGCAAAGTATTCATATAACTGCCATTCTAAGGCGCGTTCGTACTCCAGTCGTTCCCGCATCAGCCGACGTTGGATAAAAGTTCACATTGCTTCATTGCAACTCGCACACCGATACACGCCGACGTCGGCCGGTTGCCCAACGACGATAGAATGAACGTTCTTCAAGTCGTGCATGAAAGTATGTGAAACGGCGCGACAATAATAGCAAGAAAGAACATGATGTCTCAAAAAGTTGCAGTAAATTCTTCAACACTACTGCGTATCTCTTTAATCCAGGGATGTCGCAACCATTACGAAAACAGTCCGTCATCTGCTCCAACAAAACTTTGCAAGCATCATTTCCCATTGAAAACACAAGAACATGTTACTTTTTTTTCTTCACAAAATCTCCCGTAAATTACAAACGCAACATTTCCTTGAATTGGAGCGAATGGCTTAGGGGCCATATCCAAACTCTCAGTGATTTTAAAGCATTTTTCTACCGATTTTGCCCCGGTATTCCAACGGTATTTCATTCAATTTCGTTGGAATACCGGGGTAAAATCGGTAGAAAAATGCTTTAAAATCACTGAGAGTTTGGATATGGCCCCTTATAAAACTAGACACTTCCAAATTACTCTCGACTTAAAATTATTACGATTGATGGTAGCATAAAGAAACATCGGTTTATTAAAAAACAGAAAACCCTAACTTTTGTTTTGTTTGCTTAAAGGGGTATAAATGGCCCTAAAATGACTACCTCGTCACACTCCGCTTGGCGTTAAACGAGAGCCGTAGGTCTGTCAGCTGCCGGCCAACGTTGAATGAGTCTATTATTGAAAACGTGATTTTTTTTCATGTAAAGAGAATGTCAATCTCGTGCAATTCATATGGCAAAATGTCAGCATTATACAATGCCAATAAATACAAATTTAAATCAAATTTAACGGCATGTGAATGAGTGTTAATAAAAGAAGTGCTATGTGAATGAGTGGATCTTCACGAACGGGAACAGTTTACTATTAATCAATAATTTCGTAGGCTAAATACATGTTTACAGGCACGTTTCTGTTTGGAAATTCTAGTTTAGCAATGTATGTTTTCTGTGCATTTGTAAAATAGGCTTATTAAAGTCCGTGATCTTGACCCACTTGTGAAGAAAATAAACAGCATCAACGGTCTATCCTGTTCCTACTATCAAATAATATGAGATGTGCAGTGACTCTATCGTACTAAAAAGATTACTTACAATATCAATATCCCTGCGTTATTGCACCACCAATTTCGTTTATACTAGACTACGGTGCATACAATATAATTGTTCGTCTAGACGCGCCTCTTTTGAAATACTAATTAAGGGGGTGTGATTTTTTTTTTATTGACCAAAAAGTGTTACCTCCAAAATCATGAAAATCACATTTTTTGGTACATTTTGTTTAATAATTCAAAATATAAATCAGATATTCAAACAAACAAAAAACCCTCCTAGAGAATGTTATTTAGATTATAATTAATCTAGAACGACAACATTTGACAAAATATATTTTTTAATATATTTTTTTTAAAAATGGTCAATTTCATGTTCATGGTTGGATTTATTGAACCCCTTCCTTCAAGAAAATGTGTTATATAGTAGGGGAGGGCTCTGGTAATGCAACAATTGTACACACTCCGTCTTATTGACTCACTTACGGTAATTTTAGAACAGAAACATGTTTTTTTCATAATATTCATATTATTAAGTGCCTGCGACACTACTTTTGTATTATTCTGCCATGAAAAGTATTATACACCTATCAGTTGTAAGACGCACTATACTACCCCCGTTGAAGTGTAATTCGGGCTCACTAATGATTGTTTGTCATTTCCGTCTTTTGACACCATAAAATGGCGGACCAATAGATATTAGGTCTGGAAGACAGCAGATCAAATTATCATTTTAGTTGAAAGCCGTTGTGAATAAAATGACGCATTAAGCGATATTCGTATTTGGAAATAATACAAAACAACAAAGTCTTAAATAGCCGCGTGATATTCGAGCTTGATATATTATTTTAATTCAAATCGCATTTAGATGATATGCGATACATGTAGAACCATTGGAAGATAGTTGTTTAAAACCTACA
The DNA here is from genome assembly GCA_035610835.1 of Ophiura sarsii. Classification (NCBI taxonomy): domain Eukaryota; kingdom Metazoa; phylum Echinodermata; class Ophiuroidea; order Amphilepidida; family Ophiuridae; genus Ophiura; species Ophiura sarsii. The sequence goes on along the minus strand of CM069447.1, from coordinate 13,973,059 downwards.
GTGCAACACTATATAACCAGACATATTTATGTAGGCCCATTTTGTAATACTACATGTACATTGTAGTAGTAATAGTTATTCAATGATAACTAGGCCTTGGTTGAGCGACATGGTTATTTGTGTTAACATAATGAATATATTGGTGATATTCAACTGCTTTAATAGATTTGTGACGGGATGGGACGCAATCAGTTTTATGTAGTAATATGCCGTTAAATAAAAGTAAAACTACACTGTTTGGTATTATAGGCACTGTATGTTGATGATGATGATGCAGTGTCGGGATATTAGTATATTTCAATACTAAATGATCGGTTAAACAGGGAGAATTTGCGCTCTATATGCGTAGCAGACTCCCAAACTCAGACTTTAAAAAGGCGTTTGTCCTAGAGTTCATATTGGCGAAATATGGCGCTTTAACTTTTCTCAGCATGCTCAACAACCGAATGCTTAATAAAAACCTCATTCATACAAACAAATCAAACGGTTAAATTGTTAGTCAAAACAGCTATAAACACAACTAATGGCGAACGTATTGTTTTGAAGTGTATTCGGAAGGGGACACATATTTATATAATAGTGGATGGCTTTGAGAGTGATACACAAATATATTGCACAAGCTATACACATTGCGAGAGTCGGAGACGAGTGAAATAATTTGTTTATATCGAGAACAATATATTCTTGTATCACCCGAAAATAAGACTTTCAATATTGCTATTATTATTTATATAACATACTATCTCAAAAATGTACCAATACGCATATCATCTGTGCATATATATACTAACGCGCACTTCTTCTGCGCCGCGCAAACAAATACATGACGACAATATTTAAGAACTAGGCGGTCACCCGGGTTTGGCGGTTCTCGGGTTTGGTGGTTTGTAGAATGCATGCATAAAGCCCGATCGGACAAACTTTGAAAATTCGACCCTTAGACGACCTTTGACCCCGGACGACCCAAGAAAAGCAAAGCCTTTTTATTTTGTCCACGCTCAACTCGTCGTATCCGGGCTTCCCGTCACCGAGTTTAAGCCCGATCGGACAAACTTTGAAAGACCTCGGAAGACCCGACAAACGCCAACCCGTTCTATTTTCGCCACGCTCGCCTCGCATCGAGCATTGCGATCACCGAGTTTAAGCCTGATCCGACCAACTTCAAAAAGTTTCTTGCTCATCACCGAGTTTAAGCCCGATCGGACAAACTTTAAAAATTCGACCCCTAGATGACCTTTGACCCGGACGACCCAAGAAAGGCAATGGCGTTTTATTTTTTCCACGCTCGACTCGTATCCGGGCTTCCCGTCACCGAGTTTAAGCCCGATCGGACAAACTTGGAAAATTCGACCCCTAGACGACCTTTGACCTCGGAAGACCCGACAAACGCCAACCCGTTCTATTTTCGCCACGCTCGCCTCGCATCGAGCATTGCGATCACCGAGTTTAAGCACGATCCGACCAACTCCAAAAAGTTGACCCCTAGATGACCTTTGACCTCGTACGCTCTAGCGAATGCAAACTTGCTCTTGCGGGGACCAAGCTGCACCCACCCCCCGAGTTTGAACGCCGCCCGACCCCGGGAAGGCGACGAAAAAGCGCGCACAGACAGACAAACAGACAGACAAACAGACATAGAGTAGCGTATTATTCTATAGACTAGGCGGTCACCCGGGGTTTGGCGGTTCTCGGGTTTGGCGGTCACCCGGGTTTGCCGGTTCTCGGGTTTGGTGGTTTTTAGAATGCATGCATAAAGCCCGATCGGACAAACTTTGAACATTTGACCCTTAGACGACCTTTGACCCCGGACGACCCAAAAAAAGCAAAGCCGTTTTATCTTTCCACGCTCGACTCGTATTCGGGCTTCCCGTCATCGAGTTTAAGCCCGATCGGACAAACTTTGAAAATTCGACCCTAGACGACCTTTGACCCCGGAAGACCCGACAAACGCTAACCCGTTTTATTTTTGCCACGCTCGCCTCGCAAAAAGTTGACCCCTAGATGACCTTTGACCTCGTACGCTCTAGCGAATGCGAACTTGCTCTTGCGGGGACCGAGCTGTACCCACCCACCGAGTTTAAACGCCGCCGGACCCCGAGAAGGCAACGGAAAAGCGCGCACAGACAGACAGACAGAAAGAAAGACAGACAGACAAACAGACAGACAAACAGACAGAGAGTTGGGTATTATAATATAGATACTGGTCGCATCCTGGTTGAACAAAATTAAATACACAGTTTTATTGTACCGTTAATAAGCCTGATATAAATAATAATTGATAGTATGTCGCATATGCTAACCTTTATCGTAGCTGATTATAAGGTTGATTAACTAATATTAGAAGTAAATATTAACAATTGACGATGGCCTATAAGCATGATTCTAGCAGAAATAACCAATTTGGTTAAAAAATGGTCCAGAAAACATGTTGTTAGAAAGCTTGAATACTCATTGAAACCAATTCGCGCGAAGCGCACAAAAGATGGCTATTTTAACACTAAAAAAGCTCCAGAAAAACGTTCCTGAACCATTAGGTTTTAATTTTGAATAATTTACGCGTACAAACTGTCAGTTTTTTAAACTAAAATGGTCCAGAAAAACGTTCCTTAAGCCATCTTTTATAACTTGAATAAAGAAACATTGAATCTAACTCGCGCGAAGCGCTCACAAATGTCTAGTTTTTTTTCTCACTAAAATGGTCCAGAACAAAGTCCCTGAAACCATGTTGTTAAGGGAGCACATCAAAACTCAACCGCACGGCAACCGCCTGTTCCGTGGGGTTCCGTGCGGTTTATATTGTTCTAAACAATGATGTGCGGTCCAACCGGGCGGAACCGGCGGTTGCCGCGCGGTCGAGTCTTTATGTGCTTCCTAAGCTTGAATAATTAAACATTGAAACTAATTCGCGCAAAAAATCACTTCTTTTGAGGGGGTGGCATCGTCCCCATCGTGACAATTATGGGGGCGTTCCCCCTTGCCGCTTGCACTATCTATGCTCGTTACTATTACTCCTTAATTTTCTTCCTTTTTATTCTGTACTCTCGAGATTTTGCCAATGGGGTGGGTTGGACTGCCCCTCCCTCTCCCCTGGTTACGTCAATGGTTGTGTGGGAATGCCGTAGGCGGGGATTCAGAGGGCCGATAGACTTGCCTGGATGACATAAAACTCTCCTTGCTATCAATATTTACTTTTGTTATAATACTCTCACATGGTTCAGAGACGCACACTCTCAAAACAAAGGTTACGAATCTTTAACCATGTTGGTTAACATTTTTACTTACGGGAGGTTACCAGGTGAACCACACAATTGGTTGGTTAAAATCGTAACCAACAGCTGTTGGTTAAACTTTAACCTGTGGTTGGTTACAATGTTTAATCATTTCTTGGTTAATATGTTTTAACCAACACTGGTTGGTTAAAAAATGTTGGGTAAACTTTTATTTTTCTTGCTAAACTTTAAGATTAGGTTGGTTAAAACTTTTAATTATTTTTTAAACCTGCTTCATATAACATGGAGTTGGTTAAAACCTAACCATTTGTTGGTTAAATCTGCTTCATATTTAACAAGGGGTTGGTTAAAACTTAACCATTTGTTGGTTATTATTGTATGGCTATGAAGTGTTGCTGCGACATCATGGCAAACGACGGAGTTGTTGAAATGGTCCAGGTTTGATTTCTTAATACTGTAATTTAATGATCATGTAACAGTCTGAGCTTTTGATCTACTATATAATTGTATTGACCAGGGGCATCGTAAATGTTCATCACTATTTTTCAACATATTGACATACATGTCATCATATGATGGTTCATATATTATCTATAACAATCAATTAACATGTAGCAGTGATGAAATGGTTGAGGCACCTTCTATATTCAAGAAAACATGACTTGAAATTTGTTTGCCCTATAGACGCGACAGTGAAAATACGATGCAGGAGGTCTATGGTAGGCTCCGTAGCTAAGCTTAACCATACATGTACATGCAAAGTGTTGTATATTTAGCCTGAAGGTAAAACAGTTTCCTAAATCTGTCTTTCTTGATAGACAAATGCAATACTATCGTACAGATTAGCACTGACAGTTATTATTAAATTGCAGTGATAAGAAATCAATCCTGTACGTAGAAAATCTGCTATATAAGCGTTGTAACCACTTGGTTATCTGCCATTTTGTCGAAAAGAGAGAGAATGGCCAACCTCGTTTTGATGTCGCAGCAACACACCACATTTTTAACCAACGTTGTGCAATAGAGATTTTTCACCAACACATGTATTCAAATTTAATGAATGTTGATTAAAAATTAACCAACAATTTGATAATTTGCACAAAATATTTTCCCGCCATTGAAATTATTTGGCAGGAATCTTGTTTTGACATATTGTTGGTTAAAATGTTGATGCCTTAACCAACGTTGAAAAAAACAAAAATGAATTATATTTTTACTCTTTAACCAGCGCAGTATTAAAAGTAATATTTAACCAACGCTTACTTTTTAACCAATGTAAAATAGTATAGTAGTATACTTTTTAATCAACCCTTTTGACAAATTTGAAAAGCCGCTGGTTTTTCATGTTGTTTTGGGCGGACCCCCACTAGATGCTAACGAGTCATCATTACTCAATGGTCCTAGAGTGATTACTATATTATCATACTCCATGTTACACGCGGGCGGGCAAATATAATGGAGAAATATACTGTGCTACGGGAGATGGTAAATGTTAGGCCTTGGGGTTGAGATAAGCTGTGTGGGGAGTGGGGTGGGGGCGGGGGGGGGGGGGGGGGGGGGTAATGAAGTAATGTGTTTGGGAGGTAGAGGGGTTAATGAATAAATGTGAAATAACCAAGGGCCATGAGGTAATGAAATAATGTGGTTTCTGATAAGATTAAAAACATGGTATGATGAATCTAAATCGCGTAATAATAATAATAATAATAATAATAGGTATTTATATAGCGCCTTACATCAAAAAGATCACAAAGCGCTTAACATGGTGTCAGATGTGGGATTTGTCCGAAGGACGGGCGTCCCGCTAGATGGATATAAATCGCAATATATGTTTTTAACACAGCCTTATTCCCTAGTTCAAAATCTCAGAAAAGCAGTTAGTAGACGGTAAATTAAGAATTCCTATAACGGGCTGTGCAAGTGGTGTAATTGTACAACTATTTACACTGACCAATTGTTTTGAACAATCATAAGGAAATGTAAATGAGATATGCCCTATTTCAGACTGATTTTGCTTGATTGCATCACATAATTATAGACTCTCTATAAACCACGGTTCATCTGTGTATGAGTCGAATTTCACCAACAAGGCCAACACAAAAAAATGTTTGTTTGTACATATAGGGTCCGAAAAATGTAGGGTTGGTAGGTCGGATTTTTTTTTAAAGTTTCTTTAAATTGTATTTGGGAATATAAATTCGGCATAAATACTGTGAATTAAAGTCGTCCAAACACAAAACACATCACTTTGATAGTATTGAACTCTTTTTCATGAGTTTGTTAGAATTGTACTTTAATACTTACAAATACAACTAACTGTTCAACTAATAATAATAATAATAATGATAATAATGCATTTATAATGCGCCATCTATCTAGACAACCTATTCCGAGGCGCAAACATCAAAACAAATAAAAACAAACAATTAAAATATAAAAACAGTTACATAGAACATGTAGAAGTCAATCACTCAAATCATAAGCAATCTTAAACAGATGAGTTTTTAAAGTATTTTTGAAACCATCAAGTGAATCACAGAATCGAAGATCTGAAGGAAGCGAGTTCCACAGTTTAGAAAAATAAAGTGCTGAGGTTTATTTTACTGGGAATGTATGTAGTTCCTTGTTTTTATTGAAGATTGTACCAACACTGCGGTTGCACAATGTCCTGTTTGCGGTGTGGATGTACGTGAGAAATACAAGCAATGTCTTTGTTCCGTGTTTTTATTACGGGCAGTTTTTCAATGGTGAATAATTTTAATCTTGATAATAATCTTGAATAATTTACGCGTACAGTTTTTTAAACTAAAATGGTCTAGAAAAACGTTCCCTAAGCCATATTTTTATAACTTGAATACAGAAACATTGAATCTAACTCGCGCGAAGCGCGCAAAAAATGTTGCACTTACATGGTCCCTGAAAGCTTGAATAATAAAACATTGAAACTAATTCGCGCAAAAAATGACTTCCTATGTGGGGGGGGGGGGGGGGGGGGGGAATCGTCCCCATCGAGACAATTATGGGGGGAAGCACTTGTACTGTCTATGCTCGTAACTATTCCTCCTTAATTTTCTTCCTTACGCGCATGTTTTCAAAAAATATCATTAATAAAGATATCTTACTGATGTTAACAGACTAATAGGAAACGTATTCACCATTGTATTGCAGGACTTGATATAAATCATTCTGTATGTACACGTAGTATCATATAATATATAGAATAAAAAATATTATTAGTTAATTATTTTGAACAAATAGTCTATGTTCACAACAATAACATATTTTAGGGAACCAATTATTAGTTTAGTATGTGTGTAAATTGTATATAAAGCAGTTTAACGACCTAAGGTGTTTACAATAGCCAATATACGACACAACCCGAAACAAGGAACAAGGAAACGCACAAACTATGGACAAATTAAAATAACAACGCATGTACTTTTTTTGTTTTGTTATAGTATTATTATTGTAAACACCGTAGGTTGGTAAACTGATTTATTTAAAGTTTTTTCTTGTGGTTTCCACGGTAACTTGCTTAAAATCGTAGATGTGATCACGCTACGGTGATCGCGCTCCCAAAACCAAATTTGACAGTGCCTACATAATTATACAGGGTGAATCAAAAAACATTGTGCACGATTTGAACCTGCTATTTGACCTTGAGGTGTGCATTGAACCATGGAATTATTGTTGTCAGCATAAAGCGTTGTTAATCTAGTTCATCCTCCACAAAAATAAAAGTAATCGACTAAATAATGAGCAAACTGTGACACTTTTTGTAAACTGTCCGCATTTTTCGCCATTCCAATGGGATTTACATAGTTAAGACATGAATATTACTGCAGCATGTTGATATGGAGTGTGAGTCTACAAGCAAGGCATTGTTGTGCCTGTAATTTATTACAGGTTCCTGGAATATTAAATGAGCCAAAGGTGGTAAAACATTGTAGAAATAAATAATACTTCACAAACTAAAAATATTGCACAAATAAAATGTTCTGAAGACACTTTGTTTCTTGATAATTGCACTAAAAAGTCATTCACATTTCCTTTAGGTTCACAAATTATACGGTATGAGTTACGGTCTTCTGCTAAAGGTCCTTTTTTAAGACATACAAATAAAATGTTAATTTAAAATTAAAATAATTAAGTTGTTTGCTGATATTAAGTTTTTTATAATGAAGCCTTCCTTCGACATGGCCACCATTTTGCTGAAGACATGTGTGTGCTCTGTCGTACATGTTGCGAATAACTCGCCAATAACCATTCCCCTGTTGCAGGGTATAGCCTGTCACTTCGGCTCTGACACGTGCCTCCACTTCTTGAACGCTTCTTGGTCTGTAACAGGTGATGCTTGTTTTCAGGATTGCCTTTTCATTTGACAATCCGGTATCAGTCTATTAATTACTTATCCCAGAGTGAAAGTATGATTTTTCAGGAACATTTTGACCATTAATGTGATAATAATGACCATTTTAGCAAAACCAAGTTTACTGTGTGTTAGTCCCATTGGAATGGCGAAAAACGCGGTCAGTTTACGAAATTGGTCACAGTTTGCTTATTTTTTAGTCGATTACTTTCATTTTTTGGGAGGATAAACTAGATTAACAACGCTTTATACAGACATCAATAATTTTATGGTTCAATGCACGCATCAAGGTCAAATGGCCGTTTCAAATCGTGCACAATGTTTTTTGATTCACCCTGTATATACCTTTGTATGTTTAATCTTTTTACTTATTCTTACGTCACTTTCATTGGCATTTTCAACCTCTTCCCATTTGTGTTTCTTCTTGTGTTATGCATATTTTCTGAGTTGCAGTGAACCAATTGATTGGCCTTTCAGGGATCTTGTAGAGAATTACCAGTTTCATTTATAATCACTCAGTTCATTAACTTTGTTTTTGTATGTTGGGCTATTGTTCACCTCTTTGCATAAATTAAAAAAAAGATAGACGCAGTGCTTCTGGTGGATTTTGTTGGATTTAACAGGGTGAGGGTTATTATAACCGTGCTGAAACCTGAAAACAAATTCCAACATGACCAGATTATAATTTTGAAAGTCAAGTTTACCAAATTACATATCACTGTGAAACTACACATTCTTCAAAGTTTTCCTGTCCTGATTTGTTTCCGCTTGTTAAAGGGGCGTGTTCCTCTCAAGTGTTTGTCCTGGACAAAAGTCACATGACTCCCTACATATCTGAGTCTCCGTGTTTCCATGTAATAATACCCATGGTGCAATAGATTTGTCGCGCCGAATTTCAATCGACAAAACGTAATGGTAACATTTAATACAGTATGTACGAACGAAATAGGTGTCTAGAATCGTTTCGAAAAGTAGTGTTATGCATTATAATGAAATCAGAATTACAATCTCCTTCAGCATATAATCAACTTTTGGGCGATAACCCTATGTTAAAAACGCACAACAATCACTGACTTTGAATGCCTTTTTCTTCAATTCAATAATTCAGCGGTGATTAAATTCAATTTATCATAATTTCACTTTGGAATGGCCTATTATACCAACTTTGGTGTCATTTTAAGCAGAGGACATCTACTTTCTGAAAATGTGAATAAATATTTATTTTTTATTTTTTGTGACTTATATTTTGTGGTGCCAGGTCACATATTACATTCAATGATTTTAAAACCCTTTGAACCCGACGAGACGGCAGACCGGCTTACGCGTATGTGTACCGTATACCCGGTGAGACGGTGTAACGGCTTACAGGTATGTATGCAATCAACCATATGAGACGGACTATAGGCTCAGTGTAGGATGTCCAAAGTGGTTTGATTACATAGATAAGACTACTGCGCATCTAAAAAGTGCCGGGTCAAAGTTCAGAGGCTTGTTGTTATCAATTGACGAGTGATTCTATCAGCGCATTTTGCTTGCTGTTTTTTCGTGTCTTTTCGCATCAAAATTACATTGAAATGTGGCGTGTTTTGGACATGATGGACGATAGTGATACTGCTTAGGATTTGTTTAGATGATAGTTCTGGAATTTCAGATGATTTTGAGACCAGGGCATTGAATGGGCATTGATGGAAGTCATAAGCTTTTCATGTATTTGCGGTAATGTATCAGTATCAGTATCAGTATCGGTGTACGGGTGGGTTTTGGGGTCCAAAATGTCGCCATTTTTATTTATTTTTGTCCTGAAAGCACAATCCAAGTAAACTGTTATTGTTTTTATATGATTGTATAATATTACAGATGATTCGGAACAAGTTTAGTATTGTTTTATCCATTTCCTGCAAAAATCAATATTTTTTGCGTTACCCCCGGAATGGCCAGGGACAGCGGTACACATTGCCTGACGCGGTCAGGGTTCAAAGGGTTTTAAACAAGTTGATTCAGTTGATTGATGTACATGCACATCGATTTTATACAAAATCAGGAATTCAAGAGCTGCAATAACGATGCGCGGATTTCAAATTCTGTTAACCAACAGATGCGCAACCAGTCCAAATTATGTTGTCACCTGTATCCTATAACGATTTATACTGGGAAAGGTGCATTTATTTAGCTATGAATACCATCGTAATTGGTCATAGTGAGTGTTACACTAACATTTAAATATATTTAGCTTTCGTAGGAATTTTGAACTCTAGAAATCGGACGTTTCTGTAAAAATGGTAGATTCCAAGTTATTATTTACCATTCTCGGCACAAATTCAATATGCAGGTTATGTACTGTGTCTTTTTTACAAAGTGAATAGACAGGGCCTAGCAACTGTTTAAGATGTTTTGTGAAGCACTATTTGAATGGTATGAGGAAATTGTTAAGCATGAGTTAATTGTTAAGCATTTCCTGATGTTTTGAAATCTGCTCAGATCACTCCTCTTTTGAAGAAACACAATTTGGAATGTGAGATTTTGAAAAATTATCGGCCTGTTGCCAACCTTAAGTTTCTTGCAAAAACCATTGAGCGTGCTTGTGCATCTCAAATCCACGACTACTTATCATTGAACCAACTTTGTGGTAAAACGCAATCTGCATATAGATCGTGTCATAGTATAGAAACTGCTCTTTTACGTGTATATAATGATTTATTGTTAGCCGTTGATCAAGGCAATGAAGCTGTCTTAATACTTTTAGATTATTCCGCAGCTTTCGATACTATTAGTCACACTGTTTTTCTAGATCGATTATTTCATAGATATGGTGTTAACGGTACTACCTTGAATTGGTTTAAAACTTATTTTATGAATCGTACACAATCTGTTATCATAAATGACTCTCTATCTAAACCTCATGTACCACTTGAAGGTGTTCCTCAGGGATCGGTCATCGGCCCTTTATCTTTTACTTTGTATACCGCGCCACTTGAAGATCTTATTGAAGCTCATGGTTGCGGGAAAATGATATATGCCGATGATACGCAAGTTTATGTCATTTTGAAAAACTCTGACCATTCAATGATCACCAAACTTGAAAGATGTATTAATGATATCAAGGCCTGGTCTAATGCTAATGATTTAAAATTAAATGAGGACAAAACTGAAGTTATTCATATTACTTCTCGTTTCAGAAACTCTTCTCATTTATCACCTGTTGAAATTGCCAATGTTCCCATACACCCTGTAAAAAGTGCACGTAACCTCGGAGTAATCGAGAGTGATCTTAAAATGAATGCCTATGTAAATAATATTTGTCGTTCCGCTTCGTTTGCTTTATACAAGATAGGTCGTATTCGGAATTTTCTCAATCAAAAATCTACGGAAATACTTATTCATGCTTTTATCACGAGTCGCCTTGATCAATGTTACAGCCTCCTTTATGGTCTTCCGAACTCACACATTGCAAAATTACAGAGAATACAAAACTCTGCTGCGAGGCTTGTTACACGCACTCGTTATTATGATCACCTTGGTATTCATCACATTACACCAGTACTTCAGAAGCTTCATTGGTTGCCGGTATCATACCGTATTATGTACAAAATCATTGTTTTAACATACAAATGCATCCATAATTTGGCACCGGTTTATCTTCAAGAACTCATACATGAATACGAACCATCTCGAAATTTACGATCGGCTTCAAAACAACAACTTATCAGTGCCTCTGTGTCAACTTTAACCTATGGTCATCGTTCATTTCGTTATGCTTCAGCTGAACTTTGGAATCAACTTCCGCTTCACATCAAGAACTGTAAAACTCTTAGCCATTTCAAATCGTCTCTTAAGACACACTTATTCACAATTGCTTTTGATGATTGATTACCCTGTTTACAATGTTTTTTGCATGTTCATCCACATATTGTATTATTCTTATATTGTAATCTAATTTCAGTGTTGTTATGTTATCTGTTAAGCGCTTTGAGACTTCGGTGGGAGGCGCTTTAGAAGCACCGTTTTATTATTATTATTATTATTATGAGTGATTTAGACCATTAGCGGCAATCATGCTATATCACAACATATAAGGGCGATTCCACGGTAACACGCGTTACATTTAAGCGCGCCATTCTTTATTCTCCACTCTATAACTGTAAAAGTAATTTGAATGAAGTTTTCTTCTTTTGTATTGTAATACCCAAGACTTAGGGCTAGATCCTCATGCTAACACCAATATGAAATATTAGCTCATGTTAATGTAAGACCGCTCCGAATATCGGTAACACGCGTTACGAAAAAAGACGCACTAAAAAAAATACCAACTTTGTTTTGCTTGTGTATTTCAACTAACCAACCTACAATAAATTGGTCACTACGGTAAGCAAGTACCTTTATAGGGTTTATAAAACTAGAATAATAACAAGAATTAAAGTTCTCACGTGTAAAATGCAAAATAGTCGGTAACACGTGTTACGGTAACACGCGTTACACTTTGTCCATCCATAATTTACTAGCCTTAGATTCTTTATTATATTTCTAAATTAACATTTATTTTGATTTTGGCAATTAAACTAACATATTAACCATAAATAGTGATAAATAACACTTGAAAAATTGAGGTTTCAGCACGTTTTCCTGAATATGAGTTTGGTAACACGCGTTACGACATTTTGATGGCCTATTATAGAGTGGTCGTTATGAATTTATCTAATTGTTTACTATTTTTGAATAGGGCCTAACTAGTAGAATTAAAATTATAAGTGGCGTAAATTAAAACCAAATCAATAAAGTAAATATTTTCAAAAAAGTGTTACTCATTTTTGGGGTAAGAAAAGTCGAATTTTTTCATAGTAAACATAAGCCAAATGTTGTAACATTTTTTTCCTGAACCTTTGCATGAGCTTTGAACAACATAGAGGTAAAAATAAATTTTTTGGAGCAATTTTCAGTTTTTTTGCTCCGTCACATTTTCATGGAATCGCCCATAAAGATATCGAGAAACACAAGGCATCATCTCCATTTTTTTCAAAAATGAGATTTTGTTATCAACATTTTCAGAAAGAAATTCTCTTTCCAGTAACACACAGCCTTATCTCGATAACACAACCCCTTTCAAAGTTATAGCCAGTATCATAAGGCTTCATCTCCATCTCCCCAATGTGTTTACAAAATCTTCAATAGTATTTTTCTCAAAATGGTAAAAATGGAGATAAGGTCTTGTGTTTCTGAGCCCTCGATATCTTGATAACATTAACAGAGTGAGTAGGCGATATGTTACTCAAGAAAGTTCAGAGACCATTTTAAATGTAAAAGGCGCACCGGCAAAGTCGACTATTTTGAAACTTGGTCGACAATTGCTTACAAACAGGATCTGCACAAGAAGCAGTTCGCGCTGGCCAAAAAAAAAGACTGGATGATCAACAAACAATATTTAAAGTTCATTTACAGGTGTTACTAGTCTACTTTTAACTCATGTCAATTGATTATGTGTTCTAAAGTGTATGAACTAATATTATTTTTATTTTAATCTGAGATTTAAAAAAAAAAGTCGCAATGGGAAAAAAAATCCTTTTATCCATATCCCTCCCTCGCTGCATATAATGTATTACATATTTAACATTATAGTACGCATTATGAAAGTGCAGTTTTACAGGTCGGGAAACTTTCTCCTCTGCTATGGTAAAACAGATAGCTGTATTTGCAAATTTGGTATCAAAATAATTCTACATTAGTGTTCTCCATCCAAAGATATTTTCAAATGTTACAGTGCGAATTATTTTACCGGAGATATAAAGCTTTGAGAATGTTCGTCCAAGTAATGCTAACTCGAAATTTCCGATTTCACAGCTGCCCTAGTAATTTACTTTGCATTCAAACTATCAAACTTGGTGGACACTTTCCCTTGATCTGCTGTAATTATTATTAAATTCGACCTGACAGTGAAGTGACAGCTGTTCGTAAAACTGACCAATCTCCATCCAGATCAGCCTTGGTTGACTGTCAGGTGGTCATCCAATCTTGAAATATATATATTATTGTTGAGTACCAGTCCTGTGTGGGGGAACTGAATATTAATTTGAGGACCCATGGGGGTAATAATGCATATGGTTCGAGTCATAGTACCCTACTCGTGCCCTACTGACGCCCGGGGCTTGCTGGCGCAAGTTTCTGGTTCGTGAATGGGCACGAAACCAGTGCTAGATAAAATGAACACACTTTTCACTTGGGTATTGGTTTGATATCCCACGGCTTGTACGTTATCTTCTCTCCACCACAACTGGAAATGGTGAGGGGGTATAGGTCAAGCCAAATGTACCTACAGTTGAGGGCGTCCTACCTTCCGGTGGCGTGCGAAAAGTGAATTTGCGTAATAAACCGCTAAACATCATGAAGTTTTCCATTTCGGCTAACCTCTTACCTAAACACTGACGGAGACCTTAATGGAATGTAAGAAAGACAAAACTATGCATTAAATGATTTTTTTAAATGTACATTCTGTCAATGCCACATTTTTTTCCGACTGTACCTAAATACTGCCTATCGCCTCCTTCCTTTCTTCGAAAACCAACATTGTTGTTTTATAAAATGATACTGGCTCAGATAATATGTTGGTAGGGATGTGCCGCCAGCACATTTACAACTGACCCAAACATTTTCCAATTTTACTAAAATGATATTTACAAGTTTTCCAACAGTGAATGGTCCTGTTAGCATGCCCACACACCGCCTTCACACACCGCCTTACGTATTTTGATTTTGATTAAATATTGAATTTCTTTACCGTATCCAAACAGAACAAGATGGCATTTCTTCTCTCGCAGTATATGCTTTCCAGAACTATCAAGAAACCTCGACGGTCTGAACACTTCCGGGTCACGCCAAAAATGCGGATCATTGTGCACGGCATGTTCGTTCACCCAAACACTAGTTCCTTTTGGTATGTCGTAGCCCGCCAGTGTCGTGTCTCTAGAGGTAACCCGTGGGATGGATAACGGTGCTACACTCACATGCCGGTGTATCTCGAGTAAAGTTGCGTAAGTAAATGGCAAGCGGTTAATTACGCCAGGGTACTGGAGCTCCTCCTCGTCTTCGATAAATACAGAATCCAACTCTTCTTGAACCTTGGTATAACAACATCGGCGAAAACAAAACCAATGAATATGAAAGAAAGACACTATAGACCCATCATCGTCTTCGAGGAAAAAGTGCAAATAATTCAATACGGTAATAAAACACGCTTACAATCCGACAAAAGATACATCTGTTAGAATTTGATTCAAGATAGATTTTTGAAAAACTTTCACACTTTCGCTCTATTATATGAATTTGCATTTGAGCATTTGAAGAAGAAAAAATTGTGCCATTTTACTCTAAATTGTAAAACTTGGTCTAATACTAACTAATTTGGTATTAAAATGCGCAGTTGCGCGCAAAACTTAGCTGTCTTATGCTAAAATTGTCAATATTTGTTCTAATTTAACCTAATTTAGTAAGAAAATGTGCGCACAGCGCGGAAAAATTTCCTTTTTATGCTAAAATTGTCTATTTTTTTTCTAATTTTAACTAAATTGATTTGTTGGGGGCCAAAGTGGGGGTTGAGGGGCATACACATATTTGTTTGTCCCTCTTGCCCCCCCCCCCCCCCCCCCTCCGTAGTTCAGCCACTGTATAGGATGACTTTATAGTGAAATGAACAATACCCCTGAATCAATTGAAATTACCTTATCTTGAATACTTGAGTAAATCACCATATACAAAATCGCCCATAGTAATGAATCTGCTGTAGTCTCCGATCCAGCCGTAAATAGATCAAAAATACCCCTCCAACATAAATCGTCGACGTCATCTGGTCCAATACTGGATTGATTACAAAGATAAAAATCAATGACATCCCTGATATTGTTGGGATCAAAACTTTCCTTATGCTCGTGAATGTTTTTCTTGATAAATCCAATCAATTCATTCATATCTCTCCTAACCCCACTGAATAATGGTGTATGGTACAACTTTGGTATGATATGAGCGAAAGAAATTCCACTCAAACGTTTGGCCATGTTTAACATTGAACGGACAGCAGCAACAAACTCTGACTCATCGTATTTATAACGATGCCCGAAGCAGACGGTACAAATAACATTTGCCGTCGCAGATGTCAGCAAAGATCCCAGATCATTTATCGTTGTATTTTCCCGCATCTTTTCTTCCATACATACGCAGAGGGCTTCCATTTCGGAAGTAATGGCGGTTTGGAATCGCTTCTCGCGGTAACCTAACTTTCGGAAAGCGCTGTGTATCATCCTGCGGTGCTGACGCCAATTTACTCCGTTCTCCCAAATGACGCTACCTTATAGATACAGAATGAAAGAAAAATAATGTCTCATTATTTCATACGTGTCCATGTGTAAGGCACGATTATAATGTTATTACTCATACATACATACATACATACATACATACATACAAAAAGGCTTTTATAACCCGCTATTTCTAAAAGACCACAGAACCACATGAGACAATGCCCAGGTGAAAAGCCCATCCACCCTACCCCACCTCTAATCCAACCCTCAAATCCCCTACCCCGGACACGTACCTCTAATTGTGAATACTTCTACCAGGAATGGTGGTAACTGACGATCGGAAAAACAGTCGGCCTGCCGTATCATGGCATCTTTGATCTTCTTCATATCACTGAGGATGACGGCTCTCATTGGACCCATGTATACCGTCATGATCCCATCACGGTAGCTACTAAACGCCAATTTGCTTAGGGCAACATGTGGTTGAGAACCGAGTTGAAGTATGTTTCCAATGAGTGGCCAGGCCCGAGTTAGGTGCGGTATTACAGTTTTTTTTAAGGGCCTTGGCTATTAGGAGCTATTTATGTGTATATTATATATTCTAACAGTAGCCCTTTTTTGCTAAATGTAACGAGATTTTTGTTACTATTATACATGTATATGTATAGGGATCGTATATTAGCTATCGCTATCAGCTAAAGGGGTACCCCTAACAAAAGTTATGTTTAGCTTATATTAGCTACCCCTATCTGCTAATGGGCTATCTTGATTTTATATTTTTTTCCCTCGAAATCGTAGCTATTGAGTTATCAGCTATCACAACGCGTTAGCTTATATTAGATACCCCTATCTGCTAATGGGCTATCTTGATTTTATATTTTTTTCCCTGGAAAACGTAGCTATTGAGCTATCAGCTATCACAACCCGTTGGCTTATATTAGCTACCCCTATCTGCTAATGGGCTATCTTGATTTTATTTTATTTTTTCCCTGGAAATCGTAGCTATTGAGCTATCAGCTATCACAACCCGTTTAATAGCTTATATTAGCTACCCCTATCTGCTAATGGGCTATCTTGATTTTATATTTTTTTCCCTGGAAATCGTAGCTATTGAGCTATCAGCTATCACAACGCGTTAGCTTATATTAGCTACCCCTATCTGCTAATGGGCTATCTTGATTTTATATATTTTTCCCCTGGAAATCGTAGCTATTGAGCTATTAGCTATCACAACCCGTTAGCTTATATTAGCTACCCCTATCTGCTAATGGGCTATCTTGATTTTATATTTTTTCCCCCTGGAAATCGTAGCTATTGAGCTATCAGCTATCACAACGCGTTAGCTTATATTAGCTACCCCTATCTGCTAATGGGCTATCTTGATTTTATATTTTTTCCCCTGGAAAACGTAGCTATTGAGCTATCAGCTATCACAACGCGTTAGCTTATATTAGCTACCCCTATCTGCTAATGGGCTATCTTGATTTTATATTTTCCCCCTGGAAAACGTAGCTATTGAGCTATCAGCTATCACAACGGGTTAGCTTATATTAGCTACCCCTATCTGCTAATGGGCTATCTTGATTTTATATATTTTTTCCCTGGAAATCGTAGCTATTGAGCTATTAGCTATCACAACCCGTTAGCTTATATTAGCTACCCCTATCTGCTAATGGGCTATCTTGATTTTATATTTTTTTCCACTGGAAATCGTAGCTATTGAGCTATCAGCTATCACAACGCGTTAGCTTATATTAGCTACCCCTATCTGCTAATGGGCTATCTTGATTTTATAATTTTCCCCCTGAAAACGTAGCTATTGAGCTATCAGCTATCACAACGCGTTAGCTTATATTAGCTACCCCTATCTGCTAATGGGCTATCTTGATTTTATATTTTTCCCCTGGAAAACGTAGCTATTGAGCTATCAGCTATCACAACGGGTTAGCTTATATTAGCTACCCCTATCTGCTAATGGGCTATCTTGATTTTATATTTTTTCCCCTGGAAATCGTAGCTATTGAGCTATCAGCTATCACAACGCGTTAGCTTATATTAGCTACCCTATCTGCTAATGGGCTATCTTGATTTTATTTATTTTTTCCCTGGAAATCGTAGCTATTGAGCTATCAGCTATCACAACCCGTTTAATAGCTTATATTAGCTACCCCTATCTGCTAATGGGCTATCTTGATTTTATATTTTTTTCCCTGGAAATCGTAGCTATTGAGCTATCAGCTATCACAACGCGTTAGCTTATATTAGCTACCCCTATCTGCTAATGGGCTATCTTGATTTTATATTTTTTTTCCCTGGAAATCGTAGCTATTGAGCTATTAGCTATCACAACCCGTTAGCTTATATTAGCTACCCCTATCTGCTAATGGGCTATCTTGATTTTATATTTTTTTTCCCCTGGAAATCGTAGCTATTGAGCTATCAGCTATCACAACGCGTTAGCTTATATTAGCTACCCCTATCTGCTAATGGGCTATCTTGATTTTATATTTTTTCCCCTGGAAAACGTAGCTATTGAGCTATCAGCTATCACAACGCGTTAGCTTATATTAGCTACCCCTATCTGCTAATGGGCTATCTTGATTTTATATTTTTTTCCCCCTGGAAATCGTAGCTATTGAGCTATCAGCTATCACAACGCGTTAGCTTATATTAGCTACCCCTATCTGCTAATGGGCTATCTTGATTTTATTTATTTTTTCCTGGAAATCGTAGCTATTGAGCTATCAGCTATCACAACCCGTTAGCTTATATTAGCTACCCCTATCTGCTAATGGGCTATCTTGATTTTATTTTATTTTTTCCCTGGAAATCGTAGCTATTGAGCTATCAGCTATCACAACCCGTTAGCTTATATTAGCTACCCCTATCTGCTAATGGGCTATCTTGATTTTATTTTATTTTTTCCTGGAAATCGTAGCTATTGAGCTATCAGCTATCACAACCCGTTAGCTTATATTAGCTACCCCTATCTGCTAATGGGCTATCTTGATTTTATTTTATTTTTTTCCTGGAAATCGTAGCTATTGAGCTATCAACTATCACAACCCGTTAGCTTATATTAGCTACCCCTATCTGCTAATGGGCTATCTTGATTTGATTTTATTTTTTCCCTGGAAATCGTAGCTATTGAGCTATCAGCTATCACAACCCGTTAGCTTATATTAGCTACCCCTATCTGCTAATGGGCTATCTTGATTTTATATTTTTTTCCCTGGAAAACGTAGCTATTGAGCTATCAGCTAATACAACGCGTTAGCTTATATTAGCTACCCCTATCTGCTAATGGGCTATCTTGATTTTATATTTTTTCCCTGGAAATCGTAGCTATTGAGCTACCAGCTATCACAACGCGTTAGCTTATATTAGCTACCCCTATCTGCTAATGGGCTATCTTGATTTTATATTTTTTCCCCTGGAAAACGTAGGTATTGAGCTATCAGCTAATACAACGCGTTAGCTTATATTAGCTACCCTTATCTGCTAATGGGCTATCTTGATTTTATATTTTCCCCCTGGAAAACGTAGCTATTGAGCTATCAGCTATCACAACGCGTTAGCTTATATTAGCTACCCCTATCTTCTAATGGGCTATCTTGATTTTATATTTTTTTCCCTGGAAAACGTAGCTATTGAGCTATCAGCTATCACAACCCGTTAGCTTATATTAGCTACCCTATCTGCTAATGGGCTATCTTGATTTTATTTTATTTTTTCCTTGGAAATCGTAGCTATTGAGCTATCAGCTATCACAACCCGTTAGCTTATATTAGCTACCCCTATCTGCTAATGGGCTATCTTGATTTTATATTTTTTCCCTGGAAAACGTAGCTATTGAGCTATCAGCTAATACAACGCGTTACCTTATATTAGCTATCCCTATCTGCTAATGGGCTATCTTGATTTTATATTTTTTCCCTGGAAATCGTAGCTATTGAGCTACCAGCTATCACAACGAGTTAGCTTATATTAGCTACCCCTATCTGCTAATGGGCTATCTTGATTTTATATTTTTTCCCCTGGAAAACGTAGCTATTGAGCTATCAGCTAATACAACGCGTTAGCTTATATTAGCTACCCCTATCTGCTAATGGGCTATCTTGATTTTATATTTTTCCCCCTGGAAAACGTAGCTATTGAGCTATCAGCTATCACAACGCGTTAGCTTATATTAGCTACCCCTATCTTCTAATGGGCTATCTTGATTTTATATTTTTTTCCCTGGAAAACGTAGCTATTGAGCTATCAGCTATCACAACCCGTTAGCTTATATTAGCTACCCTATCTGCTAATGGGCTATCTTTATTTTATATTTTTCCCTCGAAAACTGTAGCTATTGAGCTATCAGCTATCACAACCCGTTAGCTTATATTAGCTACCCCTATCTGCTAATGGGCTATCTTTATTTTATATTTTTTCCCCCTCGAAAACGTAGCTATTGAGCTATCAGCTATCACAACCCGTTAGCTTATATTAGCTACCTCTATCTGCTAATGGGCTATCTTTATTTTATATTTTTTCCCCTCTAAAACGTAGCTATTGAGCTATCAGCTATCACAACCCGTTAGCTTATATTAGCTACCCCTATCTGCTAATGGGCTATTTTTATTTTATATTTTTTTCCCTCGAAAACTTAGCTATTGAGCTATCAGCTATCACAACCCGTTAGCTTATATTAGCTACCCCTATCTGCTAATAGGCTATTTTTATTTTTTATTTTTTCCCTCGAAAACTTAGCTTTTGAGCTATCAGCTATCACAACCCGTTAGCTTATATTAGCTACCCCTATCTGCTAATGGGATATCTTTATTTTATATTTTTTCCCCTCGAAAACGTAGCTATCGCGCTATCAGCTATCACTATATTAGCTACCCCTATCTGCTAATGGGCTAGGCCTATCTTTATTATATATTTTTTCCCTCATTGAAAACTTAGCTATTGTGGCTATCAGCTATCACAACCCCTTAGCTTATATCAGCTACCCCTATCTGCTAATGGGCTATCTTTATTTCATATTTTTTCCTCATTGAAAACTGTTACGAAAGGTTTCCGAAAAATCTGTTGTTCGATAATAATTATGGTAAATTATGGCCGCGTAGAAAGTGTTATCATGCATATTAAGAATTTTAACTTTTATTGGCTTTCTACACCTACACGTTTTAAAGAACGACCAATCATGTGTTCCGGGATCGATTTGATGTTTTAACGCTTAATAAGGGTTTAAATTTCTATGGCTTGTAACACCAACAATGTGATGTTTAAACTCTTAACATGCTTTTAATACCAGTTTAAACGTCATTGGCTTCCTACACCAAAGTTATATCAAATGTAACCACCTTAACACTTTCCACGCGTCAGGCAGCTGCAGACGACATTCCAACATTTCACAAAATGTTTCAAAAATGTCAAAATTATTGTATTTCATTACCATATTTGGAATCACCGTGAGAAATGCATTGAAATAAGTACAAACATGCCTTGTGTTTGGTCAGTAATCTTTGAGATAGACTTTGAAAATTATGAAAGGTTTCTGAAAAATCTCTTTTGTGTATGGTAAAAATAATAGCCGCGTGGAAAGCGTTAAAAGGTGTTTACATTTTTACATTTTATTGGCTTTTTTAAGAACGACCCTTGATGTGTTTGGGAAACGATCAAGTTAATATATTGTTGTAATAGCTAATATCAGCTATAGCTAGGTTTATAATAAAGTAAAAATATAACTACCATTAGCGCATAACCCGATATTAGCTATCAATAGCTGACATTAGCTACCAATAGCTTATATAAGCTACCAATAGCGTATTATTAGATTGTTGTAATAGCTAATAGCTGGTATATCTATGTCTAGAATAAAGAAGAAATCGAACTACCATATCGCATTAGCGAATATTAGCTATATTAGCTAGCGCTCTATTAAGCCGATATCAGCTTATGTTAGATAGCAATAGCTTATATGATTGTTATAATAGAAGGTTGTAATAGCTAATATCAGCTATAGCTAGATTTAGAATAAAGTAAGAATCTATGTACCATTATCCTATTAGCCAATATTAGGTATCGATAGCTTATATTGGCTACCAATAGCTTATATTAGCTACCCGTAGCTTATAATAGATTGTTGTAATAGCTTATATCAGCTATAGCTAGGTTTATAATCAAATAAAAATCTAACTATTAGCGCATAATCAGATATTAGCTATCAATAGCTGATATTAGCTACCAATAGCTGATATTAGCTACCAATAGCTTATATTAGCTTCCAATAGCGTATATTAGATTGTTGTAATAGCTAATAGCTGGTATATCTATGTTTACAATAAAGAAGAAATCGAACTACCATATCGCATTAGCGAATATTAGCTATATTAGCTAGCGCTCTATTAAGCCGATATCAGCTTATGTTAGATAGCAATAGCTTATATGATTGTTATAATAGAAGGTTGTAATAGCTAATATCAGCTATAGCTAGATTTAGAATAAAGTAAGAATCTATGTACCATTATCCTATTAGCCAATATTAGGTATCGATAGCTTATATTGGCTACCAATAGCTTATATTAGCTACCCGTAGCTTATAATAGATTGTTGTAATAGCTTATATCAGCTATAGCTAGGTTTATAATCAAATAAAAATCTAACTATTAGCGCATAATCAGATATTAGCTATCAATAGCTGATATTAGCTACCAATAGCTGATATTAGCTACCAATAGCTTATATTAGCTTCCAATAGCGTATATTAGATTGTTGTAATAGCTAATAGCTGGTATATCTATGTTTACAATAAAGAAGAAATCGAACTATCATATCGCATTAGCGGGTAGTAGCTTATATTAGCTAGCGCTCTAGTAAGCCGATATCAGCTTATATTAGATAGCAATAGCTTATATGATTGTTATAATAGAAGGTTGTAATAGCTAATATCAGCTATAGCTAGATTTAGAATAAAGTAAGAATCTATGTACCATTATCCTATTAGCCAATACTAGGTATCGATAGCTTATATTGGCTACCAATAGCTTATATTAGCTACCCGTAGCTTATAATAGATTGTTGTAATAGCTTATATCAGCTATAGCTAGGTTTATAATAAAATAAAAATCTAACTATTAGCGCATAACCCGATATTAGCTATCAATAGCTGATATTAGCTACCAATAGCTTATATTAGCTTCCAATAGCGTATATTAGATTGTTGTAATAGCTAATAGCTGGTATATCTATGTTTACAATAAAGAAGAAATCGAACTATCATATCGCATTAGCGGGTAGTAGCTTATATTAGCTAGCGCTCTAGTTAGCCGATATCAGCTTATATTAGATAGCAATAGCTTATATGATTGTTATAATAGAAGGTTGTAATAGCTAATATCAGCTATAGCTAGATTTAGAATAAAGTAAGAATCTATGTACCATTATCCTATTAGCCAATACTAGGTATCGATAGCTTATATTGGCTACCAATAGCTTATATTAGCTACCCGTAGCTTATAATAGATTGTTGTAATAGCTTATATCAGCTATAGCTAGGTTTATAATAAAATAAAAATCTAACTATTAGCGCATAAACCGATATTAGCTATCAATAGCTGATATTAGCTACCAATAGCTTATATTAGCTTCCAATAGCGTATATTAGATTGTTCTAATAGCTAATAGCTGGTATATCTATGTTTACAATAAAGAAGAATTCGAACTATCATATCGCATTAGCGGGTAGTAGCTTATATTAGCTAGCGCTCTAGTTAGCCGATATCAGCTTATATTAGAAGGCAAAAGCTTATATGATTGTGATAATAGAATGTTGTAATAGCTAGTATCAGCTATAGGTAGGTTTGTAGCTGATATTAGCTAATACAATAAGCACATTGTAATAGCTAATATCTTATAGCTATAGCTAATATATAATAGCTGATATTAGATGTACCATATTAGCTAGCTATAGCTGATAATAGCTACGGCATTAACGGGTTAATTGTAGTAGCTAATATCTTATTACCTATAGCTAATATATAATATCCCCCTTTATTACCTAATATCATCCAATATCAGCTACAAGTACCATTAGCTAGTATCCACAATAGCTGAGGCTATTGGTGGCTATTAGGTTTCTAATGCAGCTAAATGTAATATCGCACCTTAATGCCAGGCCCTTGGTCCTGGCGGTAGATTTGTTACTTTGTCACGTTGTGAATAAGTCCACAGCTGTATGCAATACCGTGTTAGGAGAAACCAGGTGGCGAACACTATTGCCTCGTGTATATATTGGTTGATGTAGTGTAATGTGCCGTTCTGCTCCATGGCTACTGAATTCATAACCCAATATATCAAAATAACTAAATATTTATAGCACGTCTTGTTTGCACGAAATTTAACAGTACAGTATTAACTCAACGTAATGATATTATTACGTGACCTTTGGTGAATAAGTGTTTACAACTATAGTAAAGCAATACGTTCTCGTTCGTGTAGTCAGTGCCGGTAATCAACCATGCGTGACTGTCCGTCCCAGGAGACAGCTCATAGTCTTTGTCAAAGACCCTTGCAAACCTCATTATACAATAACACGCTTCGACTTTGACTAATTTCATTGATCTATGAAAGTTGGACTAATATATGATTTCGTCTATTGTGTAACATTACGCATGCACTTTTTAGTGTATAGGTCGTCAAACACGAACATACCATCCAAGCTGGCCATTAACGGTTTTTTAACGTGAAAAAACCCCGTATGAATTTGATTAAAAAACGTTCAATATTACGTTTTAAAAACGGATATATGTGGAGTCTATATGGGTTTAAATAACGTTTCTATGTAACGTTTTAAAAACGGTTGTATAACGTGAAATAACTATTTTTGATTAATTGTTCTAGATGTTTCAATAACGTTTTACAAAAATGAAACCTAATTAAACCCAATTTAAAAACGTTTTGGCAGCCTATATTCAGTAATTGATAATTGACTGGCAATTGAAAGAAAAATTCAATCATTTGGCTTTTTATTAACATTCCCCAACAAAATTGTGCATGTGTACTGTTTTTTGTGAAGTTATGTTCTTACTTGCAACTTAAGTATAAATGGTGCATGATGCAGATTGAATCATTTTGATAACACGTATACATGTACATATACAATCCATAGTGTTACGAAAACAATATAACCCAGCTAAGTGCGCATGCGTGGAATTGCCCAGGTTATAGAATCGTTTTTAAAAACGTTTCCTAAAAACGAAAATTAATATGGTCCAGAATATCTGGTTTAATTTAGGTTGTAATATAACGTTCTATAAACGTTTTGATTTCGTTTCAATTATGTGTTTGATTATGAGTATTGTGACAACGTTATTTTAACGTGTTTATAAAACAATAAGCAATACAAAACATGATTGACGTTTTAAAAATGTTTCACATAAACGAAACCTAATTAAACCCAATTTAAAAGTTTTGAAAACGATTTGTGTTCACTGGGATACACTTGCCGTATCCTCCACCCCTGAGATGTAGAGTGCACTACCTACGTAAACCAGCGGATGACAAATTAAACTAAATTTACGGATTTGTGTAGCAAAAAGTTTAAATTTACATTAAAACAAACCCATCGTACCAGTAGACCCAACATTTCTTTGAAAAAAGAATAATGGTGCCATGTTCTCCCATTGGTTTCGACAAATTATAATTATCGTGCTCAACATTAAGTGAATGCGAGGCCCAAGAGTAAGCATGGTAACAATGTCGGCAATTTGTTGGTCAATATGTACTACGACAATTCTGACCATAATTATTTCATATTTTAAATTCGGAATATTGCTATTAATAGAAGCATGTAGACTAATATTGGGTTCGATCATGATTTTAGGAATAAATTAGATACCTTTTTCGAACCATGGTGTTTGAGCTCCGTAGCTTTCGAGGTCATCCCGACCCCTTCATTCAGCGTAGTGTTTACTTCCCTCCGTTTGTCACATGACCACCTTTTCCCATACATCAGAGTATCTAATTTATACCTATTGCTATTAATGTTTTCAAGAACCTATTTCAGGTAACAAACAGGATCATGTTTACAAATAATGTTCTTATTTACCTAACCTGGTAAAACTGTTGCCATTTCGGTCATTTTTTACCACCAAAGATGTTTTAATTGACACCACAGGGTAAAATGTCAGAATCTTGCTATGGACGTATTATACGCCTATCTAAGTTGAAAATGGTCCTGATTACATTTTTAAAAAATGCTTATTGGCCTACATTTTGGTCATTTTAAAACATCTGAATAAGCAGATATTGTAGTATATATGTAACAAAATATGTTCAGGGCTAGTGTTCGGATGCCTGCTGCGAGTGTTTTGATGTACGCGTATGCCAAATAAAGTTCGCGTTCAGTCTTTTTAATACTGTTTCAGAAACATGCGCACGCATGCATAACTAAAGTGCTCAACAAAAGAAAGTAATACACTTTGTTTAGGTCAATTAAAGTAACTTTTGATTGTTTTTTTTTTTACCAAACAGGCCAGATAGACATGTGGATGAATCGTTTAGGCACATTTTGATACCAAATATAACACCTAGCAACAAGGATAAACCATGATTAGCGCCATTTAAAGACAATTAGTCACTTTTCAAAAGTCACATTTTCAATTACTTCACGGGAGGAAAATGGGTGTGTGCGAGGTTCACCCCGTGTGTGACACTGTTTTTAACCAGGATTGACCGGCGGGCAATCGATCACATAGTGTAGCCGTGTACACTACCCTGCGCTGGGCGTACACTTAGTAGTGAGCGGGATATTTGATTCCGAACATAAAGGGCATTATGCGCTTGTTAATAATTGGTGTTTACTTCCGCGTAGTGTATTGAAAATGTGACTTTTGAAAAGTGACTATTTTTATATAAATGGGGCTAATCATGGTTTATCTTTGTTGTTAGGTGTTATGTTTGGTATCAAAATATGCATAAAAGATTCATCCAAATGTCTATCTAGCTTGTTTGTTAAACACATAATCAAAACTTACTTTAAATGACCTAAACAATGTGTACGACTTTCTTTTGTTGAGCAATTTATATTTGTTGGTATCTGAGACATAAATATTCATAAGAGTATGAATACTAGCGGCACGCCCGTCCATCGGACGGGCTCCCGCTAGTAAGTAGGGCCTATATACATGTACTCCACCTACAAAATAAATGAAACAACAGTGTTGCAAAATACATCATGAAATTGTTTAAGAAATACATTCATGAGTTAAAATATAATGAATGAACCTATGTTCTGACCTGAAATTGAACGTTTCCCGTCATTTACCCTGGTATTGTCCCTGGTATAATACATGTATTCTGATTTGAAATTGAATGCTTCCCTTCATTGCCCCAATATATATCCCATGGTTTATACTCAATTAATGCCTCAATTTCATGCCTCATAATGCAGTAAGGTATTGAGGCATAATTTAGGCATGAAATGTCGCGTTGAAACCATACTATTTTATTACACCTCGTGGCCCTCACTGTTACGCAATCGAGTAGTAAGTAGCGCCTACCAGATATATACCTTCAATCTACAAAATGAAATAACACATAAGTAGCTAAAGTATACGAATATTAATCACGAAATTGGTAAGAATACATTATGAGTTAAAATATAATGCATAGGCCTATTTCCTGATCTGAAATTGAATGTTTCCTGTCATAACCCCATATCACATACATATAAGTCCACAATGCAAGCCTATAATATAGTATTCAGACCTGATATTGAATGTTTCTCGTCATTACCCAAGCCATATTCCATTGGTTTATACTTGTAAGAAACCACACTATTTTATTCAACCTATTTAGTATCACATGTTTTCATTAACCCCTGACTCCCAAACCAAATTACTTCTTTATCCCCCCCCCCCCCCCCCCCCCCCCCCCCCCCCCCCCCCCCCCCCCCGTCATCTACCATATACCATATCCTGTAGCGCAGCGTATTTCCCCAATATTTGCCCGCAGGCGTGGGCAGGGGTGCATGGGTGTAGTGAATGTGCGGGTTTATTGTTCATGACGCACTACAACGCGTTAGGGGTGTTACGCGCCGACTGCATGGTCGCAGTACGCATAAAGATTAACAAACATAGCCTGTAGACACAGTCTGAAAAGGCCCTGAATTTTCCGCTTTTGCTCATATCTCGGTCAATTCTGTACGGTTTTCAGCCAATTATAGCTTATAACACTCGCATTATCATCAACTATTATCAGGAAAACGTTCACGGCGTTTAGATAGAAAATGAGAGAGCCTTTTATGGATACCCATAATTATACATACGAGGGTCATTCAATAATTAAGTTCTACCTCCTACCTCATAACTTTATTATTATATGAGCCAGTCTTATCAAATAACACACGATTGTAGCTTGGAACCTCAGCTTCAAACCAAATGTAAATCGATCTGAGTACTCGTTGTACTTTTCCGGACATGCAGTGAGAACCAAACCTCGATTTAGTGTGACGGAAACGGATGAAAAGCAGCAAAATATCGCTTTCAATTGGCCAATTGTAAGAGGCAAAACATACCTATCGGTCTATTATAACCGTTCTAAATGTCAGCTATCTCTTTAACATACTTCAAATAATAAAGTTGACTGATTGGTTTGGAAAATATATGCCCTCTGATTAGCCAGATCAGTCAGGACAACCATTCAGTTTACCTCTCCCCTAGAGAACCATGTAAAAGTCATATTTGACTTTAATGATGACTGAGCGATCTTCAATATATCGAACTAAATGGAGGGATTTAAAGTCTGCCAAAGCTATAATTTTCTATCATTGACTACCTGATTGACTATTCTGAAGGTTGCACATAAGTAAAACTCATGAAGTGACTATTATGGTAAAAATTTAACATTCGAGGCATCATTGTGGCTTAAGTTGTAACAGCGAAAATCTGAGTGATGGCAATATTCTGGTATGCCAAAGGCATATCAATACATTTTAGTTGATTTATCAAGCCTACAAGAGTTAATATAGTTTACAACCTTATCTGTACATGATAATACTGTAACATATTCAGATATCGTTCATTCATTTTTATTTTTAGTATTTAAATCATGCTCCAATATCTAACCATACAAAACGAAAAAACACCCGAAAACATGTGAATATTTTTAAGGTAATTTTCTGTGTCCGTTTTCCAAAATCTCTCTCTGGCTTTGACCGCGTCATAGCGAAAGTAAAACAGGTATCAATTATCATTTACTACACATATGTAGCTATGATTCGGAGCTATAATCATGACAAATGTCATGAGGTTGACATTAATATTAGCGATGTTATGAGGGAGGAGGTAGAACTTATTGATTGACCCTCGTACATCTCTACACATGAATTTGCATTGAGCCATTTGAAAATAAATTAATATCCCTACTTGTTGTTGGCAATGATCATCTTTAACCGGAAATGTGTTGCCTTGACTATGGTTGTAATCACTATAGTTGATTCCGGTAATCACTTGCGCGTGATGACTGTTGAGCAATGGGAATGTAGGTCATGTCTACTTACCAGTAATATACACCTATCACATAAAGTCCCTGGTCAGGTGCTTTGAGGTTGGCTAATTCAAAATATATAATCGGTACCAAAAATCTGAGATATACTTTAAATGAGCAAATTTCTTCTCCGCAGTTTGATACCTCAACAAAATCGAATGGATACTTTTAAAGTTCTGGCGATTTCAATGACCGTGCATAACAACAGCAAAGTTGCACTAGGTATTATAGGAAATCATTGATTTGTGTGACAGATGACAGTAATCACACACAATTCAATGAATACCTAGTGCAACTTTGCTATTGTTATGCGCGGTCATTGGAATCGCCATAACTTTAAAAGTATCCATTCGATTTTGTTGAATGAGGTATCAAACTGTGGAGACGAAATTTGCTCATTTAAAGTATATTTCAGATTTTTGGTACCTATTATATATTTTGAATTAGTCAACCTCAAAGCACCTGGTCAGGGACTTTATGTGCTAGGTGTTATATATTACCGTATTTCATGTATGGGGTCATGCATATCCGCCTTCCAATTCTAGTGATTGATCATTTTGTGTTATATGGTCGAATCCAACGAAAAGTATACACGTGATGTTCAGCCCTATAATAAAATAATCTATATCTTGACTATTTTATTTTTGTGTTATACGTATCCGCCTTGATGAGACGCTTCGCGCCATATATAACACGACTAACTTCTATGCACAATTGGGCGTATGCGAGCAATAAACCTGCTATTTTTACAAAATAGTTGTTAAGGTTTTATTTTAGACATATAACCGTTTAGATGAAAACGAGCTTAAGCGGAAATAATTTTACCTGTTTGATTGATGGATATCTCAAGAATGCCTCTTGCAATTTTTGTTACTTTTGATCAATCCCCTGAATTGTTGTGATTTTTTTGGCTGTTGTAAGTTTTGACGTTACCTACCAATACATGTTTTGTTAAATCTCACTTTCGGGGAAGAATTCGCCTGAGGTAGTGTAATTTGTGCTGTAAGGATACCTAAATATGTTAAATACTTAAATGCATTGTCCACATTCAAGTCGACTTTTTGATAAAGCTGTTAGAAAATTTTCCAGAAAGGGTCATTCCCCCTCTTTGAGGTACATGAAAACAAATGTTCATTAAAATCATCTTGGTAACAGTATACAAAGTGACTCAATCTCATGTTTCAAAGTATTGAGAGCCTGAAAATGCTACCTAACTGTGTGAATCTAAAATGTAAAAAAAATGAGTACCTGTACAAATATGTCCACTTTCTATCAGCATTAACATATTCTGAATACAATACAATCACAAATTTGAATGCAATATGTAAATAGGTGGAATAATCATCACTTAATCAAAATATGGTACTTGTATTTGTAGGTAACATTGAGAAGTGTACCTTCAACTTCATCATTCCGCCACGTGGTCAATTGGAGAGATTAGTGATGGCACTTTTTTCCATACAAGCTTGATATGTTGACTTTGAGTGGGGAAAAGGAAAAAGAGATCAAAGCATTTTGAAACTGGACCCTAAAAATCTAGCCGTGTACACTTTTCGTTGGATTCGACCATATACATCGGCCAACGGCTGCGGTTTTGACAGCTCAAAAACTAGGCATGTACAGGCTAATTTTGAAGAGTCATTATTCCGGAGGGTCGTTATTCCGAAATAACTGCAGGGGTCATTATTCTGGAGGGTTGTTCCGAACCTAGAATAATACATGATTTAGGAGTATCACTTCCCCTTTAACCAGGTGAATAGTAATGATTGTGTAAATTTATTAGGTATCCTAGTCAATATCATCATGGATGTAATAATGGAGTACACCGCTGATGCAAACACTCCAAACAACAGCTTAATTACCAATACCACCGCTGTTGAGCGTGAGAAATTCATTTCAATCGGGACAGCATTTATCATAATCTCAATTTTAGGATTCTTGGCTGATGAAATGGTCATTTACTGATCAAGTTTAAGGGTACTTAAAGATGATCTGAACGACTCACGACGTTTTTTTGCAGAATAATATTAAGCTGTGTGTACGATTTTAGGCAATAAAAAAGCCATTTTAAATACCGATAATTAGATAATACAGGCATTTAGTTAACATTGTTTAATTAAACACGATCACACTGAATCTGACCAAACACTCGCATGTTGTATGAATGCAAAACAATATGTAATTATATGTCAATCCAGCAATTTAATAGGGCCTCGAGGTGTAGGCTAGGGTTGCCTTTTGTTAATATACCATATATGATGTAATAACATGTAAACAATCATGCATGACCTAAATCTATATTCCAGAAACTATACATTGTATTTCTTCCTTTGTTGTTTGTTCAACGAAAGTACAACCGCAGCAGTTGGTGTTTTTCTCTCTCCTAGAATAATACATGATTTAGGAGTATCACTTCCCCTTTAACCAGGTGAATAGCAATGATTGTGTAAATGTGTCAAGTATTCTATTCAATATCATCATGGATGTAACAAGAGAGCACATCGCTGATGCGAACACTCCAAATAACAGCTTAATTACAAATACCACCGTTGTTGAACGTGGGAAATTCATCTATATCGGGACAGCATTCATCATAATCTCAATTTTAGGATTCTTTGGAAATATTCTGGTAATTTTTGCCGTGGCTGCATCGACAAAATTACAAACTGCCACCAATGTGTTCGTCGTCAATCTAAGCATTGCTGATTTATGTACGTGTCTGGTAATTCCATTTAATAGCCTGATTATGTTCAGCAGTTTCGAGACGCCCATACCCGAGTGGTTCTGCGGGATTGTTGCCGGTGTGACTTTCACCAGCGCCTCGTGCAGTATTTTCACACTGGCTATAATAGCCATCAATCGGTTCTTACTTATAAAAAGATACAAGATCTACCATACGATATTTTCACACCTGGGTCTAGAAGTATCGATCACCTTCACTTGGGTCGCTGCATTCTCGGCGACTACCCTTCCACCATTATTAGGAGTAGGGCAGCTCGGAATCAACCAAAAGTATCGATTATGCGGCGGAGTATCATCCGATGAGGGGGTCGATAATCAAGAAATCATCCAGACTGTGACTTGTTTTCCGTTATCGACGTCCATTATCATTTTCTGTTACACGTCGATTTATTTTCACATCCGACGCCACTACAAGAAAATGACCCGATCCTTGCCTGTTGTAAATGGTTTCCCTGACAACACCGACAACTCAATGTCCAGATCATCAGTGGATGGGGGACCACAGCCGGGCAGTAAGTTCCGTCGTAAGCCCTCAAGCGGTACCGTGACACGCAATACTCATTCATCTACAGCATTAGCAGAAGACTCGGGACAGCGACGGGTCAGTAAGGTCTCGCATTGCTTCAAATAGCGGTACACTAAAACGCTCGAATAAACGTCGTAGGGATCAACTATCCATTTCGAAGAATTTATTTTCGACGACGATTGCTTTTTCCGCGTGTGTTACACCGTACTCACTGTTTATCGTCATCCCCGACTTAACTAGCATGGAGCTACCTATTCTACTACTACATTGTTCTGGCGTCCTGCTAGGCTGCTACTGATGAGTTCAGTTTAATATCAATCCACTTTTGTACGGCTTCAAACATCCTCATTTTAAAGAGGTGTTTCTTATGCTACTCACTGGGCGTTGTTCACGGGTACCAAATCCATCGAATACTTTTAAGACAATACTTGAGACGTGCGGAAGCAGAGGCAATGCAGCTTCTAAATAGTCTTACTTATGTGGAAACTAATCAAAACTAAATGACTACCCGGACACCTAACCTATAAGCTGGTTATTTTTAAACTGCGCGGAAAGTAGTCATTAACAATCGAAAAAAGACACATTTGGGGAACCTTTTAATTAGCGTAAAGTCTTGGAGCTATTTACCGGATGGCTTTCCATGGAATAATGACTGATGCTGGGTAAATTTTGCGCCAACTGATCATGTATGGACTCTATATGTGTTGGCAATACCCTAATTAAAATGCACATTGATGGGACAACGACCCGTGACCTTCCATGTTTTAATAATGCTGTAAAGATTAGCCAAACTGTTAAATGCCGCTATTTAAGCCTATTTGGTATGTACATGTGGTGTTCTTTATCATGTTTATGTTGCCGTTAATAATTTATCCTTTCGAGACTTTTCTGCTGGGTATTGATATTTTTTAACACTTTCTATGCGGTTATTAGTTTTACCATATTATACAAAACAGAATTTTCAGAAACATTTCTAAATTTTCTTAAAGGATAACTGAACCAATACTAGACATATTTGTACTTATTCCAATGTATTTCTCATGTTGATTCCAAATAATAATGGCAATGCAATCCAATAATGTTGATATTTTTGAAACAGTTTGTGCAATTTTGGAATTTTGTATGCAGGAGCCTGCCGCTTGGATAGTGATGAAACCAAAAAGTGCAATTATGTGGTTACGTTAAAATGTCTACGTAGCCTGTATTACAAGAAAGATCAATACAAAACAAACTTGAATATTGTACTGCCCTCTATTGATGAACATTAGGAGTTAGAGGTAATATCCCTATAATTGGTTTGAAGTAGAGGACATTACCATTCAGGATTGCTTTTAGGTGTATCTCTGTCACTTCGGACTATAACATGAGGTTTTTTGACATATATAAATCTCAAATACATCAAGTTTGAAATAAATACGAATAATAACAATAAAAAACCCTGCATATTTCATTTACAAAAAGTGTGGTATAAAACTAAATGAATTATTGTCTTATGCACCTGTCAGTTGTATAATGCACTATACGACCCCCGGGATAGATGGGTCATGGGTTCGTCATTTACCTCCACATTCTTGTCATGTGCAGCCTTTGGTCCGTCACAATATTGACGAATGTGTGCGTCAATGTTAGTCACTTTACCTGGGTTCGTCGTACATGTAAGGTACGTCAGCATGCGTACAACAAAATACGAAAATCATTGTTTACATGTAGACCCTTCTCACCACCAACCAGGCTTTATTTGTTTAGATATGCAACTCCCGAAGTGCAATAATCCCTATTCTGATTCTATTACAGCGTGTTTAGTGCAAATATTACGTACGTATCACCATAACCCGTTCGCCATTATGACCTTACAATACCCATAACGGAAATAACCCAGGGATGATACTTACGTATATAGGACTAGTTATGTGCCGCTCTAATGGGTCATGTTTCGCAAAATAAATATATACAAACAATTGACTATGATCAAAAGCCGGAAATGAACAAGGAATTGAATTATGCTAATTACGAAAATAACTTCAAACGAGTGCAATTTGTATGTTTAAGGTTTAAGGTCACTTTCTCACATTTGTGACACATGGGTGCGTCATGGTACATGAGAAAGTGACGCACATCGGTAAAAAGACGCACCATTCCGAGGGGTCGTATAGTGCGTCATACAACTGACAGGTGTTTAGCATTGCCATACATTATACGTGTTATATACGGAGATGATAACGTAGAAACCGCAACTTTAATCTGGAAATCATTACACCTACAATTCCTTATAGATATATCCCCAATTTACCGGCCTTTTAGTCTAAATCAGCGGTAATAAAAATCACAGGTGGTCAGCAACTACCAGGACTGGTCTGGATGTTGCCCAAAAATCTGATCACATACGTTCCATCGTCCTGTATAGCTTAAGCCCATTGGGCTACATGTTAAACTAAAATCTGCTATATAATCGTAATTTATTTTGGAATTTGAGCTTTATATTTGACAACATCTGAAATTGCACTGGTGTTTAAACAAATTTAACTTCAAACATTGAATTTCTTAACACAAGAACTTTGAAAAGTCGCGTGTTGGGCTAAAAAAGTCCACCCAAGAATTGTTTAATTCAACACATTGACCGCATGCTGGGGAAACCCTGAGGCAGTCTGTCTGTCTACAATCTAGCCAAATGAATTGACACATGCGGTGACTTTCATCCACATTGGGCTAGTTTTAAAACTAAAATCTGATCCAAGGATAATATATTGTGACTTTTTGCTTCAAATTTTGAACTTTTGATTTGAATACATTTTAAATAGTACTAATTTCAATGACAAATTGAAGTTCAAGTGTGAATTTCTCAACACAACAACTTTCAAAAGTAAGACTTTGGGCTTCTTACCACCCACTAGTACCAAGTACTACCATGGACAAAACTAGGATACCACCAGGCGCGGCGGGGCCTTGAGCGATGCTTGGCCAGCGAGCTGGGCTAGAAAATACACAGGGTGCACCATGCCCTGGGTCAAAATTGGTTCTGGAAAAAGGGATATTTCTATAAGGGCTTGTAGGTGTAATGTGACAGTAATATGATATCGCTTCTTTGATCTATTTGGTTTTGTGTTTTTCATAAAGAAAATTTCGAAACAAGTTCGCTTCTCTTTTTCTGTACAGTGGGTTGTTTTCTCGCAAATGATGACTAAATTCTCCCCCATACCCTATACACAGATGACTTACATTGGCCTGATATGCGCTTAGTTGTGTTTGAGATGCTTATTATAACGTTTCCCATGTGATAGAGGGGTCTTTGGGTTTCTTTCTTCAGCCCCAATATGTGCTTGGGTAACTCAGTCTCTTTTTCGTACCGCTTGTGCCTGAGGGATTTTGGGTGTGGTCAAATGTTATACATATTTTTGAAAAAAGCCCACCGCAAATCGAATGGTGGTGCACGTTGTTGTGGTTCATCGACACTGTGGCTCGATATACTAGGTTATATACCAAGCCGTTTCCACGTAGTGGGCAATTATTTGTTTACTGTTGCATGGTTTTTTTCCGGGCTTATTTTTCATTAGCTTTTTTCGTGACTTTATTGTTGTGCGTTTTGCATGCAACTCTAACTTATCTTCATGTTGTTGTCATTAAATAGTTTGTGAAGTTTGTGCCCACGTGAAAAATGTTTGGCATTGATATAGGACGTTATACAGGAAGAACGGTATGAAAATGTTATAGATGGATTCGTGGGATACTATTTGGCCTGTAAGCAGGAAATGGTTAGCATGGTTATTGATCAATAAAAAAGCGATAGGAAATGCATAAGGGGAAAAAATAACCTACTGCACGAACGATAATATTAGGAAGGTTATGAGGAATGAGTGCTAAATTACCTTCAATGGACTTAAGACTTGCAGTTTTGCCTTTATTTATTTATTATGGTCTAGTAGGAAGATTATTATTAGCATTTGATTGATTGTGTTCAATTACACACTGATGACAAGTGTCAAAAGCGGAATATGATATAGATAGCCTAAGTAGATTTGCCATAACCTCATAACTAAAGCTCCAAAATGAATAGAAACGAAAGAGATTGCTGAAAATGGTTATCCGTACGTCACATCCAACTTTTGTATTGGTCATGGCCAAAAAGATAATATTTCAAATGGGACACTTTTTGAAACGCCCTGTACTATTGAATGTATGGCGGAAAAAGTGATTGATCAATATGTGTATGGCCATATGTTTTGAACCCGCCACCCTTCCCGTTGCATGTCCATATTTTTACATTTACACCATCTGAGATTCGAATTAGCATATCGCAATAACAACTTGTTCTACCCCACCGCCACCGCCGCCACCGCCGCCATCGAAATATAATCTATCATATCTCAGCCAAACAGTTATAAAAATAGCTGATTTAGTAACAGACTGTAGCTAGATAAAAAAAGCTTTCAAATGACACCTAAACCATAGCTCTACCATTATAGTTGTTGAGTTAATAGAGAGAGATTGATGATTCGCCACCAAAAATGCAACGCCGCCACCCTTTTTGGGTGGTCAGTTCAAAACACATGGCCTTATATAGACCATTCTTGTTGATCAACAATGTAAGTGCCCGGTTCCATTCCATGCATGGGGGAACACGCATTGTAAGCGTGGCAATTACGGTCAGTGTTCGAATACCTTTTTTCTATGAATGTAGTTACTAGTATTCATTTATTCAACAATCAGCTGTAGAACGGGGCCCCGTGTCAATTGAGGGCGCTCTAAAACGACGGGTACGTAACCAAGGTAACGCACACCCGTCAATTTGCGCAATGATTGAATTTTCGCCTTTTAACCCAATTATCTGCATAAAAAGTAACTATCCATCGAGGTGAGGGCAGCATAAGGTACCAGAACTCCTTGCGACATCCAGTTCGATGATTTAATTTGACCTTTGACCCTAACATCACACGACACAAGCTAAAATTATGTCTTTTTGACCGGTTTGCTGCGATGAGACCACCATTTTCTAGATGAGATTACACAATCTTATAGAATTTTTAGGGTAAGTGTGATAATTTTTACTTTAAATATAAGCCCTATAGTATTCAGAAGTGATGCCTTTGTAACGGTTATCTCTGTGATAAGAGAGTTATTTCGTTGTTTAAAATCGGCAACATCGGCTTTTAATGTATTTTGAAAATTACTGTGACGTAAGGCCGTTCCCTTGAAAACGACGTCCCGTTCCCAAGCCCGCCCTCTATTGAAAAGTGTTTTTGTTCGTATTCCGGCGGGCGGCGTACCTCCGGCACTTGATGAATCGCCGTGTAAAAAATGACGGCAGTGCGTCACTAAATAGAACGCCCTCAATTGAAACGGGGCCCGGTTCTACAGCTGACTATTCAAGAGGCAAGCATATTTGTTGACCAAAGTCTTTCTTGCTACTATAGAATTAGAGATAGAATAAGAGATAGAAACTGTAGTTTGGCCAGGTCCATCATATCCAATGCGATGAAAATATGGAAAATTGAAGAAAAAAACATAGTCCTGCAACCCCGCCTGCAACTAAACTACAATTTCCAGCTTTTATAATTGTTTCTAATGCAACATTGATATACTTTCTTAATTATATTTTCAACACGAAAACAGAAATTGTACCTGTTTGTATGACTTGCAAAATAAACGAATCAGGCACTGCGCTGCGTTCGAGCGCGAGTGTACGTTGCGACTTGATGGCGTTAGAAGTGAATGCAGAGCGGGTTGTTGTATTATGATCATCCATTGCGGCCCGGTAGCGATATTATTTACCGTAACAGACATTTGATACCTTTGACGGAATAAAGCGTATAGTATACACATGTATAATCAAAACAAAGAATTCTCGATCAAAACATTTATTCCAGTCACGCCAGCGTTCCTCCGAATTCTGAACGCAGTGTGATGAGCCCTTGACAACCATGCCACAACGCGTTCGGGCGGGCGTAGGCCTACTTACATAATTGTCCAATCACGCAGCCTTGGGGTCTTGTTGATTAGGGCCGCGATTGGTCAATTATCTTTTGTTTACAAGAACGTCACACCTTCCGGTTTTACTGCGCCCTTGCCGTCGCGATTGACGCGCTCACGCACAGTATGCCCCAGAC
This sequence comes from Ophiura sarsii, assembly GCA_035610835.1. Taxonomy (NCBI): domain Eukaryota; kingdom Metazoa; phylum Echinodermata; class Ophiuroidea; order Amphilepidida; family Ophiuridae; genus Ophiura; species Ophiura sarsii. The sequence continues at coordinate 13,934,270 of CM069447.1, read as the reverse complement.
GCTGGGACACTGAGGAATCGTATACGATTTGATCGAGAATTCTTTGTTTTGATTATAGTATACAGTGTTTGGCCAAATGGTTATTACGGTTTAATAAATTCGCGGCCTGGTAAACCACTCCCACTGCGGTCAGAACTGCCCATATAGATCAGCATTGAGCAGGAGGTTAAAAATGGGCACCTGTTACGTTATTGTTAGCACTTTTAAGGTAATGGTCTACCATAAAGTGGCTAAAAAGAGGCTACAGATATATGCCTATAAGACGCAGTTAATGTTTTACTTTTGATTACTTTTTATTTTATCAAAATCGGAGCAGTGGTTACGTAACCAAAGCAAAGTCGAAAATCCAACGCATTTATCGTAAATATTTTTTTAATATCTTATGTATTTCCTTGTTTTTCAACCAGTGATATTTAACGTTATATTCCTTATACATTCCATAACTTTAGAAATAATGGAGATTTTGCCATGAAAATACCACCACAAATTGTGATAATTCAAATAGTATTTTTAAATATGGTTTCAAAAATGTAAATGCTTTACCCAATTTGCATAATAATTAAAAACAGTATTTCTAGACTTCAAACGCTGTTTTCTCGAAATGGTCGTTTCGATCAATCCTGGGGTTATTTTTCAAAAACGGAAGCATGTATGAAGCTGAAATTTCAAATGGAACTAGAATTAATAGTTCAACAAGGGATGACATAGCCTTTTTTGCATTTTTTTTTAAAAATTATAGCCATTTTATTTTCAAAAATGCTCATATTTGGTTAAAAAAATGATTTGTTAATATTTTTCGTCAAGAAAATTGCAAATTTGAAAATTGGGACACAAATTTAAAAAAAGGGCTATGTCATCCAAACATTTATGTGTATAAGCATTTAGTTGAGAAAAATCAACGACAAATGTTTGCGTATTCTCAGGAGTACCCCGGGATAAAATAGCCGATAAAATCCAAGATGGCCGCCATTATTATGCAAATGGGATGAATTTTGGAAAACAAATCTCCGGCAATCCTCTAGTATGGTCATAAGTATCAACATATCTAAAAATGAACTTTGTAGGACTTAAAATAACAAAAAAAGTGTTTATGGTAGACCATCACGACGGTTAATGAAGGTAAACACATTTTGGTAGGGGAGGATGGAGCAACTAGTCCAGTTAAGCATATTTCATGATATAAAAGATTATAGCGTAAATAAATATTTATCGAATTGCTATGAAATTATCACCCATGTAACTGTTTACATATAACATGTAATCAATATTAAAAAATATTTAAAAAAAAAGTCAATTAGCACTAATTGAACATTTTACACATAAATCAGTGAATATAACAACAAAGAAACCGGGCAGTATTTTTTTTAAAAACACATGTACATGTTATTTAAATTAAATGTGTAAAAACGATACATGTCTCATGAAACCCATGTTTTATATAGTTTTTCGTGGTTAACGTGTAAATAGTAGTAATACTAATGGTTTATTAAGCAAGCGAAGTTTTCGACTGCACAATGTTTAGATAAAACGGTATGAACCTGGTTAAATGATAAAAGGGTTGGAATGTTGAGATACCCCATACATTTGTCTATATATAGCCCTATCTTTAATGATTTTAATTACTTCATATATATAATCATCATTTAGTACTTATGATAAACTATCTTGTTAATTAGCAAGCGTTTCATGTCACAGGGGAAGTAAGTCAACACTACAATGATGACCCAATAGTTAATATACACAAAAAGCAGTGAATAAAATGCATAAATCATGGTATTTCGTCATTGCAAATATCTTTACAGATACCATCCAAATATAAGTTATAATTCTTTATACGTCTTTCTTGCGCTCAGGTTTTCATATGTGAACCAACTCTGACTGTGCGTCTACGTTTCTACGTGAAACAACTGTGTCTATGTGTTTCTAACTTTCTGTGTGAAACGTGAATATGATCCTGCCTCTGCATAGAGCTAAATTAGACATATGGTTTGAGGATCTATATATCGAAAGTGACTTTTGGCAAATATTTACTTAAATAATAACGATGCCCTGGATTGAAATATTCCTTAAATCTCGGACGTATCAATAACATTGGAAAACAAAGCGAGTGAATTGACTATTTTCAATTATGGTACTGTTGTGTTGTAACTCCGTTTTACTATCTATTCTGGATATTTCAATTCCTTTCATTTAGGCCACGATTGACTGGAACTAGCAACACCGTCGGCCGTGTCGAAAACCGATTTCGATAACTGGCTCCGCTAACACTGACTAGTTCCTGTCGACGCATCACGCTGAGAAGACATGTTTAATTTACTCTAGTCAAGATTATTTCCACGTGCGGGTTTTCTGATATTTACACAGAAATCCAGATTGCAGCGATGTCACTTTAATAGTTATGATTTATAGTAAAAGATTGCTGGGTGTGCCATGTATGATATCTGAGTAAGTGAACCGTTCATTTATTAATAAATAACATTATATATAATGTATTTAGTAAACTTAAAAGCTTGTCCGTTATGATTATTCTGTGTGTTTTGGTCCCCTCTCCGCCTTGCGAGTTATTCCCTAGTCACGTCATAAAATATGGTGGAGAACTCCCGTTTTTGAGAAAGGCGCTATAACTGATTATAGCTTAAATAGCGCTTTTAATAGCAAGGGGGCTAGTAGCGCAATTATCCTACTGAAGTACACTGTTAATAGCATTAATAGCGCGCAATTGCTAGGACCGTGCTATAAGCGCAATTACCAAGAACTAACTTAGAAAAATTTCATTAATCCCCGTACGCGTTATAAGAGCGTGCTACTTGCGCAATTCCGCTATTGAACTCTGCCGCGTTGCAAGAGCGTGCTACTAGCGCAATTATGCTATTATGAAAGTTTCACTAAATACCGAAAGTGTTGCAAGAGCGTGCTACTTGCGCAATTCCGCTATTGAACTCTGCCGCTCACAGAGTCGCGTGGCTATCGCGCTATTAGGCTATTTAGCTATTGAAGGAATTTAACAAATGATGATATTATTGGACAGGGTCCCGTGGCTAACGCGCTATTTGGATATTTAGCTATTGAAGGAATTTATCAAATGATAATATTTTGAACAGAGTCGCGTGTCTATCGCGCTATTAGGCTATTTAGTTATTGAAGGAATTTAACAAAAGATGATATATTATTGGACAGCGTCCTGTAGCTAACGCGCTATTAGGCTATTTAGCTATTGAAGAAGTTAACCAATGATTGTATTATTACACAGGGTCGCGGGGCTATTACGCTATTTGGATATTTAGCTATTGAAGGAATTTATCAATTGATAAAATTTTGCACAGAGTCGCGTTGCTATCGCGCTATTAGGCTATTTAGCTATTGAAGGAATTTAACAAATGATGATATTATTGGACAGGGTCCCGTGGCTAACGCGCTATTTGGATATTTAGCTATTGAAGGAATTTAACAAATGAAGATATTATTGGACAGGGTCCTGTATCTAACGCGCTATTAGGCTATTTAGCTATTGAAGAAGTTAACCAATTATTGTATTATTACACAGGGTCGCGGGGCTATTACGCTATTAGGATATTTAGCTATTGAAGGAATTTATCAAATGATGATATTATTGGACAGGGTCCCGTGGCTAACGCGCTATTAGGCTATTTAGCTATTGAAGAAGTGTAACCAATTGTTGTATTATTACACAGGGTCGCGGGGCTATTATGCTATTAGGATATTTTAGCTATTGAAGGAATTTAACAAATGATGATATTATTGGACTGGGTCCCCTGGCTAACGCGCTATTAGGCTATTTAGCTATTGAAGAAGTTTAACCAATGGTTGTATTATTACACAGGGTCACGGGGCTATTACGCTATTAGGATATTTAGCTATTGAAGAATTTATCAATTGGACAGGGTCGCGTGGCTACCGCGCTATTAGGATATTCAGCTATTGAAGGAATTTATCAAATGATGATAAATTGGACATGGTCCCGTGGCTAACGCGCTATTAGGCTATTTAGCTATTGTAGAAGTTTAACCAATAATTGTATTATTACACAGGGTCGCGGGGCTACCGAGCTATTAGGATATTTAGCTATTGAAGGAATTTATCGAATGAGAATATAATTGCACAGAGTCGCGTGGTTATCGCGCTATTAGGCTATTTAGCTATTTAAGGAAATTATCGAATGATAGTAGTATATTGCACCGGGTCGCGTGGCTACCGCGCTATTTAGCTATAGAAGGAATTTATCAAATGATGATATTATTGCACAGGGTCGCGTGGCTAATGCGCTATTAGGCTATTTTGGTGTTGAGTTTAACAAATGATGATATTATTTCACAGGGTTGCGTGGCTACCGCGCTATTAGGCTATTTAGCTATTTAAGGCATTTAATAATTTATAATATTATGGCACAGGGTCCCGTGGCTAACGCGCTATTTGGCTATTGAGCTATTGAAGGATTTTTATCAAATGATGATATCATTGCACAGGGTTATTTAGCTATTTAGCTATTTCAAGAATTTAACATTTGATGATTATTATGGCACAGGGTAGCGTGGCTAACGCGTTATTTGGCTGTGTAGCTATTGACTGATTTTAACAATTGATGATATAATTGCACTGGGTCGGGTGTGTACCGCGCTATTAGGCTATTTAGCTATTGAAGGCCTTTTTGAAATGGTCCTATCATTGCTTTGGGTTGCGTGGCTAGCGCGCTATTAGGTTTTTTAGCTATTGAAGGAATTTAACAAATGATTATATCATTGCACTGGGTCGCGTGGCTAATGCGCTATTTTGCTATTTAGCTGTTGAAGGAATTTAACAAATGATAATATTATATATTGGGTCGCGTGGCTACTGCGCTGTGAGGCTATTTTGCTATTGTAGGATTGATCAAATGATGATATTATTGTACAGGGTTACGTGGTCGCTATTAGGCTATTTAGCTTTTGAATGAATATACCTATTGCTGATGTCATTGCACAGGGACGCATTGCTAGCGCGCTATTATGCGGGTGTTTCCGTAAGCTAACATACTTTATCTGACATATTGACACACTTTCATCTGACTCAATTATTGTAGTCGTTTGATGAACTCCTGAAATTAACTTACTTCTTGAAATGGCTATTCCATCATATAAACTTACCCCCTCTGTAATAAAAGTATATGCCACCATATTAACTGACCCCTGAAATGGCTATGTCATTAAATAAACTTACCCTCTTTTTTATTTCAGGGGAAGTAAGTTTATTTGATGGCATTTCAGAGGGAGTAATTTTATTTGATGTAACAGCTCTACTTCAGAGGGGTTTTGATGGAACAGCTTTTTATTTCCATCAAATAAACTTACCCCCTCTCAAATAAAAGGATGTTCCACACTTACTCCCTCTGAAATAAACGGAGGTGACACCAAATAAACTTACTCCCTCTGAAATTCCATCTATTGAAATGTCTATAGCCGAAATAAAGGAGGGGATAAGTTTATTTGATGGGGAAGCCTTTTATTACAGAGGAAGTAACTTTAATTGATTGAATAGTCATTTCAAAGGGGGGAAGTTTGTTTGATTATACAGCCTTCTATTTCAGAGGGGTAGGTTTATTGATTGGATTAAAAAGGCTTTCTCTTAAAAGCATTTACTCGCTCTGAAATAAAAGGCTGTTCTACACTTACTCCCTCTGAAGTAAAAGGATGTTACATGAAATAAACTTACTCCCTTTGAAATTCCATTTAATAATCTTACTACCTCTGAAATAAAAGAGGGGTAAGTTTTATTGATGGAATAGCCATTTTTAGGGGTAAGCTTATTTGATGGAAGAACCTTTGATTTTAGAGGGGGTAAGTTTAGTTAATGGAATAGCCACCTTTTTGGACGTTCATTATTTTGTTAAATGTTGAATGTTGAGGTAATCTATATTTTGGAATGGTGAAATAATGACGAATAGAAAAATGAATACATTTCAACTTGGGGCAGCATGCTCAAATTACTTGTTTTAGAGTTGGCATATTTATCACTTTTAACTGGGCTACAAACAGATCAATCATTAACCTCTCCTAACATGCAGGGTCTATATCAAGGTTTACTGTACCAACATTCGGCATGTTTGTATTTACTTTGATGTTGTTCTCATAGTGATTTTATACAGGGTAATGACATTCAATAATGTTGACATTATTGAACATTGCGTGTTAAAGGAGGTGTCCCGCAAGCATAAAAGTGTGCATTATATGTTAGAAATATAACTATCGAGCCCAACTTTTGTAATGATATAGAAGAAAACACCACACTTATGACAAAAACAAATAAAAACCGCAATCTCTCAACATGCCCTTTTTAAAATTCGCGGCGATCAAAAGTCCCAGTGTCGATGATGTCATAGTTGTACAATACACATGCGCAAATTTGAGCACCGATACCCATGACGTCATCGACACCGAGACTTTCAATCGCCGCGAATTTTAAAAAGTGCATGTTGAGTGATGGCAGTTTTTATTCATTTTTGTGACTAGTACGGTGTTTTGTTCTATATAATTACGTAACTTCGGCTCGATAACTATGTTCCTAACAAATAATGCTCAATGTTGTGCTTGCGGGACGATTCCTTTAATACCTTCTCCAGTGTCAGTATTATTTTTAATTTAATTCGTTAAGCGTTTCCTCGCATTCACTTGATCACTTCGTTCGCATATTTTAATCTCAACGTTCGTTAATGGCGCCCGTGTATGGCATTGTTTTATATCCTCAAATGTGGGATAGCAATCAAATACCCAAAAACACATGTGTCGGTCTTAAAAATACCTAATCTTTTTGACTTGGTGTTCGTAGCGAAGAAGATGTTAAATCGTAAACAAGTGTTTACATATCATATTGTTCCCTCGTATTTGTCAAATTCATCACAAATCGATGAGTGTTGGGGAGATAAACATGTTATCTATTATATGTATCTTAATTAACTACACAATAATACAATCTGACAATTTCCGTGATATATTTACATTTATTTTAGTTCAAACATGGTTCAAATATCGATATTAACAGCATTATTCGGTTAATTTCAAAAACAATATTAAATATCACATTATATATTATAAAAGCTTGAATCTTAATGCAGTTGAATGGTAACTAATACTATCTTACATACTCATGACAATATCAAACGATGAAAACAAAATTGGTTATGTCATGGAACTTCTTCCGATATACATTTTGACGCCTTTTGAAAGTCCGTGCATGGTTAAAGGCCAGTTATTAAAAGTAGATTGCTGGTTCTATTTTGAAATTGGTGTTTTGTATTTTACATGACAGGTTATTTTTTGAAAATAGTCGGAAGGTCAGAAGAATATCGTCCATTGAGTAGTACACAAACTGGCTGGTGTCTAACCTCCTTTGGCAGTAATGTATCACATTGTAGGCTATACATTTCTAAATGGAATATTCTGGTCCCTAAGATTTTACAGACAATACTAAATATGGGGATCCTTCAGGTAACATATTATTATGTGGTGTAGGGAAAAATCATAGGCAAAAAATGTTCAGAACATGATTGTTTTTGACTCCGTAGTGTTTTAAGTATATGAGCTTTATGAGGTATGAACAGAAGGAAATACATATTTATCGGTTCAATTAATGCATGACTCTAAATGTAGCATTACAAAAACATTGAGTTGGAAATGGTAATATATAAGTCACATATTAAATTATGAAATAGTATCACATTAATCACTAAGATTTTGAACAGTGTCCAGCGTTTCCATTTTTTTTTTATCACAACTTTTATTAACCTTTAATAGTTACAAAGTAAACATTACTAATACTAAACGTTATAGTTACACATTAAACGTTACTTTTCCTTAACAGCGACAAGCATGTTTTTCAAGATCATTTCTTTGCCAAAGATATAAAGCTTTTAAAACATGTTCACTAAACAAACATAGCATCGATATGACGTTTATGACGCTTGAAAAAAACCCAAAAAACATCAATTCAATACCAATCCGAGTGCCCTTATTCTGATTAATGAACACGAATTACATTTTGTTTGCCGAATTCAAAACATAGTTCAATTAATTTATAAAAGAAGTTAAATTTGAAATGTATTACAGCTCATGATTTTGTCAGTGCACTTTACCAACTTAAACTACAACAAATGTTACGCCAAAAGGTTCAAAACACAACACTGTAATAAGAAACGTTTATATTTCTGATAACACTTAATAAACACTTAAACACGTTTATCTCTGTGTTTTATGTGTAAAGGTATAGGAGACATTGCACACGACAAACGTTTGCATAAGCACTACAACACGTTTATAGAGGTAATTGTGTGATAATTATTAACACACCAACATGGATAGAATCTGTGGTGGAGTGTGATGAACCGGAAGAACTTGATTTTAAATATATTACCAAAAATAACACAGCCATCAAAACGATCGAAACGGTAACTTCCTGATTCCATTATGTTCATCCAATAATTACAGAGCGGTTATGTAACCCACTAGTGTAGCCCAATATTGGTAATTACAAATATTTGACTGTTACTGCCATTCTCCATAAATTTTCTTTTAATTGGAAGTTTAGAGGTCAACCTTTTAATTTAGTGAAAATTGAAATAATAACTTTTTTTGTTATAACATTATATTCAAGCCGTGATTACAGAAGAGTTATACAACCCTCAAGTGGAAGGACAATGTCAGTTATTAAAAAGGATATGACATCTGTTTCTGCCATTTTGTGCCAACATTTTCTTAAATTTTCTTTTCATGGAAGTTTACAATTAGAACTTTAAAAATATTGTCATTAGTTCAAGAAAAGAGTGAACAACTTAAGAACATCAATTTCAAAACAAAACAAAAATCAATAGTTATAAATCATTTTCAACCTGATCATGGATATCAATTATGTAAGGTTATCTACCAATATGTGAAAGGATAACAGTGTAAAAAATATAATCTCAATGTGGTTCCATTGCACATTGCTGTCATTGTTTGATAAATTGAGCAATGTCTGATTAACTCATGCTAAGGCATATTAAATGTAGAGGACACGGTTATAATTATTGTATACATTATACATTGCAGCAAACACTGCTAATGATGTTTTCCGCACTTTTTTTCCCCTAATGTACAATAATCTCGCTCATTATACATCAATACATCTGTTTTTAAGCTGTTGTAATATAAATTGGTAAGATTATCATACATGAGTATATTAGGGGGCCAATTATCAATTAATGTATCTAGTTTTGAACACTAAAATGTCCCCACCTGATGTATTTGGTTTAATGTTGCTAACTTAAAAACACTGAAATGTGCTCACTTGATGAGACAAATTAAGCTTACCGACCACTGTTAAATGGGATTAGCTTGGTTAGTATTTTAGGTACCTTAACAGGACACGCTACTACAATATAACTGAAAAAAGAGAGACAACTCCACAGCAATGTTTAGGTTCAATTAAGGTCAAATTTAGTTAGTGAAGAAAATTGTTAAGTGAAGTTTTCATTCGAACATGGTTATGGTTTTTAATAAAAACATCTAGCATTCCATTTTACAGATACAACTTTTGCGCGCGATAATGTAGATTTCTATTGAAATAGTTAGCCATTTGTAATCCAACATTAAAAGACAAATATTGAATAAGGAAACGCTCACCCATAAAACCTATATGCAAAGTGTTTTGAAAACTCACAAGAACTTCCTGCAGTGCTGGCTGTATCATCCTCTTTCTAAGATATTTTATTTATATTTTCTAGCTTTTTAAGACATGCGCAAATTTTACATGTATTGAAATCTTCCATGATTTGTACTAACTATATTTATATTAACATAAAGTCATTAAAAGTGACAGTCTACTCTCTAAATGTAAAAGAGCTAAAACTTACTCTTTCCAGAGCGTACGGCTCGTTGTAGGAGTGAAGTTCGCTCTTTTCGGAGTAATTGTTCGCTGTTTTTTTAGAGTATTATTTTTACTCTGAAAAGAGTGACAAACAATCTGAAAATAGTGAACTTCACTCCAAAAACAACTGAACTTCACTCCAAAAAGAGCTGTTCCTCCTAGAGCTATCAAAAGAGTGAGTTTTACCTCTTTTACGTTTAGAGAGTATGCTATGTGGTATATCAACATTTAAATATTACTGGTTTTAGTGTAGGCCTACACTATCCATTGATCATCACGTTTATTGCAGCTATCAATCGAAACAATTGTATACTCAATTAGTTGTTTACGATACAAAGAAAATATGATATGATATTGCAGCATTTGTATAATTTGTATCGAAATGATGACAATAACAAACACGTTCCAATCCCGAACCAGAACGCGCATACACATATTGTGCATATAGTTTGTATCTATCGTCTTTTCATTCTAAGGAATCATACGACACTGTAAAAAATAATTACCCAGTATGGTGTAAAATATTACACATCTCAGCGGTTCTGGGGAAACATGGTCGTCACTGGAGTAAGCTTTACACAGCAAACAAACAAACAAATTTACACCAGTTCGGAGTAACATTTTACCGAAAATGGGGTAACTTTTACACAATTGCTCGCATGTTTCCCCAGAACCGCTGAATGGGGTAAACTTTACCAAATTCAACAGCGGTAGTAGTTTTACCCCTCAATTGTGTATTATTTTACACATAAATGGGGTTAAATATTCTTACCCCATAGAGTTGTGTAATATTTTTACAACTGTTTGTGTACATTTGTTGTAGATATTTACACACTTTTGTGTAAACATGATGAAACCTGCAGGAAATAAATTACACATCACAATGAAATGAACATCACTGAATACATTTATTCAATTTTTGCAAAAGCCTTTATTCTGAACATGTTTCTTTCAACGTTACACATGAGCTTTTTATTGCCATTATTTCAAGGTATGTGTTTCTATTGATATCCTAAATATGTCATTATCAAATCATTGCATGCATCATGTGAAAACTTCCAAACGGTCTGAGTACTATACGGAGGATACCAACCAAGTACATTGTTCATATGTTTGATTGAAGTAAGCTTAAACTTTTATAAACACATGCAATGCATGCATGCAGGTCATTTTTTATCGTCATGTACCGTGCTTTACCAGCCTGTATATGTTTTTGAGTCAGCGTACACCTTTAAATTTGATAATGACATATTTAGGATATCAATAGAAACACATACCTTGAAATAATGGCAATAAAAAGCTCATGTCGTTTTCCATCAGGAACACCGTGACCGTCGTCGACGCCATCATTGCAGCATGTGTCGTTCGTATAGTCAAGTTTCGCACATCATTTTGGCAATAAATGCCGCGCGCGGTGTCATCATGGTTGCTTTTACCCCGTTGCCGGGGAAACCGTCACTCATCTGCCACGGTAAAAGTTTACCGGTGTGTGTTGTGAATCAAAAATTGTTTATTCACTCATTTTGGGGTAAAAAATGCACAATATTTCACCCCATTCACTTTACCGCTCGAAAAATTACCACCCTTTTTAACTGTGTGCATGTAAACCAATACGTCAACGCACCAGGAATACATATTTATGCATACAAAATCAACAAAATAGATACTTTCAAATGTAGTGCGATAAACATTTAATGTTTGGCAAATTCATGTCAACAAATGAAGAAATATACTCTGTATCTAATTGTTTATTAATAAACAATACGTTCCAAACCCGTACCAGAACGAGCATACAACTTGTTAATATAGTTTTTGTCTATCAGCTTTTTAATCCATGTTTATTGCAGCTATCAATTGAAACAATTGTATACTCTATTAGTTGTTTAGGATACCAAAGAAAATATAATATGATATTGCAGCATTTGTATCGAAATGTTTGACAAAATAAACGCGTCCCAACAAGAACCAGAACGAGCATAAAAATACCACTGTCATGTCATTTAGTAAAGTAGGTGAAATTGGATTATTATGATTTATGAACTGAAAATAAATATCTTGGGTGTTGGTGCATTCTGTTCTCTAGGGACTTTCTTTATGGGCTCGACATAAAGTTTAAAAGAGTGAAAAACATTCAACACATTTGTGTTCACTAAAATACTAAAAAAGACCGGTTTCACCGCCTTTTAAGTTCAACAACCCCCACCCCTCTGATGTAACCTACAAATTCCTTAGCATATACCTCAAACATACAAAGGCCCTATATTAATTTATTCTAAAAAAAAAGTCGGGGGAGGGGCCTTGGAATATTCTTTAATTTACGCTTTTAAGAACGTCGAAACATACTCTGTCATGTCATTTAGTAAAGTAGGTAATCCCCCCCCCCCCCCCCCCCCCCTGGATCAATAAGTACCGGTTCACCATGTTAACTAAAACAACAAATAAGACCAGAAAGACGGGGGAGTGGCCTTTTACAACGACGCCACACCGCCTTTGCAAACCATCCGAACATAACTGTTTTTACCACCTAAGTAAAAAAAACCTCTCAAACATACAATAAACCCTTTTTTGGAATATTCATAAATGTACGCTTTTAAGAACGACGCAACATCCTCTGTCATGTCATTTAGTAAAGTAGGTAAAGGACCCCCCCCCCCCCCCCCCCCCCCCCCCCCCCCCACCGATCAACAAATTCTTGTTCTTGGAATATTCATAAATTTACGCTTTTAAGAACGACGCAACATCCTCTGTCAAGTCATTTAGTAAAGCAGGTAAAGGACCCCCTCCCCCCCCGCAACATCATCTGACATGTTATTTAGTAACACCGCCTTTGCAAACCATCCCGAACATATCTGTTTTTACCACCTAAGAGCTAAAACACTAAACAAGACAAGAAAGACGGGGGAGGGGCCTTTTAAAACGACGCACACCGCCTTTGCAAACCCTCCGAACATATATGTTTTTACCACCTAAGTAAAATTTACGCTTTTAAGAACGACGCAACATCCTCTGTCTTGTAATTTAGTAAAGTAGGTAAAGGACCCCCCCCCCCCCCCCCCCAACCCCCCGATCATCAAATTCTTGTTCTTGGAATATTCATAAAGTTACGCTTTTAAGAACGACGCAACATCCTCTGTGAAGTCATTTAGTAAAGCAGGTAAAGGACCCCCCCCCCCCACCCCCCCCCCCCCCCCGCAACATCATCTGTCATGTCATTAAGTAACACCGCCATTGCAAACCATCCCGAACATATCTGTTTTTACCACCTAAGTAAAACATCTAATAAACCCTTTTTTTGGAATATTCATAAATTTACGCTTTTAAGAACAACGCAACATCCTCATGTCATTTAGTAAAGTAGGTAAAGGACCCCCCCCCCCCCCCCTGATCAACACATTCTTGTAATTGGAATATTCATAAATTTACGCTTTAACATCATCTGTCATGTCATTTAGTAAAGTAGGTAAAGGACCCCCCCCCCCCCCCCCCCCCCTTCGGATCAACAACTTCTTGTTCACTAAAACACTAAACAGAACCTGTTTTACCGCATTTTTAGTTCAACAACCCCCACCAATCGGATGTAACTGTCACGAATAGAATATAGGACATAGCGCCCTCTCTCGGTAGGATCAGTCCATCCCGGCTGGCGCTGTTGTAATACGAGATTATAATTCAGATTGATTGGAGCATCCGGCCGATTAGGTCGTAGTCTGTAACATGGATGAATAAAGAATTGTGTTGATCTTGATCATAATAGAATGAAGCGAGTTGCTGCTACCTCTGAGGTCTATTTCCCCCGTGACAAAGAAGAAGTATTAGAAACGTCACATAACCAACAAATTCCTTAGCCTATACCTCAAACATACAAAGGAACTATATTAATTTATTCTAAACAAAAAGTCGGGGGAGGGGCCTTGAATATTCTTAAATTTACGCTTTTAAGAACGACGCAACATCCTCTGTCATGTCATTTAATAAAGTAGGTAATTGCCCCCCCCCCCCCCCCCCGGATCAACAAGTGCTGGTTCACCATGTTAACTAAAACACTAAACAAGACCAGAAAGACGGGGGAGGGCCTTTTACAACAACGCCAACCCCCCCCCCCCCCCCCCCCCCTCCGGATTTTTTATATCATTATTTAGATTATTATGATTTATGAACTGAAAATAAATATCTTGGGTGTTGGTGCATTCTGTTCTCTAGGGACTTTCTTTATGGGTTAAATTCCTCAAACAAACAAAGGTCCTATATTAATTTATTCTAAAAAAAAAGTCGGAGGGGCCTTCGAATATTCTTAAATTAACGCTTTTAAGAACGACACACATCCTCCGTCATGTGACGTCATTTATTAAAAATGTAGGAAAAGGACCCCCCTCCCCGGATCAATAAGTTCTGGTTCAGTAAACACTAAACACGACCGGTTTTACCGCCTTTTAAGTCCATCACTTTGTTATGGGCTCGTCATAAAGTTTTTTAGAGTGAAAAACAGTGTCAACAGCATTAATGTGTTTTGGTTTTACATAATTATTTTCTGGCGAAAGAAACTTTTTTCAAGAACCTTAAAAGGTTATTTACTAGTTTCCCAAAAAGGTTCTTCACTATACTTAAGGTTATACAAAGAACCATTTTCTTGGCTTGAGAACCATTTTTTGTTCTACATTTACCGCCTATGCAAACCATCCCGAAAATCTGTTTTTACCACCTAAGCAAAAAAAACCTCTCAAACATACAAACCCTTTTTTTGAATATTCAGAACGACGCAACATCTTCTGTCATGTCATTTAGGGATCACGTCAAAACTCGACCGCCCGGCAACCGCCGGTTACGGCCGGTTCCGTTCGGTTCTCACAAAACGTGTCGTCTGTTATAATATACACACATAATGAGGTCAAATAGTAACACTCTGGTGATCACGACCGGTTGAAAGTGCCTCGTCACACACGTGAGCAATAACATCTTGAAGTAATGTGCTCTTTTAAGACTTAAAAGTCTCAGTTGACACCAGTACAATACAGCTATTGATTTTCGCTGGGGTTGGCTTTTTCAATCTGTTTATAGCTCAATTAACTTTTTAAAATCAATACCGAAAGTCTATGAATGTTTTTTTTTTATAGAACGATTATAGAGAGAGCTATTATGACCGCAAAGTAACAGATTGATAGTGTAAATTGGTCAGATTACAGCATTAAGTCAACCGGCGGTTGTTCAGTGTTGCATGCGCGAATATTCATATACCAGTAAAACATTTGACCTGAAAGAACCGGGCGAAACCGCCCGTAACCGGCAGTCAACGGGCGGTCGAGTTTTGACGTCTCCCCTTAGTAAAGTAAAGTAGGTAAAGGACCGCCCCCCCCCCCCCACCTCGGATCAACAAATTCTTGTTCGTGGAATATTCATTAATTTACGCTTTTAAGAACGACGCAACATCATCTGTCATGTCATTTAGTAAAGTAAGTAAAGAACCCCCCCCCCCACCCCCCCCCCCCCCCCCCCGCCCCTCGGATCAACAAATTCTTGTTCACTGAACAATAAACAAGACCTGTTTTACCGCATTTTAAGTTCAACAACCCCACCCATTGGATGTAACCTACAAATTCCTTAGCCTATACCTCAAACATACAAAGGCCCTATATTAATTTATTCTAAAAAAAAGTCGGGGGAGGGGCCTTGGAATATTCTTAAATTTACGCTTTCAAGAACGACGCAACATCCTCTGTCATGTCATTTAGTAAAGTAGGTGAATTTGGATTATTATGATTTATGAACTGAAAATAAATATCTTGGGTGTTGGTGCATTTTGTTCTCTAGGGACTTTCTTTAGGCCTATGGGTTAAATTCCTTAGCATATACCTCAAACATACAAAGGCCCTATATTAATTTATTCTAAAAAAAAAGGTCGGAGGGGCCTTGGAATATTCTTAAATTTACGCTTTTAGGAACGACGCAACATCCTCTGTCATGGCATTTAGTAAAGCAGGTAAAGGCTAACAGGCCAACAAGCAAATTAGCGTAAATAGCTGTTGATATCTTGTTATTTACGCAATTACGCAATTACGATATAAATTTTGAAATAGCGAATTTGCCACATTATCTCTCTGGTCGAGGATATTCAGATAATACTTGCCAAAAAGCAAATTAGCGTATTAGCTCTTGATAGAAAATTAGCCACATTAACCCCTATATGAATTTTAAAAGGGAATTAGCCACATTAGCACCTTGAATTATACATTATACATTAATACAAGCTACTTGAAAAATGCATTATACAATTAGCCGCCGCTAATCGTAAGATATTAGGCTATATCCACGCTATAACGCTATCAAGGTATTTTTAGGTTTCTATTAGCGAATTTGCCAATTATACACCTTAATCATTAATAGCTTCATTATCACTCTCAGTTATACACTATACATTAGCCTTCGCTATAATTTTTAAAATAGCGAATTTGCTGTACATTATCTCCCTGGTCGAGGATATTCAGATAATACTTACCAAAAAGCAAATTAGCGTATTAGCTCTTGATAGCCAATTATCCACATTAGCCCGTTGACTTATACATTATACAATAACTAACGCTAATGTAAATATCGATTATACAATAGCTTCCGCTAATAGTAATATATTTAGGCTATTTACGCTATTGCGATATTTGGATTTTAAATTGCGATATTTGAATTTTAAAAAGAGAATTAGCCACATTAGCACCTTGAAATATACATTATACATTAGCAAAAGCTACTCGCAAAATGCATTATACAATTGCCGACGCTTATAGTAATATATTTAGGTTAATTACGCTATTGCGATATATCAATTTTGAAAAAGGAATTAACCACATTAGCACCTTGAATTATACATTATACATTATCGCAAGCTACTTGAAAAATGCATTATACAATTATTAGCCGTCGCTAATCATAAGATATTAGGCTATTTGCACGCTATAACGCTATCGGGCTATTTTGCTTTCTATTAGCGAATTTGCTTCATTGTCCCTATAAATTATACACTATACATTAGCCTTCGCTAATTTGCTATTTACACGGCTATTTGCGATAGTGTACGATCCCGCACCTTAGTGACATGGTTGGGATGTGTTTGCTGTGTGAATAGTATGTAGCAGCAGTCTGTGTACTCAAGAGAGATTGTTATGTAACACCTCCCTGCCTGTTGTACACAGTTTATGAATTTATTTTTAAACCTGTGGTGTGATTTGTATTCTTGTGTAACTCCTTTAATTCCTATACATAATGATATCGAGAAGAATTCACCCCCCCCCCCCCCCCCTCCTACTTGGGGGTAATAGTAATACTAATAAAATGTTCTAATAATAATAATAATGGAAACTGGACCCACGATCATTGAAATGACAATAACTCCGCTCCGCAACATCGTATCTCAACGATTGAGGTGTCAAAATACGCAGAACAAAAGTATGCATTTGGTTATTTGCTTCGATTAATGCATACCTTTTCGAGCCGTTATATATTGGATCATTTCTAAGTGTTTCGATACTTTTTGTGAGCAGTTTATATGGGGGACGTTGAAAACATCATACTGGACCATTTAAGTGTTAGAAATGCATTTTTTTCTGCGCTTCGCGCGCGTATTAATTTAAATATTTCATTATTTAATCTTAACAAGGTGGCTCCAGGACAGTTTTCCATGACCATTTTAGTTAAAACTCAAGAATTGTGCGCGCTTGAGCGCAATATTTTCTACAGGTTTTAACAATATAGTAGCCCTCAAACCATGCCAATTTTGGCGCGCTTCGCGCGTATCAATTTTAATATTTTATTATTTAAGCTTAACAAGGTGGCTTCAGGACAGTTTTCCATGACAAATTGTAGTTAAAAAATGTTGTGCGCATCGCGCGAATACAGGTATTTAACATTATTATGACTCTCAAACCACACCAAAAAATTCTAAATATTATATAGGGGACGTTATTATCATACTGGACCATTAATGTTAGAAATTCAATTTTTTGCGCGCTTAGCGCGCGTATTAATTTAAATATTTCATTATTCAAGCTTAACAAGATGGCTTCAGGACAGTCATTCATGAACATTTTATTTTAAAAACTCCAAATTGTTCACGCTCCGTGCGCATATTTTCTAGAGGTTTTAATATTATAATGGCCCTCAATGCACACCAAATACTCTAAATATTATGTGGGGGACGTTAAAAACGTCATACTGTACCTTTTTAGTGTTAAAATCACAATTTTTGCACGCTTCGCGCGTATAAGGTTCAACGTTTCAATATTTAAGATGAACAAGATGGATTCAGGATTTTTTTGGCCCCCATCAAAACAGTCCTGGATACGCCACTGGTCATACTAAGAGCAATATGAAAACGTGATAAGCAAGGTAGGAACATAGGAACATATTTAGAGCTACCTTATTTTAAAGATTTGACAATTTTGGATAGTTTTCCATGCTCTACTTGCACGTTCATATACTTTTTAACCGCAATGCAAGGGATGGCTCGATCGCAGCCGTCGTAGCCAGTGTCCACTGCGTCTTCGGACCTTAACGAGTTTGGCTTGGCGCTTTGATACTGTTTGATTATTTTAATGCAAGCGCAAGGCCTTATGTGTGACAGCCCTTTTAAGTATCACGGTATTGATAAAACCGAATGTATACTGTTCTAGTATAATATATTACAATGCTACAATATTCACAGCTGTATCACATCAATGTTGATTGATACATCTTACAACCCTAAATTCGTAATACGTCGGAGATACACAGAGAAGATTAGTGTTAAAAGTCTCGAACTGGTGCCACAACGAATGAGACTATTAAAAGGGCTGTTACACCTACATTCACGGTGATCAGTCAGCTGTAGAACGGAGCCCCGTTTTAATTGAGGGCGCTCTATATAGTGACGCACTGCCGTCATTTTTTACACGGCGATTCATAAAGTGACGGAAGTCCGTCACCTGCCGGAATACGAACAAAACACACTTTTCAATAGAGGGCGGGCTTGGGTACGGGACAGCGTTTCCGGGGAACGGCCTCACGTCACAGTTATTTTCAAAAATTCATAAAAAGCCGATTTTGCCGATTTTTATCAACGAAATAACTCTCTTATCACAGAGATAACCGTTACAAAGGCATCTCTTCTGAATACTATTTGGTTTATATTTAATGTAAAAATTATAACATTTATCCGAAAAATTCTTAAAATTCGTGTAATCTCGGCTAGAAAATGGTAGTCTCATCACAGCAACCGGTCAAAAAAGACATAATTTTAGCTTGTGTCGCACGGCTGTTTGACAGTCCGATTTATTATGACGTCACCTTAACATTTTCGATAGTTCAATTATCCACGCCAATCCAGTTAGTGCGTGTACACGGTACGCCATCCATAGCTCAACGTGCGTCCTGCATAGCGTATCAAATTTAATCAAAAAATCACACTAATTTTTTCACTTTGATTATCTCTCATTGAAAATTGGCCACACGGAAGTTCTCGTTAATCACACACTTAATATAAAATATTCTTGTGCATAATATATTTTCATTTTTGGAAACGGGCATCAAACATTTCGTTGTATGATTTAACATTATATCATGTCATCGTTAAACCATCATTTTCATAAACGCAGACGCCGCCGTTACCCATAGCCAACACACGCAGTGTGTATTTTTCAATGAGAGTTACCGAACAACACTAATTTTGTCGCTTTGCTTATCTCTTATTGAAAATTGGACGCACGGAATTTATCGTTAATCAAACAATAAATACAAAAGAATCTTTTTTTGGAAACGGGCACCAAACATTTCGTGTATAATATCACATCGTACTACACAAGCCGTATTTGTCTTTGGTCATTTTCGGTTCACAAAATGGACGCCGGTATTTTACACGCTACACTGGCGGCCTGACCAGGGTAAAAAGGAATAGCAACAAACCCTGCATTAATTTTATTTTAACCCTTGTGTAATCCGTTATCACTGGTATGCCCAGCTGGTATGCCTATGTCAGTATGTGCAATATTTGGGAATTTAAAAAAAAAATGAAGAAGGCCTGCTTGAAATGTGCCCACCGATTTGCTTTTTTTGATATTATATCACATTTTGAGTTACGTATAATGTGTTTTTTTATCGCACTAATCAATCCGCGACACATTTGACGGAATAAATGACGTTCACGTTGAAACCGCAACGAAAAAACTCTTTTTCACAGCGTGGCCTAGGCTCGAAAGGCTAAATCTAAAATGTGCCTCCCGATTTGCTTTTTGGGATATTATATCACATTTTGAGTTACGTATAATGTTTTTTTTATCGAACTAATCAATCCGCGACACATTTGACGGAATAATGACGTTCACGTTGAAACCGCAACGAAAAAACTCTTTTTCACAGCGTGGCCTAGGCTCGAAAGGCTAAATCTAAAATGTGCCCCCCGATTTGCTTTATGGGATATTATATCACATTTTGAGTTACGTATAATGTTTTTTTATCGAACTAATCAATCCGCGACACATTTGACGGAATAAATGACGTTCACGTTGAAACCGCAACGAAAAAACTCTTTTTCACAGCGTGGCCTAGGCTTGAAAGGCTAAATCTAAAATGTGCCTCCCGATTTGCTTTTTGTGATATTATATCACATTTTGAGTTACGTATATAATGTTTTTTTTTATCGCACTAATCAATCCGCGACACATTTGACGGAATAAATGACGTTCACGTTGAAACCGCAACGAAAAAAACCTTTTTCACAACGTGGCCTAGGCTCAAAAGGCTTAATCTAAAATGTGCCTCCCGATTTGCTTTTTTGGACGATATTATATCACATTTTGAGTTACGTATAATGTTTTTTTATCGAACTAATCAATCCGCGACACATTTGACGGAATAAATGATGTTCGCGCTGAAACCGCAACATCAAAACAATAAATCTGAAAGCGCATCTTAATTTTAAAAAAATATGATAACAATGATGGATTTTAGCAAGTTTTTAAACCTAAACAATTAATTAGAACCACTAAATAGTAAAATCGGGCTTGTATGAATGGCCACCGTCACATAACTGGTGCATATCCGTTTTATCTATAATCCTTGGTTACGCAGCTTGCACGGGAAGCTTTACCGATATATCGATTAGGGATTTACAGAAATATCTGCTGCCCTCTGTTGTTGTAGATTAGTTATAAATCAGACAATTTACACGCGATCAAACAGCCGTGGTCGTGTGATGTTGAGGTAAAAGGTTAAATTAAATCATCGAACTGGATATCGCAAGGAGTTCTGGTACCTTATGCTGCCCTCAACTCAATGGATAGTTACTTTTTGTGCAGATAATTGGGGCTAAAAGGCGAAAATGCAATAATTGCGCAAATTGACGGTTGTGCGTTACCTTGGTTACGTATACCCGTCGTTTTAGAGCGCCCTCAATTGAAACGGGGCACCGTTCTACAGCTGACTGGTGATCAGACCTTGCACCATTGCGATGCGCTGAAAAAGTATCAAAGAGTACCAAACAAGCACGGTGCACTGGTGCTCTAGTCCGACTATGGGACCCTCTCCCGTCTTAGCCAGTGCACACTGCGTCACAAAAGGGTTCTTAGGAGATCTTGATGCGTTTGGCTTTGCGTTTTAATAATTTTTCAGCGTAATGCAAGCGCCGGTCAGATCGCAGCAGAATGTGAAACGGTTTCAGTGACCTTGATTTTAAAATTGACAGTTTTCGATGGCATGATCGCCATAGGTGTAACAGGGCCATTACATTATGTAAACTAGTTTGACTTTCTCCGCACGATATGACTGGTCGTGGAGTGAGACGTGGTGATATTATGCAACACTCTCAATGCAATTCTATTTCTGAGGCCGTACCCGGTAGCGAATTTATTAACCGTTAACAACATTTGGCCAAACACTGTATACATGTATTATCAGTCTCATCATGTACACTATACGCTTTATTCCGTCAAGGTACTAAATGTTGTTTACGTGACTGAAAATATCGCTACCATGGTATGTCCATGCAAAAGAGCCTATACCTGTTTGACGATTATGGGGCTTTACCAATTTTTTTGCCATCTCTTGTTAATCTATTTATTAGATTTGTGCAAAGACATGATATTTGTTCTTTCACTTTTTACTCACATCAACGACGTTAACATTTTACACACATTACAGAACGACCGTTTTTTAAAGTTTATTTGCTTAGTTTTATTTATTTGTTTCCATCTCCATAATATAAACTCAATAACAATGATATAAGTGTATTACAAGGGATGTGCGATCTAAATCACAGAGCGTGGGGAAGATGGCACTCAATAAGTTACAATAATTACCAGTGTTGGAGTCGAGTCCTCATCATCCGAGTCCGAGTCCGAGTCCGAGTCCTTGAGGAAAGGACTCGAGTCCGAGTCCGAGTGTTTACCAATTTCTATGTCCGAGTCCGAGTCCTCAATATCCGAGTCCGAGTCCGAGTCCGAGTCCTTATGTATCAAATTCAAGACGCAGTTCACCAATACTATATATATCAACGTTTTATTAGTCAGAATTTCAGTTCTATACTGTTTACTTATACAAATATGGACTGTTCATGAGGGAAATGGGGGTGGACTATTGCCCCAAGGTGATCTGGAGACGGTAAGCCTACTATTTTCCCGATGCCGAAGGCTGAGGGAAAATAGTAGGCTTAGGTCTCCAGATCACCGAGGAACAATTATATAGTTCACCCCATTTCACGAATAAAGAGCAGTCCGTATTTGATTTATATAACGCATGAAAATATTTTTGTGTGCGATTTTCATCAAAACATGAAAAAGATCTTACAGGCGAGTCGATCCTCCATGCCATTATGGCAAAATCGTACGAGGCATGGCATTTTTTGCCCGGTCAATAGTACGCGGTCAATAGCACTTTTTGAAAGACAAAACAAGACCGGAAAGTTACGTCAAGCATGAAATGGACCAAACTATTTTGTGTTATTATGATGTAGTATCCACCAATCAGATGGCTAGAATATTTCCATGCGTTATATAATAATTACTTATCAAAGTATAATCACAGTCAGTTCGGTAACTTACTTTATTAGGCTTGTGTTGTCTTTGTGGGTGTTCTTTTAAAATTACTTAAATTAGAAAGAGTGTATAGAGGAAAAGATCCGCAAGACGAGAGCAGCAACGCCAGATACTGATCACAAGGGCCACACATGTTGGAGTTGCTTCCTTGCCCGTATTGGTCTTGTTAGTCATCCTCTGGCACATAGATCAAATTCAACTATGTAACTGGTCTTTGTTGTCATTGTCGTCTTTGCTTTGCGATGGACGAACAACAACAGATCGAGTTAAAGAAGTAAATTATTGCTATTGCTAAGGCTAATAATTCTGATAAAAGCCAGGATATAATTTATTGTTCTTTGTATTTCATTGTTTTTAAAGCAATACTAAATCGACGATATCTTTGGAACTGGGAGTACTGACATTAAAAGAAGATGTCAGTAAAATAAGGCTATGAAAATGAACCAGGAAAGAAAATTGAACATATTGCTTGACAACACCTGAGTTTTGACCTCATCTATCATCAAAATCAGTTTTGAGTTGGCCTAATGTTATATGTTGAATTTAAAGAAGATGCTCATTGCACTTCAGGAACATCAGCATCTGCACCATTTGGGGGATAATCTAGCGTGATGTGGCCGCATGATCAATCCCTCCCCCTCTTCTGAATATGCGTTCCATGGTAGCGCTACTTGCTGGTCTGGTACAACAGCACCCTCTGTGTTACTTATGAAAAATTATTGTTTTGCTAGCGGCGGACTGCGAAATTTAGTCCCTCAGCAAAACAAAATTCAGATATATTAATGACAATAAAACACCTGAAAAAACCCAATTTTGCCGGACTCGATGAGGACTCGAAGCCGAGTCCTCGAGTTCTTGGGGTCCGAGTCCGAGTCCGAGTCCGAGTCTTTGAGTAC
Source organism: Ophiura sarsii (assembly GCA_035610835.1). Taxonomy (NCBI): domain Eukaryota; kingdom Metazoa; phylum Echinodermata; class Ophiuroidea; order Amphilepidida; family Ophiuridae; genus Ophiura; species Ophiura sarsii. The sequence continues at coordinate 13,910,437 of CM069447.1, read as the reverse complement.
TGGGACCGAGTCCGAGTCCGAGTCTTTGAAAAAAAGGACTCGAGTCCGAGTCCGAGTCCCGAGTCCTACAACACTGATAATTACAAGAAAGCAATTATTTAACATGATTTTTAAGTAGCACTAATTAATGAATAAGACCTGGAAATTCTCATGTCTGACAATAGTCATATATTAATGTAGCACTGTCTCACATACAAAAAGTATTTACAATCTATTTCATAATACTCTCAATGAAGGCTATGTACAGTATTTTAACATATTAACTTAGTGATCATTTAAAGTAGGCCTACCCCTTTTAGTAACTGCCATGTAGAAAATATATATCTGTCAAAATATTGTTGTACAGTTATGTACAATATATGAATAAGATATCTATACCTTTTTATGTACAAAATAAATGCATAGAACTATATATAATACAAAAAATAGGGATATAGTCTATCAATATAGAGAACCCAAAGTGAGTAAACACTTAATATGACGCCCATCGACAATTCGTGTAACCTATCCATAAACATACTATTTCGGAGCTTTTAAGCTGTTCAAAAAATCCAAATCCAAATCCATAGTGCACTTTAGCATCACCAATAAGACGTTGCCAACAATTCTGACATTTGGCCTATTTTCCCTTAAAGGCATATTATGCGATATTTTCTAGAAAACGCCCTTCATCATTGGTTTTTCTAATGAAGATTTTCTGGCATATTTTTATTTCTGATCATAAATCATGAATATATTTTGAGTTACAGAGCGATACGATTCCTAATTATATATTTCCAAATCATGGTTTTAGAGCGAAATTTTAAACCATTATTTTGAAGTAACTAGGAATCGAATCGCTCTGTAACTCAGAATATATTTATGATTTATAATCAGAAATGTAAATCTGCAAGAAAATCTGCTTAAAAAAAGGAAAATAGAGGGCATCTCCTTAAAAAGATCGCATAATATGCCTTTAAGGCTACTAGCCAGTTTCTAACCTTTTTAAAAAATAATAAAGAGTGTCTGAAAAGTTACTCTACTGTTTCGGATAAAACAAGCCATCCGCAGATAGCCTGTGTCACTTTTGAAAGACACAGAGAAGCTGTTTGTGCGCATGGATATGAAGAAGAACGCTTTCTGCCATGTTTTATTGTCCCCCATATGCTAATCGTTAACCCACATTTGGTTCCAATTCTTTCAACTTAGCAAAAAATTAACTTAACAACCTATTTTACAACTTCATATGACCTTTGCCCTCGGTATATGACATTTGACCTCATTAAAACATATATATATACTGAAGTTTGGTTCCCATCATGACACTGTATCCCATGCGTGATGCGAGCGCATGCCAAAATCGCACACCAACATTTGGATTAGCCTACTATCATGCAGATATATTTATAAAAAAACCCATTATTGGCAACAAAGAACTGGCTATAAACTATTAATACTCCAATTAAACATTCACTAACATATCTTCTTTATCTTACTAAAAACATTTATCATAATAAAAACAAAATAGAACGGTTAGTAAATACCTAATGCCAAAAGTACACTATAGCATTCTTTCCTGGCTGGGGACAAGGATAAGGCAAGATTTTAAAACTGTGAAGATGGTTACAAAAATAAACCATGCAAAAAGCACACTTTTTGTTTTTTTGAGAATTTACAGAAAGAACGAAAGTGAAAAGATGTGTTAATGATTCTAATTTCATTTAAGATAACAGTAATTCTTATTGCAAAATATATGTATAGCAACTGGACTGGATTCAAGATAAGGTGTTTAAACGGCTTAGTGCACTATGTTGTATTTCAAACTAGTTAGTACACATAGTACGTTTTATGATCTCATGTTGGTTAGCAGTCAGATATCTTAGTATTAAAGTCAAATTCCAATCTTACATTGCCTGGATAATACAGCATACTCCCGCCATTGTGCATCGGTCGACGTCGGTGGATAACAGCCTTGTGACATTGTTAAAACTCCACACCGATATCCGCCAACCGGGCCGCCAACGTCCGCCAATGTTGAATGACGGGAGTATGAATTATGTGCTATAAGATGCATATACATGTAAACTATCTGGCTAGATGCAGAATTTATAACTGCAAAACAGGTAAGAATTGAGTTCTTTATATTTTTTCTCATAAAATGAATTACCTTTGATGTAATTCAATTATTTGTTTCAAGAGTTCTTGGAAAAAGGGTTTGCTGCTATACTTGTTTCAAACTATATATTTATAGATACAAAATATTGTCGACGGCCGTAATACCCATAGCTGTAATTGGCATCAAGTACAACTACAAGGTATGTAAATAAAAGTGTAGCAATCACAACCAAGGTGTTGTAAGCTGAAAGCAAAACAACGATCGAATTTCTATTAGTATTACCATTCAGATACCTTGCTAGCTAAATCAGCATCAATTGTTTTAAGCTCTTTTGAAAGATGGTCCTTAGCCGTATGTAAATGTTGGCTAGGAACCTCTTCTCTGAAATAACAAAGCATCCGGTATGCACACCACCAGTTTGGCTTTGATTGTTCACATTGCTCGAATCGATCACAAAGTGAATCATTGTAGCCTAGACCCCGTGCCAGATCACGCCAATTCAAAACAACGCCTCTTGCTATCATCTCTAGTAAAGAGTTGCTTAAAATGGTCTCTCTATTGAGTTGGACTGATTGAGATTCTGGGGAAGGTTCTTGTTCCGATGCTTTCTTGTTCAAGTGGAGTTTTTCAATACCACTACCTTTCTTTCTTTTCAGCTGCTTACCACGCGCTTTTCGTCGCTGCTGTGGAGTATCTTGGTGTGATTCATCACTAGACGAGCTGTAGAAATGTATATTTCTGAGGACATTGATATTTTCTTCTTGTTCAAACTGACGAGCACCCTCTTCATGGACATTGTTCTTCTTATACTTTAATTCATGTACCTCTTCATCTTGTAGCTGTACTTGATGCGCAATCGCCTCTTGTTGTTTGGCCTTTCTTGCCTCAGCATTGTCTTGTTTGGCCATGATATCGAAGAAATAAATTCCGTCAACTGTATTTCGATTACCGTCTTGTTTAAGAGCAAAAGCCCCTTCAAATCTAGTTGCGTGTTCTTTTCTATCATTCAGTCGGAATTTAATCTCGCATCTGGCGCCTACTCCTCCCGTCTGTATACTATGGTGCGAAATATGCCCAATCATGTCGTCGACAACGGGAATCCATTTGTCTTCTGGAACAATATGCTTAGCGCAAACCATCAGGCTGTTTCTGTTTGACCTTATTGGAAAGGATGACGGTCTGGTGCACATACCGCTTTCATCATCTTTATTTTCTGACTCTATTACTAAATCCTTGTTTGCTTTGTCTTTTGTCTTCAAGGCGTATACCCTTAATAGAACAGTGTCACTTGTAGCAATAGTAGTGACAGGAAACATATATGCTAATATGTCAAGCTGTAATTCGGGATAAAGCAAGTTTCTTACCATTTCTACGGGAACAGTAAGGAAATCATAGAGGGAAAAATGACGCACTCTAATCTTGATTTTATTTCCATCGACTATGACCCGGGGATCATTATTCTGTTTATCATCGGAACCATCAAACACCTTTTCCCATCGTGAAATCGACGAAGATCTGCTCTTTGACTTGCACCACACCTGTAGACATGCCGTTGTGATATTTATTCCGGAATGGGGCACAGCGATTGTGACAGGCTTATGGAAGTTCTGTCCATCTGGTTCACAAGATATCACTGGTCCGAGAACCAGTTGATCATCTTGAAACGGCGGATGGGGTTCATTTGTGTCTATAGTAAGAGATATGTCAACGCCAGGGGCAGACAGAGCATTTTTGGGGATTTTTATAGACATGCCCAAATCTTCCAAGTTTACCTCACCACCTTTGTTGTCAATGTGCTGTGTTCGAGTATAAATGACATGTTTTGGTGGTGTTTGTAAAGCTTCATGTCTGGTGGATAAAACAGCATCTTCTTTTGGTGCTTCTTGTTCCGAGTTCGTAATTAATTGAGGTATCAAATCGGTGTCCAATGAAACTGGGGAGATAAATTTCGGTTTTCGTTAGAAATGTCACTTTTAACAAGCTGTTTACGTGTAATAGGCTTTTTACACGACTTAAAAAGAAGTAAAATGATAGAACAGAGAGTCACAATGGAAAAATGTGAGAGGGCACTCAGTGGAGTATTACGAACTAGTAGAGCACAAAATGGCAATTGAAGACACGGGAAAGTACAAAGTTGCAAAGTACGATATGGGCGGGACCCAATGTGGCAAAGGACGAAATGAGGGATCATAAAGTGACAAAGGATGAATGGGAGGACATAGAGTGACAAAGGACGTGAGAGCACAGAGTGATAAATGACTGAATGGTAGATCACCAATGTGGCAAAGTACGACATTGGATAGCATAAAATGACGAAAACAAAGGACGAAATGGGAGACGACAAAAATGGCAATGAACAAAAACAAAAAAAATTATAAAGTGGCCTATTACGAGCTAGGAGTGAAAAAATGGGCAAACAAAAGGACTAAAATGGGAGAAAAAAGTGACCCCTATGCGACATATGACCGCAAACTGAAAAGTTAAGGTCAGTGGCCCTTCTGATCATGCTTGATTTTGGGATGGATTCAGTATACACACAAACAAAATGGTATATATTACATGAAAAATCTATAATAGGCCTACATGTAGGAAACAATATTCTGAGAACATAACTGGAAAGGATGGCACATTTATAAACAGACGAATGTAACTGACAAGTCTCTTATATCCTTATGTATTTACTAATGCACCTTTTATAGAATAACAATTTTGTGGATACCTTTTGAATGAATTTTTGACTCCGGCTGAGTCTTCTCCTGAAGATGACCCTGAAGATGACGCTATAAAAATATAATACATCAAACATTGTTAACAAAACTCGACATTATCGTGTAATATACTTCCACTAAATAAAGTTATACACTTTTTTTTAGGTTCTACGGAACTAAATCCAAATATATTTGCAAGGTAAACAGCTACATGAGCTTTTAAGGAATCTCTTAGCTACAATTTCGTACAACCTTTACCACCAAAAATCACAGATACTTTATGATTAGCACCATTTTATGAAAATCCGTGACGTTTCCAAATTGGCATTCTAAACACACTGTGCGGGGTATAAGAACACGGTGTCCCAAAAGTTTCGAAACCATTTTAAATAATTGTATCCCTCTTAAAATAAGTCACAGTACCAACTTGAAAATATATTTGGAAAGAAAAATCTGGTAGAATAATTTCGGTACCAAACATGACTCCTTTTTGAGGCCCCCAAATAAAAATAACACGCTGAAAGGTTTGACCGCATACAATTGTTCGATTTGCTGTATGAGTCAATGTAATGACATGAAACGAGTTCCTCATATTTCAATAATTTTATGTGGATTGTATTAAAAAAAGGTTTCACTTATTCACAACATTAATAATGTTCATTATAAGGATTTTTTCAATTTGAAATAAAAAAGAATCACTGTAAAGAAGTGTTTTTCGCTTCGCTACCTCTTTGTGTTTGTCGCATCCTTGACTTTATTCTGTTCATTATACTACGCTTTTATATGAAAGTGCAGTTTTACAGTTCGGGTTAACTTTTTTGTAACTTCTGTATTTCGTCGAAATAGATAGATGTTATGGTAAGTTTGGTACCATAATAATTCTACAAGTCTTCTCTATCCAAATATATTTTGGTTTTTATGCTGCGAATTATTCAACTGGGGATATAAAGTTTTGAAAAGGTTTCTTTTAGGACACCTTGTTTTGAGTGAAATGGATCGATATGAGTCAAAACGGGTCAAAATGGATCGAAATGGATCGAAATATATTTTTGAATAATTGTAACTCTACTATAGTCCAGAAAAAACCTGTTGCCATCTTGTTAAGTTTGAATAATTGAACGTGGAAACTATTTCGCGTGAAGCCCAAAAACGCTCAGTTTTTTAATTAAAATGGTATAGCAACATGTTCCTAAAACCATCTAGTTAAGCTTGAATAATTAAACATTGAATTTAATTCGAGCGAAGCACACAAACATTGACAATTTTAGCACTGAAAATAAAAACGTAAATGTATCCATCTTGTTAAGTTTGAATAAAGAAATATTGAAACTAACTATTTCGAGCGAAGCGCGCAAACAAATTCCAGTTTAAAAAAACCTAAAATGGTCAAGAAAACGTTCCCGAAACCAAACTTGTCCCGTTTGGAAAACAAATATTATTCATGATCAATTTATTGTTGACTCACTCTGTATTAGGCCTCGTGCGCATCGCACTTTCTCTCAAAATGTAACGTTTGTTTCGGTTGATTGCTCCATCAATTCAAAACAAAACTTTGTGATATGAATGATTTTGATTTTGATTTTATTATCATTAAAAATCAATGACTGCTATTCATGGGCAGCAGTAACTTTTGACATGTATTAAGTAGTTTACATGATTATGTATATTCTCATTAAAGGTTGATTCAATAATTAACCCTAACACTCTTGAGTATATTCTATGAATTACTACGATGCGGTGTGCTTTTGTCACGCGACTCGGCAGTTCTTCGATGAAATAATGGTATATACATGGCGAAGTATACTGAGCCATGTATGGTTGACCCCCATGGCCTAGTGGTAGATCGTCTTCATCTGAACCCAGAGGTCCGGGGTTTAAGCCCAGGGGCGTGGGACCCTTTCCCTTTCGCTCTTTGGCTGCGAAAAATATATTTGGTAAAGGTGCCGCGAGGGTTAGGGTTAACAAAAGGATTTCAGACATCAATGTTCTAATTCACTATTGGTAGTGGTATACAAAATAGATGGCGATACAACGTCGTTGCTTGGTATACAGGGCGTGTCAAAAAGTGTCCATTGTTAAACATGATTTATAGCCATGATGAATGTGTAAATTGAACCTGATATCTATGTTCAATATTGTCACATTAGTGTCACAATAATTTAGTTCTATCTATTTTTCAAATCAACTCGGGCATAATTAGAATTATCATTCAGTGAGTAATTGAACATAATCAATAATCGCCTATATACCTAGATGATGATAGTCAAGTTTCAATAGAAGAACACACATTTTATATATATCCACATTATCCAAACCAAACAACGTACACGAATAAGAGACGTATGTTTAACAATCAGTTAAAGCAAGCATGTGCAACCTTTTCTACCACGCAGGCCGCATTGTGATTTTGAGATCCATTCACGGGCCGCAGTGAATGTCAAACATTCCAAAACACATCCGGATACCCGCTTCTCTTCGCCATTTTAACCAGGGATTTTAACACGCAATCACAAGTTTGTTTTGATGAAAAAAAATCGCGCAGAGCGCGCGAAATTTTTCGACTTTACACTTATTTTTGCTATGATTGAGGTACATTTCTGCTTTAAACAGGTTTCTACCAAAAGAAAATCCATTTGGGGTACACATGCGCAAGTAGCGCGCGAAACAATTAGGTCTGTGCACTTTTGACCATCATAATTCCATGATTCCTCTTGTCTAATTAACCGACAGTGCCAATCTCAACCGACACGACAGTCAATATTGGGGGGAAATTGGCCCCCTCGCCCCCCTCTGGCTAAATCAATTCACCATTAGTGTAACCTAGGGAGTTCCAGTTAAAACGGGCCGCATCAATGGGAATTTTGGGATTGCTTCGCGGGCCGCAGATTAGAGGCCGGCGGGCCGCAGGTTGCACACGCTTGAGTTAAAGTGTGATATAAAATATAAATGCAATCTCAATTGCAGGTTTTTCAGTTGGAAGCCTTATTCAAGTTCAAAAGTGGCCAAAATGGAATTTGCCTTCTTGTTACAGAAATATCGGGACTTATTTGGTAGGCTACCTATACCTATTTATTACTTTATTGTCACTAAAATAGAATAATATCCGTATAATAAGCAATATTGACACCAATGGAGGTTTAATACCTTGTCTTTGATAATTTGGTCGCAACTGTGCTGCAATTGAACTTCACAAATTTTATCACGTCTGTAATCATTTGCTGCTGCATAATGTAATTGGATTTTACCATCCTACAAAATAAAAGTAATATACAAAATATTTATATACTCAATACGTGATATAATAATGAAATAAGTACATGCGTTAGACTTAAGGGGGCTGTTAACCCTCACAACATGACATTTATCAAGCACTGTAACTTTTGAACTATTAATATGATGTATATAAAAGTATACATTTTTAGAAAAGAAATGAGTCGAAAAAAACATTTTTAGTATCAAATGTCACAAAAAATGCTGAAATTGCCACAAATTTATCTTAATGAAGTTCTCCAGGAATGGTTTTGTTGTTGTTTTGAATATCTGATTAATTTTTGAATTATATTGACCAAAAAGTGCCAAAAATGTGATTTTTACGATCTTGGATTTTGGTAAAAAATAAATAAAAAAACTAAAAAAACTTTGCATAACCTAAAATGGGTCAAAAACAGTGTTTTTATAATTTCCTCCAAAATGTTCAATTTCATGTTCATGGTTGGATTTATTTAACCACTTTCTTCAAGAAAATGTATACTTTTATATAGATTAAATTAATAATGAAGAAGTTACGACAGTTTTACGGAAGCTATACTTGAGGGTTCACACACCCCTTAAGCAATAGTTCACGATTCTGTAAATGATAACACTTTTAGGGCTATATCTAAACTACTAATAAATTCCCATATATTTTAAACTCTTATAAAATTCATTATTCACTCATGGCTGCCCTCCCTATTCATCTTGTAACTGTACTAGCTGTGCAATCATCTTTTGATGTTTGACCCTTCTTTCCGTAGCATTGTCTTGTTTGGCCATGATATCGAGGAAATTAATTCCGTCAACTCTGTTTTGATCGTCTTGCTTTAGATCAAAAGCCCCTACAAATGTATTTGCGTGTTCTCTTCTATCATTCAGTCGGAATGTAATTTCACATATGGCGCCTACTCCCCCGTCTGTATATTATTATGATAAGAAATATAATTCCCAATCAAACCACCAACGAGGATCCATTTTTCCTCTGGAATAATATGCTTATATAGCACACACCATCAGACTGTTTCCGTTGGGCCTCACTGGAAAGGATGACGGTGTGGTACACATACCGCTTTCTTCATCGTCATTTTCAGCCTCTTTTACTAATTTCTTGTTTGCATGGTCTTTGGTTTTCAAAGCGTACTCCCTTAATAGAAGTGTCACTTGTAGCAATAGTAGTGGTAAGGATACATATGCTAATATGTCAAGCTGTAATTCGGGATAAAGCAAGTTCCTTACCATTTCTACCGGAACTGTAAGGAAATCATAGAGGGGGGAAATGTCGCACTCGAATCTTGATTTTATTTCCATCGACTACGACCTGGTGGTCAACATAATCATCGCAACCATCAAACACCATTTCCCATCGTGATACCGACGACGATCTGCTCTTTGTCTTGCACCACACCTGCAGACATGACATTTATACCCGAATGGGGGCACAGCGATCGTGACAGTCTTATGGAAATTATTTCCATCCGTTTCACTAGATATCACTGGTCCTAGAACCAGTTGATTATCTTGAAACGGCGGATCGGGCTCGTTTGTATCTACAGTAAGAGATATGTCAACGCCAGGGGCAGACAGAACATTTTGTGGGATTTTTATAGACATGTCCAAATCTTTGAAGTTTACCTCACCGCCTTCGTTGTCAATGTGTTTTGTCCGAGTATAAATGACATGTTTTGATGGTGTTTGTACTGCTTCATGTCTGATGGATATAACAGCATCTTCTTCTGGTGCTTCTTGTTCCGAGGTCGTAATTAATTCAGGTATCACATCTGTGTTCGATTAATATAGGGAGATAAATTGGGAACTTCGTTTAGAAATGTCACTTTTTACAGGCTGTTTACGTGTAATGCTTTTTATACGACTTAAAAAGAAGTAAAAATATAGAACAGAGAGTCCTAATGGATAAAATGTAAGCGAGCACACAGTGGAGTATTATGAGCTAGTAGAGCACAAAATGGGAAAGGAAGACACGGGAAAGCACACAGTTGTAAAGTACGATATGAGAGAGCCCAATGTGGCCAAAGGACGAAATGAGAGATCATAAAGTGACAAAGGATGAATGGGAGATCATACACTGACAAAGGACGGGAGGACGTGAGAGCACAGAGTGATAATTAAATAATACATATAATACACTGCCGCGCAAAAGTATTTCTCCCCCCTGGAAGCTTGCAAGTTATCACTGTGTTGTCGACAAAGTATTAAGCCATCAGACCTAATTACCATTTCATTGTATTCATTGTACATTTTATACCAATAAATTCATGTTTACTATTCAGATTCATGATTTAAAAACATTTAAATTCATGATTTTATCGGGCAAGTCAAAATTCCAAGGTAAAATCGCCGTAGAAAATCACCTCATGAATATCAATTAGCTCATTATCGGCAATGTAAGGCTATGTGAATTTTCAACTTGTGATGGAAAACTCCATGTGCAGAATTTTATAAATGATAATTGGCATGCACAGTTTATTGGGATACCTTCAGAAGGGACCATTCCAGTTTATAAAAGTTATCTTTGTGACGACGGTTTATCTTTTTGGCAGATATTCATCTTTATTTAAGGCACATCTAAAATAGTTTTCAATACAATTGGGCTGAAATAACATGGAGAACCAGCAAAATTAAAAAGTGTGCATGCACGTAGTTCATTGACCTATTTGATCCAATGACCTAAAGGCCCTGTCACACCATAGCTTATGGCCTGAACGTGGCCTGAACGTATGCCGACGTATTCAAAAAATAGCTCGAAAATTGTCAGAGTCCGAGAACGTCCAAGAACGTCCAACTTCCCAACGAATTGCGTCAACATCGGTGATGGAATGGACGTATCCATAGCGTATTAAACGCATACATAGCGTATGACTAACGTATTGATAGCGTATCACTAACTTATAAAAAACTTATGACAGCATATCACAGCGTATGCGATCGGCGAGCGTATGACCAACGTATTCGTAGCGTATGTCTGCCGTGCTCGACGTATCCTCAGCGTATCCTCGGCGTACAACGAACACGTGACTTATGCCGTTGCAGAAATTGAGTTTCATACACGGCGAGACAAGTGTTGCCAGTTCAAGTAAACGCAGCCTAGATAATAACCATTAAAATATCTAGAAGGGTAAATCTATATGTCCAACCTACAACTTAAGACGATCAACGTACCTCTAACGTATGTCAGCGTATGTCTAACGTATGTCAGCGTTTGTAAACGTATGTCTAACGTACCACGAACCTATCGCAGAACGTAAGTTAAGCACACGTTGAGTACGTCGAGAAATTATGAACATGCTCAAAAATATTTCGCGGGCTCGACGTGTTCCAAATTTTCACAACGTATCACAGCGTGCTCTTAACGTATACGACGTATCCCAAACTTACCCCTAACTTGTATCAGCGTACACCAACGTACGCCAACGTACGCCAACGTATTTTTCGATATTTCGCATACGTTGTTATACGTTCAGGCGAAACGCCATGGTGTGACAGGGCTACCGTACAGCTAGCGCGCATTCGGCGTTTTGGGAATTTATGGAGGGTTTGAGTATATAAATGGGTCCCTTGAGTATCTCATCCTCACTTCTTCATGGTCTGTTTTGGCCTTCTTGCTTTTTCCTCCTCCTCGGCCTCGGCCCCTGGTTGCCTGCTTCTTCTTGGGAGGCATGTTTGATGACATCGGCGGGAATGATGTAATGTGAGATCGGCGCGGTATTTATACGTGCTACAGCGGCATAATACGCCACGTGTTCGTTGTACGTCGAGTATACGTTAAGCATATGTTAGTCATACGCACGCATACGCTCGCATACGCTGTCATAAGTATGTTATAAGTTAGTGATACGCTATCAATACGTTAGTCATACGCTATGTATACGTTCAATACGCTATGGATACGCTATGGATACGTGACAGGGCCTTACACGATCGCCCGGCATAAGGTGAATACGTGAGAATACGTCGAAACTCGTTGGAAATACGTCAGGCATACGTTAGACATACGGCACATATACGTTATCAACTCGTTATCACTACGTTGGCTGTACGTTTCCCCCAGCCTACGTTCATCAACGTATACCAACTTACGAGTAACGTACGAGTAACGTACCACTAACGTATGTCAGCGTATGTCAACGTATATTTAACGTACTACAAACTTACCGGGGACTTATGCAGAACGTATTAGGCACACGTTGAGTACGTCGAGAAATTTTGAGCATGCTCAATATTTTTTCGTGGTCCAAATTGTCACAGCGTATCACAGCGTGCTCTTAACGTAAACGACGTATCCCCAACGTACCCCTAACTTATATCAGCGTACGCCAACGTACACCAACGTATTTTTCGATATTTCGCATACGTTGGCATACGTTGAGGCGATACGTTATGGTGTGACAGGGCCTTTACATACCACTTTATTAATGGAATGATTCAAAGCAGTAGAGTTTCCCACTATTTCATCTTCACAAAGGGCCGCTCAATAAACAACATATAAATCCTTTTTCTACTATGCCACCGTCTCTTCTCAATCCCAAACAATAGGGAGCTAGACTACCCTATTAACTTGCCGAATTTGCGTGATTACGACCCGATATGATTTGGTTTTAAAAATATGAATTTCTGCCAAAAACATAGTTCGACGTCAGAAAAATAACTTGATATACATGTAGATGGAATGGTTCCTTCTAAAGGTATTCCAAAAAACTGCGCTTGCCAATTATCATTTATAAATTTCTGCACATAGAGTTTTCCATCACCAGTTGATCTCAGTTGAAAATTCCCATATCGTTACACTGCCGATAATGAGCTAATTGATATTCAGGAGGTGATTTACTACAGCGATTTTACATTGGAATTTTAACTTGCTCGATAAAATCATGAATGGTAATAATGCTTTTAAATCATGAACCTGAATAGGAAACATAAATGTATTGGTATAAAATGTACAATGAACACAATGAAATGGTAATTGGGTCTGATGGTTTAAGGGGGAGAAATACTTTTGCGCGGATACATTACATTTATAAAGCGCATACAACCAAAAAAGTTCCAGAGTACATCGTACATATAAAACACAGCAATATACAAAGATGCAATCATAAAAAAATAAGTGAAAGTAATATTACAGAATAAAACATTAAGAACTCCAATATGATACGGATACATAATTATTAAAAATATACGTGAGCTACGAGTTAAAAAGTCACAAACGCAATATAGCACTAGCGAATGATAAAAATGGACCAAAAAACAAACATCCATTACACATGATTAAAAAGATGGGTCTTTAGCTACTTTTTAAAAATGGACAACAAGGCAGCACTACGAACAGTTGGTGGCAATTTGTTCCATAAATAAGGGTCAGCTACCGCGAAAGACCTATTACCATAATAAAGTGTCTTTGTGCGAGGTCCAGGATTAAGTAAACACTGAGTAGACGACCGAAGGGACATTGTAGACGAGGGTTTGTAGTCGGAAATGAGTTAAGCAAGATACTTGGGAGAAAGACCATGTTTTTTTTTTAAAAGTTAGCAGTAAGATTTTGAAGATAATACGACTTGAGACCAGTAGCCAATGAAGCTTGCGGAGAACGGGGGTTATAAAGGACTCAATGGTAGCTCACAACGTGGCAAAGTACGACATGGGAGAGCATAAAATGACAAAGAACGAAAAAGAAGATGTCATAATGTCATGAAAGTGGCCTTTTACGAGCTAGGAGAGCACAACGTGGCAAACAAAAGGACTGAATGGAAGAAAAAGTGACCCCTACGCGACCTTTGAATACAAACTGAGAAGATAACTTTTGAACCTATGGCTAGTGACACTCTTCAGACCATGTTTGATTTTGGAATGGATTGAGTATGATAAACAAACAAAATGGTATATATTACATGTATAAAACATGTAGGAAACACTATTCTGAGAACATATTTGGTAAGGATGGAATATTTATAAACCACCTAAAGTATCTATTTCATTGTGTTTTTACTAATGCATAGTTACCTTTTGAATGAATATTTGATTCCGACTTCGTCTTCTCTTGAAGCTGACCTTCCTCCCGAAGACCACCCTATACAAATATAATGCATCAAACATTGTTAATGATTTAACATGAAAACTATTCAGGCCCTTGGAAGTATATTTTGTATGGGGGTGCTGTACATTTATAAGTCTTCACCAATACGGTGTGGGGCCAGGGGCTCCGACCCGAAGGTGTTGGGTTTTAGTGTGTTTGAATGGCCTAGAAAAGCTCCCCTTGCTATGAATATTTAGGGTCAAAACAATTCGCACGGTCAAAACATTTCGCACGGTCACAAATTTTCGCACGGTCACAACATTTCGCAGCCCAAAAAGCACAACAATCAACAAATAATGCCCAATCCTCAGTGTTTTCGGCCTAGGCACTATTTTTTTTCCTTATGCGAATTTTTAGCGACCCGGTGCGACGAATTTAGCGTCCCGATATTTGGAGCCCAAATATTTGCGGATTTGCGGATTTGCGGATATTTGCCCCCCCCCCCCCTTCCCCCCGGTCGGTAGGCCCCTAGGGGGGGGGGGGGGGGGGGGGGGGTAAGGACCCAACTTCTATACGTTTTTATGCAGGAAAAAAGAGAGGACTTCAAAAAAGGTCCTCACATTGCCGGCTGGTAGGGACAAAGGTCCTCGGATTGGCGGGTTCAACAATACTGCCGTATACACAAACGCTATGATATACTGTCCAGAGGATGTAAACTAGACTTATAATGACATATATAATAATATTAGGCCTACCGTGCTAAAACGACGCCTAGATGTTAACGCTCTTTTCTTGAAAGCACAGATAATGATTATAACCACAAGGACTACTCCGAAACCGCCGCTTAAGGCAATACCTATCAGTCCAGCTGCTATTATGCCTATATCAACTTTTCGACTTCCTGTAAAACAAAAACTCATAATTATAGCCCTGGATCATAAAAAGCGATAAACGCTTACATGAACATTATTATAAACAAAACAAAAAGACACACACAAAAAGTGAAATAAATAAATCAGGATTTGATACGAGAGGGAAGGAGGTATTTGTTCATTGTCTCGAATCAGACCGAAGCAGATTCATCGTATTACAAAGTAGCTAGCTGCTTACCAATTCAGTGATCTCATCATTTTAATAGCTATTCTAATAGTAAACTAGTAGGATGAGTCATCCGCTCTGTTCTAACAATATTGTTTTGATAACAAAAATATGTTATTGTGTTTTTTTTTAATGCGCACACAAAGTTGATGTGGGCGGGGACGGGAACCATCAATCATACAGGATGTCCCAAAAGTTTCGAAACCATTTCAAAGCCTTATATTTCTGGTAAAATGATTCGCACTATATCTGATATATCTTTGGATAGGGAACACTTGTTTTGATACCAAATTTACAAATACAGCCATCTGTATTACCATAGTAGAGAATGTTTCCCGAACTGTAAAACTGCACTTTCATAACGCGCACTTTAATATTATGTCCTTAGATTATGAATTAGATGGAGCGAGAAAGGGATATGGGAAATAAGCACGTTTTTCCATTGCTTTTTTACATCCCAGATTAAAATAATATTTTTTATGAAATTTAGGATACATGAACAATATTTACATCAGTTAAAATATAAAATAAAACCTACAATATAATAATAATAATATAATATAATAATCATATAATACAAGGCAACGTTTTCTGCTTAATCTGAATCTTGTACGCGAACCTTATCAAGTCTCTTTGGTGCACAAGTTGACCTTGGAACTCAGTTCTCTACTTAAAGTCGAAGAACAGATCGCGTCGGACTTTTAACTACATCTTATGACGACGTCAATGTTGTTTGTTGATCTTCCAGTTATTGTACGCCACCGCGAACTGCTACATGTACAGATATTGCCGGTTTCACCTTTAACATTTAAATGTTCTCTGAACTCGTTTTGAGTAAGATAACAATTCGAATGCGTTTATTAATGCTGGAGTATGAGGAATGTACAACTTCAGATTCCAGCACGTGTTTACCGCTTACGCACAGGTGGCTTCGCGAAAGTCTATCAATGTATGGGTATTGCGCGTTATGTAAACAAACATTTCTGCTCACGTAAAATAGTAAGGGGCCTTAAAAAGGTTAGGAATTTGGTATCAACAAAATTCTACAAGTATTCTCTATCCATATAGTATTTTCATATTTATAGTGCGAATTATTTAACAGGAGACTTGAAATGGTTTCGAAACCTTTGGGACACCCTGTATGTTCGTTAGTGCTTACATTTACCTCGTTGTAAATCAAGAGCAGTATATATTGGAATCTTCACAATGAAATCGTAAAATAATATGTTTTACTTTTAGTGCAACTATTGACATTTCTACGAAATGAATGATATGTTTTGGACGAGATCTTTTACCAAAAATATATCATTGTTATAGATTATAAAGAAAAGCATATCATTGACAGATTGATATGTTTTACTTTATTTTTGATATGCCTTTTCTTTATGCTATGATATGTTTTCTAAATGGAATGATTGAAACACATATCATTCATTTAATTATAAGCAAATCATGATGAGTTACTTTTAATAGAAAAAAACCATGTAATTTCTGTCATTACAAATATATCATGTGTTGACTTGAATTAAATTAAAACAAATCTATCTGGTTTTCAATGTGGGGTCAGATCGATATTCCGAAGTCCTTACGGTTTTTATTCCGAAAGGTCATTTCTCCGATAGTTTTCATTCCGAAGGGTCATTTCTCCTACACGCTATTCAATGGAAGTTCAAAATTCCGAAAGATTTTTGTTCTTATAGGTTTTTGGTCCGAAGTTTTTCAACCCGAAAGGTCATTATTCCGAACAGTTTTTACTCCTCACGGTTATTATTCCGAAAATCATTTATCCTACAGTTCTTTGATCCTAAGGGTCATTACTCCGAAACTTCATTGCTCCTAAAGATTTTTGATCCGAACAGTTTTTACTCCTCACGGTTTTTATTCCGAAAGGTCAATATTCCGAAAATTTGTAATATTGACCTTTCGGAACAAAAACCGTTAGGAGAAGAAATCGTTAGGAGTTATGCTCTGTCGGAGCAAAACCCGAAAAATTAGGGTAAAAAATCGTTAGGAGTTTGGTATGTCGGTGAAAAACCGTTAGGGTTAGGGTTTGGGTTAGGGTTAGGGTTAGGGTTAGGGTTCCGAAAAACATTCTTCCGATAGGTTATTATCCCGAACGTTAATTGATCCTAAAGGTCGTTTTTTCCGAAAGGCCATTGCTCTGTCAGGTTTTTGGTCCTAAGGGTCATTTCTCCCAAAAATATCTTAAAACCAGTTTTTACTCCTACCGGTCATTACTCCGAAGGTTCATTATTCCGAAAGGTCTATATTCCGAACTTTCGGAGAAAAAACCTTTAGGAGAAAAGAATTTCGGAGAAATGACCGGTAGGTGTAAAAACCGTTTTTAAAGATATTTTTCGGAGAAATGACCCTTAGGACCAAAAACCTGACGGAGCAATAACCTTTCGGAGAAATGACCTTTCGGATCAATTAGCGTTCGGGATAATAACTTATCGGAATAATGACTTTCGGAGAAATAAACCTAGGAACAGTTACCGTTCGGAATATTTATCTTCGGGATAAAAACCGTTCGGAATGAAAACTTTTCGGATCAATTACACGTCGGAATACCGACCTGCACCCTTCAATGTGAGATCATCATACCTTCAATAGTCCAAGTTGTTGCATTGATAACTGCCTGTAGTCCTGGTAAGGTCAGGTCTTCTTTGTTTGCGCTGATCTTGATTTCGTATTTAGTTTGTGGCTCTAAGTTGTTTATAGTGCTGAGCAATTCGATGAGATTGAGATGTGGTATTATTTCCAGTTGTTGTGATATAATCGGCTTGTACTGTATCTGGTGATGATAAATTGAATTGAATAATTAAAGGGTTGCATTCAGTGATTTAGATCAAGGTTTTTTTCTTCTTCATATTTTCCTTAAACTACGAGGGCCATTCAATAAGTTCTACCTCCTACCTCATAACTTTATTATTATATAAGCCAGTCTTAAAAAATATCACGCAATTGTAGCTTGGAACCTCAGCTACAAATTCATTGCAAATTGATCTGAGTAATGGTTGTACTTTTCTGAAGATGCAGTGAAAGCCAAGCCTCGATTTAGTGTGACGGAAACGGATGAAAAACAGCCAAATACTATACAAAGTGCTATTCATTTGGCCTATTGTAAGAGACAAAACATACCTCTCGGTCAATTCTAACCGTTCTAAATGTCAGGCATCTCTTTAACAGACTGTAAACAATAAAGTTAACTGATTTCTTTGGAGAAAACATGCCCTCTGATTAGCCAGATCCAAGTCAGGACAACCATTACATTTATCCCTCCCCTGAAGAACCCTGCAAAAGTCATATTTGACTTTCATAAGAACTAAGCGTAAGGGGTTACTAATACTAATATACCGTATGAAAAAGAGGGATAACAAGTCTCTCAAAGCGATAATTTTCTATCATAGACTACCTGATTGACTATTCCGAAGGTTGCACATAATGAAAACTCGTAAAGTGTCTATTGTGTTAAAGATTTAACATTCGAGGCATCACTGTGGCTTGAGTTGTAACAACGAAAATGTCACTGATTGGTAGTATTCCAGTATGCCAAAGGCATAGCAATACATTTGAGTTGATATTACACTTTTTGCAAGCCTACACGAGATAAAATTGACCTTTGAACCCCAAAGTTGTGATTGACTTTTTTTCTTGACTTATCGATGCGCACAAAACAAAAGTAGTCCGGTCAAAATCAGAGCATGTCTTCAGTTTTACACCTGTATAGTTATATGACCCCTAATGACCCCGTTTGACATGTCACTTTTAGTGGAGAAGCACCCTATATGAACATGGATCCATGGAATCTTTTGACCAATTCTGAGTATCATCAGTCAATTCCTCTTGGACAAGTAGTATTTAGAGTGTATGGAGTGAAAATTTAAATTTTGACCCCTAGTGACCTTTTCTTGACCTTTGACTCCACACTAGTAATTGCCTTTTTTTCTTAGCTCATCGATGCGCATAAAACAAAAGTAGTCCAGTCAAAATCAGAGCATGTCTTAAGTTTTACACCTGTATAGTTCAATGACCCCTAGTGACCCCGTGTGACATGTCACTTTTAGTGGAGAAGCACCCTATATAAACATGGCCAGGAGGAATCTTTTGACTAATTCTGACAATCATTGGTATTTTCCTCTCGGACGAGTAGTATTTTGAGTGTATGGGGTGAACATGCACATTTTGACCCCTAGTGACCTTTTCTTGACCTTTGACCCCAACCTTATGATTGACTTTTGTTCTTGTTTCATCAATGCCCACAAAAAACCCAAAACCGGTCAAAATCGGAACATGTCTTACATTTCCCCCCTGTAAAGTTCAATGACCCCTTGTGACCCCTGTGTGACATGTGAAACCTTGTGATTTACAACCTGAGTAGTGGTGCACAAAAGGCTACTTATGACTAAATATGGTCAAAATTGGCTCCATGGCTACGGAGCTATAGGTCTCATGACGGAAGAAGAAACAGGACGAATACAGTATATTAGTCGTTGACACGACTAATATAACTAGAGATAAATTGCGACTGAGGAGCACCCTATATGAACATTGATACGAGGAATCTTTTGACCAATTCTGACAATCATCAGTCATTTCCTCTCGGACAAGTAGTATTTTGAGTGAATGGAGTGAACATTTACATTTTGACCCCAAGTGACCTTTCCTTGAACTTTGACCCTAAACTTATAATTGACTTTTTTCTTGGCTTATCAATGCGCACAAGAAAAAAGCAGTCCTGGCAAAATCAGAGTATGTCTTCAGTTTTACACCTGTATAGTTCAATGACCCCTAGTGACCCCGTTTGACATGTCACTTTTAGTGGAGAAGCACCCTATATGAACATGGATCCAAAGAAACTTTTGACAAATTCTGAGTATCATCAGTCATTTCCTCTCGGACAAGTAGTATTTTGAGTGAATGGAGTTAAAAATTTACATTTTGACCTCTAGTGACCACAAACATTTTTTGATTAAAAAAACCTAACTATAATGTATGCGTACGGTCAAAAGGAATATGTTGACCAATTCTGACGATCCTAGGTCATTTCACTAAATTGCAACGGCGTTTAAAGTGAAAATCACGTTTTGACCCCTAGTTACCCTTGTGTGACCTTTAACCCCTTATGCTTTACAACCTGAGTAGTGGTGCACATATTGGTAATTATGACTAAATATGGTCAAAATCGCCTCAATGGTTACGGAGCTATAGGTCTTATGACAGAAGAAGAACTAGAGATAAATTGCGATCATAGATCACGGATATCAGTCGAGGAAGTGTTGACCTTTGACCTGCTGATGACAGTATGCTCTTATTTGTATGGAAACTTGAGACCATTTTTGCCAACCCCCAGTCACTTCCTCTCGGACAAGTAGCACTTTGAGTTAATAGAGTGAACATTTACATTTTGACCCCTACTGACCTTTTCTTGACCTTTGACCCCAAACTTATGATTGACTCTTTTTCTTGGCTTATCAATGCGCACAAGAAAAAAGAAGTCCGGTCAAAATCAGCGCATGTCTTTAGTTTTACACCTGTATAGTTCAATGACCCCTAGTGACCCCGTGTGACATGTCACTTTTAGTGAAGGAGCACCCTATATGAACATTGATACGAGGAATCTTTTGACCAATTCTGACAATCATTAGTTATTTCCTCTCGGACAAGTAGTATTTTGAGTGAATTGAGTGAACATTTACATTTTGACTTTTAATGACCTTTTCTTGACCTTTGACCCTAAATTTATGATTGACTTTTATTCTTGGCTTATCAATGCGCACAAGAAAAAGTAGTCCGGTCAAAATCAGTGCATGTCTTTAGTTTTACACCTGTATAATTCAATGACCCCAGCGGGCACTCAACCATATTTCAACGTTGAATCAACGTTGAAATATGGTTGCGTTGTTAAACAACATCTTTTCAACTACATTATGTGCTTTGTTGAAGTAACGTTGAATATTGACGTTGATTCAACGTTGTAAAAATCACGTTTCCAAAAAATTAGTCTGGAGCTAATTTGCATATTTTACTTGGCCTTATATTAGCCGAGTAAATTGTCTAAATTGCTCATTAGCATAATTGCAATGGTACAAAAATTAGTACCGGTGCTCGTTTGTACCATTTCAATTATGATAATGAGCTTATTTGCACCTTTTATTCATTTAAACCTATTATTTTATTTGAATTAAGTCAATGCACTAATTTAACACCATGGAATGTATATTGATATGCACTTGTTTATGCATATTTTCGCACTGGATTTAAGAAAGGTAATTGTTCACTGAACAAATGCAAATACATTGTGCAAGAACATAAAAATCCAAGAGTCAATGTCTTTGCAGCCCCCCCCCCCCCCCCCCCCCCCCCCCATCTCCTGGTTGCCAAGCGATACAAAAGCTTCAAGAAGTATATTTTTAGGAAGAAATTAACACATTTTCTGTTGATTCAACATCGTATTTCAACGTTGATTCAATGTTGAATTATGGTTAAGTAGTTTAAATTTGGTTGGTATATCAACCACATTTCAACGACGTGACCAAAATTCACCATTGAATCAACGTTGAAATATGACGTTGAAATCTATGGTTGGTACAAACTTTCAAATCCAACTGTTAATTCAACGATATTTCAACGTTGATAATCAACGTTGACACAACGTTGTTACAACGTCATTTTGCCCGCTGGGACCCCTAGTGACCCCGTTTGACATGTCACTTTTAGTGGTGAAGCACCCTATATGAACATGGCTCCAAGGAATCTTTTGACCAATTCTGAGTATCATCAGTTATTGTTCCTCGGACAAGTAGTATTTTGAGTGAATGGAGTGAAATAAACATTTTGACCCCTAGTGACCCCTAATATTTGTTGATTTTAAAAACCGAACTACAATGTATTATATATGCGCACGGTCTTAAGGAATATGTTGACCAATTCTTGCGATCCTAGGTTTTGACTCCTAGTGACTCCTGTGTGACCTTTGACCCCTTATGCTTTACAACCTAAGTAGAGGTGCACATACGGGTACTTATGACCAAATATGGTCAAAATCGGCTCAATGGTTACGGAGCTATAGGTCTCATGACAGGAGAAAGAAGAAAGAAGAAAGAAACAGGACGACTAATATAAAGAAACAGGACGAATACAGTATATTAGTCGTTTGTCGACTAATATAAGAAGAAAGAAACACGACGAATACAGTATATTAGTCGTTTCTCGACTAATATAAAGAAGAAACAGGTAGAATACAGTATATTAGTCGTTGACACGACTAATACACGGATACAAGAAACAGGACGAATACAGTATATTAGTCGTTTGTCGACTAATATAACAAGTTCATGGTTTAATTCACACGTCAATTTCAATGCCCGATTCAATTCGTGCACATTTTATATTTGCACTTACCTCATAATACGCAATGACACCATTTGGATTCAGGGGTTCGTCCCATTCCAATGTCAAACTATTATGGGATATAACATTAACTGTCAAATTCCGTGGTTGACTTGACCCTGTTTGCAGTAATAAATGAAGACGGAGATATGTAAGGACATGTCTGTAATCACTTCATGGTAAAACGCAACAAACCCTATACCCTGAAAGATGTACCCAGTGATGTCCTCATATTTGATACCAAACGGGATTTGTACATTTTAAAATTGTATCGAACTTACACTTGTGAGGATTCAGAAAAAAATCAGCCCTCTTTGTGCAACAAAAACATCAATTCAAATATTCTATCTGATGTTCAGTAGCAAGACCAAGCTGCAGGGATATTACTATTTTTAGATTTCAGCGAAGCTTTTGATAGCATAGACAGAAACTTTCTCTTCACAGTATTAGAAAAGCTTAACTTTGGGTATGATTTTATAAAATGGGTGAAGACATTTTATAATGGTACAAGAAGTTGTATTGTGCAGAATGGTAATGTCTCAGAATTGTTCACATTGTACAAAGGTCTGAGACAAGGCTGTCCCCCTCTGCATTATTATTCATTGTATCAAAGTATTGGCTTGTAAGATAAGGCAACATAAAGATATTAAGGGTATTGAACTTCCCCTTCGAAATTATTGTGAGAATGAAGTACGTTTATCTATGTATGCGGATGATATGACAGTATTTGTAGAGGATGAAAAGCATGTACAAATAGTTTTACAAGTCTTAGACGAATTATCCACCGTCTTAGGTTAAATAAAACAAAAACTGAAGCAATGTGGATTGGGTCAAGTAAAATTAGGCAAAAGAAAGTGTGTAATCTGAAATAGAAGCTTTACCCAAATAATATCGTAAAATCACTCGGTATTAGTTTCAGTGGCACTAAGTCTGCTAATGAGATACCTCAGAATTGGGAAGGAAAAAATAAAGAAAATTAAAAACATAATGAAAGCTTGGAAAGGAAGAGATTTGACAATGATTGGTAAAATCATCGTCACAAAGAGCCTATTAGCGTCACAACTAACATATGTATCTAGCATACTGAATCTTCAGGAACATATAATAAAAGAACTCAATACACTCCTTTTTCAATTTGTATGGGGAGGAAAGGAAAAGGTAAAAAGAAGAACGATAATTAATGATTTTGAAAAAGGTGGTCTGAAAATGATCACCCTTCCCGACTTTTTAGATTCTCTGAAATTTTCTTGGATAAAGAGATTGACAAATGAAACGGTCTCTACTTGGAAACATATAGCATTATTTGAATTTCAGAAACTCAGTATTGGTATCGACATATTTAAATGTAATTGTAATTTTAAGTCTTTGAATGATATGTGTATTTAAGAAATAAACCACATGGAATTATTTTACCGTAAGCTTGTTGAATTATGGTTAAAATGTAAAAGAATAACAAACATTGATGAAATAAAGAATGACGAACCAGAAATTCTTTGGAATAACGAAAATATAAAATATAACGGCAAAACATTGTACTTCAAACATTGGATCCGAAATAGTTATATTATTGTATCATCATTGTACAACGAAGATGGTTCAAAAAGATCAATGCAGTACTTTAATGATAACATTAAAAAGCCTGGTGGTGTCATGTTAGATTATCTAACGTTACTATCATCCATTCCAGAAAGTTGGAAAGAATATAAAAATACAAGTTCAAATAAAGTCCACCAAAATGGTATACAAAATTAACTGATCTTTTATCCTTTAGAACAATGTACATCCAAAATTGTTCGTTGTAGATTGATTACTGACATTTCTGTCAAACCAATTTGCCAAATTTTCTGGGAAAGAAAATTTCCAAATTATAATTTTGTATGGGAGACCATTTGGAAAAACGTACCGTCCCACGCCAATGAAGCAAGGCTTATAACTTTAAACTGGAAAATCTTAAGTAATATATATCCTACAAATATTCTTTTAGAAAAAATGGGAATAGCAAGGAGCAATATGTGTGAAAATTGCAACGAGAAAGATTATTTAGAACACTTCTTTTTTAACTGCAAAATAATTAGAAAGATATGGTCAGAAATAAACAAAATGGTTACTGGGGAAACAGGAAAAATCATAAATATATCTCTTACTGATGCCATGTTTGGGTTTTGTAAAGGAAACGATAAAGAAAACAAGTATATAAATAGACTAATTGTAATTGCAAAGCTTTGCATAAGTAAATACAAATATGGGAAACACCCAAATTTGATATTTTTATTTGAAAAAGAATTGAATATAAGAAAATGGTTAAAGTTATAAAGGCTTGCAATATTGTGTGTTGAATGGTTAGATTATGAAATGTAGTAGAACATGATGAAATGTAGTAGAAATGATTAAATTGATTTTTGACAATTTTGAAGCTTACTAAGTATACGTAATATGCCATAACATTATATGTTTTTAAAGAATTATGTTAGATATGTTTGTTTTGTTGCTTGATATATTTCCATGGTAAATGTAAACGTGCATTATCATTATGAAGACACAAACTATATGTAAACCCGTAAATGTTGCGGAATGTGATTGTTAAAAATAGTAAGAAAAAGCCCAGAAAAAACAACAACACCAAAACAATTATATGATTTTTTTTTTTGAATACTCATATTGTTTCTTTTCTCTTTTTGGACAAGAGTTGAAATATCACTATTTTGAGAGGATTCATTATATAGAAAAGCCAAATTTTGAATGATATGGCTATTTTAAGAATACTTGGGTTAAAAAACAAAAAATAAAAATAAATAAATAAATAATAATAATAAAGTGAGAAATACACAAGTAACAAATACAAATTTTATTCATTTAAAAAGAGTTTAAAACTATCAAATGATTCAGTTGATGTGTTTTACAAAATAAGGGATTATTAAATGTATAGATGTTTTGAATGTACTAATCTTTAAAAAAAATCTATTTGTTATAACGTATGATTTGGTCATGTGATGCAAACATGTATTAATATCTGTATTTATGAATATATGTATTGTATTGTGATCATGCTATGAGAAAGGTGTGAATGATTGGAAATAATAAAATTAAAAAAAACCAAGCTGCAATAAAACCAGCACGCCGATCGAACCGCACCACGCGGATAATGAGTTTATGCGCTTCGCAATCGCAGCCGGACAGTGTGTTGTTTTGGAATGATCGCGGTTTACATCGACTTTTGAAACAAAAATTCACTTGAATGTTATCTTAATTTGGTCATTTTAGTGTTAAAGTTTTTCAAAATGAAATTGATGAAAATGAAGTACAATTAAACGATGTTCTTATTTGCATTGTCTATTTTATAAAAATGGCGTTCAATCCTTGGTCGTTGTTGAAAGGGATTAAATCATGTTTCCGCGTATGTGCATCACCAATCTACAATTTCGTTCTGCGTATGTGCTTGTTTATTTCACTCGGCCGTTGCCCTCGTGAAACATGTGAAATAAACCATGCTGAAGACGCGAACGCCGTAGTAGATTGTTTAGATGTAATGCACATACGCTAACATATGATTTAGCCAAGGCCCTGTCACATAGTAGCGTACTAATTCTTTTCTGGACATTTGGCAAAGTCCAGGTACGCTCTAATTCGCGGCCAAAATATGTTTCTTAGCGAACTCCTGACGTTCCTGTTCCTCATTCGTATAGGAACGGGTGTTGAGCGTATATCTAACGTCCATGTAGCGAATGACAACGCATGCGTATCAACAGGTGGTAATTGGGTAGTGAATTGGTCAAACATTTGTGTATGGATGGATGATTCTGAACATAACAATAAACATGATTCAGTTTTGATATCGCCCAGTACAGCCAAGGCAGAAGTAGATGGAGAAGAGGACAGCGTGGCAGGACGATGTGGACCAGACCAACAGAGCCTGTATCCGGAGGCGACGACAGTTCGGATTGTATGACCAGCTTATGCCAAACGTATCACGAACAAATAACAACTTACATAAACGTGTCACAGGGCCTTATCGTGACATATTTGGCATACTTTGTATTCGTTAGCGGTACGCCGGGGTTTAGGAGAAAAAGAATGAGCGGGTGACAACGTTGTGATTAATACGCTATGTATACGTTGAGCATTTGCGTAAACGTATATTTTTAGGGCTCGTTTCAATATGCTCTATCACAGCTTTCCCCAGCTTTACTGGAGAAAGCTGTGGGTTTTTGTTGATAACACTGAATTTCACTCATACACACAGCTCTCCAAAGGAAAGCTGGGGAAAGCTGTGATAGAGTGTATGGATATGACCCCTTATTTCGATTTTATTCGGATATATAAGTTTTTCAAAATGTAGACAATTCACGCTCATGATTTATTAATCGGAGATTCTGTATAATTTCCATTTGTATTATTCTTCTATTATTAATAGATATAATGATTACAATAATCGTTCACACTTCTTCCTTTAAAATGACTGTTTTGTGAAATGAATACACGTTACAATTCGTAATACAACCTTAAGGTCATTAGACAATTGAATAGTACATACTTCCTTCTTCAGTCGTAGCTTCTATTGTGCTCCAACTATCATGAAGCCCAGTCGGTCCATTCACTCTCACCTTTAAAAAATAACAATACAGTCAGCATCGTCAAAGAAAATGCTTAAGGAAGTCTTTTTTAAATTTTGTGAGTGCTGTAATTATTGAACTATTGCTCAAATGTATATATAAAGGTATACATTTTTGGAAAGGAAATAGGTCAGAGAATCCAAATATTGCGTCAATTTTGACCAAAAATGTTGATTTTTTTAAGAAAACCACAAAAAAAGAAATCAAAATTCCCAAATTGCTAGATTATGATGTAAAGACATTAGCTTAGGGACAATTTTTTTAACCTCATCTAATATTTTTTGAAATATTGCCAAAAAAAGTGGAAAAAAAGTGAAAAAAGTGAAAGAAGAAAAAAAAATCACTTTTTTGGCGCTTGCTTCTTGGTCAAAATTTCACAAAATATTAAATGAGGTTCTATATCAAACACACGCTGAAAGGTTTGGTCACATTATTCACAATACCATACAATTGTTCGACTCGAACATGTTGAAGGTGTGCGTAGGTGTAAACACGTGCTACATGTTTCTCAAATTCCATTGATGTGGATAAATTTAAAATATTTTTTTTCTCTCTTTACATATTGTTCATAACATTAATTATGTTCATAATAAGAATTTTAAAATCACCATGGAAAACCTGTTATCATTTCACTAACCTCTTTCCATCTCTATCAAGTTGTTCATCACTTCATTCAGCTCATTATACTACGCGTGTGAATGAGAGTGCAGTTTTACACTTCGGAAAATGTTCTTTTGTAGTTTGGCAAACAATTTAGCTGTTATTTTAAGTTTGGTTTCAAAATAATTATACGTGTACTGCGAAATATTTGACCGGAAATATAACTTTTTAAAAAGGTATCGAAAGTTATTGGACTCCCTGCATAAAGAGCTGTTATCAAGCATATCTTGCAAATGCTGTTTGGAGGTCAGGCATATCGTGCGAGTGACATTTGGCAGTCAGGTATATATTGCGAGTGATGTTTGGAGGTCAAACATATCTTGCGAGCGATGTTTGGCGGTCAGGCATATCTTGCGAGTGATGTTTGGCGGTAGAGCATATCTTGCAAATGATGTTTGGACGTCAGCCATATCTTGCGAGTGACATTTGGCCATCAGGCATAGCTTGCGAGTGATGTTTGTAGGTCAGACATATCTTGCGAGCGATGTTTGGCGGACAGGCATATCTTGCAAATTATGTTTGTAGGTCAGGCATATCTTGCGAGTGACATTTGGCCGCCAGGCATATCTTGCGAGTGGTGTTTGGAGGTCAGGCATACCTTGCGAGTTATGTTTGACAGTCAAGCATAACCTTGCGACTGGTGTTTGACTGTCAGACATTTCTTGCGAGTGATGTTTGGAAGTCAATCATATTTTGCAAATGATGTTTGGTGGTCAAACGTGCATATCTTGCAAGTGATTTTTGGAAGTAAGGCATATCTTGAGAGTGAATATGAGAATGTTTCGATGTCAGACATATCTAGGATGATTTTTGAAGGGGGGATCAACCGCAGTGGAGTATATATAATCTGCATCTTGAACTATGCCCATATTATATGAGACGAATCAAATATAGTGCATATCGACTGATAACCAGCCAAAAAACTATCAAATTGCCTGTTGACATACAAAACCATATTATAAGAATTGCCTATAATTGATACCTGTATCGTGTAAGTCACGTGACTCGTCAGATTTTGCAGCTCATATCGGTGACTAATGACTGCCAGTGGGTCTGCTTCACTACCGCCCTCATCGGTTGGATAATACCGGATGACGTAGCCCGTTATATTTACTCCATTGCACGCGTCTGACGTAGCCGGGGATTCCCATGTTACCGTAATAGATTTAAGATCGGCATTCACTTTATTCAAGTTTAACGGTTCACAAAGTCCTGAATTCGTATACAATGACAATATAAATATAACATTGAAAACAGACCGAGTCATAAATAACATACAATAAAGCGAACGTTGGTTTCAAAGGGAATGATCTTTTCTGAGCTCTCCGAGGAATGGGGCTGGTGCAATTCAAAACTTCAAATAACATGAATAATGTTATCATCGAATACTAAGCAATATGACAGCTATACAACATTATGGTTCTCTGGTTTAGGCCTTACATTTTTGTAATCGAGTAGCCTAATCTTACTCCCTCAAAACAGCTTATTTAAAGAGTTTCTAGTCAAATTTTAAGGATCGTTTCATAAACTCTGAATGTCACTGAATACAAGTACAGTCATATACCAATCTTTAAATTGATATGCCGAATCATGCCAATTTATTTTATTTCGAGAAGTTACACACGTAGTTTGTGTACTACTCAATGTGTACAGTTTACAGCATCTCGTGCGTCTAAAATAAGAACCATTAGAGCTATGCAACTCAAACTTTGGAACACGACTTTTTTAAGTATGACCTTTCATGTAGAATAGAAAACTTCAAGTTGAAAATCGGAACATCTACCTTTAAAGTTAATCATTATCTTTTATTGCCATTTCAAAACTATGGTCGCAACCAATATCAACGCATATCGAGGATTTTGCATTTAATTAATTTATAACATATTATTAATGCCATATCCAAGTGCTAATCCAGGGAAATAATACAATCGTATTCTTTGTTTGTTCATTATAATCTCATAACATCAAAGTAATAATGCAAATGAAAGCGGATGGGAAACAGTGTCTAATAGGTCTAAACTCAAAATTAATTTTAATTGATCTAACACCTCATTATATTTATCAACTTTTTAAAAATTTGAAATGTGTGTATTTATATTGTTTATACATTATTGGTAGATACGACATCGTTTTGATATTTAGTAAATAATTTGTTTCACGTATGCCACCTATGCATATTTAGCCACATTATGAGTTTGTTTGTTGTGGTGTGTTTTTTATGTGTGTTTTTTCAGTTGAAAATCCTAGACAAACATCTTAAATGCTGTTTTAAGACCAAATAATGCGTGAAATATAATGTCAAGACTGACAATTTTTTAAAGAGGTGAACTTGTTTTTAAGATAATTAAAAGAACAAAATCAACGTCAATACAAATTACTTGGCATAATTATGTAATACCCTCCACACCCTACATTAGTAGTATGCGTCGTTCTTAAAAATCATGCACTGTGAATACCCCTGTGAAGGGTATAACAGAATTACTCCAATTACTTGATGTGGCAGATCTCTAGTGCTAAAATCACAATCATTTTTCACATCGCAGTTTCAGGTAACATTATACATTTTGGTAAATAAAACATTTTAATTTTCTGTAAAGTTAAGTAACGGTAAAAATTATTGTGATATGGATGTTATATCTGATGACGATAGTAATATGGTTGCTATCTACTGAAGAAAGCAATGTATATAATATATGGGTGCTATCTACTGAAGAAAGCAATGTAATAGGCCGCTATCTGCTGAAGAAAGCAATGTAATGTATGGGTGCTATCTGCTCAAGAAAGCCATGTAATATATAGATCTATCAATATCAATGCATACCAACCACTCTCCACAAGATTTAGCAGCGTTGCTTCCCTCCATGCTTACAGTGTTGCAATGCCAGCTCAGTGCCCTTTCATTGCCGACTGCCAGCACGTTCTGCTTGCTAAGACAGAACCTCATCCATGCAGCCTGGAACAGTGTTTCAGACAATGTTGTTGGCAACATCCTAGAGGAAGAACTCCAATCTTTTAAGGGTCGTGTTAACAGACACTTTCTCTCCAACTAGTCAGTGTATGTTGGCTAAGCTCTCTCGATGTAAATGATTTCCAGATATTATTTTTCTTCTCTTAAGTTTTTTGATGTTGTTCTCTATTTGTGAGATAGGCTTTTACGACGGGTATTCATAATATAAGTTAAACGTTTAACGGGTTCGCCGTCGGACAAGTTTTAATCGTCAGAATTAGCTCTGACTTCTTCAGGATCAAATTATTATAATATTAAACAAAACATAGAGATTGCCACTTCTCTTGTTATCATCATTTGGGCTGCCCCTTGCCCGATGATTTGAGAGTAGGTGCCCTTTCCTACTTGTGAAAGAATTGGTGGCTCTGAAAAGAGCCGTTCAGATGGATTGCCGCTTCCACTGAACACGTCAAAATTTATATCGTAATTGCGTAATTGCGTAAATAACAAGATATCAAGAGCTATTACGCTAATTTGCTTGTTGGCCTGTAGACCTAATATCTAAATACCACAAACATGGAGATAATGTAGCTAATTCGCTATCAAAATATCATTATTTCAGAATGTCTACAACATATCGAAAACGTACATAATGCGCATGGCTTCAATAATGTTTTAATTACCTTGACAGTTGACTCCATCCCAGCCTGGACGACATCGCCCATCACTACATTCCCCAGTGTCATTAAGACATGACACACCTTCAGCACAATGGCACTCAGATCGGCAGTTGGCTCCGTATTTGCCTAGTGAGCAGGCTTTTATATTAATTTTTTTGAATAGACACACATAAAAGTTTAACATTAAAGTAACTACGAGACGAATCATGTGAGGTGATATCTGTTTTGCTATTCAGTCAATAGTTAGGTCACCCAATCCCTATATGAAAGCTATGAAGATTGTTAAACGGGGTCAGTCGTCACAAACATGAACAAACACAATAGTTAAACAACCTTGCTATTGTCAACAATCCCTACATAGAGGACTGCAGTGCAAATCTGTACGATGTGCGCCATGTAATGTATATGGCGGATTTCATTCCCTGGTATGAAGCTATGAAGTTTCCGTGGTCTTCGCTATCTCCAAGCAGATAGAGCAATACGTACATGGACTTTTTTGTAGACGAGGGTTTATTTCATGATTTGATGAGGTTTATAATGAGTTAGGATTCCTGTAATTTCGAAGACCACAGATTTTCAAAACGTGATTTTTTTCAACATTTTATGGCATAAATTTGGTCACAAAACCCGTTTAATACTGTACATTTTACCGTTCTGCAGATGTTATTGACCCTCCTCTAAAATTCTACATGATTTTAACACGTTTATCAGTTTTTGAGATGCCCAAATAGACCATTTCCCAAAGCTATTTCTAGCAAATATTGCAGTCACTAAAGACTCCATTGTTTTCTTGTGTTCAACAAAATCTGACATGCAGCGTGACCTCTCTGCTGACTGTATTCACATATAAAAGGATTCTGCGTGTAAGTCGTTAGAGGAAACTGAGAAGAATCAAAATGCTTTCACCAGGATTTGCACGAGGGGCTTAACCCCGAGTGAAATTTAACGCCATTTTACCAACGCCTCCCCATTACAAGTCGATCGGTCTTGTAATAAATAATAAATCTGTCAGCTTGTTTGCCGTACTTTATCACAGCAACATAATACTTTTATGTTATAGCATCGAGCATTTTTATTTGTTATTGATACTGTTATGTTTCCGGACAAAACAACACTCACTTTGATTACAATCTATTCCATAGTATCCTGCCGCACACGTACATCCAAATGGATGTGGAAGACAGAATAGTTTCCCTCGACATGCTGCACTGTGCGGATCATTGCCATCCTTAGCTGAACATATTATCTGTCCATCTTGGCCCCATCTGTTACTTCCATGAACTGTTGAAAATATTTAATTTAAAATCTCATTTCTTTTGTTGCGTTAAACATTGTTTACCTACTATTATACACATGCTTGTTTGTATTTGATTAGGCTTAATACAGGCAGTGGCGTAGCCAGGTATTTTATATGGGGGGGGGGGGGGGGGGGGGGGGGGGGGTGGAGCGAAAAATGAAAGTGAACCGACAGTGCAGTGGAATTTTCGTAAAAGGTTTTCCCACATTTGTTTGCAGCCACCTCGTGAATTTCACGTAAGGGGTGGGGGGGGGGGGGGGGGGGTGGGGGGTGGGGGGGGGTGGGGGGGGGGGGGGTGGGGGGGGGGGTGGGGGGTGGTCAAAAAATGTCGCACGGTCACACAAAAATCGTACAGTCCTAAAAATAGCACCTTCAGCAAATAATAACCAATCCTTCTGGTTTTCATCAGTTTTCGGTGTATAATTTTCCTTTATTTAGCCCACTGCTGTATAAATTTGGAGACTATGTACAAATGTTACGACTCATTTACTATTTTTTCTGTTAGGGGGAGGGGGGGGGGGGGGGGGGGCAACTGCCCGACAGTGCCAATCTCGACCGACAGTGATCGAGTCTCAACCGACACGACTCTAATATTGGGGGGGGGGGGGGCGGTCGTTTGTAATATGTTTATATGTGCAAATTATGTAATATGTACATAGTGGTTATTTATGTATATGTATGTATTCTTAATTATTATTATTTACCTAATTGACACTCCTGTCCACTGAAGCCTGGAGGGCATACACAAAGACCTGAACGATCATCACAGACACCGCCGTTATAGCAATGAGGACAGATATTACTACATGCTTGTGGACCCCATCGTTCTGCAGGACATGCTGCAAATAGAAAATTATATAATGTTTGTGTCCTAAGATTAGAAAAGCCAATGAAAAACATCTTGTCTAACCCATGTCAATTATAAGTAGTACTGTAGTACCGTGTATTACCCGTATGACTATGGTCTAATTTAAAACGTTATTCATGTTTTCCGTGATTTGGTGCATTAACCCTTATCTTTCCAGGCTATATCAGGCTATAACATGACTAGCATATATCTGTGTTACATTACAATTTATTTTGTCATGAACATTATTTTGTATGATAAATGGTCACATTATAATTAATTTTGTACGATAAATTGTCACATTATAATTCATTTGGTATGATAAATTGTCACATTAGAATATATTTTGTAAGATTATTCAAATTTATCAATATTACTCGGACACCCTGTTTGCTTGCTTACAGTCATAGTGGATAGCCAGTTGTCCAATAATTTGCATGTTAGAGCTCCTCGATACTAATTTTTATTGTTATGAACCGCCAGGTATTAACTCAGAGAGAATTACACAGCAGCAAATATTGTAAGTTACCCTAATTATGATTATGTTTGTAACAATCTAATACATATTTTATTTTTAGCTTTGGACATGCATGTAAAATGTTGATTTCAAATGCTATCTCTGAGCAGAACAAATCAACTAGAAAAGTGATTGCCGTTCAGCAATAGTATAGTTATTAAATTATGGGATCCCAAAAAAAGGCCGGAAATGTCTGAGAAAATAATTATCTCCGGAAATAAATCTTTAGTCGTCAATCCTATTGTAAATTATAAGTTTGGTGTCAGACAATAATAAGGTATTGGATTTCTCTATTGGTTTCGTGTCGCATGTTAAATCGTCACCCTATTTCAATAACTGCCTAACTCACTTTTTAGCTAAATTTACTTTTTTGCACAAATCACATATCCATGACCATAAATGCATCTGCTGTTATGACCGGTGACACTGTTAGAGGTTTATCTCTAAAACAGGTGTTTTAACCAAAATGGTTGTTTGAATATTTGAAACATGTTTTTTTTGTGTTAACTCAGAACTAGAAAAAAATGAAGTAGGCAGTTGTCGAAGCAGGCTGACGAAATAAGTATGTCCATGTATGCTTGACAATCAGTTAACATACCTCTTACAATTAATTGCATTATTGCATGATTGCCGGTGCGATTCCCTCCCGGGTAAGCGTAACATTCGTAAACACCAGCATTACTCGTTGTAACATTGGTTATGGTATGGATTGTCTCTGTAGCCCACATCTCGTCCCCATTGTTGTGTCTCCATTTAATTTGACTAGTGTTAACGTGCTTTTGTGGAGTCACAGATAAGGTCACGCTCTCTCCCAAATTCGCGGTTACGGTGGTCTCATTTGGAGTGACGTATCCTGTAACAAGCAATTTGATTTTGTGATTTAACTATTGTGTCATCAGCTGTTCGATGTTCAACATCTTCTATATTCTACTTTTACGTCAATAATCAGCAGGATCCATAAGTCAGGATGTATCGCCGATAAATTGTGAATACGTATGTGCAGAATCATAGATGAATGTGAAGCTATAATTATGAAGGTGCGAGTAAAAACCAGGGTGTACTTAGATGAACCTGGAAACTGCACCCTTAAAGTTTATAATACTATTCACCGGGTGACCAATCAGCAGGGCGCTCTAGATCTGCAAGTTCGTTAACCCTAACTCAAGTACACCACACGGCAACAGA
Source organism: Ophiura sarsii (assembly GCA_035610835.1). Classification (NCBI taxonomy): domain Eukaryota; kingdom Metazoa; phylum Echinodermata; class Ophiuroidea; order Amphilepidida; family Ophiuridae; genus Ophiura; species Ophiura sarsii. Next base: position 13,875,124 of record CM069447.1, on the reverse strand, counting down.
TTTATTTTCCGACCCCAAAATTCACCAGAAAGGCCACGCCGACCCCCGGGATTTGAACCACGGACCTCCAGCACCAGAGCCCAGATCCTAACCACTACACCACGGCTCTCAGTCACACTCGGCTCAGTATATTCCTGCCTCCTTATATAGTTTGGGTCCGTTTTGTAGCCCAAAAACCTGCACGCCGCCGGGTTATACGAGGGTCATTCAATAAGTTCTACCTCCTACCTCATAACTTGGCTAATATACAAGTATGAAATAGTCATATATGTCACGATTGAAGCGTTGAATCTCAGCTACAAAATTACATAGTAGATTGGTCTGAATACTCATTGTACTTTTCTGGATATGCAGTAAAAAAACAAACTTCCATTTAGTGCGACGGAACGGGTATAAAACAGCCAAATGTCTCCAGAAACATTACGGTTCCGTGCCCGGTATAAAATCCAACTTTCTTGACCACGTCTTTGATGACATATCCAGGGTAATAAATTATCCCCTCTTACACCATTTATCTGATTTATTTTACACCAACTGTGTCTTGCCAGCATGGTGCTACCATTTCCACCGCTATCCTAAGCATAGCTCAAGGCTCTTTGGTGTTGGTGTAACTAGAAGCCATATATACTACTTTTGAAAATGTTCTTGTGCAACAAATTCCAACTTTTAATTTCAATTTGTCATAAAAAACTAGTGCTATATCATATTTTATAAAAACAAATGTTCAAATTTCGAGAAAAAAAATCACATTATATTATCCAACGAGCAGATTTTAGTTTTAAAATAGCCCAAATCGGCGGAAAATCACCACGTGTGGAAATAGTCATGTGGCAATACTGCAGCAGCCCCTCAGGCTGGTTTCTAGTTCCACCGCTGCCACACTCAAGGTCCCCCAGCATGCGGTAAATGGTGTTGGATGGATCAAACTTGGGCTCAAACCTTACAGGCAACTGGAATGTAATGAGTGCTATTCATTTGACCAATTTTAAGAGACAAAATGTACCTATCGGTCAATTATAATCGTTCTAAGTTACTAATGTCTCTTGAACAGACTTTAACCAATACTAGTGACTGATTTCTTGGCGGAAAATGCCCTCGTTAGCCAGAACCAGACCAGGACAGCCACCAATGTTAACCCTACCCTAGAGAACCGCTGCAAAAGTCATATTTGCTTTTCATAGGACCTAAGAGATCTTCATTATACAGGACTAAATGGATAAAATTCCAGTCTCTCGAAGATATATTTTTCTATCACTGACTACCTGATTACCTATTCTAAATGTTGCATATAAGGAAAACTGATAACGTTACTATCATGTTAAGATTTAACATTCGAGGCATTACTGTGGCTTGACTTGTAACAACGAACATGTGACTGAATATCAGTATTCCAGTATGCTAAAGGCGTGTCAATACCTTCGAAATGATATTAAACTATTTGCAAGCTACAAAGGTTAATATTGCCTACAATCTGATTTATACATGATAGTATAGCATTATAATAAGAAATCTTCCATTGTTTTCTATTTGCAATATTTAAATCGGGCGGTTATACCTAATCATACAATACGGAGAGAACGAAAAGAAAAAAAAGTATTTATCTTTGGGGTAGTTTTCCGTGTCCGTTGTCCAAAATCTCTTACTGGCTTTGATTGCATTTACTATAAATGTGTAGCTATGATTCAAAGCTATAATCATGACAAATGTCATGAGGCTGACATTCATATTAGCGATGTTATGAGTGAGGAGGTAGAACTTATTGAATGACCCTCGTAGAAACATTTTCCCGCCCAGATGCCGTGTGGTGTAGTAGAGTTACACACATAAACTTTGTTGAGTCACTTGACCCATTTGGGTGCGTTTTTCATGAGTCAGGTGTAATGGGACTCACTTGTGAAAGTAGTGAGTCAGAATAATGAGTCAAATTACTCAAATCATTTCAAATAATGAGTCAAATTAGTCAAATAGGTTCCGACTCATTCTCAACAGATGTGAATTGACTCACAAGATGTCAAAAATGAGTCAAGTTCGACTTTTGACCCATTCATCGAAAAAATGAGTCATGTGGTAATAGCACTGACTCATCCTCAATAGTTTCTAATTGACTCACTTCACATCGAAATGAGTCAAGATCGACTTTTTACAACAGAAAGTTGATCTTGACTCACTCGCAACAGTTTTAATTGACTCACATGACATCGAAATGAGTCAAGATCGACTTTTTACAGACAAAATGAGTCCAGTTCGAATTTGAAAGCGAATCAGTATTCTTCAAATTCAGTGCAGACAATCACCGAGTACCGTGTGATGTAGCACAGTATTGTGAGATTACGTAGAACAAAGTTTTTATAACAGCCACTGTGCAACCTTCTCGGTTCGGTAGTCGGCAGTCGGCAGCAGTGACTATTGTGGTACAGTTTTAAGCTTTACATGACAATTTTTCTGTAGCGTTAGGGAATTGATAGGCCTATTTTAGAACATTGTTTACAAATTTGTAAAGCTTTAAGCTTACTCCAATTGTATATAATTGACTCTTGTGGATGTTGTGTTTTGCTTGAACTACCCGCACATGTACATGTGTAGTAATAATAATATTTTAACCGCTGCTGCAGCCCAGATTTGGTCTTCGACTAATTAATAGGCACGGGTGAACGGGTAAACCGTAGCATATTTCAGGTAAATTTGTGTGAGATTAATTAGGGGAGAGAGCACATCCTGACATACTTACTACATGTACATGTATTTTAGTTCAAGCAAAACAAAACATCCACAAAAGTCAATTATGAGACAAATTTGTAAACAATGTTCTAAAATAGGTCTATCATTTCCCTAACGCTACAGAAACATTGTAATGTACAGCTTAAACTGTACCACAATATAGTCACTGCTGCCGACTGTCGACTACCGAACCGAAAAAGGTTGCACCCCCGGGTTGCACAAATGTTTAAATGAGTCAATTGACTCACTACAAATGAGTCAATTGTCTCGACTCATTAAATATAAAATGAGTCAATTGACTCAGTAAAACTTAACGAAACGTGTCAATACACGGACAAACTGAAAACTCACCTGGATGCATCACAGTGACTCATCAAAGTTTATGTGTGTAGGGTTATTTGAAATATGTCTATTCATAGACCTTCTGACAGGGAGGGCCTTTTGGGCGGTAAATACCGTCATTTACCGGTAAATACAGCTAAATGCAAGCTTTTGCATAAACAGGGTATACTGGGAAATACCATGAAATACTCAAACAATCACAGTTTTAAAGCCTTATTTACATTAAACCATTACAGTTTGTTAGTTTTAAAATGAGGCTACACATGATGAAATAAGGCCTTAAAGGTATATTATGTGATCTTTCCAGGGAACGCCCTCAACATCGAAAAAAAATTGAAAGCAGATTTTCTTGCAGATTTACATTTCTGATCATAAATCGTACATACATTCCAAGTTACGGGGCGATACGATTCTTAATTACTTCAAAATCATGGTTTTAGAGTGAAAATAAAATGTCGGGATAACACAACAGTTTATATTTTCACTCTAAATTCACTCTTAAACCACGATTTTGAGGTAATTGGGAATCGTACCGCTCTGTAACTTGGAATGTATGTACGATTTATGATCAGAAATGTAAATCTGCAAGAAAATCTACTTTCTAAAATAAATCATGAATAGAGGGCGCTCTCTGGAAAAGGTCACATAATATGCCTCTAAGGTTTGGATAGAACTTAATACACATAAACTATAATGTTGTTAATCGAACGGCATTTTGGACGTTTGCACGAAAGTTGAGTCATAGAAGGGGGTCCACAATTTTGTTACCTCCTTAAAACGAGGATTTTGTGATTCCACTCACGCGTTGCATTGTGGTTTAGTATTGAATCAATGTTGGTACTCACAACTTCAGGTTTTACGTTATGTTAGGTATGGTAGCCTGCTAGCAAACTCGTTGCTTGGTCTATGATATACATGTACAGTATCAGTGTATGGCTAATAAAGAGAGCTCTAATTGTAGAGCTAGTTATTATGTAAGAGCTCGCTTTAGCGCTAGCTTATAAATTAGGCTTTAAATGTGTATTGTTTCACTACTTTTCCTTCGTTTTTTCTTCTTCTCCGGGGGGGGGGGGGGGGGGGGGGGGGGGGGGGAGGGGGGGATTTACTCACTATTCCCAGCTGCCATTACGATAGTTACAATTCTCTCCGTAATACCATACTTGGTAGCGTTGCAATAGAATGCACCGATTTTTTCACTCCCAGCAGAACCTGGTAACCATAATAGATCAGCAACCTTTTTCCCATACCGATGATCTTCCTCTTCGGATCCATTAGGTAAACCATAACCTGTGCCTGTGAAGGACTCTCTTCCAAACTGTACATCAATGTCTGTATCTGCACCACTTTTATATCCACCTCTTTTCACTCTATCATTTCGGTCACTATCAACTGTCGCCCATTGTGCGTAACAGGTCAAGTCAATTATTTTTTCTAAAGATGACAAGAAAACATTTGTGTTAATTGAGGAAATCACATCGGTTTTTCATTTAATATTTTATAAACCTGAAGAACCACATTTGGAAAGATGTAATGTGGAAATATATATTTTCAAGAGAGTTCCTGATATTCGAATGTAAATATAGTTAAGGTGGCAGACAACGCCCCCCCCCCCCCCCCCCCTCCCCCTCCATACTATGTTTCTGAAATAAAAAATAAATAAATGCTTTAAACTCATATTTACTTTTCTAACGTTATTGTGATAAACTATAGTAACTAAAAGAATGGTGAGAATAATTGTGTTAATTGAAAACTAACACAACTGAGTCAATGTTTTAGGTACATGTTACATCTGACATCAGGAAGAAACGCCAACCAACCGTGGGGTAAGGGGGTGGGCGGGGGATGCAGCATGAAACCGGCGTGGGGTCCATGAGCAAATCCCTGATTTTATTAATTTTACAAGCCCGGAAGATTCTCCATTTAGTGGGTCATTTTGCATAGATCAAACACCTTATCAGATGATACCGTAAGATTATTTCTTATAACAGATATGAAGCTTTGAATAATGAGATATTTTTCTGCATTATCAGTCAAAAAATGCATGTAATGCAGCTGCTCGGGTCAAATTCTTTCTTTTAAATATTGCCTATATCTTGGTAGATACTGTTATTTTCATACAAAAGGTAAATGTTTTTATAAAAGGGACATTTGAAAATATTCATGTCCACTTCATTGCCGTTACATCAGTTATTTAACGTATAGTTAGAGAATAGTTTTAACCCTTTGCAAAGTTATTAACTGTCTATTGGACCCCTAAAACGGATACGTTATTACATAATTGCTCTATTCGGTACTGTATTAACTGGATAGAATTAGTTTTTATTTACAATTTATTTTGTTAATGGTGCTTGATATGACACGCGGAGACTAGAAACTTGATATAGCTGGAATGGTTCCTTCTAAAGGTATTCCAATAAACTGCGCATGCCAATTATCATTTATAAATGTCTGCACATTGAGTTTTTCATCACCATCAGTTGATCTCAGTTGAAAATTCCCATAGCGTTACACTGCCGATAATGAGCTAATTGATATTCATGAGGTGATTTACTACAGCGATTTTATTGGAATTCTGACCTGCTCGATAAAATCATGAATTGTAATGCTTTTAAATCTTGAATCTAAATAGGAAACATGAATTTATTGGTATAAAATGTACAATGAACACAATGAAATGGTAATTGGGTCTGATGGTTTTTATTACTTTGTCGACAACACAGTGATAACTTGCAAGCTTCCAGGGGGAGAAATACTTTTGCGCGGCAGTGTGCAATCTATGGTGTTTTGTTGTAGCTCTGTAGTTCTATAATGATTACAACATTTAACTGATATCAATATAACTATCATTTTCAATACCATCAGTTACAATTACAATTCTCATGGTCATTATAAAAACATATTTTGCTGATCATTATAGATATTTAACCAGTATTTTTATTTTTATTTTGCTGATTATGCTATGAATACAGAATCCAATTTATCAGTCTCACGACACGTAGCACTATACTAAAAATAGTAACATATTATATGGTTAATACGTTGGCAGCTGGCCACTGGTAAGCCGTTTGATAAGTAAAACACCACAATATAATATTGTAGCCAATTATCCCTATCGACAGCCAACATTGAGCGTGTTTCTACTGGGGCACTGCAAAAAGTAAACTCAAATAAACGCTAAGATTTAATCGGTAAGTTTTTACCCCCCCCCCCCCTGTTTCTACTCGCGAAAAGTTACCGCTAAGTTTATCGATCCTAGTCGATGGGCCACAACTTTTGACCTTTTGTAATACCAACCAATGCCACCGCACCTGAAAAAGATTGCTTCACAATGTGTATAACCCAGCGTGACACGGTTCACGGTACAAACCGTTAAGAGTAATCGCCTTACTGTTTCTATTTGGGTTTATTGCCGATTCTTACCGGTTCCAAACCTGGTTTGTGAAGGTTTTTGGGATTACCAAAAATACCGATTCTTAGCGGGTTCTGCCTGTTTCTACTGGGAAAACTTACCGTTTATTAGCGGTTTCTTCCCCAGTAGAAACACGCTCATTTTGTGTATGAATTTGAACACCCCGCAGTTGACGCTTCAAGGTTTCGCGCACTTTCACAACTCGCATTCAAATTTGTAAACACGCTTCAATTAACTAAGAATTACCTATTGTTGACTTGTATATACAGGGTGACCCAAAAAAATGTTAACACTCCGGGCACATAAGATATCTTAAAAGGACAGGAACACACGGGTCTAATCTTGATGTATTATGAAGGCTGAGTAAATAAGCTTTTATTTGCATTTTATTGCGTTCCAATTGGTTATTTAGAACGGGAGATATGCTTCAGCAAACATGAGGAAGCAAAATCGGCTTCGTCCAATTTGCATTAATTACAACTCTTTTAACACTTTTATCGTATCGTTTCGGAAAACGACGACTTCTAATAAAAAATCGCTCTGAGTAATTCAAGATGTACTTATTGGTAATACATGTAGTAAATTTGAACACAATTGGACAAACCGTTACCGTAAAAAGGTGCGCGCAAAAGTGCTTTTAAAATCCAAGATGGCCGCCGTTACCATGGCAACGGTGTCCGTGACGTAATTTTTTTTCGCTTAAAATGAAAAGTCTTGCCCAAATACATCTTCTGACCAAAGTTCAAGTGTATAGGTTAAGTACTTTGAAAAATAGTATTTTCATGTTCAGTCTCCCCTTAAAAGCTTTACTTTCATACTGAGAGGATTGGACCAAGCCGATTTTGCTTCCTCATGTTTGCTGAAGCATATCTCCCGTTCTAAATAACCAATTGGAACGCAATAAAATGCAAATGAAAGCTTATTTACTCAGCTTTCATAATACATCAAGATTAGACCCGTGTGTTCCTGTCCTTTTAATGTATCTTATGTGCCCGGAGTGTTAACATTTTTTTGGGTCACCCTGTATAGCGTCAAGCTTTAACTAAAATCCATCACAAGTATGATTGGTGTATTGATAAAAGGTACGCCTCACCCATAATATTACCTAAATTAGCAGCGTATTTCAAAGATGAATTTTGAGCTCAATTTAGTGGACAATAATGTTTGCAATTTCTTATTACATTATGAAATTCTCGAAGTTGCATGAACGATAATGTATTCACTAAACAGTGCATTCGTGCTTGATTTTCGCTCTCGGCCTGGCATTCATGCAACGCCATCTCGAGCGAATATCTAGTGCGAATGCGCCGCATTAATTATCCTGATCAGAACATTCTGGCAGGGATACTATTAATTTTGGGATAGGAAAGTCCTATACTAACGCACGTAGCGAAAACGGTTCCGTTTGCATAAATTACATAAATTATGGTAATCATCGGAATGTGTCGGTGACCGGCGTTTAACGCGTTTAACAATGTTTAACCAGGTTTAACGTAATATTTGGTCGGCATAGGTTTGAGGGCGCTGTGGATTTACACAGACGACGGTGGCCACGCGAAACCTAAATGTTGAATACGTAATGAATAACACGTAATCGCAAATGTTAATCTTATCATTTTGACAAATTCATCATAATTAGAAGAATTGTCATCGTTAACCGGGCGATGACTGTTAAAAATAATTCAAAAAAGTGCTCTCCCGTTGACATATTGGGTCGTCTGAGAGACGCGTGGCCAGCGTCGTGTCGTCTGCTGCAATCACGCCTGATCGGTATAGCGCCACCAGTTCTATGCCGACCAAATTTTAATTAAAAGTGGCCTCCGATCGGCAAGCTCAGTGGCAACCCCTGATTCTGGCATGAATCTGGCATCGAAACAAGGAAGTTAAATCTAAGCTTGCAAAACCGGATCGCATATAATAAACTCCTAATTTAACGAGGTTGAGTATTAAAATGGGTTACTACTTTTACGGCTAGGTCTTGACTTTCGTGCATGGTGTAGACAAATTACTAATTCATTCATTTACATAACTATATAATGTGTTCTATTTGATATTTAATGTCTCTGAACTGATACATTACAATAGCAATTTGATGACGTTATTTAGGGCAAAGAGTGTAATAGCCTGTAGAAATTAAGTTTGATATTATTAATACAAACTGTTGATATCGTACAATAACGAATCAAAATCCCATAATGTAATGTTTGAAAAAATGTATTACAGGAATTTGAAAATGGCACTTACATTCTTTTTAAAAAGAGCGTATTTCAGTAATTAATTTTGATTTCTGGTGTCAACAATGGTGGATATAGCTTGTACCTTAGCATATTTATAACGAAAATATGAAATTTGAGGGTTTCCGGTAAAAACGTAGTTTATTTGTACTCCAATCAAATTTTGACCACTAATACCATAATCTAGGTATTTTAAATGATATTCGGACAAAATTGTTTGCTTAAATAGTTTGATCCCGACGAGGTCAAAAGGTCAAAAGTTGATAATGTATACCGAAAATAATACAAAATTTATATTTTTGATATCAAAAAGAGCATATTTTAGTGGTTTTATCCCACAATCAATTTTGATTCTTGTGTTACTATTCAGGTAGAACATTATGTAAGTTTTAATATGGTATCAAAACGGTGTCTATAGCTTGTTCAATAGCATATTTATAAGGAAAATACGAAAATCAAAATTTAACGAGCGTATTTTAGTGGTTTTAGCCCTTTAAATACATTTGTGGGTTCTATTCAGGTAGAACTTGTGTAAATTATAATCTGGTACCAAAACGGGGTATATAACTTGTGCATTATAATAGTATATTTATAAGGAAAATACGAAATTTGGGTAATTCCCGTTTAAGATGTGATATCTTTGTACAAAAATAAATTGACTACTACTAACACCATAATATAGGCTTTGTAAATGTAAATTTTCGGATTCAGCACAAATATCCGATTTGTTTTGTTTGCCTAAATGTTACGACCCCTTGGAGGTCAAACGTTGATCAAACGAGAATAACATAAAATTTGTATTTTTTTATCAACAAAGCGCGTATTTGAGTAATTTTACCCCCTTAAATACAATTAATTGACATTTATGTGCTCTTATTTAGGTAACTCATTATGTAACCTTTAACTTGCTAACAAAATGATGATTATAACCTGTACATTTACATATTTTTGTACACGAATCAATTGTTTACTGCCGAGACCGCAAATGCGGCTTGTATGGTGTCAATATTCAAAGACTGACCCCAACATTTGCTTGACCGCTCTCAGTACATTATAAAGTGTCATTGCTGAGGGCCAATTAGGTATAGACTTAAACGCAGGGGTGTTTTGGGGTCTGAATAAAAATCTAGAAATATTTTTCCCGGCGTTATATTTCCTGGTACATTAAGTGCCATTGTCCCTAAAAATCAAGTTTTTGTTGGCAGACACAAAAATATGAATTTCCATTATACTTTGGTCATTGATAGACCTTTGGTCAATAAACACTAAAATGGATTTTTTTTTTTTTTTTGCCTTCGTTGCCATGACAACGACACATATTAGAATTTTCATGGTTTTTAACAAAATTTTCAATTTTTCAGAAATTCAAAACTGCTAATTTATACATATCATTTTGAACAAACAATACAACCAGGATTTTATTTGCATTCAACAATATAACCATACATGTCTCAACTTTCATTCCGTCCAACAAAAAAACTTGTACAAATTGTATTGTGGGCTATACCATTATTTGAAAAAGGGGTGTTTTTCATAATAAATCGTGTGAAAAAAATACACCTACGTAAATTAATCACAACTAGCAAAGTAGTGGTTTTTTTGCATTCACCTTCTACAAATGAAAGCTTGAGGGATGTCTGAATAATAATATGTAAAAATATCCATGGGTAATTCATACCTGTTGAAACAGTGTTGCCAGAAAGTGTTGACTTTTTCCAAAAAAAAATCGGTATTACATGGTGTGAAAATACACGTTTAATTTCAGCAAACTATTTAATAAATCATCCTGTTATGTCTAAAATAGAGAACAAGTATTTTTGGATCAGGGATAATGTTGCTCATGTTTCAAAGTGCATATTAAAAAAAAGTGTTGCCAGGTAGGTTGAGTTTTAACTTTATTCATGGCAGAACAGACTCGTAGTAAACAAACAGAATTCTTCTTAAATCTGCTTTTGACAGCTACATCCATTTACTGTATCACTATAAGTGAAGTTTATTTACATTCATGTGTGAATAACAAAAGGTCAAGACAGTGTTGCCATGTTAGTGGAACTTGTTAATAGCCTTTAGATGTGTCATAATAATGATGTGATCGCATATGATCATCAGCAATATAAGTAGGAGTGGGCTATAATAATAGAGGGTCATTTTTAGGTCATAGTTTCAGATTACGCTTGCTACATGATTTTTTGATGACTTTATGCCTACTGACAACATTTTCAACAAAACAATTGAAAGAAATGCGAAATCCAGGGTACCCCGGCCAAAAAAACACAAAAAGTCGGCCATTTTGGAAAAAACAGACTTTTGATCATAACTCAGTCATTTTTGGTCTAATTTATTTGATTTTGGTGGCAATACCCATGTGTAAAGGTACAAGATGTCATTATATGCTGGTTTCGTCTCATATAACCCCTTCTAGACAATGGGCCATGCATGTTTTATTCCTTCAGAAAACCAATCTAGCACTCCCCATGTAGGTCACAGATGAAATGTGGCTTAAAATGAAGCTAATATATGCCTGATCAATATTTTACCTTATCCCACGTTCGTAGGTCGCACGTTATGACCCTAGACCTCGATTTAGGGTCAAAGGTCACATGTGTTTCAATGAGAAGTCAAAAACTAAATTTAACATGGTAAAAAAACTAAACAATGAGCCATTGACTATAAAAAGTATGTTGTATTGTTGGGATAAGTGTTTTAAACAAAAAAGTCAAACACAACTTTGATCGTAGATCAATAGTTTTTGAACTGTGACCTTTTGAAAAAGACAAGTTGGCCAAAATAGGCCATTTTGGTCATTTTTCGCAAAATTGGCACAAAAATGACATGTTATCATCATTAAAAAATATTTTTGACTCAATATGAATTGATAAACCATGTTATAATGTTGGTTTATAGATGAACTTTACATTACAAGACATTTCAAAAGTCAATGGTGTCCGCATGCCATGGCAAACAGCTTTAATATCCTTCAAATTCATCGAAAATTGGTCAAATTTGAGTCAAATCTAAAGGATTTGAAGGATATTAAAGCTGGTTGCCATGATATCAGCATACCATTGACTTTTGAAATGTGTTGTAATGTAAGATACATCTATATACCAACATTATAACATGGTTTATCAATTCATAATGAGTCAAAAATTTTTTTTACATTTTAATGATGATAACATGTCATTTTTGTGCCAATTTTGCGAAAATATGACCAAAATGGTCTATTTTGGCCAACTTGTAATTGTCAAAAGGTCACAGTTCAAAAAATATTGATCTACGATCAAAGTTGTGATCGACTTTTTTGTTTAAAACACTTATCCCAACAATATGACATACATTTTATAGTCAATAGCTCATTTTTAGTTTTTTTACCATGTTAAATTTAGTTTTTGACTTCCCATTGAAACACATGTGACCTTTGACCCTAAATCGAGGTATAGGGTCATGAGAGCACCACACCAAATCAATGCGCAATTCGTGTAATGCTGTAGTAGTTCCGGAAAAGCACGAAGACTAGGCTTGTAAATGTGAGGTTTTCGGGCAAATTGTTTCTCCGGGGATGGTATGTTTGTATTTAAATGAACGAGTGGGACCTATCCGTTGCACCTACACTGATAAAATACGATATTTTTAATTTATCGACCTAAATAGTGCCCAGGGCGTAAGCACCTGCCTAAATGGTGAACAGGCATGCCAGAAAACGTGAAAAAGTGGGGGCGCTGTGTGCAGGTCCGTAGCGGAAAATTTAGCTTAATAGCCCCTCATGAAACAAGGCTTAAATTAAAGTTGAGATGTTACTGAAAATGGTCATAGGTGACAAGTATGCAATAAATGTAACCGGAGGGTAGAAAAGGTGTCTTGAAATATGGCACTTTTACACGTATTTCAATGAGAAAGATATTTGGTGTAGTGCGCCCTCATGACGTGCAACCTACGAACGTGGGATAAGGTGAATTTGTGTTTAGGGATATATTTGCCACCTTTTGGTAATAATTTCATGTTGTGCCCAGAGGTGGACTACAAGAGTGAAAGATACAGACCATCGTCCCATAGTCTATTCGTTTTCTTGTAATAGCTGATTTTGGTCAAATTTGGACTGTGAGGGCTGCTTTGCAAAAAAAAGTAGCTATCGCATTAATAAAAATGAATTTGAATAAATGAAATGTGTTAAGAGTGTGTCGAGAAACATTGTCTGAAGATGTGAGCATGCTACCTCTTTTCGTTTTACCGTGGCATCCACTTTAAAATCACAAGAACGCGTTAACAGCACTTCCATAGGATAGTACAGGGGTCAACGAACTTTCATTAGTGTGTTTCGAAGGAGACAATTCAAAGATGTTCAAAATGGTGTAGCTTCAAAACAACAATGGTATTTTACTCAGATTTTCAGGAAATGCCTAAAATGTAACTCCTATCATATTTCAACATTATAATTTGAGATGCTACGATGCTAAAGGTATCTTTTTTAAACAGCGCCCTCACAGGGCTATTTTCACTAAAAATGCCATTTTCAGGAAAACGAAACATCGTCATGCGATAAAAGTTGTGTAAGATTATTCTATGTCCCAACAAACATGGGTATTGCCACCAAAATCAAATTGATTGGACCAAAATGATTGATTTATGATCAAAATACTGTTTTTCCAAAATGGCTGACTTTTTGTGGTTTTTTGGCCGGGGCACCCTGGATTTTGCAATTTTTTTCATTTTTTGTTGTTGAAAATGTTGTCAGTACGTATAAAGTTATAAAAAAATCATGTAGCAAGCATGATCTGAAACTATGACCCTCTATTAGCTAGATTAAGCATAATAAATATAACAAAACATCAAGAGATTGATTTAATTAAACATGGAATATACCATGTTTCAAAATAGGGGTGTTTAAGGGATATTTAATCAAACTGAGCCTTAAAAGGCTCTGTTTGTGGAGATATTGACTCTAAAGTTAGCAGCATGTAGACTTATATTTATAAACTGATATAAACTCAGAAGTTACCACACAAACGGTTTGCGCATATTATGTTAATACTATACTCAACATGGCATATGTTGCAATATTGCTAATTTGAGGTAAAAAAGAGAACTCTGGCAACTTTAACAAGTACATTTCATATTATTTTATTGCAAACATTCACAAACAAAGTAATATCTTCAATATATCTCCTAATCAACGCTTATATATATATGTAATTCACTGTTTAATTGTCCGTTTTTCGATAATAGGCATTTTAAGATTTTTCAAAAATACCTATCTTTCTGGAAACACTGCTGCCATAATTAAAGATTACCCACACTTTTCTCATTGGAATTCAATTGAGCAACATTGTAACTCTCTACATGCAAAATATCTTTGAAAAAAAAGTGCCACTTTCAGGGTTAACGGTGATTAGATTTGGCTAATAATTGATAGTTTGTAAAAGGGACGAAACACCCCTATTTGGAAACATGGTATAGTCCAATTGCAAATTCCAAGATTTTTTTTTAAAATATGGATTAGTTTGACTGTGGACTGCCCTTTCATATATAAAAACAAGAATTTGTTAAAATTATTTTGTATGCTACAAATGTGAGATCCAAGTTGAGCTAAAATTAGCATTTAAAACAGCAAAAAATGAGAAAAATCATCAAATTAATGGAATTGCCCGTTACCATGGTAACATACATGTGACACCAATTTTTTTTCCATATTTGTTGACTTTGACCATAGGTCCATCCATGCACAAGGTATGAAGAAAATTCATATTTTTCAGTCTGCCACATTTTTCAACATTTCTTTGATTCTTACTGAATATGGTTCTTAATATGCATGCGGCACCAGCATCAACATTTTTTGGGACAAACGGGAGGCAATTTTTTTTAAGTGCGAATCTATTTGGATCAGGAGGAGAGGCGGCACCAATCAACAAAAGCACCTTATGAACGGCGACGAGGGGCTTCATCATCAACATCTGATGATGTCATCAAGAAACAGACAGACTAGAAATCAAAACAATCCACTGAGGAACACAACAGATATGTTGTTGAAACCCGTATGGAAAAAGTAGTAAGTTTACATTTATAATCCATAATTCATAATCATCTTATAAGAATCGTGCAAATGATCTGACATTAGGAAGGTCTCTGTAATAATAATGTTTATATCGTGAAACTATACAGGAGTTTATGTAATTGAACTTGGTGCTCATTAATATCCAATGACTCAAAATGTACAATCTCCTTAAAGTTAACAAACCATGAGCTACTCTAGCATTTCTATATATAGTTTAATGTGGAACAGACACTAATTTAATCTGATTTAGTCAGATGTACATGTATCAAGTATAACTATAGCATTCATGTTTCACTCAGCAACAACACATTGGTCATTACGTCTGATGATTCAACGATATACTCACCTGGTGTTGATGACTCCACGGAGATGAAACATACTGCACTCAAAATCAAACTTAATATAGAAAAAAGTATTGAGAGTATAAATCCTGGCGACATTATTGGTGAAGCCATGTTGACGCCTGCTCACACAAGTGAGTTATGAAATTATTCGACTATGTTCACAGAAGTGTATTATATCAGGATATGTAGATTTAGTAGACATGAATGCTGAAATGTGATTGGTTAATGTCTCAATGAATATTTTCCCGTATTACCAGAGTGATTTATCATTATACTCTAGTAATATGAGCCCGTATTAATTACTAGAGTAATTTGATCACTACTCAATATTAGCTCTGATTGGTTAAATCAAGGTTTGGATCGATCCATTATCATTGTTAGGGGTTAGAAGTGGCGAAAAAGGGTGGCCGGAGGTGTTGGTTTTATGGATGTGGGGTGAGGTGGGGTGGTTGATAGGGATATGGGGGTCTTTTTGCTGGTTCCCGGTATTTGGATTTCGAGTTCTTTAAGTGCTCAATACTATGTATGTTGGAGGAAAGGTGAGAGGTGTGGTAAATGAGGGTGAGGTGGGTTGACAAAATGACCTTCTCAATAGTTCCTGGTATCATTTGGGTGGTTCCCAGAGTTTTGGGTTCTAAGTTATTTAAGTCAATACATATATCTTAGGGTGAGTTGGGAGTGTGGGGAATGAGGGCGAAAGTGTGGGTCTATGTGGGTGGGATGAATAGGAAAAAAATATTTTTGGTGGTTTCCATTGTCATTTTGTTGGTTCCCAGTGTTATAGGTTCCACTCTATGTAAGTGCTATATAATATAAACTTATGTGTGGTGTGGTGGATGTTTTGGGGTTTTGGTGGTTAACATTGTCATTTTGGTCGGAAAGAATACAACGCTGCCAAGAAGAATATTACTGAAGGCAAAAGCCCCGGCGAAGACGAGATCCCACCGGAAGTTCTCAAAAGATGTGACCTGGATGATATAATTCTTAACTTCTGCAATGATGCGCTTATAAATGGGAGAAAACCAGACCAGTGGTCCATACTAAATCTCATCCCAATTCCAAAGAGTGGAGATTTACGAGAAGGAAAGAACTATAGGGGAATCTGCTTATCGTCCATTGTAGCAAAAACTTACAACAGGCTGCTCCTTAACAGAATTCGACCTCACCTAGACCCGGTTCTACGAATCAATCAAAATGGTTTTCGCCCAGGTAGATCAACAGTGTCTCAAATTCTGGCATTAAGAAGGATAGTAGAGGAAATTAAGAACAACAACCTCATTGCAGCATTGGTCTTCATAGACTTCAAAAAAGCATTTGATACCGTCCATCGTGGTAAGATGTTGGATATATTACGAGCCTATGGTGTACCAGAGAGGCTAGTGGCTGCCATTGGACTTACATACCAACAAACCAAAGCACATGTTACTTCTCCAGATGGCATCACTAAGGACTTCGAAATACAAGCAGGGGTTCTTCAGGGTGATACACTAGCACCGTTTTTGTTCATAATCATCCTAGACTATGTACTGAGGAAGGCATTGGCAGGAAAAGAAGAGCAACTAGGCTTCACACTTGTTCCCAGGCAAAGTAGAAGAATAGGGCCGCAGACAATTACAGACCTCGACTTCGCAGACAATCTCCTTGCTGACAATCTACGGGATGCAGAGGAACTACTACATCTGGTGGAAGCAGCTGCGCTTACAGTTGGTCTTGGGATGAACGCCAAAAAAACAAAGGCAATGCTGTACAAAGAAGCTCCAACACCAATTAAAACACTGGATGGTAATGATCTTGAAATCGTCCAAGACTTCAAATACCTTGGTGCCTGGATTGCTAGTAGTGAACAAGATTTCAACATAAGAAAGGCTCAAGCTTGGAAAGCCTGTAACAGCATGACAAAAATATGGAACAGTAAACTCCCAAGAAACCTGAAAATAAAGCTGTTTACCACCACTGTTGAATCTGTTTTGACCTATGGAGCCGAGACTTGGACACTAACAGCTAAAATGAGAAAAGCGCTGGATGGTTGCTACACTCGCCTCTTAAGAAAAGCACTTAATGTATCATGGCAATCTCACACCACCAACAAAGATCTATATGGGAACCTGCTACCAATATCAGAGAGGCTAAGACGGAGGAGATTAAAATTTGCCGGCCACTGTGCCAGAAGGGAAGAGGAAGCAGTCTCCAAAGTTCTCCTGTGGCAACCCAAGCATGGACACAAGGCTAGAGGACCACCACGAAAGAATTACATCAAGCTTTTATCAGAGGATACAGGACTAACTAGGCAGGACATGAAAAACTGCATGCTTGAAAGACCAGTATGGAAGGCCATCACAGAAGTCCGTCCCTTCGGGACGCCTTAAGCAAGCAAGCAAGGTCGTACCGGATGTTTCCAGTTCTGAGCTGTAAATACGCCATAAACACATCATGGGTTGTGATGCATAATGTGGTGATGAGGGTGGGCAAAAATGGTCTTATATGTGGTCCATAATGTCATTTTGGTGGTTCCCATTGTTTAAGGTTCCATGTTGTTTAAGTGCTAAATATCTTGGGTGCGCCGACAGTGTGATAAATGAGGATAGGAATTGATTGACAAAAACCCCGGTTTTAGTGGTGCCCAGTGTTTTGGGGTTCCAAGATGCATCTACTAAAGGATTCATTCGTTACCCTCTGTTTGTTCCTACGCAATACGGAAAATATCTATGTTTTTTTCCCAATATCACATACCGCTATCGCCTCATGTGATATTGGAAACAAACCATAGGTATTTGTCCGTATTGCGTGAACAAACAGGGGATAACTAATAATATATCTACAATAAACGGAGAATATAATCAACATAGCTGTTCAATGGAAATCCCATGGTTTACAAATTATTTTTTCAAATGATTATTAATCATCCTTCATCAAAAATAGATATTTTAATAGTTTGCGTATCATTAACTATCAATGATCTTAATAACAAATACTACATTTCAGGTACAGTTCTCATCACATAATAGTCATAATGATTACACATTACAGGTACAATGTAAATATCTGATTACAGTAATATGTGTACATCGTGTTTATATATATATATTTCATAGCAGTAATGGAAATACCTACATGACTGTCAACCCGGGGTAGACAAGCATGTGTCGCAGCTCTTTTCATAATATTGTGTGTGCTGATCATAATAATATTGGTTTATTCCGTAATGCTTAAAGAGATTAAAATCGTGTTCTGGCCAGTTCACCCCTCGCTAGTCTAGTGGTAAATGCTGAGGTCCATGGTTCGATTCCCACTAGGATCACTTTTTACTGATTTATTTGCTTTTGTAAAAGTTAGGATTAGAAATATATTCTAAGACCAAAAAGTGTGATAGTTCCTACCTAGACAGCCCGGGTTGATTCTAAGTTCACAAAGTGTGTAGTTCCTACCTAGTCAACCCCGGGTTGAAAGTCATGTTGGTATTTCCATTGCTGCATATCTTATAATATTATATTAATTAAAAACACCGACTTTACTTTATAACACATTAAGGTCCGTTTTTAAATCGTTTTTTTTTCTTGCGTATTTTTAATTGGAATCTTTTGGTTTGTTGTTTTAATTAGATAGTAATTCATTCAGTTTTCTAACTGTCAAATTAAACAAATGGAATATTGGGTCTCTTTTAGGGTTGCGTTATTTATGATTCGAAATGTGTATATTGCATGACGCGCCAGGATGATTATAAAGTTGGCTGTATCAAATTCAGGATCGTCAATTTTCCAGCCACACATTACCTTCTCTAGAGCTATTTTCAAAGTTGTCCGTGGTGCATGGGGTCCCGGCCGCCGAGAACCGCTCAAAGGTGGATTCAACCTTTAGCGTCGCATTTAAAAGAAGTGATAGTTGAATTTTTTAGAATGACGACTCGGAGTAGGAAAAACCTAACTGTAAAGAACGACGGTAGCGCGGGCATCTCGAACGCTAACGGGTCAGCCATGGCTGACCAGTCCACTACAAATAACACTGTAGCCAGCAGCCCCGCCAACAACATGCTCAATACAAGTGCTATTGAACAGACAGCAGAGCAATCACCCGTGGCGAAACCAAGTACTGCTACGCAACGTGAACAATTTTAGTCAGGCGGGGGATCTACTATGGTTTGAGCTGGACTAACATTACGTTAGTCGAGCAAAGCCGGATTAACCTTACATTAGTCAAGCTAGCTTGACTTACTTTACGTTAGTCAAAATGGACACCATCTGGACTAACTTAAAGCTAGTCGAGCGACTAGCCTAACCTAGTCCAACGACTAGCCTAAACTAGCTAATAGAATGGACTAACATCAATCTAGTCGAGCGACTAGTCCAGCAATGCTGGACTAGGCTAAAGCTAGTCAAAATGAGCGCCATCTGGACTGGCTTCAGGCTGACCAATTTAAGTTTTCAGTGTAGGTAGAAATTATTTGATTAGAAATAACAAGAGATGTTAACATTTACTTAGGTAGAAAATATTCTAAAGCTATATTAACGAGACCGAAAATCAAATCCGAACAAAATAATACGATTTTACCATTGATTTACTTACTAAAACACGGTGGGCCAACCTACTCTATATATAGAGGTCTTTGTATATAGATCATTCTAAGTTAGAATGTTAAGAATGATAGTTTAAGATTAAGTTTCCGTGTGAATCCATAGTATTGGATCAAATCAACTTTTAAGCATTTCCCCGAGCCATTAATCTTATATTAGAAAGCAAGAGGGCTTTCTTTTTGCTTCGCCTGAAATTCATATACTTGAATATAATGTTATTTGTTTTAAGGAATTAAATAAACAGTCGCCTTCTTCGATTCGTTCTAAATAAAGGAGGCAAGTGAGGCCTTCTAACAGTTTTCATTTTGAATATCTGTTTTACACACGAAAGCCGGATCGTTTTTTTTAATTTATCTAAGATATACTTTGTCATAAATATACAATTCTGTTTCCAAAAAGAATGTATTTTGAAGCCTGAGACAAAAACAAATATGTATAATCATCTAGTTTATTACAGAAGGTACATTTGTTTGATTCGATTAATTTCCATTTATGTATATTTGTTTTGCTTGGAATTATAAAGCTGATGTGTTCATATTTACAACGATACCAAATGTGAAGCAGCAATCCCTGGCTCCAGTGGTCAGCTACTTGCTTGAGAACATGGGGAGGTCACAATCTGAATGTGCCAAAATCAACGCTATCTCGTGCTCAAAAGACTATCTTTGTCGTCTGTTCAATGAAGTGTTACATTGACCAATACAGTGTAGTGTGATGATCGATTGATTTTTAAGCACAAAATAGTGTTGATTTGGGCAATTTCAGGTTGCGACCTCCCCATGTTCTCACACAAGTAGCTGAATACTGGGGGAGTGATTGCTTCAAAGTTGGTATCATTGTAAAGATGATTACATCAGCTTTACATGGATATATAACATTTAATGAACATATCCCGCGATATTTGAAATTATTGTGCTTGGAAAAATATTCCAAACTTTTTTTGAGCAGTTTATTATAAATTAGATTAAACTGAAAGTGACCAATCTTGTTTAGAAATCTATTCTTCAACAGTTAGAAACTTGTTATTGGCCTATTATTCACTTACCATTTTCTATCTGCCCCACAAGTCACTATCAGTGGCATATTGCCAGGTGGAAGGATGCAGGCGGGCAATGAAGGGTCATACAATTACGGGGAAATTCCCTACGACCACATATTTATACTGATCATTTTTAATTTGGTGTAAATATATAACCACAAATCCTAATATAACACACTTATGTGAACATAGTCGAAATATGACGTTCCTGGTGGGTGAATAACATCTGTTTAGTGAGGTGAGGTGAAGGGAGAGGCGGACCAAAAACTCAATAAAGGTCAATACGACAAGGCCAAAATGCTGGACTGGGATATTTTAGGTACCATCGTATAACCCCTCAGTACTGATAATTGACCCGAGCTACACTACACTGCACTATATTAGCGTAACGTTATTGCTAGTAATGCTTTTTGATTGTCATTGAATTTCAGATTCTTTCAACAAAACTTAAACCAATCCTTAAACACTCACCATAGGTGTACAAACAACAGTATTGTTGACATAAGTCAAAAACAAACCGACAACAAGCGCAATTTTAAAAAGGCCCATAACTTTGGCATTTCATGGACAAAGAGGGGTTGCACGACCACGGAATCACTAAATTCAAGTTTCTGTTTCATGTCAGGCATCAATTTGACCATAACAGAAGTTGACAGTTGGCTCTTTTTCACGCCCACCGAGCAAAGTCCTAAACGTTTACCACCTGCGCGGGAAATAATGTGCCATTAAAATATTAATGACAAACAGAAAGTAGCCATAAAATGTGAATTGTTCTACCGAAACTAGACACAATTGGGCAAGATATAAAAATTGAGTTAGTAATTGATTATTAAAGTAGAGATATTCAGCTTTATAATGGTTTTTTTTTTTTTAATCGGACTTCCCAAAGCGGAGTTAAATCACTTTCAAGTTCGTCTTTATGAAAACTCCAAACTGAGATATCGCCCTTTAAAGGTACTTCTTACAATGTACTTACGATGTACTTTAAAGAAATATTAAAACATTAATTGCATTTTTTTTATTTTAATTTTTTAATCTGAAACTTTAACAATAATGTTATAAACACTCTGAAGATTAATTACTTACAAGAAACTCAAATTCCCAAAAAATCACCCCCAATTAGGTTTTGGGCTATTTCTCAGTTAGGAGCTCTGCCCAATTCCGTCGAGTTTCGGTAGAACACGTCACAACTAACATCATGGGCACGGACGCGGGAGGACATTTCAATATATTACTGTATTAATTATGCGTCTCCTTACCACCCTGTAAGCGAATGGATACTTATGGCGGTTTCAATGACCGCGCGTAACAACAGCAAAGTTGCACTATGTATAGGAAATCATTGATTTGTGTGTGATTACTGTCATAACTGAGGTATATGGATGAATGGGTCTGGAGTGATTGCGGTATAAAGGGTGTGACTAGCTGTGAAGATTAAACTTTTTTGCTGATTAGCTGTGAGTCATTACACACACATTTTTACTGCGTTATCACACACAAATCAATGATTTCCTATACCTGGTGCAACTTTGCTGTTGTTATGCGCGGTCATTGAAATGGCCATAACTTTAAAAGTATCCATGGAAAAACAAGGACAAAACCGTATTGGATATACTACAAGCTTATTTATGCTATTACGGAATAAACCCTAATTGTAAACTATATTGGCTCATCTTCGACGTGTAAGATGTTATCTTAGACGTCTAACCTTACACGTAATTGTTTATACTATGGCCGATCATTATTTGTTTATACTATGGCCACTCATTTGCTCATCTGTAGCATCATTGCATCAACAGTTGCCAGTTTCTAGACTGCAGCCCTACCAGCAGTGAGAATTCTACAGCCCACTGCGACCCATCAGCACCTGTAGCCGGTCTTGCTACTTTTTACTCGCACATCTTTGTTGATTGCACCCTGCACATCGGCGCGATATGAATGATGTCTATCCTTGGACAAGCTGAAGCTTACTAGGATGTAACATTGAAGATTGAAGACGTGTGAGATGTTATCTTAGACGTCAAACCATACACGTATTTGTTTATACTATGGCCACTTATACGTATGATATCGGTGTCACTAACCGGAACTGTTTCCCAGTTTGTAAACTATTATTTGCTCATCTTCGACGTGTAAGATGTTATCTTAGACGTCTAACCTTACACGTAATTGTTTATACTATGGCCGATCATTATTTGTTTATACTATGGCCACTCATTTGCTCATGTTTGACAATGTGCTTATTGTCTTATTGACCCCCAAAAGCAAAGTTCAACGACCTCTCCACGTTTTGCTCTATATCTCAGTAACCACACATCGGAAGTGAGACAACCTATACATTTTTAGAATCCTTGTGCTGAGACAAACAATTTGGTATGCTTGTCAGCTTAATTGAAGCAATTTGATCCCCCAGTATGGCGGCCATATTGGAAATTGGAATTGGCCAATATGGCTGTCCCAGAAGGCTCAAAGTTTGGCATCCATCATAAATCATAAGAGTATGGTATGAGCAACATATGAGCCCAATGTAGTGCTTTTTGAAGGGGTGAGTGCGTTATATGTCGAACCTTTCAAAAAATGTGTCTGATTTTTAATGTTTTATTTATGTTCATGTTTGGTTTTAAATGGCAACTACGGACCCTTTTAAACAGTCAACTAGCTAAACATTATTTTATGATGGTTCATGAACCCTAAACAAATACTATGAAATTGAAGACAAAAATAAAATAAAACTTCCGATGTTTTAAATTAGCTTTATGCAGCCTGTCAAATAGTCCACGCCTAATTATTGAAATTCAAATTTTAATATTGGAGGCTGGGTTTGTGGGCAGTCTTTGGTTTGGAACAAAGTATGAAATTTCATTGCCGCTCATGTCAATGCGGTTGCAAACTTATGAGCTTGGAAGGAAGTATACAGGCGGTCATAAAAGTTGGAATGACTATGATAACTGTTCTCTACAGACTGATAACGACAACATTATACTCCAAATTATAAACAATTATATAACATTTGACAAAGAATAGTGTTTCCTATGGTACAAACTCCATAATATTATTGGTTTTCGAAAGCAATTTAGTTTGTGTTTAACCAAAGAGGTCATAAATGATTTGGGTCAGTTTCACAATTTGTTTAGCATTACATTTTTGTTGGTAGTACCATGGAATTGATTGGCTTTTATGCAGGGATAAGTGAGGACAGTAAAGGGGGGGGGGGGGGGGGGTGGGGGGTTGCGTTGAGGTTGTTCACATAACTGGCAGAAAAAAATCGCAAATCTACCGACGGAGGGTCGTGTTTACCGACGGGGTTATTTCAGGGAGTGGGGGGTTGGGGGGGGGGGTGGGGGGGGGGGGGTTGGGGGGGGGGGGCACCGGACCCCCTGGACCCCCGCCCCCTGTACGCCACTGAATCGACACAACTTACTCCCGCCAAGTTCAAAATAGTCCCTGGATGATTGCACGAACAAACGACCTTAAAGGTATACTCAGAGATGTGCTTGAGGCTGCGCCCTCAATTTTGATGAAAACTGGGATGTGTACATTTTTACAAATGTATAACATGTATGAACTTACACTTGCAAGGATTCAGAAAAATCAGCTCTCTTTGTACAACAACACGTGAATTAAAATATTCATGATTCTTGCACCAAATTAAATATAATATTGCCAGAAACTTTAAAATGACACCAGTCTTGTTGAATTACCATGTATTTTACATTTTGTTTTGTGCTACTTTATACAGGGTGAGTAAAAATGTCTAGAATTATATATTGTGCCAGAGATGCGATCTGTGAAAACCCGCCACATGGTGGCAATTTTCATGTTGGAGATATTTATATCATAAGAAAGCTAAAATTGTGCTGATTACAGAAATGTTTCGATCATTTTTCTACGATCACTACAAAAAAGTTATGAGTGAATGATGATTGTGATGGCATAAAGAGCAACAAAACAAGAAATCATGAAAACAGGCCAAAAAAACAACAACAACATAATTCAATAGAATAACATTATAAGGTTAATATTAAAAGTGACTTAATTAAGTTTTTAAAGATGAAACTTCATAAAAGATGATGACACAATGTATTGGAATTTAATTTTCTTTAAACAAAATCTAAAAAAAAAAAAAAAACATTTTTTTTAAAAATGTACCCATAACCCCTTGTTCACATTTTGTGACATCCGACGGGTTTTCACAGATCGCATCACCTATTAGGTTTCAAAGAATTTTAGTTGGTTAACATTGGTTGCAGAAAACGTGTTTTATGCTCAATTACATAAACGAGTACATTTTAAAAACCGAACAAGAATTGTGATTTTTGTCTAAAAAGCTCTATTGAACTTCACTATTGAATAACGGTGCACACTCTAATCCGAGTATCCCAAAAGCCCGATTTTATCTTTGATCTGCTGAATTCATGAAATAATGGCATTGTTTTGTCATTATTTTATATTTAATGTATGGAAATAATATCTGAGCAAGTTTGATTGGTCTTATTAATTAGCTATTGTGCCTCATACATGTATCCACTCGCTCATATATATATATCAAGCGTCATTGAGTACATTAAGGGATTGAATCATGTTTCAGCGTTGTGCATCACCAATCGACAACGGTGTTCGCGCGTCTGCGTGGCCCGAGTAAAATAAACACGCAGCACGTGCAGAACGCGATTTGTCGATTGATGATGCACATACGCTGAAACATGATTTAATCTCGTTCAACAACGACTAGGGATTTGAACGCCATTTCATAAATATACAATGCAAATAAGAACATTGTTTTAATGCAGGCCTACTTCATTATTAACAATTTCATTCAATTATCAAAAAACTGAAATGACCAAACTAACCTATAATTAAGTTCCTGTAGGTTTCAAAACTCGATGAAAACAGTTGGCATGGTCATTCCAAAAACAACACACATTGCGACTGCGATCGCGTATCGCGTGAATACAGTATCCGCGTGGTGCGGATCGATCGGCGCGATGGTTGCCCATATCAGCGTTGTTTAACTCAAATCGACAACGCTTTGCTACTGTACCTAAGGTATGGGGGAGTTGTTGAATACTCAATATTTTGTTCGGTTTCAAAAATGAGTTACTTTACCAAAATAGTCATAACTGGATAACGGTACCATGAAATGTTGTAATTCTTTTTGCTGATAACAGTAAATAACATATCATTTTCTGGTAAACAATTATTATAAATATTTATTTTACTTTGAGTACAGTGTTTTTTACTCACCCTGTTTACCTACTATGAGTAGGCCTATAACTCCTTCTTAAAAATATCAAAATATAAAGTTGTTTAGAAATATCTCTTCTTTAGTAAGCTATTGCATGCTACGAATGGTCGATTATTGAGGAAGTTACAATCAAAAATGTAAGGTAAAGTGCTTTTTTTTCATTTTTTTTACATTTTTCTTTACAACAAGGGGGTGAGAACACGTCTGTTGCTGCAGTATTGATCTATCGGAACCATCGGCCGACTATCCACATCGCGTTACCTACCGGTGGATTAGCACAACCAGTAATCAACCTTTGCCCGTAACTGAGCACGCGTGCAGAAAAGCAGAATGTGTAAATGGAAACCATACTTTATCTTACTGTTGGTACTGTAACTTCCTTGATATCAAACCATTCTTCACATGTGATATCTCAAACTAAAAAGGGTACAATTCTCAACAACTTTATAGCTTGATATTTCTAAGTTAGGCGTTAGACTTTTATATAGAATATATTCACATTTATTAAATCTGAGTGACCAAATCATGATAAAGCGTCAATTGGTGATTATTTTGTCAATATTCGCCTCTATCACTGGTTTTAATATACAAAACCGATGAACTTTTATACATCAAAAGGATGAACCTTCTCTTAAAGAAACCAGGACGAAACAAGACACATGAACTGCTGCAACTTTCAGACTTATTGTTTTAAAATTAAAGTTGTATTTAAAATGAATTAAAACAGCACAAACTGACAGCGGCATATTATTATAACTGGTCTATGAAATCCAGTAATGTCAAGATCACCCCTAGGTCCACCATGTAACATAGCGATATAAAACAACCCGTGGAAAAAGTGTACTTTAGGTCCCATATTCTGGACTGTACTAGTATCGCCCGATACTGGTACAAAGTCAGTGTCCTAGTATCAGCCGATACTGGCACATATAAAATAATCCAGTATCGGGCGATACTGGAACATAATTATGTACCAGTATCGTTCAATACTGGGAAAAATCTCACTCGTATCACGTGTACCGGTATCGCTCGACCTTTTTTGCAGTAACATCGTGCCAGTATCGACCGATACTGGCACATTTTATGTACCAGTTTTGAACGATACTGGTATACCAGTATCTGGGACCTAGAGTACCCTTTTTCCCACCGTCACGGTTAACAGATCAAGTGCTTTTGAAGCTTCTTGAGTATATTGTATAAATATAAGGTGTCTGTCTGCACTGTGTACTATTTACTTTATAATAAATAGATGAAGCAACCAACGTAATAATGATACTGACTGTGATGTTAGCGGAGCACTTCAGTTGACACGTGTCACACAAAACGACCCATTTGTGCAGATTGCATTCCCTGGCATAATGTGGGGTGGTTCTGGATTGTTATTACTGGGTCACCATGTAAATCATCAAAAAAGATCAAATAGGAAAGAACGTAGTTCGGAGAAACTTCTGGTTGTATACTTGGAATGCGGAATAAATATCCCATTCATTGGTAATAATTTTTAAACGGATGGTTTAACTAAGGATGTCATATGAATACGAACTGACAATAAATGCGGGATACATGGGTGGACTTCCCTCAATGAGGACTTGGGGAGGGGGAGGAAGAGGGATAATAACTCCCGTTCTTTGACCCATATTGAGGTCACGTGTCCTAAATAGCGGTACATCACTATCCTGAAAAAAAAGTCAAATTGGTTTGACTGGAATGTTCAGGTCCCGTAGGTCACCGTTTAATAACATGACATCAATTGTAATTTGTTTTCAGGTTAACTTAAAATAGGTTAGTGCGAATTCCTTATCTTACATGTACTTAGGCAAGGTATCTATACAGGATGACAACATGTTGCGAACGGTGTAATAGTATACGAATAATGAATGTTTATGAGTGCAATGGTACGAATATTTTTATGGGAGCCGAGTTGAATGGAACATTGCATCTTTCACCGAATGAAAATATTCGTTCCATTGCACGAATGAAAACATTCATTATTGGTTTTATACAACACTAAGCAAATCTACCATCTAATTACGTAAATCTTATTACGGGCGACAACCCGTAAATCGCGTTTAAGGCCGAGCGGCTTACCGTGCAATGTATCGTAGGGGTCGATGCAGGGCAAATCGTGCGATGGAGCGGATATTTAATCACACGTGACCTATAATCCTCCTATGAAATAATAATGATTTTCTTAGGTGTTGTATAAAGTATAATAGCCATGCAGGGCAAGATGTGTGATCTCACTGATAACAACGCACATAAACGTATACAGTAGCTTTTTAAAACAGAACTATAAATCAACAATCTGACTTTATAGATTTGATCGATCAATATTACGTATACTTGCGGCCAGTAAATACCTGATCAAGTATTTATCACAAAATAAGTCAATACTTGTAATTACCAGTGGCGTATCTGGGATTTTTTTCCAAGGGGGGGGGGGGGGGGGGGGGGGGGGGGGGGCAAAGGATATTTTTTCCTGGTGAAAACCAGTTCGACCCGACAGAAATTTTCGTAAAAGGTTGCCCCAATTTTTTTCCCAGTCAGTCACCTCGTGAATTTCACGTAAGTGTGGGGGGGGGGGGGGGGGGGGGGGGGGGGGGGGGGGGGGGGGGGGGGGGGGGTCACAAAAAATCGCCCTCCCCCCCCCCATTTTTTCCTGGTGGGTAGGTTTGCATTTCCTGCTGAGCACCTTCAGGGGGCACTGTGCCCCCCTGCCCCCCGGCTGTTACGCCACTGGTAATTACGCTTGACAATAGTTGAATGCAATGATGGATTTAACTGCAAATGTTTCCAGCCATCCCATGCACAACTCTATTACAATCCACACACGAAACCATTTAATTTTACACCGCATGCAACATGTTGTCATCCGATATGAAGACCTCGCCTTAATTATAACTAAATAACAGCGTCAAGGCAAAAAACATTTCTTGTGAAGTTCATCATGCTTAGCAACTCTACAGTGCCAACGGGGCTTTTTCTCAGGATGGAAGTGAGGCATACTAGTATAAATGCACAAGAAATCTTCTTTGGTGTAAGGTTATTTGATCATAACTGATTACACATTTCCGGCCGTGATTAAAGGATTAATGTTAAAAAAACAACTTACGATCGTCTTCTAGAAATCAGCGGCCATCTTATTTATTTCAAATGCTCACGACTTACTAAATATCTGTTCGATCAACTTAAGCGGTAATACATTAATAACGAATTGTTTTTTCCAAATAACATAGCTGTAACATACCTGTACACTCGGAGGCAATATTATTTACCGTAAACAACATTTGATACCTTTACGGAATATTAAAAGCGTAAAGTATACATGATGAGACTGATTGGGTATACACACAGTGTTTGGCCAAATGTTGTTTACGGTTAATAAATTCGCCACCCGGAGATGTGACTAGAGTCAAACAAAAAAATCCCCGAATGTCCTCAAGTCAAGTCATGTCAAGTCAAGTCAGGTCAAGTCAAGTCATGTCAAGTCAAGTCATGTCAAGTCATTTCAAAACCCTGGTTGGCTCGTTTCAAAACAATTCATGTTAATTTACTAGGTCAAGTCCATTCAAAACGTTGATGGCTCATGTCAAGTCGGGTCAAATTACTAGGTCAAGTAAATAACAAACACTGGTTGGGCCATGTCAAATCAAGTCAAGTCAATTTACTGGGTCAAGTCAATTTAAAACACTGTTTGGTTCATGTCAAATCAAGTTACGTCAAATGAATAGGTCAATTCAATTCAAAACACTGGTTGACTGATGTCAAATCAAGTTTAAGTCAATTTACAAGGTCAAGTTAATCAAAACTACTGGTTGAATCATGTCAAATCAAGTCAAATCTATTTACTGATGTCAATTCAATTCAAAACACTATTAAGCTCATGTCAAATCAATTCAAGTCAATTTACTATGGTCAAGCCATTTCAAAACACTGTTTAGCTCATATGAAATCAAGTAGAACACTAGCTGGCTCATGTCAAGTCAAGTCAATTGTCTATTTATTTCAAAATGTCAAATCAAGTTAAGTCAATTTTTTAAGTTCCAGCCAATTTAGACCACTGGTTTACTCGTGTCAAATCAAGTTACGTAAAACTACTAAGTCAATTTAATTTAAAAACACTGGTCGGGTTATTTCAAATCAAGTCAAGTCAATTTACTAATGTCGAGTCAATTCAAAACACTGTTTAGCTCATTTACTAGGTCAAGTCATCTGAAAACACTGGTCAAGTAAATTAAAAAAACGTGTCAAATCAAGTGAAGTCAATCTTCTACGGTCAAGTTACGTTCAAATTAGAATAGAACACTTGTTGGCTCAAGTCAATTCACTCGGTCAAGTAAATTAAAAACTCTTGATGACTCATGTTAATCAAGTGAAGTCAATTTACTAGGTCAAGTCATTTCAAAACACTTGTTGACTTATGTAAAATCAAGTCAAGTCAGTTTACTAAGGCAAGTCAATTTATAACACTGGTTTGCTTGAGTCAATCAAGTCATTTTAGAAGACTAGATGTGTCATGTCAAATTGAGTCAAGTCGAAGTCAATTTAGAACACTAGTTGGGTAATCAACCCAAGTCAAGTCAATTTACTAGGACACGTCAATTCAAATCACTCGTTGGGTCATGTCAAATCATGACAAGCCAATTTACTACGGTGAAGTAAATTCAAAACACTGGTTGACTCATATCAAATCAAGTCAAGTCAAACTACTACGGTCAAGTTTATTCAAAACACTGGTTAAGTCGTACAAATCAATTCCAGCCAATTAGTTTGTTCAAGTGACATTAAATCTAAGTCAAACTATTAGCTCCATGTACTTGATATTACTAATCAAGTTTTTAATAAATTAATTTTGACACGATATATAGAGTTTAGAGATGTAATAACTATCTCAAGTCGGTTGAGTAAAAGAGTTAAGTCAGGCTAAATCTAGTCTTTTGGTAATGGGACTAGGGAAAAGTCAATATTTTTTGAACAATTGATGCAAGTAAAGTAAAGTCATTCCTTTCAGTGAAGAGAGCCAACTCAAGTAAAAAGGATGACCTACATTTAAGTTATTCAATCGAGACATAACACTGGCAAATGAGTAACTTTCCAACACATTTTGATATTATCAATTTTTAATATTGGAGAGGGTCGTTGCAGTTTTTTCTTACATCAAATAATGTCTGTTGCAATTTTATCCTGATGAAGTCGTACAATTATATTCTTCGGACGGTAATATACGTTTCTTAGTATAATGAGCTGAGTTTGATCTTGTTTTGTTTATCAGGTCATGTCACGTTACGTCACGTCATTTCACGTCACGTCAAGTCAAGCCAATTAAACGTCACGTCATGTCTCACGTCACGTCACGCCATGTCTCACGTCACGTCACGCCATGTCTCACGTCACGTCACGCCATGTCTCACGTCACGTCACGCCATGTCTCACGTCACGCCACGCCATGTTATGCCATGTCTGATCTTGTCATGTCTTGTCATGTCATGTCAGACTTGTTTTTGTCTATGTCAATGCTATTTATGTTTCCCCTCATCCCTTTACACATACAATTTTTACTTAAGTTATAATTAAGAGGATCGTACCTTATACGAGGGGCAGTCAGTAAATAATGAAAGTGATCATGGTATGGGATGCATGAGTGATTCTATTGAGGGGATAATGTGATCAATACAAAGTATGAACCTTTGTCTTTCAAACAATACACTTTTGGATTTTTAAGTGTGAACTTCGACGTCATAGCATTGTCTCAAAGTAAGTACACTTGGGACACTACTAAATCAGTTATTTGGCGGGAAATTTGAATTGTTTTTATGAAACACGTGGTAAGAATCATAAGCAGGTAAATCCCGGTTTTTTTTCGCATAAATATGATACAAAAGAAAATAACTTTAATCCCTGTGTAATTTGGAATGTGTAGTATAAGAGGAAAAAGTAAGGAGAAGCAATTGAATAAAAGGTATACAAATATCAGTATTTCAAATAGCTAATTTTCATTTAAAAATGCCCAGTCAGTGATTCACTAATATTGCGGAAAATCAAACAATTTAGGAAAAATTAAAGCAATTAACCAGTTTGGAAGATTCCATATGATAGTTAACTAATTATCTAAACTTATTCGCATGAAACCTGCAGAAAAAATGCGCATGCGCAGACGGCAGATAATTTTGAAACGGGCCCAAAATGGCTAAAATCATGACATTTACCAGATAAAAGCTTACTGTGCCTTCAAATTCTAATCAGAAATAATGAAAAATGCTTAAATCAATGTATACAAATATTGTGATAGTCAAAATGAAGATATACATGAATGTATCAATCAAAGATGGCTGCCACAACCTCTCTTATTACTGTTATCTTTAGAGCTCCTAGATATGTATTGTGTAAGTAATCGTCATATAATTTCAATGGTTTGAGGACATTTTATGAACAGCTCCTTTTGAAATCCCCACTATTATTGCTTTACATCCCACAACAATTTATTAAATTATAATCCCTCCATTGTTCTTTATCCTTTGTTGTTTTCTAAGGTATATTATTGCGGATTTTGCTAAATAAAAGCGTATTTGAGATGGTCCCTTCTTGTTCGTATTAATGCATTCAGATCTAAAAAAAGAGTGTCAAACAGAGATAAGTGTGTATTCTAACTATGTGCCAAGTTTTATCTGTTTTTATGCTTGCATTGCTGAGATATACGCAAATGTATCAATTAACCCATATTCAACATATTACATATCCAGCCAAATAATTGACAGATTTCAGTTTAATGACGTTACATAACCAAAGGTATCTAACAATCCAAAAGTGTATTGCTTGAAAGACAAAGGTTCATACTTTGTATTGATCACATTATCCCCTCAATAGAATCACTCATGCATCCCATACCATGATCACTTTCATTATTTACTGACTGCCCCTCGTATGTTACATTCAACATACAATTGTATTCAGTTATAATTAAGGGGGTCGTGCCTAATATGAAACCTTGCCTGAACATTCGTCAATATCAATAATAGCCAGACCAGCCTCGGGTGGGGTTAGGGGGGGGGGGGGGGGGAGGTGGGGGTTGGTGGGGGTGGGGAGATGGGGGTTGGTGGGGGGGGGGGGGGGGGAGGGGATCACTCAGATACTTTTTGGTAGGGATGTGCAGCCAGCCAAATGAAAATTGATCCATATATTTACCAGAGACCCATAATCTTCCTACCATATTTGAACAATTTTGTCATTTAAAAAGAAGAAGATATTAGACCCATTCATTACCAAGAATGGCTGTGAAAAGGGGTCATTGGTTTTTTTTAACAGGTTTAATTATACTCATACGTTGCTTATTGGTTAAAGATGATGAGGTGTATCTTCGGTTTGATAAGTCTGATTTTCATGATCTAAAATACTAATTAATATTCCAAATTTGTTAACAAGTGTGATGTTCATGTTGTTGTTGTTGTTTATCAGTCTGGGACAGCCTGTAGATGAGACTGTATGCACGTTTAATTCAGTCGTGATTTTTCCACGGAAGAATAAAGCAGTGCACACCTTGTTGATTAATGTCGTTTGATTAGTTTATAATTGGCCAAATAAGAAAGAAATTGGATACGATCAAAGCTTTTTAAGGCAACCACAGAATGTTTAGAAATTTAACAACTATGCGATAATGTTAACACATTCTTTTCCCCTCTATAATCCACAGCTGTTTTCCGTCAGTAGGTCCCGTCATCTACTTTGCCATTCTTCTCCCAATTGGTCTCGTCATCGTCCATAATGTGATATCGTTCGCGCTGATCCTGCGAAGCATCTTTCGAAGGCGGCCAGAAGAAAGAGCGCGAAGTAGTGATGACAGGAAGCAGACTATCAGGCGTTTCCGCAGGAGCGTAGCTGTCGCTTGCTTACTCGGTCTCACCTGGGTGTTCGGGTTCCTAGCGATCGATGAAGCAGCTGTGGCATTCCAAGTGCTATTCTGTTTGTTCAACTCTCTCCAAGGGGTCTTCATATTCCTATTTTTCACGGTGAGTCAATCTGATGTCAGGAACGCAATCACATCGACTTTCTCCGGCGCTAACAGCAGCCACAGCAGCCGGCAAGGCAATTCGTCATCTGCCACCGGTGGTCATCAAAAACCACGTGGTCCACCGAAATCCCTAACCTAGTTACCACCAGATGACATGTTTCTGTGTACTCCACCGGGTACCCTTATGCTTCCACGGGTTGACATGGGGGTTGACAGGGTAGCTGAGCTCGTTGATGATCCCGGAACAACCACTTCGTTTGGAACGCACCATAATACCGGAGAGAGCCTTGATTAAAAACTGGTCCAGCTGCACAGCGTACAATACCTAAATTTGCTCTCGTCGTCCTTTCTCTAAATAAAACACAATTAGTATATGGTATTGTTTGTTAGTCTTGTCCATTCGGTCAAGTTGAAGACGATTGATGTGTATTATATAAACTCATATATGGACGATACAATGTATCATAACTTTTAATATTTTAGGCTATATTGTATACGGTATCATCTTAAATCTGTATTCGGTTGGTGTTGGTTAATCACCTTTTTTAAGCCGTAGGCCTACCCTAGAGAGAGGTAAAGTAGACAATCCCACAGTCGGTCAAATTTGAAATCAGTACACAACACCGTTGTCTAAGACTTGATGCGTGCGCGGCGCGCTCGGTCTCCGACATCAGAGGGAGGGTGTGATAAGAGCGGCCGATTGCAGTTCTAACTCGATGCATGTCCTGAAGCAACCACTAATGCCATGATAAAGTAATGTTTGATTTTATGTGACGGCCTAATTTACTGTGACGGCCTAATTTATTAAAGGAGGTGTCCACCAAGCACAACACTGTGCAATATATGTTAGAATACTAATTATCCTTAATCGCGTAGTAACATAGAACAACACATCATACATATCATACCAATGATTTAAAACTGCCAACTATCAACATGCAATTTTTAAACTTCGCGGTGATCGAATGTCCCGGTATCAATGACGACATGGTTATTGGTGCTCATATTTGCACAAGTGCATTGTATATTGATACCGGTATTTTCGATCCCGCAAATTTAAAAGATTGAGTGATGGCAGTTTTTATTCGGTTTTCTGGTACTAGTATGATGTTTTGTTCTTTTAAATACGCAATTTCGGCTCGATAATTATTTTTCTAACATATGATGCACAATGTTGTGCTTGCTCGACACCTCCTTTAAATTAATGTATCAAATTGAATGATGTTTTGTACAGGTATATCATTTACATATACATGCAGTGTCCAGATAGTAAAAGTAGTTGGGGTGTGGTAAATAATCATGATAATGCCATCTTATACCCCATCTTGAAACGTTAGATTTTAACAAACTAGAAATTCTTATAAAAGCTAATCATTATGTAGATGTTATAAATAAATCATAACACTTTGACCAACACAATTGTATGCATTCTAGGCATGTTCTGGAACACCCTGTATTACGCGTTGTTGTGGTCACGTATGCGTTAACGAGTACCAGCGCACCATATTGTTAATTATCGTATTCTACTCAGAGTAGTGCTGTTATATATATTTGTGAAAGAATCGGGTTTTTTTTTCTTCGTCAAAGATTCACTGTTAGATTTCTGAGAAAATGTATTTCATCATACCATGTAGTTTTGTATAACGTTATAAAATAACATCGTTATTCCTGACCTTTGTTTATCCGACCTCGTGGTTCGCCATAGTTTCATTGTCATAGACCATTTCAAATCGTAAATATTGGATTCGATGATTAAACTAGAAAGTAAATAAATTTGGACAACGGTACGAGTGAAACTGTGTCACTATTCTCGATATGATCTACCCACGATGTGATTCAAATCGCAGGAAAGCATAACCATAATGTTAATGATCAGATTAAGATTTCAAATAATTGCTTCCACCTCAATAGGGGGACGTAAACGTATAATACTGAAATGGTACACCGGCCAAAGTCTGTGAATCTACAACAGTCCCGTTTCATTAAAGGTTTATTAAGTGTCTTGGAGGCTGCGCCCTCTGCAAACTGGGTTTTGTCTGCAAATTGGGTTTTGTACATTTGACAATTATATCACTTGCATGAGCTTACACTTGTAAGGATTAAGAAAATAATCATTCTTGTTGTGCAACAAATCGTCGATTAAGATATTCTGATATACGGCTAGACCAGAATTTAACACTAGTAGTTCTAACCACATTTCCGTGAATTTTAAAATTAAGAAGAATTCAAAAATGATTGACTTAAACTGACCTGCATGAGCTCACATGAAGTAGGCTATCGAATAGTCCTCCTGCTGAAGATAACCTATAGTGTATTCAGTTCCAAATTTTGGATAATTGTGAGGCTAATATTTACCAGCAGGCCCACATACATGTACAATATACCTTTTTGCCCACCGCTCGCTGATAACTGTTTACGACCCAGTAATCAGTTCCAAATTGGCGAGACTTGTATGATGGGCAAACGCACACAAACCAATAAACATGCGCAATTACATGGAATTTCTTTTGCGCACAGACAAATACAAGCCTCACAATTCTCGCCAATTTGGAACTGATATACTGGGTCGTAGCCATTTTTTGACAAGAAATCCACCCGGTATTACGAGGCCCACGAATGCAATGGCTCAGGGCTAATTAACATATGGGTACCAACAGACCACCTATGAACTTTGAATCCGGTTAATTCGAGATTGGACCAATGCAGTCAGATGCCTGCCAAGAAAATAACGGCTTTGTTGGTGCGCTGTTGGCCCGCACGTCGTATACCGAAATGTTAAGAAAATAAATACAAATAGGGTCATTTGCAATTCGCCATGTGGCGGATTGCCTGCACCAATCTTAATAAACTTAGGCTCATTTTGAAGGAGATGTCCTATCTTTCCAAGATATAGTTTCCGTTATTAATTAATCAAAAAATCGTAATTTTACCTATTTGAATTCGTCGTAGCAAAAACTTTGTGCACAAGAAATCTTCCTACAGTATTAAACTTTATTTATGAAAGGTTCATTGTACTGATCCAATAACATGTACTCACGTGTACGTTTCAGATACGTCTGTATCTTTTGTCAACACTTGTGGTAGTGACGATTTTGACGACTCTTGGAGTTGCCAGTTGATTTATGATTGTCATCAGGAGATTTTTTTCCCGATGATAAAAGATCATCGAAAACGTGCGTTAGAAAATACTGCCCCTCGTCTCGATTCAATGTTGAGGCCCCTCTATTTATATCTCTATTGCCTCGCGTATCCATCTCTTGTATTTGTCCTGCTCTGTGCCTATGACCTTGGCCTCGTCCCACCCGATGACATGGTTTAAGTCTACAACATGGTCTGTGATGGCCGACTTATTGACTGTGGTGAGTGATGCCTTTCTCCCTGCTCTGGTGACCGTTGTGCTGTTATAGCTTTCTCTTCCTCTTTCTTGTGTTCGCTGAGTCGCGTGCCAAACTGTCTCCCTGTTTCGCCGATGTAGCTTTTGTCACAATTCTTGCATGGAATGTCGTAAATAGCATCCGATATATTGTGCGGGTCGCGTTTGTCTTTGGGATGGACCAACTGATTGCGAATTGTGCAGTGTGGTTTTTTCAAACATTTTGTGAAATGTTGTAATGTCGTCTGCAGCCGCCTGCCGCGTGGAAAGTGTTAAGACGAGATAGAATGCTGATCAGCGTGCGTTTGTACTTGGCTGTTGGGTCTTTTTTGAGCTCTTCGTATGTCTTTTTGTCCGCTTAGCATGGAAGACACTTTCTACTCGTATAGGTACTTACATCCAACACACATGTTGCTTTACCTTTGTCAGCTGGAAGGATGATGATTGTCTTCTCCTTTTTCAGACTGTTTATCGCTTTTATTTCACCTTTCGTAACATTATTCTCCGGTGGTTTAGTTAACTTTAGAATACTTGCTACTTTAGCACGTAACTGAGCGCTGTCAGCTGGAGGTAATTTCCGGCAGGCTACTTCTGTCGCGATTACAAAATCCTCCGCGCACACGCACATATTTTGGCGAAATAGCATAATTTAGTCCTTTTGCTAGCACACTCGTTTGATCTTTATTCAACTTATATTTTGAAAGATTCACCACCCACTTTTTGAGTTGGGTACCCGAGAGATCGGTGTTTGGTTGAGAGATCTTCTTTCTTTCCGCGGACTTACTTTCCAAATTCTGCAACTTCCGTGTGTGAGTCGCTTTTGTGTTATTGTAAGTAAACTCTTTTACAAACTCAAGGTGGCGTCTAATTTGTTGATGAATAGGAGTTTCCGCGGGAATAATTTTATCCAAGTCTTTCTCTCGCGATTCTTTCTGCTTTTTCAAAGATCCGATTTTGTTGCTTACAACTGTACAACGCGAATCCTTTCTTTGATGAGGAATTTTCCGCGTGTTTGATGATGTCTTTCGCTTTATTAGAGTTGATCGGGCATCGTAGCTTGAGGCTGGACGGGGTGAGGTTTAGGTCACGGCAACGGAGGCTGAATACAAGATGGTTACGATGGCGCTGTAGTTTTTTCTCGACGTTTTCGATAGCACGTAGATGTTTCACTGTACTTTGTCCATAAGATTCAAGAATATTACCAAATACGTTCATAAGGATCGTTGATTAGAATATTTTTGAAAGGTTCATTGTACTGATCCAATAACATGTACTTGATTACAAACAAATACGAGATCGATAAACAACAGCTGATCGAGAAAGAAAATGTTAGTGTTTCGAAAAGTGGTCAAGTTTCTACCGAGTTACGGTGTTTTTGCCGCAATCCTTCGGTAGCTGAGACTGTTATCAAACCATTCAACGAATCGACATGGTCTATGCTCTTGCATAGTGTAAAATATGGCAAGATTTGGTAGGAAATACGGCCGAAATAGCTTAACGTTTTGTTGAGGAACATGGCCGCGAGCGTAGAATTCAAGAACCGAAATTCCTATGCCGGAAGGTGTGCTGGTCGTCATCAAAAATGCTACCATTACATCACTGATGAGACAAAACAGAAGCTGGGGTTGACAGCAAAACAGAAACAAGAAGCAAAAGAAAAAGCTGATTTTACTGCAGGTAGGCATATTTAGCGGTAGTATATAAGTAAAACACTGTGAGGGGTGTGGGTAACGCACGCGTCTGAAAATAATAATAATACTAAGCTTACTGCACATTTTATCAGACCAGTTACCAAGCACAGCAATTGTATGCATGAATACAGTATAACGCCGGGCTCTAGGGCTGAATAGACATAACGAATGCGTGTAAATATACAGGCATGTGAATTTTACCACGAAACATTTTGTTTTGGTATTAAAGTTAGGTTAAATTGAAATGTACAAATTAGTGAAATCAATTTTGCAGATTGTTTAATAATTTCAGCAGAGAGATGGCCAATTTTTACTTTAAAATTACTGCCGGGCTGGTCAAATTTTTAACATTTTTTAATGACTTGTCAGTATTACGGCGTAAGGTAAGAAACATACGTCATGTAGCCTATCATTATTTTATAATATTGTTCTGATTTTGTACTTTGATTATTTCATGACCTGAGTCCTGACTGTTTAAAGTTTTCCGCGGAGCTCTGGCAAATTTTAAAAATCCTGACTTTGAATTGCTAACGACTTTAATTATTTCATGACTTGACTGTTTACAAATTACTGCGGAGCCATGGCTACTTTTACTGCCGGGCTACAGCTGACCGCCAAATTTTTAACATGTATTAATGACTTGTCAGTAAAGAATAACGGTGCCAGGTAAGATCATACGCAATCGTAGCCTACTATTATTTATAATATTGTTTTGATTTTGTACTCTGATTATTTCATGACCTGACTGTTTAAACATTTCCGCGGAGCTCCGGCAATTTTTTTAAATCCTGACTTAAAGGCATATTATGTGATCTTTTCCAGAGAGCGCACTCTATTCACTTTTTTTTAGAAAGTAGATTTTCTTGCAGATTTACATTTCTGATCATAAATCGTACATACATGTAAAGTTACAGAGCGATACGATTCCTAATTACCTCAGAATCATGGTTTTAGTGTGAATTTAGAGTGAAAATATAAACTGTCGTGTTATCACGACAGTTTATTTTCACTCTAAAACAATAATTTTGAAGTAATTAAGAATCGTATCGCCCTGTAACTTGGAATGTATGTACGATTTATGATCAGAAATGTAAATCTGCAAGAAAATCTGCTTTCAATTTTGTTTTCGATGTTGAGGGCGTTCCCTGGAAAGATCACATAATATACCTTTAAACTTGCTACCGGGCTATAGCCAACCGTAACAATTTAGTAATGAAATAAATTACGTAATTTTTGGCAAATTGCTTAAATCAATTTTGTACTTTTATTATTTCGTGACTTGACTGTTTACAAATTTATCCGGAGCCATGACCACTTTTACTGCCGGGCTACGGCTTGCCAAATTGTTAAAATTTAGTAACCCTAACACTCTTGAGTACTACAAATTACTACGATGCGGTGCTTGTGTCACCCGGCTCGGCAGTTTTTCTATGAAAAAATGGCCCCAGGGTATACGTATGGGCTATGTATGAAATTGTTTTCACTATTTTCTTTTTCTTTTTTTTTCTTCTAATTTTGGTCTCATTATGGAGCGATTTTTTTCACAATTTTGGTCTCATTAACCCTAACACTCTTGAGTACTACGAATTACTACGATGCGGTGTGCTTGTGTCACGCGACTCCACAGTTTTCCGATGAAAAAAATGGCCCCAGGGTATACAGGGCGGAATATACTCCGCCATGTATGGTTTCCCCCCGTGGCCTAGCGGTAGATCGTCTGCCTCTGAACCCAGAGGTCCGGGGTTCGACCTCCTGGGGAGTGGGGGCACTTTTCCCCCTCGCTATTTGGCCGTGAAAAAAAAAATCTTTGAAAAAGGTACCTCGGGGGTAGGTTTATGGAGCGATTTTTTCTTCTTCTTTTTTTCTAATTTTGGTCTCATTAACCCTAACACTCTTGAGTACTACGAATTACTACAATGCGGTGTGCTTGGGTCACCCGGCTCGGCAGTTTGTCGATGAAATAATGGCCCCAGGGTATATACAGGGCGGAATATACTCCGCCATGTATGGTTCCCCCCGTGGCCTAGCGGTAGATCGTCTGCCTCTGAACCCATAGGTCGGGGGTTCGAGCCCCGGGGGAGTGGGGGCACTTTTCCCCCTCACTATTTGGCCGTGAAATTTTTTTTGTTGAAAAGGCCAAGGGGGTTAGGGTTAATGACTTGTCAGATCAGTATACAGTAACGGTACGATGTAAGATCATCCGCAATCATAGCCTACCATCATTTTATGATATTGTTCTGATTTGTTGTACTTTAATTATTTCATTACTTGACTGTTTAAAAAAAAAATATGCGGAGCTCTAGCAAATTTAAAAATCCTAACTTGACCATACCTGCCAGGCTACGTGTGGCCAAATTATAACAATGTATTAATGGTTTGTCGCTTGTCGGTGTAAGGAAAGAGTACCATAGCCTACCATTATTTTATAGGATTCTGATTTTGTACTTTTATTATTTCATGACTTGACTGTTTAAAATATTCTGCGGAGCCATGGCCACTGTTACTGCCTGGCTACACGGCTGGCCAAATTGTTAATATTTTGTTAATGACTTGTCACTATACAATTTTATAATATTGTTCTGATTTTTTGTACTTTGATTATTTCATGACCTGACTGTTTAAAAATCTTGGTCAAATTATAAAAATGTATTAATGGCTTGTCGGTGTAAGGTTAGACCATAGCCTACCGTTATTTTATATGATTCTTATTTTGTACATTGATTATTTCATGACCTGGCTGTTTAAAATTTTCTGCGGAGCTATGACCAATTTTTAAAATCCTGAATTGGCTTGAAATTGCTGCCAGGCTATGGCTAGCCAAATCGTAACAATTTATTGTTAGCATTACGGTGGAATGTAAGACCATAACCTACCATGTACCCTTATTTTATAGGAATCTGATTTTGTACTTTGATTATTTAATGACCCTGACCCTCAAACAGGGCAGATCAACACTTGTCACTTGAACTTTAACAAATTCTGTTTATTCTAGTTATCAAAATATGACCAGGGTTGCATAAAGGACAAAGTCATGTTTGTTTTTTGTTGTTGGCCAAATTGAGTTTGAATGAAACGATTGCCCGAATTCACTAACATGCTTGTTTTTTTAATTTCAAGTTCGTTCCCCTATTTTGCAGACGGTCAATGTGTATGTTCATCTAAAAATTGGTTGGTTGCAAGTCAATTGTATGCCGTTCTTTTAGAAGCGTATCTCACGGCTTTGACCGAAA
Organism: Ophiura sarsii; assembly: GCA_035610835.1. Taxonomy (NCBI): domain Eukaryota; kingdom Metazoa; phylum Echinodermata; class Ophiuroidea; order Amphilepidida; family Ophiuridae; genus Ophiura; species Ophiura sarsii. The sequence continues at coordinate 13,832,877 of CM069447.1, read as the reverse complement.
AGGCCAGCTTAATCTACCGGGGAAAAAAGAGCGAGGTGAACGGAAGCAGAAAAGGGAAAAGAGGAAGAGAATAAGGGAAAGGAAATGGAAAAGGGGAAGGAAAGGGAAAAGGGAGTAAGAGAAAGAGAAAAAGATGGAAGGAAACGGGAAAGGAAAGGAAAAGAAGGGGGAGACGCAGTACTGGGGAGAGGAAGATAAAAAGGGAAGAGAAAAACAAAGGACACGAGGCCAGAGAGGGATGGAAAAGGATTATGTACATTTTTGATAAGGATAAGTGGAAAAAAGTGAAAATCGAAAAGAAACATGAAGAAGAGGAGAGATTGAACCATCCAAACACTCATTGGTTTTTGCGCGAACGTGCATTATATAACTTCAATGACTTCCATCAAGGTTATTCAAAAATTCGCCAAGACACCATTTTTACAATGTAGGACCGGAAAAAGTCATATAAGTATAAGTAATTATACAAGGATTAAAAATGTAAGAAGAAATTATTATCAATATTGTTCACTTTTTTAAGATTGCACGTTTGAAAAGCGCGCTATTCTATTGGGTAGTTTAAATTAATGGATGGACGCGTATTATTGTATAGGGATATTATGCTGATTCGACACTTTGATATTAAATATAGGGGAAACAAGATGAAACACTTTGTGACCAGTGTAGATTAAAGTTGTAACCTTTTCTAGACTTTGTTAGACATTTCTGATTCACTAACTTGTTTAATACGTCCTTCTCAGATGTATGGGGGCGACACTGCTACTAATTGCCAACTGGTGTAAACAAAATAAGAAATGTATTTATTTATATGTTGATGTTATCCTTTTTTATTTTATTTCCCCCTCCAAGCAAGAGGCTGTATTCAATTCCTTACATTTCAAACAAATCATACATCTACATTAATAGTTACATACTCACGATTGCATACAATTAGTAGTTATTATAATGAAAAAAAGACACCAGCAAAACATAACATTTATAGATTTACATATCGCATTTCTTTTCATAGTGTTAAGGGGTTCTCATTTTCTTCGATAGGGGGCGGGGGTGTCCCATATATTCCGGGGGTCATAGTTGTTAGAAAATATGGGATCTTTAAATTAATACCATTGTTATAGGGGTGGGGTTAAAACAACATTTTAGTTACAAAAATAAATGTCCACCGTTTTACGCGTATTTGGTCTACATGTCCACCCTCATCTAGTTTCCTTCCGCATCTGTTAGACCCAATATTCAACAATCATAGCTATATAGATATTTATATGCGGGTGTGTTGGTGGGAGGGGGGGGGGGGGCATAAGAATAATCAACATCTGAGTATTTGGGGTGGGGGGGGGGGGGGACATAATCGTGTTCGTTACGGGGAGGGGTGGTTACAACAATGACGACGATAAAATACATTTTGGGAATCTCCCCTACCAAAGAAAATGATCACCCTTACAATGTATTATTGCTTATAACATAGCTAATTTGTCAGCATTTACATGGAAAATATTCAGATCTAAAATCACAAACATTTGACCGTGTATTTGATTATAGCTAACTTCTTATTATACCATTGAAAGTTCATATCACGAGATGAATTGTCCTGTGATGTTAAAGTGATGTTATGACTACAGAATAATGAAAACAGTTTTAATTCCGTTTGAACTTTAACAAATCAGGTGATTATGATCGCGATGCTCAAAACTAACTAGGTTTCAATTTAACGATTTTGTGTAAGTGTGTGCACTGTTATCCGTTATTATTCCTACATATTGATCGAAACTTATCAGGCCTAAAGGTTAAAAATACTTTCATAAATCAGTGCATTATTCATTACATGTTCAAATAAATGATTTTTACTTCAATGATGAAACAGTATTAAATACCATAAATCAGATGGATACTAATATATGGTTACTTGAGAATGAAATGAGTAGCACATAACGCCGTGTCTCGCAGATTTGGTTCGGAGACTTTGTATACTAAGTTCAGAAACCAGGTCGGGGTCAACCTAGTTCAGGAAGCTTTCCTTCTCGGTAGTATTGGCCTGGATTGCTGCAATTGCTCAATACTTGAATTATGTGATAACATACATTGTTTCGTTGGATAGATTTCCCTTTGGTTTAGTGTTTTATAAATTGCATACAATATTTCACTTATTAATCAATTATATATTTGATTCTAAATGTGACTGTACCATTATATATGTATGAATTAATGCATTAATTTCAAAATAAGAAATAATAATCTAAATCTAATTTACATCTTAGTTTATACACATATATAATATATTACAAAACATGGCAATTAAATGTAGGCCTATTACAACAACAAAATCCTGAAACAAAATAATACCTTCAAATAATATTATAACCAAAATGTTATCGCCCTATGATAAAGATTTAAACAACACTTTTTCTCTTCCTAGTTATAATTACAACACGTGTTGGTGGTTGTAATTTTGAAAATATTGAGTAATGGTTGCCGAAAATCCTGCGTGTTCATAATAATTTAATCGAATCAACCCAAAATTGGCCTTTTGACATATAAACATTAACTGTAACAATATTTTTATTTGGGAATTAGGGCCCAGGAAAGTAGGACTGCTTCTTTCTTGACATACCCTGTACATTTAATATTCTTAATAATATACGTACGTTTAAACAATCTCATATACAAATCGGAGACAATTATATATGTAGGTGGAGCTCAGATTTAGTAACGCGTCATTCCTCGTGGTGCGTAGTAACTGTATTGCACCTCTACTGCGATGTGGGTTAAACCAAAAAATTTCTAGTGCAGGATGATAATGCCTATAGAAATGTCGTTAAGAATAGATACTATGTGTGTTTTATAGCAACTAAAACGACTGTTTATTTTATTTTGATTGGTAGTCTCTTGCGACAATAGCATGGCCCGTGGCTGTTGTGACACAAAACTAACGTTAACATGTTTTACACGGTGAAAGTGTAATACTTCTAACAATGTCAACATACATTCACCGTGTTCGATTGATGTAACTATATGTGTGATAATTGAACATAACTTCTCCACCCAGTGTTTTTATAGAATTAAACTCGAACCCACGCGCACAGGATAATGTGCGCATAATGTTCAGATCTATACTAATAGATGCAATCGTTCGGAGAACGAGAGTGGAAATGTATTGATGACTTAGTGTTGAGTTATTTCATGACAGGGCCAAGTATCCCTGTACTAGAAATTCATTGGTTAAACGGATTGAGCTATATCTTTCAAAGTCATATTTACATAATACAGTTAGCTAATAATATTACATGTAGCCTAGTATCTTTTAATATTACTAATTACTAAAATTTTCATATATTTCACATAAATCATTCGATAGCGCACTGCATCTCACATCCGCAAGAGAAGCCCATATATGACACCATTACATTGCAAGCGCGTATTACGCGACGAAACAAAACGAATAGTTACCCAGCACTGCGCGAAAGTGGTGCTGGTATTAAACGTAGCACCGCCCACCCAGTTGATATTTTCTTAAAGGTATATTATATGATCTTTTCCATGGTACGCCCTCAATCCTCGAAAAAGAAATTGGAAGCAGATTTACTTTTCTGATCATAAATCATAAATATATATTCCAAGTTACAAAGCGATACGATTCCTAATAACCTCAAAATCATAGTTTTAGAGTGAATTTAGAGTAAAATTTGAAAAAATAGATTGTACTGCTTGGTTCAATCTATTTTCAAACCATGATTTTGAAGTAATTAGGAATCCTATCGTTCTGTAACTTAGAAGATCGTTATGATTTATGATCAACAATGCAAATCTGTAAGAAAATCTGCTTTCATAGTAAAAATAAATGATAGAGGGCGCTACTTGGAAAAGAATACATACTGTGCCTTTAATATTAATGTTATAGAGGCCAATATCAAACAATAGAAAAGGAGGCGTCTTCAAATCATATTTTAAATTGCGATTACAAAGACCGTAATTACCTACAACATGTTATCAATTCAGAGTTTTAAACGTGCTCTTTCATGCCATACTAATATGACTCTGATTTGATTCTGGTCTCCAACATTTTAACGTGACACGTCACACATAAACGGCGTTCGGTAGTATTATGTTCGCGTAGATGGCTGCATTATATTGTTATTACTTATTTCAGTATACAATATGAACCCTCCAAAATTACAATATGTTTTAATACACACATCAAGACCGTTCTTTCTGATTACACTGGATATATTGCAAAATATACAAGCAATGTGAAATATTTACAAGTCTATTCCCTTTTAACAATTTAAATTCATGATATTATATATGGAAAAGTTGTTTCAAAATTGGAAGAAAAAAAAGGATTGCTTCTGTTGCACTGGAAAATTAATAAATTACAATTACAGTTAAAGTAATACATTAAGTGTACACTACTAAATAATGTATGACTAAATGCAGTGAGGCCCCTTTTTTCTCGTTGGGACATTCGCCGGTGTTTGTTAATACTATTTATTGTTATGTTGTCTATTGTAAACACCGTGGGTTGGTAAACTGCTGTATGCTGTGTTAATCATATAGATTCACTAACGACAACATTTATTTCTAATAATCATAACTACTCTCCAGGCTGGTATTGCGGCTGCAGTTTTGGCGCCCTGCGTTTTATTACAGTGTCGTTGGTGTAAACATCGTCCTCTTCCTGTTCCCCATCGTCAGCGCATACAACAGCGGTAGCATACTTAGTAGCCGGTATCTCCTCGTAAGTATCCTCCTCCTGACCCATTGGCCGATCAACCTCACTATTGCCTTGACACGACGTATTCTCTGAGCTGTTAGGATGGTATTCCACGTGGCCATCTAGTGACATTTCAATCTGCTGACTTGGTGCACCGGTATTGCTTGCTAATGCCCTCAATGGCGTAGACTTAGTCTTGTCTCGTCGCTGTTGCTTTACCTGCTTGTTCTTGGCCCTGCATTAACCAAATTAACGATATGGCATTAACACTTTCCACGCGGCAAGCGTCTGCAGACGACAGTTCCAAAATTGAACAAATGTTTTCAAAAATGTTAAAACTACTCAATATCATCACCATATTTGGAATCACCATGAGAAATGCGTTGAAATACGTACAAACATGTTTAGTATTGGTTCAGTAGTTATTGTGATAGACTTTCAAAATTGGGACAGGTTTCTGAAAAAAATAAATCTGGTTTGTATAATATGAAGAGCTTTTTTTTGCAAAAGGGCTTACAAACCACTTCACAGGTTACTAATTTTGCATTAGTGAATTGTAAGCACCCACAATACAAGCCATATTTCACATAATGAATAGCCATTTATTCAATAATTCAAAATGAGTAACAGGTAGAAGTGGATGTAGGCCCTTTTGCAACACAGCTACTCATATGGTAAACCTAATAGCCGCGTGGAAAATGTTAAACTGGCGAACCTTTGCGATGCATCTCGTGTAAATGGTCGTATTTGCATTTACTGTATTTAGTACATTATTTCAAGGGCTGTTTTGTTACAACGATGGACAACGTACTATCGTACACTTTAAATTAGCGCTCTCATACAGTATCTTTATACAAACTATACGAAATGGCCAGGTTTTGTTTACTAGTACCAATGTCTCACCTCAATATGAAAGACATAATCCCAATAATTAGCGTCAATATCACGATTACAGTGACAAGGACAGCTATCATCGTGGTAGCTACAGCTGATATCGACGATGATCCTGTATAACCTATGGATAACGAAAAATATGTAAAACGAGGGTAAACTGTGATTAGTGAAAGACATGATCAATACAATATTTCCTAGTTAAATTTAATATGACCGAAAATAAGGGTAGCCTAGAATGCATAAACGGACCATGATCAGACAATTTTAAAATTATGATAATTAATCCCTATTTATTGCTATAGATTGGGAGCATTTTTGATATTTTGATCTTACTGTGTTTGCTGCTATTACAAGTATATGTAGAGGACGGCGTAGTGGCATCTGTTCCCTCGGACCAATAAGCTTCAAAGACCTGTGGCATGAAAACAGTAACAATAAAAACAAAATCGTATTAAGAATATGCACTCTGTTCTCTAGAGCAAGTGCAAATGCCACCGAAGTAATAGTCGCACTGCACACATGTAAACTACTATTGGATAGGAAACACTTTTCTTAGAGCGTTACACATTTGAGATGCATTAAATAACTGAAACTCGGCTCGAGTAATGTTTCTTATTGACAATGAAGTGTTTTTTTTTATAGATCCGATCTTACACATGTCTTGTTTGTCTTATATCAACACGACGGACCTCTACAGAAAATAATAACTTCCTCTGCGATCTTGTCAGAAAATACTAAATACAGTTACGGTAAGCTTAAACTTATTACATCCATTGTTCAATCATTGTTCAATCAATTATATAAATATTTTCGAGTAAATATAACCGATCTGCTGTGTATTCCCTTTTCATAACACTCTGGGCCTTAAATGTGGTGATAATACTCTGATTACAGAAAGTTGCTCTCTACAGAACTCAATCGACTTACAGTGGTGTTTATTCGGACGATATATGCAACGTGCAACGTGTACGTTTGGTTTGCCTTAAGTGGAGCGTTGTAGTACTTTCCGTAAACTTGACCATCACCTACTAGAAACACTGGGCTCTGAAGGACGTCATTCTTCGATAACTCTGCCGTCACGTACGCCTCTTTGGAATCGAAATAATGGCCGAATACACTCATCTGCCTTTTGGGCTCAATCTCCTTTATCTGAACACCGACCTGATAATCTCTATACATTTAGAGAAAGAAATAGTATAGGAATGAAGTATTGGGAATCGACACGGACAATTGTGAACATAATTTAATGTGAAGTGTGCATTAATATTGTTAGTGTCTTTTTAAAACATATTTTGCTCTTCGACTACTTTTCCAACTAAGAACATAAACGGTTGATGCAATACCATGAATGATCCACGAGTTGGCTTTTTCAGAAGGTAAGTCTCTCGATTTATGAAGGCAATGATAATATTGGGACATCTTGTTGCCATTAATCAATACATATCGGCAGCCTGCTTCGATAATTGCCTAGCTCATTTTTTCTAGTTCTGAGAAAATAACACAAAATAGGAAAAGTGGGTTAGGCAGTTATCAGTCCAGGCAAATGACCAAATCTGGAAATTGGGATTGATTTCCAAATCTGGAAATGTAGTGATCAACTTATTTTGCAGGTAGTTATTTTTGTGAACTACCAAAATGCTTTAATTTTGTGGATACTTAATTTTGCGAGTCGAAACCGAACAAACATACCATTATAAATACACTGCCATTTTTGTAAGGTTATTATTTTAGCGGATTTGAGCAAGAGCTATTTTTGCGAAATTAAATTGTTAACGAAATTAACAGTTTTCTGCACGGGGACGACCTTATTTTAAAGTTTGGCGACAAACTTTTTTTTGTTGGTAAATCATGCTACGATAATAACCTAAATTATCACCGTGGCGTTTTAATTTTGATCGGGGCATTTTAAAAATAAAGGAATTAATTGATTAATTAACTAATTTAATTAAGCATTAATTAGTGGAGAAATGGTCATCGGGTAATAATTTTTGCTTTTCATTAATTGGTAGGTATGTTTAATTAACTTTTAAATTTAAAGGAAAAATAATTGCTGAAATCTATGTTTTAATCAATTGTGTAGTTTTTGAATCTAATCACAAAGTGTACAGCATTGTTTTCCAGATCAGGCAATCGATTTTCAGATATAGTACATTACCAGATTTGGTCATTTGCCTGGACTGGTTATCAAAGCAGGCTGGCGATATGTTGAAAAGCACCATGAATAATACAGGTGAATTCTAACAGGAGCAGTACCTGTTGGTTAGAATTAGGTTGGGGATATACCTTTAAGTGAAATGTGGCTTGTTATAGGCCGAATACGATTTAATATGACCCATTTTAAACATTTTACATAATTATTACAATCTGCCTAACTCACAATGCTGACATAGGCAGAATTGCAATTTTGCATTTATCATCACTTTTGATTTGTCAATGACTTAAATATTTTAACAGCATGTGTATATTGGAATGAAGTCATGATGTATGCAAAAAAACTCAATATCGCTGAAAAATGAGTTAGGCACTTGAATCGAATGCAGGCTGACGATATATACATATACCGGGTGTCCCTAAACAATTGTGCACGTGTTTGCGCAACGTGTTGACCATGAAGTCCTACAGTTTGGTGTAAAATGTTTATACACACGGAAAGGGAAAACACTCAGCTTTCAGATGCCGTATATTTGATCTGATTTGGATTTGTCAATCCTGAGATATGCCCAGTATATCAAAGCTACTCAAAATCGACGTTGTGCCACTTTACAGAAAGAATGATTATGAGCGTCAACACGATACTAACATTGGTCTATCCATGGGCATCAATCGTCTAGAAACATTGGGGTGGGAATTTGACCAGAATTGTTTAAAAGAGGCTGAGGAACAAAAATGATGTCCTTGGAATATGTGGTAAGGGATGTCTACGAGCAGTTATTCTGGGATCCCTCTGAAGTGCACGCCGCACGTTATCAATGTGTTACTGTGTCCTGCCACTTTTCATATCTTAGTCTTCCAGAATGTTCTTTATTCATATTGGTGCTTGTACCATTTACCAAGTATTTCCAATACTCCTTGGTAGGTGTATTCCTAGATGGTACGTTAGTGTTTAGGACATGAATGGCAAACTCTCTGATGACTTCTGCTGGACTTCTCGTTTCATGATATTTAAGACCATGAACACCCTCTTCTAATGAAAATCGAGGCCGCACCCAGCCATATGGACATCACGTCAGTCTTGTTTTGAAAATGTAGGCCCAATAAACATTTTGTGAAACCTTGTCAAAAGGACTTCGAATCATGTAACAAACATCTTTATATTCAATTCTGCTTGGATACACAGGCACTTATTCTATTATTTAAACCAATTCAATCTCAATACAAAAATGTTACTTTGCATAACACCGGTGAAGGGCAATCGCACAAGTGGAAGTTGTATCTTCATGATCTTAGGAGTAAACCTTTGAAACTGTAAAGTGGCACAATATCGATCATGGGTAGCTCTAGATAATTGTCCATATCTCAGGATTGACAGATCTGAATCAGATGAAATAAGCAGCATCTAAAAGCCAGGTGTTAAGTCTTTCAATATGTGTAAAATTCTTACACTAAATATTAAAACTTCATGGTCAACAAGTTGGGTAAACACGTGCACAATTTTTTTAGGGACACCCTGTACATACATACATACATCTAGAAGGGTTAGTTAACGTGCCATTTCAAAAGATCACAGCACGGTATAAATAATTTTTAAAAAACATACATAATAGGCCTTCATACTGAATGCAATTGATAACAAAAATATATCACAGGCAGACATTATATTTTGGGAAAACAAATTAGATTGTAGTTCCTTTTTGAATATGGAAAGTGATTGAGCACTACGCACAATAGACAGTAGATTATTCCAAACGTTGGAAGCTGTGTGAGAAAGTGCTTCGTCAGCGGCGAATGTGTATGACCGGGTACGGATGGTCGGAACAGTCGTTCTTGTGGAATCGGAAGCTGATCGTAGGCCTTGTCGAATAGGATGGTATAATTCTAGGCTAGATTACAAGTACATTGTTCCAATCCCAGTAAGACATTTAACAAGATAAAGCATGGCTTTGTAGGTAAATCTGCCCTTCACATGTTAACCATTGGAGGTGATGAAGTACAGGAGAGGCATGGTCCCTTTTATTTGCAAGGAAGATGAGTTTTACAGCCCAGTTTTAAAGCGTTTGGGGCGTGAAAACTACTGATGTTGGAACCCATAAGAAGAACATTGCCATAATCAAATCGATATTACAAGCGAGCGGATAATGTCATTACAAGAGGATATGAATGATATGTTATTCCGTTCTATTCATACTCCCTAGTCTCACGTAAGTGCTGTTTATGTATCTGAAGAATCATACAGAATAACAAGGTTTATTTGATACAATCACAGTTAACAACTGGTGATATGATTTGATATGGATTACACGTATGACTGATAATGCGCAAGTTTCTGAGCTTTGTTTACAAGTTTCCGTCTCGTTAGTCTCTGGGAGCTAGGACTCGTAGTTATGGGAGACCATCAACTTTCTCACATCGGGTCAGAATTTGTTTTAATTGAAGTGATGCTGTACAAAATGTTCCTTTTTTCACGGCTCCTCATAAAGCATGCTATGGGAAAGCTTTCCTCAAAATACTCATCAACCCCTACAATGGATCAAAACAAACAAAATCAGAAAATAACTTACGTTACAAGTTCCTCAGTGCTTTGTGGAATTATGATCCTGACCGTAGCAAAAACATGAGCGTCTTCAATGTCTGGAAGTTTTGCCGGTGCCATTATTCCTATGAGGAGACACAGACATTTATGTTGAAATTACCTAATGTCATTTTCTTTGTGTTAAATTGTTTGTTTGTTGTTGTTTACTCTGTCAAGTTTTGATGCTGAATTTGTCATAACACTGAGCAAACTGTATAGTTCTTGGAATCTTTATGAATTCTTGGAACATAACTCGCAATTCATGACAATTGTATGCAATACTTACATCAAGATCAGTCAGGACAAATTGACTCCAAGTTGTAAAAATGAATACCACACATTTTGCAATTAATAAGTGGTTATGATTTTGACTTGATTAAATTAAGTAACCACCTTACTGAACATGCACAAGTAGTTTTTCAATTCAACCAATGGCAAAAAAACCCACAATATTACCTGATTTGGTAATATGTTTCCAGATTCGGAAACATTTCCTAGGTTGCCGTTTTTGCACTAAGTTTGCCCTGACTGAAGACAGGTTTTAAAAGTGCAGTTGCAGGCTGCATACAAGCCTTCCCGTGTATTTATTAAAACTGTCGATGTAAATATTAGAACAATATTAAACTACTGTATATTATTAACTACTATTGATTAATTAGTTCCATATTGGCAAGATGTGTGTGTTGTCATATAATATTGTTCATGGAATTGATTAAACACGTTTTCCATTGCAACCTATATTATATTCCACGGTTGCAAGACTAATCACTGATATTAACTTATCTTGTGATAAGTTATTGTTCAAGTATTTACTGGACTCAATTAGTTAAATGTTAACATGTCAGGGTAAATACAAACACCCATCATGCCCATGAACATTGCACTGAAATTGCTATAATAACAAACATACTATTTGCATCGTTTTTAGTCTATTTTCATGGGTGCACGCTTGTGCGTATGGTGATGCAAACTATTACGCTGACGCCTTTTGTATAAGTCTTACGTTTATGTAACTTAAAGTGCTCAACAAAAGAAAGTATCTTCCGATTCTTTGTTGACCAAACAGACTAGATAGACATTTGGATGAATCTTCCCGGCACAATTTGATATCAAAGTTGCCACCTAACAACAAAGATGAACCATGATTAGCACCATTTAAAGAGACAATTAGTCACTTTTTAAAAGTCACATTTTCAATACACTACGCGGGAAGAAAATACCACAATGTTACCTGCTCATAATCAAATAGCCCGCTCGCTCAGGCACGACCCAACGCAGTTGCACTTTGTGATCAATATCCATTTCATTCCCGGCCATCCAAGTGCCGCGCACTACATTTTCTCGCGGCTTGCGTGCGTTGAAAATGTGACTTTTGAAAAGCGACTAATTTTCTTTAAATGGTGCTAATCATGGTTTATCTTTGTTGTCGGGTGTCTGGTGTCAACTTTGGTATTAAATTGTGCCGGAAAGATTCATTCAAATGTCTATCTAGTCTGTTTGGTAAGCAAATTAGAGGAAGTGACTCTAATGGACCTAAACAAAGTGTATGACTTTTTTTTTGTTGAGCACTTTATTACGTACGTATGAGCCATATGTACTGGTCTTGCAGTCCTTTCAGTAAAGTTACCTTTTGTTGTGGTGTTATAGACTCCTGACCATGGGCCACTACCTGCATCAGTAACGGCCGCTACTTGGAAAGTGTAATGTGTAAGTGGTTCCAAATCTGTCATCGTTATGTTCGTCGATTGGGTTACATCCGTCATCACAACTGCGTCCGCTTTGTTCTTCAGATGGTATAGGTAAGACAATGCCCCGTGTCTCGAACCACAAGGTGGTTCCATCCATTGCATACTCAGCATAGTTGACATGACCTCACTTTCACTTATATTGGATGGTGCCAATGAGGGCTCTGAAGAAAATAAAATGATATTACCGACGGTCAATGGTTGCTCGTTTACATGATGAACAAGTATTATTATGATTGATATAATGTCCACATGCTTACCTGCTATATATGTTGTTTGAATCATAAATGTCTCCATTCCTTCCCCAGCAGAGTTCACGGCTGAGCTAGATACCCGGTATGTAGAGAAAGGGTACAGATTATTCAAAATCACCACCCTGTCACTGGTTTCCATTTGAATCGTCTCTACAATTTCTTCGTTGCACTGATCTTGGTTGATAAGAGTGTATCGAATGATGTATCCGTCAGCTATGCATTGACCCTCTATCATTTCCAAAGACACCGTTAGTTCATATGGTGAGGACGTCTGTGACACCAAGAATTCATTTACTGGTGCAGGTTCTATAAGTTAATGAATATTAAGAGAGATGTATTTGATTACTTAATATCTACTGTTTTCGACCCATGTGATTGAGGACAAATCCTACCAAATTATATGATTCATCAGTATCCGAGCAAAGAGGGGATTATGTTAACCTTGATTCACTGTCCCTTATGATGATGATGATTGATGATTGATGATTGATGATTGATGATTGATGATTGATGATTGATGATGATTGATGATTGATGATTGATGATTGATGATTGATGATTGATGATTGATGATTATGATGATGATGATGATGATGATGATGATGATGATGATGATGATGATGATGATGATGATGATGATGATGATGATGATGATTGATGATGATTGATGATGATTGATGATGATTGATGATGATGATTGATGATGATTGATGATGATTGATGATGATTGATGATGGTTGATGATGATTGATGATGGTGGTGGTGATGATGATGGTGGTGGTGGTGATGATGGTGGTGGTGGTGGTGGTGGTGGTGGTGGTGTCGGTCGTGGTGGTGGTGATGATGATGATGATGATGATGATGATGATGATGATGATGATGATGATGATGATGATGAGGATGATGAGGATGATGAGGATGATGAGGATGACGACGATGACGACGATGACGATGACGATGACGATGATGATGACGATGACGATGACGATGACGATGACGATGACGATGACGATGATGATGATTGATGATGATTGATGATGATTGATGATGATTGTCACATAGGAATGAAAAGGTCATAGAATTGTTTTAGATTTGACACTACATTTATTAATGATTGATTGGTTCACGCTTTTTGGTGAATATAACATACATGATAACAATACATAAACAATAAATACACACATCATAATATTGTTTTGAGTCAATTTAACACTTCAAATTGGTTTGTGCACAACCACTTTACTAATTTGGTTCCTACACTGGTTCAACAGTTCCTACGTTGGTTAAACAGTTCCTACGTTGGTTCAACAGTTCCATAGAATTGTTTTAGATTTGACACTACATTTATTAATGATTGATTGGTTCACGCTTTTTGGTGAATATAACATACATGATAACAATACATAAACAATAAATACACACATCATAATATTGTTTTGAGTCAATTTAACACTTCAAATTGGTTTGTGCACAACCACTTTACTAATTTGGTTCCTACACTGGTTCAACAGTTCCTACGTTGGTTAAACAGTTCCTACGTTGGTTCAACAGTTCCCACGCTTAGTTGACAGCTGACCTGTAGAATATGACCCGTAGAGTTGATCCGTAGATTATGACCCGCAGACTTGATCCGTAGATTATGACCCGTAGATCCTCTGATTATGACCCGTAGATCCTCTGATTATGACCCGTAGACTGACCCGTAGATCATCTGCTCGTAGACTGTATATGGTAGTTGTAATAACTGAGCCCCGACGAGACGACTTGTCTGGTCCTCAAGTAGGCCGTACCATAGTCTGGTATTTGCACCCGACACCAATGTTCGGCTGTATATAATAAACAAGATTATATCCCAAATAGAAGAGTAAAAGTAAACTTGACCATGACTCTTTTATATACACACGATATAGTAATTATTTTGTTTGTTGAAATGATTCTGGACACAAACTAGAATTCTGAAGTAAATTAATATTGTTGATTAATTTAACCACCAATATCATACAATAATATTGTATAATATTTAACACCGTCAATACGCACGTACCCACAAATATCACCCAATAATATTGTATAATATTTAACACCGTCAATACGCTCGTGACGTTTCTGTAACGTTGATCAAAATGTTATATCTTATCACACAAGAAACATCGTATAACCTGTATTTTGACCAAGTCTAAGTGACTCATGAAAATACATCACAATTACACAAATAGACTGCGCACCAGTCTTCACGTTCAATACACAATGTGTGATGTTATTTCATTAACCACTCACATTTATATAAACACTAAATTTCACCCATGAGGATTATAAATGGTGACTACATTGATTATCACTCAATAATCAATACCATGTAAAACCACATTGCTTGAGTGATACACACATGATTCAAATCCTTATTCAACTGTATGCTCGTGCAAGTTATAGGATTGATACACAGGATTTAAACTATACAATAAATAGAACTTACGATTTATTGTGCAAATTCACCGGCTAGCTCTGGAGAGTCTGTAACACCAAGTATACACATTGGCCACCGTCACAAAAGCATAGTCTTGCTGTGTGCATAAAACACGTCACCAATTGCAAATTCACCGTTTTGTAGCCTATTGAAGAAACACTGCTATAAACATGTATAGTTGCATTTTGCATTAGAAGCTACCTGTAGATGAACTCTTACAAACATTGGTAAAGCTAAGCTATCTATTCTCCGTAGTTTAATAATTAAATTAAAGATCACAACGCGATCTGTATACGTCCGTTCTCCACAACGTTCGTTAGCTAGTCAACCTGGTAATGCGATAGAGAACGCTGGAATCACTATTCCCACAATACATTCAACCATGCATATATAAACCACTTACATACTCACACACCATATAGACAAAGAATTGAATGATCACTGCGTTCCCGCGATACAAAACTTCCTCATAAAAGGGAAAGGGAGGGAATACATATAATATATTATACTATCCTGACATTTAAGTCCCCCCTCAAGAAAAATGTAGTTACACTAACATTTTCCACTACTATAATATAATAACAGTATTATACCGACTTACTTTAAAGAAACCCTGTTTCTGACGATATCTGTTACATACATACCAATCTCTTGACAATGTAACTCAAACCAGCTACATCTCAGACTCTCTGAAGAGAAGATAATTGCAGTAATTAACTTCTTACTCAATACTGGCATTACCTGTACCTTCCACTTGACTCACCTTATCAGATAGACGACTCATATAGTCTGCACCTACACAATCACTGCCCTTGATTGCTTTCATCTGAAACCTGTATGGCTGTAAAGAGAGAGCCCAGCGCATTACACGCCCATTAGCAACTCTAGACTTTCTCATACATAATAAGGGTTGGTGGTCAGTCTCTATGGTAAACTCACGACCATAAAGATATGCCTCAAACTTGTTCACTGCCCAAATAACAGCGAGGCATTCACGCTCTATGACAGAATAATTCTTCTGAGCACCATTTAACTTCTTACTGATGTAAGCTACAGGAAACTTCTCACCATCATACTCCTGTAGAAGCACTGCTCCAATGGCTAAATCTGATGCATCAGTCCTGAGAATCATTCTCCTAGACAAATCGGGGAGATGTAAGATCGGGGAATTACCTAGCTTACCTTTCAAGGCTCTAAAAGCTAGCTCTTGACTTTCACCCCATGTAATCTTATTAGACTCACCTTTTTTCGTCTTGTCTGTAAGGGGTACAGCAATTGCGGCAAAGTTCGGAATGAACTTACGGTAGTAGTTCGCCAAGCCCAGGAACGAACGCAACTGAGTCTTCGTCACTGGTCTCGGAGCATTCTGAACTGACTCTAACTTACCCGGCAAAGGCTGCATCAACCCATGTCCAATCTTGTGTCCAAGAAAGTCTACCTGCTCATACCCTATAAAACACTTTGACGGCTTCGCAGTCAAATTAGCCTGTCGTAATCTCAGTAAAAGTTCTCCTACCTTAGCTATGTGCTCGTCCCATGTAGTGGTGTATATCAAAATATCATCGATATAATTTTCTACATTCTCTAAGCCACTCAGGAGCTTTCTCATTATCCTGGAAAAGGTTGCCGGAGCATTGACCAAACCAAACGGCATCATTCGAAATTGATAAAGCCCATCGTGAGTTATGAAAGCTGATAATGGCTTGGCAGCTTCCGATAAAGGAACTTGCCAATAACCCTTACTCAAATCCAATTTTGAAAAGTAGTGGGCTTTGGACAACTTGGCAAAAATATCATCCTGCAAAGGAATAGGTTCTGCATCAAACACAGTGACAAGGTTCAATTTGCGCATGTCACAGCACGTTCGATAACTTCCGTCACCTTTACTTACCACTACCAACGGATGAGCATATGGACTATCCGACGGTTCAGCTACACCCAAGTCTAACATAGTCTGCACCTCCTTCCTAACTATTTCACGCATAGCAAATGGAATGGGATATGGTCTACTACGAATTGGAGTATTATCAGTTACCTTGATATCATGGGTTCCCAACGTAGTTCTACCAGGTACATCTGTAAGTGTAGACTTGTAGTTTGTAATTACTCTTAACACTTGTGCACGTTGCTGGTCATCTAACTGATTACTTACATGGACATCTGCCAAGGATTCCTGTGGAGTGAAAGCTGGAATTTCTAGTAACTGATTACTAGACATAATCTTACCATTCTCAGCTAACAGTTCGTCAGAGTCTGACTCACTCTCTATCACAGCAGTACTTGCAACCTCCAGCAATCCACCTGTAAGATCAACAGCTGATGCCACTTCAGTTTGTTTTGTCTCTGGTCGGCGATAATACTTTCTCAATAGGTTAGCATGAAATGTCTTAACTCTATGCCGAAGATTAATCGTGTAATCCATACTACCTATCTTAGCAATAACAGGAAAGGGACCTTTCCAGTTCATTAGTAATTTATTGTTGTCAGTAGGGAGCAACAATAACACCTCATCTCCAACTATGAACTTTCTAGGTCTCGCACGTCTGTCATAATAAGATTTGTACCTTGTTTGGGATTTCTGCAACTCCGTTCTAGCTAGATCACAGGTCTGCTGGAGTCTATCTTGCAGGTCCAAAACATAGTGATACGTTGTTTTTGTCTCTGGTTCATCTATTTCACCAGTCCACAGTTCCTTCAGAATGGATAATGGTCCTCTGACTGTTCTACCATACAGAAGCTCGAATGGTGAGAATCCCATACTCGCCTGTGGTGTCTCTCTATAAGCAAACAACAAAGGGTTAACATACCTATCCCAGTCACTTGGCTTCTCATCACACATCCGTTTTAGCATCTGTTTCAGAGTACCATTGAATCTCTCTACGAGACCATTGCATATGGGATGATAAGGTGTACTTGTCATTTGTCTGATTGAGAGCAATCTACTAACCTCTTGCATTACACCTGACGTGAACTGACTACCTTGATCACTTAAAATCTCAGCAGGGATCCCAACTCTAGTGAATACATTCACTAATGCCTCGGCAACACGCTCAGCTTCAATACTGGGAAGAGGCACAGCTTCTGGATACCTGGTGGCATAGTCTACAATTGTTAAAATGTAACGATTACCTCTCTCTGTACAGGGAACTATGGGTCCAATAAGATCAATGGCTACACGCTGAAAAGGAACTTCTATAATTGGCATAGTACCTAGAGGAACTTTGGTTACTCTACCTTTGGGTAACGTTCTTTGGCATACGTCGCATGACTGACAGAATCTAGTTACATCAGCTTGTACTCCTGGCCAATAAAAGTTTGCCAATACCTTATCACTGGTCTTCTTGGAATCTTGATGTCCACCTAAAATACTCTCATGAGCAAGTTTCAATACCTGATTACGATAACGAGTAGGCACTATCACTTGATGAAAGGATTCACCAAACTCTATCACAGGGGATTGAAACTCACGGTATAATATACCATCTGAAGGCATGATAAATTTTGAAGTACTACCCTTCTTACCATGCTTAACTTCACCCGACTCTACTAATTCTTTTACCTTACGTAACGTCACGTCTGCCTTCTGTGCTTCTCGTAGAAGGTCTGGTGTCACGATCTCTGAAAATGGCTTAGATACATTGAGTTCTTTAAAGGGTTTTCCCTTAGCCTTACGTTGACTTCTCGTTTCCACAGCTAACCCTAATTCATCCTGATTACATTCACTTACATCATTATCCGAAGAAGGTGAACAGCACCAATCAGGATCTGGATCTGTGGGACCACGAACTCCGTCAACGTTTCCTACAATAAGATCGTACACTGGATTATTCATGCACATAGCCTCAACTTGACCTGTAAAGTAAGGAGTATCAATATAAATATTAGCTACAGGTACCTTACGTATCGTTCCATCGATAAGAATACACGTCTTTGTATGACCAGTCATCTGAGCATCTGATACCAAGTCTTTACGGACTACAACACCGCTACAACCACTATCTCTAAGTACAAGTACTGATTGGTTATCAACCAATCCACATACTACAGGCATTTGTCTTACCTCTTTAGCACTACATGCAGCGCTCATTACAGGAACTTTACACCCACATGACAATTTCACAAACCCGTCTTTTGAACTGGTCTCGTTCACATGTTTGTCTAACTTCACCACCATACAACCTGTAATAGAAGACTTACCCTGAGTACTAGAGTCTGGTTGATCATGCTGTTCATGATTATCACATGTACATGTACAAGTTTCACACGAAGATGACTCATTTGTATTCTGTTTACCTTGCTTATGTTTATTCCACCACTCCTTGCGTTTATTCTTCTTAGACGTAGAACTAACCTCTATAGTCTGAAGACTTGCTGCTTTTAGAACAGCAGGTCTCTGTGTACAATCACGTGCTAAGTGACCACGCTTATCACATACAAAACATGGACCCAAACCTGATCCTTGCTTACCAGCTTGATTGTCCTGTTTACAATGATGAAAATAAGACTTGTTGGTACTTTGACTTGAATTACTCTGCTGATTAACATTACTTTTACCTTTCATGTTTTGGGGCTTAACAGGTGGTACCGGCTGCCATCCACTTCTGGCTTCAACATACCTATCTGCTAATGCTGCCATATCATGTATGTTATCAGGCTTCCTTTCCTTTATAAATAATGTCAAGTCTTTGCCACTACTATTAAGAAATTGTTCACGAACTAAAAGATCACATACACCTTCATATGATTTGTCAATGTTGGATAATTCAATCCATCTATCTCTATAGTTACATAATCGTGTTACAAATTGTGTACCTGTTTCACCTGAAGTTGGTTTTGCTGTCCTCAACTTGGTGCGAAATCCATCTTCAGTTAACTGGTACGCTTTCAACACGGCCTCCTTCAACTTGTCATAGTTGTTGGCATCTGGTGCGTTCATAGTAGAATACTCATGTAGACCTTTACCTGAAAGAAGAGCACCTAAGTTAATAGCCCAATCAGTATCCCTTTTCCAACCCTGAGCACTAGCATACCTTTCAAACCTTTGGAGAAAAGCATCCATGTCATCTTTTCCTTCTTGAAAAGCAGGGAGTTTAGGAGATCTACCATAACTTTTCTGTTTTTCCGCACTCACACCACTCTCAACTTTCATCAATGCAATTTTATATTGTATTTCAACTAGCTCACGTTCTCTATCCAAGCGTTCTCTATATTGCGCTCTAAGATCACGCGCTATCATCTGCTGTTCTGTAATACATTTTTGTAACGACTCACCAGTGTGTCCCAACGTTTCGCCAAGCGCAGCTAGCTTTACCAAGTCCATGGCGAAGATCAAACACACAATTGCAGAATGCAAAATCAACACTTCATACGCAAGCTTACCTATGTTTCGCAAAGATAATGCGAACAGTACTACCAAGAGGCTACAAAATATTATGATTAAATGCAATACTATGTAAAGACCACACTTACCAAAGAACACGCCATAATTGTTGTTATACTCTCCAGTGCTACTCGAGAAAAGCATTTA